>CM036618.1:47234513-47834513 GCA_020746105.1 Trogon surrucura | reverse complement strand
TATCTGAGCAGTTACTCTGAACATTTTTCCAAACAGTCACTTAGACATCCTCTGGAGTACTCGCACTAGGTACGTGTAAGAGGCATGTAAACTACATCCACTTGTCTTGGCAATGAGTAGAGCAAAAGTATGTTATGACCAGCTGAGGGGGCAGGTTTCTACTTTTCATCAAGCAGAATCAGCACGCACACACTCACTGTAGGGATCTAGCATGTGGCACAACAAAAGATATGGTTAGCTAACATTGGACGGTGGGGTACTAAATGAGTCATTTACCTGATTTTTGAAAGATACTCTAAAAAATAGTAGTTCATTAAACACTCGGCTTGGGTTTAATGTAGGAGGTCAGAGGCACCACCCATACACAACTTTGCACAACAGGTGCTCAGTAATCACTTTAGCATACATTATCATCGCATAAATCTCTCTGAAAAAATACGTAATTCAATTTTTCTGCAAGATATTTGTGTGATATATACATATTTCTCATTAAGAGTGCAGTGGTTCAGTTTAAACCCAATACTGGAGAAACAATAGGCTAAGTGAAACATCAGTGATGCATTTGCAAACTGAAGTAATTTCCATGCTGAGGGAAAAGCCTAGAAGGAATTTAGCTAGAAAAATACAACTAACTAGTGAAAGAGACTTGAAGAAGTTTAAGTGCTTTGCTATATAAGTAAGTATACCCTGTCCTTATTTTATTTTAGTCTTTCTTCACTTTTATTCTTTGCTATTTGTGAGATTGCTAGGCCTTCCCACATTTAAGAAAGTTACATCATCTGATATTCACAATTACTCTTCTTTGGACAAAATTTTTTTATGCTGTACATTGCTACAGAGGCTGAACAATTTCGCTAAAAATAGTGGATACAGATCACTATTAAGGCTGTAGGAATAGACTATAACATTTTATATTGTTGCTTTTCATTAACCATCTGACCTTTTGCTTCTCTATAAGAACCAGAATATTCATAATATCCACATTTGATCTAAGGTAGAAATAATAACAGTGTTGTCATACTTTTGATGACATGAGCAATATGAGGAACTACATGTAGTGTAATACCTTCTATCAGTTTGTTGCTTTTCTTTCTAATACTGAGAATTATTTAGAGAAATAAATACTATAGTCTATAATTTGATCTAATAAAAGATCCTAGAAATGTAAAGTAGGCACACCAGACTACCAGACCTGTAAAAAATATTAAAAAAATATTAAATTCTAAAATAATTGTCCCTAGATAAAATAACAAACTTCAGTGCATATTTCTTCTGGTTACCCAGACTGTAGACCAAGAACTTAATGCGACGTGAATTCTCCTTAAAGAAAATGTATATGGCTTTCATAGAGCACAGCAATCGAAGTTAAACATATCTGAGAATGTCTTGCCTATAATCTCACTATTTAAATTTCTCAATTATTGTGTCTCAGATTACCTCAACCATCAAAATTGTACTTGTGAACTGCCAGAGCTTTGCAATCAATAGCAAAATTCGTATTACTATTTTAAGTACAGAATAAGATGCTAATTCAACCAGAACCAGAAGTATATAGAAAGAGGGTTCCTGCTGGGTGATACTTCAAAGCAGAGATGCAAATACAAATGGGAGAAGTGTCACTAAATGGAAAGTGACATATCCATTAGCTAAAGTCATAAATGAGAGGCCCATATACTACATTTGCATAACCATGTGAACAGCTATCGGAAAAACTGAAAATTTTAAAAAACTTGTGACAGGGGAAGACAGAAGAACAGCCTAGCAGGACAGGTGTGGGGTAGGAACACAGTCATCTTAAATCACATAAAATAAACCCTAATTTATTCTAAAAGCAGAAAGAACGAGAACAACTCTTTATCCTTTTGCAAAGACAGGACTTTTCTAGGAATCATCACTACAAGAGGAAGACGCAATCTCATGGGACTGGTGAGCAGCCTGAACACCATGCCCTGGCTGTCCTCCAAGCCCACCAACAGATTCTGTCTATTGACTATTAAAGGGAACCTCTTGATAAAGCTGCTTAATATGTTAAATGTCATCTTTATACTGGTACCTTGCATAAGTCTATATAAACACTAGAATTGTTCAAAAGCCATTTTAAGATGCAAGTAGTAGAAATTATTCCATCTAGTACAGAAAAGCAAAGCCTTTAAGCATATGCTTAGCATTAAGCACATATTTAAACACTTTAATATATCAGGACCTTACAGAAGACTTGTAAAGATTGGACCATTTGTTTCTCTGAGATCCGATCACCAGAATTTCTTTTCCAATCATGCTTGCTTTATGTTATATGAGAACATACTACCAGTTATAACATTGTCCCAGTTTGAACTAAACAGAACCAAATTCTGTTCAGTGAGGTTGGATTAAATGATCTCTAAGGTCCCTTCCAGCCTAGGACAGTCTATGATTCTATGATTTTATGTTTCAGCTCAGTCTCTTCTAAGAGGCTGCACTTTCTGAAGTTAGCAGCACGGTTTTGCAGACAGTATCTGCTACTAGAAGTGATAATGCCTGATGAATAATGCCTGATGCTTATTGGCTGGGGGTGCCAGGAAGTAAAAGATGTTACAGGAAAGGAAAAGGTTGCACCTCTGGTGAGTAACAGACAGATGAGGTGACCAACAAGAGTATTCCATCCCATACACATAGTATTTGGTATAAACTGAGAGATCACAGAGGTTAAGGCCTCTTCCACAACGGCCGGCCTCCGAGGAGGACGCCGACTGTTCTCCTGCCTTCGATCCTGAACCTGATTTCCCGAATCCAGCTCCTGTATCCAGCTCCCCGCTGCTGCTGAGCTTGGGGCTTCCCCAGTGCTGCCTGCTCTGCAGTCATCAGTGATGATTGTTATCAGGGGAGAGTCAGGTTTGGTATTGGTTTTGCCTATATTTATATACAGTTCATTATTTTTATTATTTCCTTACTAGTACTATTATTGTTTTATTAAAGTTGCTTTAGTTTCTTTTCCAATCCCTAAGTCTCTCTGCCTCATTCTCTTTCACTTTCCCCTTTGAGAGGGAGAGAGGTTAGAGAGGATCTGTCAGTGTTCAGTGGCCAGCACAGCCCTAACCCTCGACAGACAGTAATTTGTCCTTTGAATTAAACAAATGTTCAAAAATTCTCGTTATTATTTCCAAACCAAACTTGTTGAAGATTTTAATTTTCAACAGTATTTTTTTGTCATGTCAGAAACTTACTTGACTGAAACTAGCCTTGCATTTACTGTGCTTCACTGACTATTTGTAGTTTTATAAATAATCTATTTTATAGTGTAGTGTTATTATGCTACAAAGAAATAAAATACTAATCTCACTAAACTGATAATTTTTTTTGTAATTTTATACAGCACAGAATAATAGTAATTATTTTTCTTGGCAATTACGAATGATAATTATATTTGAAGTTACCATAAAAATCTATGACTTATAAGTCAACAACAAATAATTCTGTAGTCATCCAGCTAGCACATCAATAAACTAGTTTCATTATAGCACCACCAACTGCAAAACCCTTAATAAGTTCAATAGAGACAATACAGTGTATTTGCCAATGGAACAAATGGGATTATATAGCAGTCTTTTTTAATGCACAGGGTATTTTTTTCCAGTTTCATATATAAGCAATTTTTATTTTATAGTTTCAAAGTTTTCTGTGCAAAAGTGAAAGAGAAGTAAGCACTATTAAATTAGCTCTAAGACTGTTAATGTGAGCAGGATGCAGGTAAAGGCTACTATCTATTTATTAATCTGGAGTTATGTAGTCACAAGATAATAGAAATAGAGTTTATGTTTTGAATTAGGTAATGGATAAAGCACCACTGTTCTGATGGGACACTTGCCTATGAGTGGTGACTAATGTATTAAAAGTTACTCATCTGCAATATGCATACTGCAAGAGTTTTCATGGTAAGAGTAATGCCCTTATTCATATTTGTTGGTACAATACCAGCTGAAACATAAAACTTAAATATTCTCAAAAAAATATACTCAAGCACAGCACTAGAGAAAATTTAATACTTAACAGATGGCTAGTTCTGCAGAGAGGCTTTAACAGATGGTTGGCATGAAGGTCTGGAAAAAAAGTTTACTAGAACTTGGAAGTTATAATCTTACCAAACAAGACTTCTCCTCGATTGTGAAAGTTGTTCCAAAGTACGGAAGCACAGGATAAACCTTGAGATCCATAAGATTTCATGGCCTGAGACCATTGGATATTTTATCAGTTCTACCACCCTCAGACAGAAATAATTTAACAAACAAAAATAATTTTAAAAAGAGGAGTAAACCTCAAAATTTAAACACAAACCCACAAAATTGAAACTTGAAATTTTTGCACTTTAGAGTTGTAAATAATTTTCCATTAATCCAAAAGAACCAACAAACAAACCACAAAATGGAAAAAGGCTCACTCAGCAATATTCAATGAGGAAAAATTCCTGATGAAGCTTGCTATATACTTAGAAAGATCCCCAGGTTTTTAACAGAGAAGTGAGCTGGCTTCAGCACAGGTAAATTTGACATATCTTGTCAGGCAGACAAATCTGTAAAACAAATCTGTAAAGATTCTTTTGAAGATTCTCTATCAGAAATAAAAACTGCCTATCAGGAGAAATGAGGTCTAATCTATTTATGTCAAAGGTAGTAGGATTAAACCTTAGCTATATGCTAATTTGAGATGCCCTGCTTTTAAACATTAACTCACAGTTATTTGCCATTTTTGTTTCCCAATTATGTCCGAGAACAAAAGCAATGCTGCCTTTCACTGCAGGAATAGCACATGGATTTTTTTTTTTTACTCCTAACCATCAGAATTTGCAGTTTCTCTTCTTCCTGCCTCAGTTGTACATATCACAAAATTTAAGTAGTTTTTAGACACTTCCCTTCATTCTTTAAGGAAATTGAAGCATTATCAGTGCAAGAGGTCTCTGAGCAACCTGATCTAGTGGAAGATGTTTCTATGTCTCTGCTCATTGCACAGGAGTTGGACTAAATGGCATTTAAAGGTCCCTTCTAATGCAAACTATTCTATGATGCTAGGAGATCTGTGTAATTTTGACTGACAACTTAACCAAAGGAAGGTAAAGAGAAACTATGTGACAAATGCAGGACAGGTGAAAACGATTAAGTGAAACTCCTGTAGATTTAATGTAAAGGGCAAGATAACATGGATCAAATTCATTATATGATTTAAGTAGAAAAATCTGCGTGAACTCACATGGCCAATCTAATTCTATTTACGAATTTTTAATATGTTATCTCTAATGATTCATTCTAAATGAAGATACAAGCTGTGAATGGTGACAAACATAATGATATTATTTTGATTTACAGGTAATTGTAGAAAAAGAAAGCTTTAAACAATTATCTACATTTACCTGATAAAAGTTAATTAATAATAATTACAGTAAAATCTATATTAGATACTTGATACAGCTATAATTTCATGTTGCGTTGTGAAAACAGTCATTCTGCACACCAACAGTTTTAGTCCTTTCAGAACTTAAAGCTGCCTGTTGCTATTAAATGTTCTATTTAGCCCTTGTTTGGTGACTTACTGAAAATGAAAGATCTATTTTATGTACAAAATCATGCAGAGGATGTTCTTAATCTTGTACAGCAATCAATACCGTTCAGTTACGAAAGTGCTTCACAGAGGCCTGAGATGGATCTTCTCTGATTTTCTGCGTCCAAACTAGTGATCAGTAGCATCCCACTTTAAACCAATTACTTTAGGCATACAGGCTGAATTGAGTTCTGAGAGCATCCATCATTTTCATTTCATTATAGAGGAATCCTAGATCTTCTCTTAGATCAGATACAAGATGAGGAGTGAAAGGGCCGGAAGACAGATACAAAATGCGAACAACCAGATAAGACACAGTGGTAGGAAACTGTTTTCACAGTTAGGTTTGGAAGAGCTTCAAGAGCTAAGAGCATTGTATTTCTACATATATGGGCATCTGGATGCTGGAAACCAAAACCAGAATACACAAAAGCACTTAAAAATTCTGCCTGACAAAACCGTGATCCTTAACACCAAGTAAAAACCCACTAGAATCCAGAGGAAAATTAGACTTTTATATTACAATTCCCAGTCCTATTTCCCTGGTATTCTTATTCCCAGTGAGTGCTGCTGTATTTCACCATTACTTCCAAAGAAATTTGCACATAATTATGCTTACATTTTTGAGTATCAGTACTTCTGCTGACTTAATAGTAAAGCGTGTGCTAAAGTGTTTTAGAGTGGGTATGTTTAAAAGTCTTTATTCTAATCAGAAGAGACACTCTCTGATACTTTAACATCCTCAGTTGTAAAGTTAAAGAACACATATAACTTGATATATAAATATGCTTGAGACAATATATCAACAGTTTTCCCTCTGTGCTGATCACTCTTGCATATTGACTGATAAGTGTTTCACTTGTAGCACATATTGTCCTTCAGCATATAACTTCTATACTGGTATTTTAAAATCTGTGGCAATAGCAATGGTAACTAATTATAAAGCATCTCTTTGCTGAGGTACAGAACATCATACATAATTATAAAAAACAATTACAGTATAACAGAAACATAATAAAAATCAAGTTTACTATTGCCTTATTTCATGGAAAAGTTTATATAGTAGTAGACTATAATGTATTTTTATGAGCTAAAACAACCAGTAATATTTCTCAAACTTTTTTCATATGATGATGTCAAAGTGCTTCATAAACAACAAAATGAGCTGTATGGCAAGTCTCAAAGGTGCATCAGGCACAGCAAAAGAATTAATCCTTCTGTTCTTTTTTGTCAGGTCCTTCAGGACTTGATTTTGGGTTTAACTGTTCTTGACATTGTCTACCATTGCAACTAAATGCATAGCTCTTCTACTTTCCAGCTGCCAGACCTGAGGAAGAGATTTGCCCTAATAAGCCATCACATATATTATACGTCACTAGCTGTTACCTAGAAACACACTTACACAGTAGAATTTGGTCTTCCATGTCATAGTTTATTTATTTTTTCTTATCTATTTTTATGACATACTGGAATATATTGATGTAGTTGCAGAACATATTTATAACAGCATTGCTCAAGTTTTGGAGCAAGTCTTGTTTAATATCTTTATCAATTATCTGGATGAGGGGATTGAGTGCATCCTCAGTAAATTCGCAAATGACACCCAATTTAGCAGGAGTGTTGATCTGCTGGAGCGTAGGAAGGCTCTACAGAGGGATCTGGACAGGCTGGATTGAGGCCAGTTGTGTGAGACTTAACAAGGCCAAGTGCTGGGTCCTGCACTTCGGTCACAACAGCCCCAGGCAATCCTACAGGCTTGGGGAAGAGTGGCTGGAAAGCTGCGCAGCAGAGAGGGATCTAGGGGTGCTGGTAGACAGCTGGCTGTAGATGAGCCAACAGTGTGCCCAGGGGGACAAGAAGGCCAACAGCATCCTGGCCTGTATCAATAGTGTGGCCAGAAGGACAATGGAAGTGATCATGGTTCTGTACTTGGCACTCGTGAGGCCACAGCTTGAGCACTGTGTTCAGTTTTGAGCCCCTCACTACAAGAAGGACACTGAGGTGCTGGACAGGGTACAGAGAAGGGCAACAAAGCTGGTGAAGGGTCTAGATATGAGTCTTACGAGGAGCAGCTGAAGGAACTGGGGTTGTTTAGTCTGGAGAGGAGGAGGCTGAGAGGAGACCGCATTGATCTCTACAACTACCTGAAAGTAGGTTGCAGTGAGGTGGGTGTCGATTTCTTCTCCCATGTTGCTAGTGATAGGACAAGAGGAAATGGGCTCAACTTGTGCCAGGGGAGGTTTAGATTAGATATTAGGAAAAATTTCTTTACTGAAAGAGTGGTGAGGCATTGGAACAGGCTGCCCAGGGAAGTGGTGGAGTTGCCTTCCCTGGAGCTGTTCAAAAGACGTGTAGATGTGGCACTTCAATATTTAGTTTAGTAGTCATGGTAGTATTGGGCTGACAGTTGGACTTGACTTGAAGATCTTGAGATATCTTCCAACCTTAACAATTCTTTGATTCTATAGATCCTAAGCAAATCTTCTTTTTTTTTTTTTTTTTCCTAATTGCATTGAGAATATAATCAGAAATATTTTACTTTCGAAACATTGTTCCAAAATTTCATCAGTCCTCAGTTTATTTTCCTCTCACCACCCCAACTTTGAAAAATTTATCATGTTACTAATTAAGATACATTTCACTAAGAGAGGATGTGTATTACAGCAGGAGTCTGGGCCTGTGTGCATCACAAAAAATACAGTTCAGCTTGCAACATATCAATCACCCATCAGAATTTCCACTTTTTGCATTTCCTTATTAAAAATGTTCATGTTCTAACATTTGCTCCAAGGCAAAGAGCACATTTTTTAAGAACTATGGCAGAATTAATAAATCTTATGGAAATTGCTAATCTATTCATATTTCTGTTCAAAATAATTTTCAGCTGAATATAAATGTTTGTGCCCAAAAGTGCATCTGATGTTTTACATGCAGAAGTATATGTAGATAATTAATTACGTATCAAAAGATTAAGCTAAAAATTGTGTAGAATGGATCTTGGTGTCTGTAGAATCAGACACATTTCTGTCTAGGTTCTGGAAATAGCTCTTTACAGTTCTATGTCTCACATTTCAGTGTTGAAAAGCCACAATTTATAAATGGATGGGAAAAAGGAGAGATGAAACACTTTATTTTGTTTACTCCCTTCTGAAGAGAGAGTGGTATTAAGAAAACTAACGTGTCTGATGAGAACTTTGCTTTTACTTCATTCTGCTGCTGCTAAAAGGATGCTTGTGTAACATGCCACAGTAAACATTTTTAATATTTTGAAGCACCACTCATCTACCAAATTTCAATTGCTCTACAAACATTTATTACGAAAAGGATGCCAGTGTAACAATCTCATAAATGTTATCTTTGAGATGACTATCATATACCATAAATGACTCACAAAAAAGTCAGCATCCTGCAAGCTAAATTTTGCATTTGAAAGGTAAATGGTGAATGACTTCAGCCAGTACCGGACAACTGACTTTCTTCATGCCTTTTCCAAGCAACTTTGACTGTTACGTTTCTGAAGGTGAAAAGAAGTCAAGCAAAGCAAAATAATATTTTTTAAAAATGTGTTTTCCAAACATAAATGACAAATGTTTTGTTGAAAGGTTCAAGGATTAGACTTGCCATCCTTTCACTCCCTCCTGCTTGTCGGAGTAGTACCCCAATTTTACATCTTCACCCTTCTGCCACCAGGCTCCCGGAGTAAAGCACCAGTCCCCATCCCTTGGAACCTTAGGAAGTATGGTCTCTCTTGCCACCCTCAGCAGTTACCAAAATAACAGCTGCAACTGTCTGTATGAAGGGGCCCACCTGAGCTGCACTCAGACAGTTGGACTAGGGATTGACTGTGTAAAGAATCTCACCCCACATTTCAGGAAAGTCACATAGTTGTAGATGTAGTACAACTAAGTCCATGTTGCACTAGTTCATGCAGGTAACAGTACCTATACCACAATCTGGGAACTTATTTCCTGAAAAATCAAAAATACAAAGCATTTCCCCTTGTTCTTAACCCATCTTAACTTAGTCATAACATGGACATCATACTAATGGCTTCACCTATTTAATAGCCTGACGGTCAAACTAGCTCAGATGAAGCAATGGGTAACACAGCCACGGGTGCCACGTTATATGCATGGTCTTTCTATCCCTTACTCTCACAACTTCATTTTGTTCAGCTTCAAGCATCTAACCGAAAAATGTGAATTATGAGCCTTTTTGGGAAGTGTCTCTCTTACCCCACAAAAATAGATGTCTGTAGATCTGATTACTATCACAAAGGTATAAACATCTATTCAAAGCTGTGCATAAATAGGATATAATTAATTGTACCAGTAGAAAGCTAAAAACTAGCAAGTGTAATAAGAATTTAATTGCAGTGCTACAATTCTGACAGTGTGCTATCTGTACAAAGAAAGAGATTTTCAGCCTTTGAAACCAAAGCCATCAGATGATTCAGAAATTTGTGCAGAGTGCACCACCAATGTATATAGATCCAATATTGAACATGACTCCCCCCTGACAGCAACCAGCACTGATGCTGCAGAGCAGGCGGCACCAAGGAAGTCCCAGGCTCAGGAGCAGCGAGGAGCTGGATATGGGATCAAAAGCAGAACATTGGACAGAGTCCTCCCTGGATGCTGGCCATTGAAGAAAAGAGGCAAGAGAGTCCTAAACCCTCGTGATTCCTCAGTTTTATGCTGTGTATGACATATATGGAATGGAATACTCTTGTTGGTGACCTATCCTGTCTGTTACTCACCAGAGGTGTAACTTTTTACTTCCTTGTGACCACTCTCACTACCCAGCACCCCCAGCGTGGCACACAAGAGCCAGCTGTGGCCTTGGTCACTATAGGAATAAGTATAAGCAAGAGCCTTTCTGCATCCCAGTCCCAGGCAGTAACCGTAAACATCAGGTGTTATCACTGCCAGTAGCACACACTGTCTGCAAAAACATGCTGCTGACTTCAGAACGTGCAGCCTCTAAGAAGAGACTGAACTGAGAAGCAAAAGTCACTGAACAGAATTGGTTCTGTTTAGCTCAAACTAGGACAACTTCACATAATCTTGATTTTTTGTTTTGTTTTGTTTAGGGTATAATAAAATTCAGTGTGTCACGTTTTAAATTTAAACAGTGTCTTGCAACAAAGAAAACATCAATCTTAATTTTGACTTACTCTGCCTGTCAAAGGATATAAATATTACTAAAATAATCAAAGTAATTATTTTTGATTAAATGTTTTGATGGAATATTTATCAGAGTAACACATAGTCCAACAACAACTTATGTTTTAAAAACACATTTAGTTATAATTTCACTTAAAAATTTTCAATTCCAAATGATTTAAGATACTTATGCTCATCACAGATTTTTCTTAAAAATATTCTCATCACTGTACAATTAGGACTAGAGAATCAGAGTTCTATGCATGAGCAAAAGTGCTAAATAGCCTTAATAAAGTAGTTTCAAAAAAAATGCTTGTGTAAATAAATAATCCTTTAAACTGATTGTAAGAGACAGGAGAGTTGTTCTGCTTGATGCATCAGAGCTGAGATGGCTGGGTGGGATGGCCAGAGCTGCTACAACTCTGTAGCTCTGCAACAAGGAATAACAACCCAAAATCATAAGCAGTGACCAAAAGCCAAACCAAGCTGTCCAAGCAATACACTAATCTACAGTATGTAAGACACTGAATAGTATAAGACCTCAAGCAAACATTGAGACAATTAACTCTGAAAAAGGTCGGTTCAATTTATTTCTTGATTTCCTGTATATTCCCACTCAAATTCACATTACGTAGAACCACAGAATGGCTTGGGCTGGAAGTGGCCTTAAAGATCATCTAGTTCCAACCTCCATGAGGATGTATTCAGACCTACTCTTGATCTATTGCAGTACCAATGTACTCCTATTGGTAAGGATCTTTTTAGATGTAAAGTGATTGATTTTTTTAATACTCAGAACAACCTTTTGCAGGAAAATTCCAGACTCAGCAAAAAATTCCTCAGGGCTCACCCATTCCAGTCAGTTTTCCAACAGAAGAAACTGAAAGAGCAGGTAGTACAAATATTTTCCACATCATTCTCCATATCACGAGGAGGAGGAAGAGTTCTTCCTTTGTCAATTTACAAAATCTCAATCTCAATTTTTTCCCTACTTAAATGCAGGGATACATGTAGTGAAAAAACAGGATTATACAAATACAATCACCTTAACCATTTCACAATTTTGTATTTGGGCATACAACTGTAGTATTTAATTTATCTTGCTTATAAAATTGGGTTCATTTTCAGATGAAGTTTTCTGCCTCCTCTTCCCCAGTGCTTTCTTACTCCAGTTTTCATGCAATTTAAATGAGAGACTCAAGGACTGATTTTTTTTATTAGCTTATGCAAAGCCTGTTTTCATCGTTCTGCATTGCTCTTTGCTGGTTTAGAGAGGGAACGCTACCAAAAAAATATGTATCTCTCACTAAAGCTAAAAATGTTATATTTATTTGCAGTTGAGTTGGCTATTCTCATTTACAGAGTTATTGGAGTTCCCTCTCTCAGCCAAAGCAATCTGAGTATTTCTCTACCATGAATTGCCTGCCTTGCCTGCACACTAGAATGATAAAGTTCTGTGGGCCAGTTTTATGCCACGTAACAGAACAGCTTAGGTTAAAAAGCATTTAGAGAGAGTATACTGGTACAATATGTTTAGACACGGTTATTAGAATCATGTGTGGACTTAAGCTCCCCCGTAAGTGCCATTTAATCCCGAATGACCTCTCAAAAGCTGTGGGTAGTTTCACTCTTAACTTGGGGACTTCCAATAGTCCTTTGAGGAGAGATACCCTATTTCTTTGTCACTATACTAAGACACCAAGACCACCACAAGCATAAATTAACTATGCCAAATCACTAAAAATAATTTTGTAAATATGTTCCCATCTGCTGGTTTATGCTAGCTCTTCTGTATCAGTTAGGGACTGTATGTTTTCTCATCACTGCCTGATCATAATTAAGCTGGCATGCAGTAAGCCTGGACTGATTTGAAGGGAAAAAATTGTTTCTCACACCAGAAGTAGTTCTCTATAATGACAAATAATGAAATTTTCCATCAGATTTCTGAATTACTTTTCCAAAACTACCTATATTTTTAATATGAAGTATTTCCTTGTTATGAAGGAAATGACATAAAAATTCTTGTCCCTCCATGCCATCCTTTGCATTTCTAATGCAGACTTCACTGAAAACACAGATCTACTGCCTAAAGTAATCACTTGGAAACACATGTGTTCATAAATCATTCTAAGAATTATTTTTCTTTCACTAAGGGACTACACAAGTAGAAAACCTACATTTTTGTGACAGCAGTTCCTGGGAAATACTAACTTACATCAGGCTAGCTCAGTCTAAAATGCACAGCATATGCTATCCTTTTATTTCAGAAGTATCACTGACTACAAAAATTCACATTAATTTACACAATATTCAGACAGAGTCCTTTGAGACTGTGTAGAACAACTACCCTAGAGCTATATTCATTTGACCAAAAGCAATAAGAAAACACAGCTAGTTATTGAGTGAACTTCCTTTAAAAACATTTTCTGGGAATCTGTAGATCCATCCATCTGAAAGGCCCTGACTTACAGACATCACATGTATATACTGTTCAACTTATATCTGATAGCAAAATGAAAATTATTAGAAGAGACAGAAAGCCCAACAGCCCTGCATGGTGTTAGTTTTGAAAGAAAGAGTAAGGCAGAAATATCACAAAACATCTCTGTCAAGTAGGAGTTGCCTGGATTGGTAAGAAAGGATGGTAGAAAGCAAGCTCTCCTCCTGTCATATTCCTTGTCCCTTTCCTTCTCACTAAACCAGTCCATCTCCACCACTCTTATCCCCAATTAGCTTATGCTTAATGCTACTGACCGTCCACTCCAAAATGCCTGTCACAGGATGACTTGGCTGCAAGAAGAGCTATTAAATATAAATAGGCACAGCAAGAATTAAAGAGGAGCTGCAGCCACTAAGCTTTTTCTGTAAAGGCCTCTTCAAACATATTCTAACACACTACTCTTGCCTTTTCAAATAGAACAGTTTTCATTTCAAAATGGTTCTCAAAAAAACTCAGAATAAAGATACAATTGCCTAAAATCCACATGAGTTTCTGGAGGTGGAAAACCAAAATATTCTAAAGAAAGCAAGCTCTGAGAGATTTTGATCTTTTTCTTGGATAAGTGGACAAAATGAATTCACTTTCTGAGTAAAATTTCCTTAAATTCCATTGGTCAAAATCTCACTTCCTGAAAATTGTGAATAAAGTAATCTGTTAGAAAGTTTCGGTTAAAAGAACATAAAACCCCACTACCCCCTAGTTTATATCAGCTAAACACCTGATTCCACATTCTCTTTGTCATTGTGCTAAGCAGAAAATAGAAGCATTCTATTTCTACATATAAATAAAAGTATTATTTCTACAGAATTTCTACAAATGCTTAAACCTGTAAAAATTTATTAAGGCTAAATCATTATTAATAACAAATTCCAACTGAGAAATGGCTGCATTTAGAATGTAACCCGAGTATGCTGACTGGAAAAATTGCCTTCTTATCTCCTCTTTTTTTTGCTCAGAAAAAGTGAAATTATGTCAATTCACACAAGGGAAAAAAATAAAAAAAAAGAAAGAAATTCAGTAAGCTAGTAAGAGGCTAACAATCATTCCCAAAAAAACAAACTCAAAGTACCCCTCAAAGATCCATACTGAAGTATCACAAAAGATTGAATTAAATGCTTGTGCAAGCAGAAAGACCAGAAAGAACATAATGAAGTTTAACAAATCCTGTCAAGACAAAAGTGAAATAAGTTCCTTAAGTTCCACTGTGCATTTTGTACTTCTCTACAGATCTGGGATAGTGTCAGTTTTGGCATGAGAGCTAATCTCAAGCAAAATCTGGAGTCAAACAGTGTAGATGCTCTGTATTGCCACATAATTCTCCAGCTTTGTTACAATACTCTTCCAGAACATCCAGCCTCCACAAAGTTTACTGCAATTCCTGACATATCCCCACTTCCCAGGGAGCAGTAAAGGACCATCTGCAGCATCTGCTAACACTTCTTATATCTGTCATACAGGAAACCCAAGAAAACACACAGAACTTCTTTAAACAGTTTTAAGCGATATCGACAGAAGATTGTGGCATATCAGTGCCATAAGCACCAAGACAGAACTTGATAATGGCACTGTAGAGCCATAAATTACTATTGCTTTTACAGTGCATAGATCTAAGATCAACTGAATTTGATCTACTGGGTTTTTTACTATCATGGTAACACAGGCATATTATACCTCTGCATTTACAACCTCTGAGACACTTTCTACACAAATGCTTCACATGTAGATGACAGAAGATAAATACATAAACTGTATCTGAGATGAACTTTACTTCCAGACTCACAGCAATGCTCATTTTCCCTACCTCCTACTCACAAGGCTCAGATCCATCATAAATAAAACTATTATGGTTCTACTGAGATGGCATGTGAGATACCCATACAAGGGTATCTTGCACCACTGTGCACCTGACTGAACTGTCTGATTTATAGTTTCATACATACAGTTCATTCATATAGTTTCACCTGATAAGTTACAGCATCCAAATGATCGATTCAGATTTACAGAATCTTGAGGTAAGAGATTATAACTGTGCCCAAATGCATATAAGAGTGAAGAATCCTAATGTACTATTGTATGAAAACCTTTACTGAGCAAGTGGGTATATCATACACCAATAGAGTTCATTAATTTCCAAATTTGTTAAATATCTCTTTTATCTACTGGTCCAGCCTTGCTGCCAAATCCCAGCAGCTGTATTCCTACAGTTTCATAGTTGTCTTCAGCAGTTTTGACAGTCTTAGTGAGTCTGTTGTCACACACAAGAAGTTTCTATCCCCAGTGGGAACTGGCAATTACCTCAGTTGTGGCAGTTAACACCAACATGTACTTTAAGGAGAGTCCTAAACTCACCTTTCACAGTCAAGTGCATTAAACTATAATGAGTGACAGCTGAGGTTAATACTCCCATCTGTGAACTGCTCCAGTTAAAGGCTTGACACATGATCTTTCATATATTTTTTTGCAGGAGTAGTAACCTCAGGTGGTTGAGAAGGGTTATCAGATAAAGGTATCAGTCTAGTCTGATGCCAGGAGAGGAAGGAAAATCCCTGCCCGGCCTCCCTCACCTGCCCGGTTGCCCCTGCAAAACAGGTATGGGGCTCTAGACAACGCGAGCCAGGCAAAGGAAGAGTCAGTGGAGGGGTCACCCATAGGGCTGTCTAGGGTGAGTCACTCGGGTACACGCATTAGGACTTCTTCATTTAAGAAAAAAAGGAGGGTAATTGTAATTGGAGACTCCCTCTTGAGGGGAACAGAAGGCCCTGTCTGCCGCCCTGATCCGACCCACAGGGAAGTCTGCTGCCTCCCTGGGGCCCGAGTTAAGGATGTTATCAAGAAGCTTCCTGGTCTGGTCAAACCCACGGACTATTACCCGCTTTTGGTTATGCAGATCGGTAATGATGAGATAGTAGAGAGACGGCCAGAAGCAATCAAAAGGGACTTTAGGGCACTGGGGCGGATGCTAGAAGGATCAGGCGCACAGGTTGTGTTTGCCTCTATTCCTTCTATTATGAGGGAAAATAGTGGAAGGTCTGACAAAGTGCAGCAGATTAATACTTGGCTAAAGGGGTGGTGCCAGCGGTCTAGCTTTGGATTTTTTAACCATGGGGAGATCTACACGGCACCTGGTCTACTGAAACAAGCTGGGGTTCAAATGACACAAAGGGAAAAAAGGATCCTTGGTCATGAGCTGGCGGGACTCATAGAGCGTTCTTTAAACTAGATATGAAGGGGGATGGGGTTATAGCTGGGATTGCAGCGGGGCAGTGTTCTAGAAATTATGAGGACCGGGTGGCCTCCCATCCCCCTAGGGTGAGATCAGTGTGCTCAGCTTGCTCCCTGAAATGCTTATACACCAATGCACGCAGCATGGGGAATAAGCAGGAGGAGCTAGAAACCTGGGTTCGGGCAGGAGATTATGATCTGGTGGCAATTACAGAGACATGGTGGGACAGCTCACATGACTGGAATGCGGTCATGGGTGGCTATGTCCTTTTCAGGAAAGACAGGCCAGCCAGGCGAGGTGGTAGAGTCGCTCTTTACGTGAAAGAGCAACTACAATGTCTTGAATACCATCCAGGCATGGATGAGGAGCAAGTTGAGAGTGTATGGGTTAGAATTAAGGGGCAGGCTGGCAGGAGAGATACTGTTGTGGGTGTCTATTACAGGCCACCAGATCAGGGTGAGGAAGTTGATGAGGCCTTCTACAGGCAGCTGAGAGCGGTCTCACAATCACAGGCCCTGGTTGTCGTGGGGGATTTTAACTTCCCTGATGTTTGCTGGAAGGACAACTCAGCCAGCCAGCCACAGTCCAGGAGGTTCCTCCAGTGCATCGATGATAATTTTCTGATGCAAATGGTGGAGGAGCCGACTAGGAGAGGAGCACTGCTGGACCTCATCCTCGCTAACAAGGAGGATCTGGTTGAAGCAGTAAAGGTTGAGGGCTGCCTTGGCTGCAGGGACCATGAAATGGTGGAGTTCAGGATCTCATGTAGCAGAAACAAAATAGCAAGCAGAATTGCAACCCTGGACTTTGCCAAGGCAAACTTTGGATTTTTCAAGCAATTACTCGAGAAAATCCCATGGGCAAGGCTGTTTGAAGGTAAAGGGCCCAAGATAGTTGGTTAGCGTTCAGGGACTGCTTCTACCGTGCTCAAGATCAGAGCATCCCGACACGTAGGAAGTCAAGGAAGGGAGCCAGGAGACCTGCGTGGCTAAACAGGGATCTGCTGGGTAAGCTCAAGGGCAAGAGGAGAATTTACAGATCTTGGAAGGCGGGGCTGGCCACTTGGGAAGAATATAAGGCTGTTGTCCGAGGATGTAGGGAGGCAACTAGGAAAGCAAAGGCCTCCCTAGAATTGAACCTGGCGAGAGGAGTCAAGGACAACAGGAAGAGCTTTTTCAAATACGTGGCAGATAAAACTAACACCAGAGACAATGTAGGTCCACTGATGAATGAGGTGGGTGCCTTGGTGACAGAAGATACAGAGAAGGTAGAGGTACTGAATGCCTTCTTTGTCTCTGTCTACTCTGCCAGAGGCTGTCCTGAGGAGCCCCGTTCCCCTGAGGCCCCAGAGGAAGTCAGGGCAGTGGAGGAGTTTGCTTTAGTCGATGAGGACTGCGTTAGGGACCAATTAAGCAATCTGGATATCCATAAATCCATGGGTCCAGACGGGATGCATCCATGGGTGCTGAGGGAGCTGGTTGATGTCATTGCTAGACCACTCTCCATCATCTTTGCCAAGTCTTGGGAGATGGGAGAGGTGCCTGAGGACTGGAGGGAAGCAAATGTCACTCCAGTCTTCAAAAAGGGCAAGAAGGAGGACCCGGGTAACTATAGACCGGTCAGCCTCACCTCCATCCCTGGGAAAGTGATGGAACGACTTATCCTTGGTGCCATCTCAAGGCATATCAAGGATAAGAGGGTCATTAGAGACAGTCAACATGGCTTCACCAAAGGGAAGTCGTGCTTGACTAACCTCATAGCCTTTTACGAGGATATAACAAGGTGGATAGATGATGGCAGAGCGGTGGATGTGGTCTACCTTGACTTCAGTAAAGCATTTGACACAGTCTCCCACAGCATCCTTGCTGCTAAACTGAGGAAGTGTGGTCTAGACTCTCGGGTAGTGAGGTGGACTGCGAACTGGCTAAGGGGAAGAAGACAAAGAGTTGTGGTCAATGGGGCGGAGTCTGGTTGGAGGCCTGTATCCAGTGGAGTCCCTCAAGGGTCGGTACTGGGACCAGTATTATTCAATATATTCATCGATGACTTGGATGAGGGACTAGAGAGTACTATCAGCAAGTTTGCTGATGACACCAAGCTGGGAGGAGTGGCTGACACACCAGAAGGCTGTGCTGCCATCCAGCGAGACCTGGACAGGCTGGAGGGTTGGGCGGGGAAAAATTTAATGAAATATAACAAGGGTAAATGTAGAGTCTTGCATCTGGGTAGGAACAACCCCAAGTTCCAGTATAAGTTGGGGAATGACTTATTAGAGAGTAGTGTAGGGGAAAGGGACCTGGGAGTCTTGGTGGACAGCAGGATGACCATGAGCCAGCACTGTGCCCTTGTGGCCAGGAAGGCCAATGGCATCCTGGGGTGTATTAGAAGGGGGGTGGTTAGTAGGTCAAGAGAGGTCCTCCTTCCCCTCTACTCTGCCCTGGTGAGACCCCATCTGGAATATTGTGTCCAGTTCTGGGCCCCTCAGCTCAAGAAAGACAGGGAAGTGCTGGAGAGAGTCCAGCACAGGGCAACTAGGATGATTAAGGGAGTGGAGCATCTCCCTTATGAGAAAAGACTGAAGGAGCTGGGGCTCTTTAGTTTGGAGAAGAGGAGACTGACGGGTGACCTCATTAATGTTTATAAATATATCAAGGGTGAGTGTCACGAGGATGGAGCCAGGCTCTTCTCGGTGACAACCACTGATAGGACAAGGGGTAATGGGCTGAAACTGGAACATAAGAGGTTCCGCTTAAACTCGAGAAGAAACTTCTTCTCAGTGAGGGTGACGGAGCCCTGGAACAGGCTGCCCAGAGAGGCTGTGGAGTCTCCTTCTCTGGAGACATTCAAGACCTGCCTGGACACGTTCCTGTGCAGCATAATCTAGGCGTTCCTGCTCTGGCAGGGGGATTGGACTTGATGATCTTTCGAGGTCCCTTCCAATCCCTAACATTCTATGATTCTATGATTCTATGAAGACCAGAGCTCATAACTCAAAGCCTTGCTTTCATGCCTAAAAAGGAAGGGATGCTCTTAGTTTACAATGATACAAGCCATATTTTTCTATTTATGTACAGCATGTGTATCTCAGGTTTCTAAATGTCGTATGTTACATGCTACACAAACTTAGGATGATCCACCTGACATAGTTATTTGCTCAAGGATCTCAAAGTGATTTAAAAACATACTTGCAAGTCTCTAGTGCACTCTTAAACATAAATATCAAAGTATTTGACATGGGAAAAATAAATTGAAATTCAGGGTTGGCATTTTTGTCCATTGTTTGTGAAAAAAATTGGAGGGTTTGTGATTCGCTTTGCATTAAATGGAAGAACTCTTGCCATAAACTACTGAGAAAGGAAAGTGTAGATTTTCCAGTCTTAGAGGAACACATCAGTTTTCTCAACCTTTCATTTTGGGCCTTACAAGAAATAAAACTAAGAAATATCCTTCCATGTCTTGTATCTTTTTATCATTTTATTTTAAATCAAAACCACAGCACTTTTGCAAAGTCCTGTATATGTCACATTGGCATGTTTACTTAGTGTACCTGCTGGTATTTTAATGAGAGGTTTTCATTTGATCAGTTGTCATGGAATAATTGTGGCTATTGCTGAAATAGCACAATTAAATTAATGCAGCTACAATAGTGGCTAAAGCCCTGAATTAGTCCTAGTTTCACTCACTGACAAGGTACTAATCTTTTCTTGTGCATCTTCAGAATGATGCAACAAAAGGAAAATACACAGATGTTAACAAACAAGACCAACAGAAGCACTAAGTATTAATCAACCTGTATTTTTATCTAAGCCCAGTAGGCTTATAATTTTAATGCAAGTTAACTGTTAACAAGACTTTAATAACCCAATTGTCTACACTAATGTAAAGTCCATGAATATTGGTTCTTAGAAATGCTTGGGCTATTGTGATGGCTTTCCAACACCACTACATTTTTAAGAATTGTATAGGAAGGTTTTTTCCTACTGCCTTGCAGTAGTTTTTTTACAAGAGCTTTGTAAGAGCTTTGTGTAGCTGAATGCAGTGTTAAGTAGGACAACAGTAAAGCCAGTAGCAAACAGATGTGAAGAGAAAAGAAATGGTGCCTGTAGCTCTGAGTTAGGTCACCTGAAGAGAAAAGAGATGTATATAAGAAGAAATTTCTATTTAGGGATATGGGAGAGGAAAAATTCAAGGGATGTGGGTTCTAGAATGAGGTGATGAAAAGGAGAGAGCATGAAAATATGTGAAGGAAGTCTGATGATAAAAAGTGTTACCAAGAGTCCACTGATTAAATTGTGGTTTGAAGGTAGGGCTACAACATTCTCTGCCTTGTTGTATTTCAATTGCCGTGAATATGGCAGCTTTCCTAAATGTCTGCTCTAGTCCTGGTGATGCACCACAATCACAGCACAGTTACTACCTCACCGAGGATCATAGCAAGTACGAAAATCTGTTCTCTGAAGTACCTGAACATTTTAAGTATCTGACATTATGGTAGTTACAAAAATGGGTTGAATAACTACCTAACTCAAAACTCTGCATTAAGGTGGACTCGAATTTTTCATCACAAGGAGTAAGAATTCAAGTTATGAGCTTAAGCTCACAAGAAGAGAACATGTTTGTAATATTTGGTATTCAAAGGGAAAAAAATCATTCTTATTGTTTACAGTATCTGTCTTGAAGAGAAATGCCTCTTTTCCTACTTTTTCTTTCTTCATTTTTTGTGCTGAAACTAAACATACCCTATACACTAGTTTTCATATCAGAAGAAAATCAGACTGAAATTTCTGGATCAAACACTTCTTTTAGCTTTATGACCATACAGTTTCAGTCTTTTTTTCCAAAGGCCTATATGTCAGACTAAGGGTCACTCACTAACTTTGAAACTGTGGAAAGATGTTTCTGTGAGAGAGAGCTAATACCATACATCCAGGTCAGTGTTTTTCTGAGGAATTAAAATCAGCCTTCTAATAATAAAACATCACTTTTTGTCTGGTAGAGTCACGTTTATGGAGTAATATAGGGTATTAAATCTGTTTAACAGACAAAAAACTGAAAGTAGCAACCAAGATATAACTGATTTTGACTGATTGGTCAGGGGTCATGTAATTCAATGGTCAGGTGAGCTATGACTCAATATGAGTTATGCAAGGTCAAGAACAATCCAATGGCATATAAGAAATTGAATAGAGAGCTGGCATGACTGAGACACTGTTTTGGCAATTAACTGCACATTAATCATTAAATTGCTCACTGCAGCTAAACAGCAACATCCTTTTAACTGACTCAAATAAATCTAAAATACTGTTCAAGGATCACAATTTCTCCTGCTGCTTCTAACATTACAGCTTTTAAACAAATTTATTTGGAAAAAAATCTGTTTTCTTTCTTTATATACCCTTCAAGATCCCTTTGATTTCCTCATGTAATTAATGTAGAAGTACATACCCCTCCTCTGTGATAAAATTAACATCTTCCAAATGTAACACTGTTAATTCAGAGGTCTCTCATTTTTAGGACATGTCATAGTCCCCAGCAATCATTTGGAGGAAAAAGAGAAGGAAACATGAAATACTTTTCTACTGAAGTTGTGTACAAACCACAAAATTTCTCTTTCGCTTGCTCTTTCTGTGTCTCTCCTTTTTTCTTTCTTCCCTTCTTCCTTTTTCTCTTTTGTCTTCTTCCTTCCCCCTTCCCTTCCCTTCCCTTCCCTTCCCTTCCCTTCCCTTCCCTTCCCTTCCCTTCCCTTCCCTTCCCTTCCCTTCCCTTCCCTTCCCTTCCCTTCCCTTCCCTTCCCTTCCCTTCCCTTCCCTTCCCTTCCCTTCCCTTCCCTTCCCTTCCCTTCCCTTCCCTTCCCTTCCCTTCATCACCTTTCTATATTGTAACTTACCCTACAGAGGAGTGAGTTCCAGACACATATGCAATTAACTGCAGAATAGGATAAAGGTCAGTGATTATACTATTACCCAGGGCTTCTCCCCCCCCAAAAATATCACTTCACATGGTCCCTGTCCACAGTTGCACTACAACCACTGCAGCAGCAGGCTGGCTGGAGCTGTGGCTAGCAAGACAGAATTTCATTGCGTTAGACAAAATGTGAAAGGTCCACCATGGAAAGAGAAACTTAATAAAGGCGAAACTTAAAAGCATAAACCATAGCATAACGATTTGTGATGAACATAGTTATTTGAAGAGAAGTAGAGCTCTATTGTGTTGCAAATATAGCAAAATGCTTCCAGCTCATGTGAATCACTTGTTAATGGGACTATTGTGTCGCTGTAAATTACTGTAAAGCAACATTACCACATGCATCATCCAAGCCATTTTCTAGCCATTCATCAGCATTAACTGTCATTGTTTGAAAGACACAGTTTCCTGTGTTTATTAGCTACAGTCACAGATACACACAAAAAGCAGGAATTTCAGTCACAGCTCAGTTCAGTTCAGATGTTTATTGTGTACCCCCTTGTCTCTACACCATTGTTGGAACTGAAATTGCGTCCTAACAGATGAACTAGAATAGAGGAGACTAAACTGAGGTGTAATAGCTTGAATTAATGAACAAAACAAAACCACAATGAAAAACAGAGTATGACATAATTAGCTGCCTGTTTGAAACATTCCTGAAATTTCCAAGTCAAATTCTACTCAAGAATTTGCAAGGCGGTAGAAATACATGTGGGTGGATGGAGGACAAGGGAATTTGCACAGAAAGTAATCTCGTGCTTGTTTTTCATTTTGAACTAGAAAATGAAGTGAATGAATGTTGTATGACAGACATACAAGCTTTAGAAATGTCCTGACAGGCTCAGATGGGTAGTGTGGTCTACCTAGCTAAGTGACTATAGGAGATGCTATTCAGGAAAGGCATACAAAAATGACCATCCTCTGAACTCTTCAAAGTGGACACTCAACTCAGATCCCCAGCTACTGGATTAAGGGGTTTAGGAGGTATATCACTTTCTAGCCCTTCTTTATTTATTTATAGCACCTAAATTTGTATAATACCTTTTTATCTATTGATATTGTCTTTCTCTACAATTTTCTGTGGCAACAAATTCCAACATTTCACCACTTGCTGCTCAAAAAATATACCTTAAAAAAAAATCTGATTCAAACTGATCTACCAGTTTCAGATAGTTCTAGTACAATAATATTTGGTGACTAATGATTCTACATTTACCTCATCCATCAATGTCATAGTTTTGCAAAATTTCCTTTACAAACGATAGCTTTTCAAAAGCTATGCTCTTCCTTATGTTAAAATTAAGCTTTGATTGGGACTAGGTAGTATGTTTAGCCATTCTAGACAAGACTTGTTAGTTGTGAGTTTATTTAAGTCTGGTTTTAATTCAGCTTCTCAGGGATCAATGAATTTATTTTATCAACCTCAACATCTGACATAACTCACTGAGCTTCCATGGCAAGGTTTTGCTATCGGGGGATGCAAGAGTGGCTTCTGTGAGAAGATGCCAGAAGCAGTCCCCATGTGAGACAGCGCCAGTCAGCTGGCTCCATGAACCCACTGCTGGTCACAGCTGAGCCCATCAGTGACACCAGTAGCACCTCTGTGATAATGTATCTGAGAAGAGGTCACTGCATAACAGCACCTGTGAGACAGTGAAATATGTGAGAGAAACAACTCTGCAGACACCAAGGTCAGCGAGAAAGGAGGAGGAGGAGGTGCTCCAGGAGAGACAGCAGAGATTCTCCTGCAGCCTCTGGTGAAGACTGTGGTGATGCAGGTTGTCCCCATGCAGCCCTAGCACATGGAGGTCCAAGGTGGAGCAGATATCCACCTGCAGCCTATGGGTGACCCCATACTGTAGCAGGTGGATGTACCCTGAAGGAACCTGTAACACCGTAGAGAATCCACAGCACAGCAAGATCCTGGCAGGAACTGTGTCCTATGGAGAGAAGCCCAGGCAGAAGCAGGTTTTTTAGCAGGATTTATCACTCCATGGGGACCCCATATTGGAGCAGCCCGTTGCTGAAGGATTCCACCCCTGTGAAAAAGACCCATGTCAGAAAAGCTTATGAAGGACCATCTCCCACGAGTTGGACCCCAACCTGGAGCAGAGGAAAAGTGTGAGGAGGAAGGAGGGGAAGAGACCAAGGATTTTCCACTTAAATTTGAGAAGAAACTTCTTTTCAGTGAGGGTGACGGAACACTGGAACAGGATGCCCAGGGAGGTTGTGGAGTCTCCTTCTCTGGAGACATTCAAAACCCACCTGGACGCCTTCCTGTGTAAGGTCATCGAGGTGTTCCTGCTTTGGCAGGGGGATTGGACTAGATGATCTTTTGAGGTCCTTTCCAATCCCTAGCATACTGTGATACTGTGATTATGCACTGACCATTCCTTGTGCCCCTGTGTCACTTACAGGGAGGATGTAGAAGAATCAGGAGTGAAGTTGAGCCTGGAAAGAAAGGAAGGGTGGGAGAAAGGTGTTTTTCAGACTTTTCCTTATTTTTCATTATCCTACTCTGATTGGTAATAAATTGAATTCATTTCCCCAAGCTGAATCCATTTTGCTCATGAAGGTAATCTCCCTGTCCTTATTCTGACCCATGAACTTTTCATTGCTTTTATTTCCCCTGTCTTGTGGAGGAGGGGGAGTGATAGAGCACTTCAGTGGGCATCTGGCAGGTAGCCAAGGTCAACTTACCAACTACGTGCTCATACATCTGGAACTAGACTGAATTCTCTCTGGACATAAGCTGCAACTCTCTATCCAAATATCTTCACATGGGAAGCATATACTTTTCACCATTACTTTTCCCAGAGCAAGATATTCAATTATCTCTAAAGATAAAATAGGAATGGCATTCATGTTGTTTCCTGTAAACTATTAACAGTCTATCAGGAATAAGAGAAGACATTGAAAAGAGACAGCTATTTTTAACATGGATTTCTCCAACATATTTTCTCAATAGTATCAATAACCCAGGAAAATTGGCATGATAAAGGCTTTAAAAGGGTACCCTTTTCCTATTTTTTGTCCCATAGAATTGATGGGATGGAGAAGCTTTCTTATGTCTGTCCCATGGAATTGATTTTTCTGCACTATCTCTCATCACATATCCACTTCTTTTCCCTCTTTGCACTGAGAAAAAATCATTTCGTAGCGTGTAAGTGTTACAAAAGAGAAGGATACATAGCGAAACCCATATTTTTAGAGAATTACAATTGTCTGCTGATACTTCATTTAAAGGAAGTTACTTTGTAGGCAAATGTAAAACAATTTTCCCAGAAAACTGGGATGGCTAGAAACATTCAGATGGAGCAAGAAGAAGGCAAGTGAAATTTACCTTAGATAATGAGTGGACTTTAAACTAGGGAAAACAATACAATAATTCATTTATATGGATAGCCTCAGAAAAGAGCAACAAAAGGACTTGCATAATTCTTTTAAAATTAGTTGTATGTATTCTGAGCAGTTTAGACAAAAATTTCTAGCATAAATTTGAAGACTAACTTCATCAAATCAGTTATGTTTTATTTTTAGCAACAGTTTTAGGCTTTTAAAACTCTCAACATAGACTCTTTCAAATTATACAGAATGCATTTTAGTCAGACTTCTATTTGAAATTGCAAGGTAAATTGCAAATACATTTTTGAAAACAGCATCTCCTTAAAGATACCTTCATGAAACCACTGTGTGTAGCGGCTGGATTTGTAATACGAGACAATTTAGGCTATAGGGAGCAGCCCTGCAGAGGACTTGGGCATGGTGGTAGACGAAAAACTGAATATGAGCCAGCAATTGGCACCTACAGTCCAGAAATCCAACCGCATCCTGGGCTGCATCAAGAGAAGAGTGTCCAGAAGGTCAAGCGAGGTGATCCTGCCCCTCTACTCAGCTCTGGTGAGACCCCGCACGTAGTACTGTGTTCAGCTCTGAGGCCACCAGCATAAAAAGAACATGGACATGTTGGAGCTGGTCCAGAGGAGGATCACGAAGATGATCAGGGGCTTGAAGTACTTCCCATATACGGGCGAGATGAAAGATTTGGGGCTGTTCATCCCAGAGAAGAAAAGGCTCTGCGAAGACCTTATAGTGACCTTCCAGTACCTGAAGGGGGCCTACGGGAAAGAAGGGGAAGAACTCTTTATCAAAGAGTGTAGTGATAGGATGAGTGGTAACGGGTTTAAACTGAAAGATTTAGATTACACATTAGGAAGAAATTATCTTCTGTGAGGGTTTTGAGACACTGGAACAGGTTGCCCAGAGAAGTTGTGGATACCCCCTCCCTGTCAGTGTTCAAGGCCAGGTTGGATGGGACTTTGAGCAACCTGGTCTAGTGGGAAGTGTCCCTGCTCATGGCAGGGGCATGAAATTAGATGGTTTTAAGGTCTCTTCTAACACAAACTATTCTATGATTCTGTGATACCAGTGCTAGTAAAATAAGCAGTGCCATGGAACATTCCCAGGCACTGGAACAAAATAATCTAATCTGTAAAATGATTAAAATGGTCACTAACTCAGTTTTAACCCAGACCAAGTATCAGCCTCTCAGTCAATTTCTGTACATCATCTTGAATTTAACAAAGCAGTTAGATATAGACAGTTCAGACACTATCAGTGTGGTTTGGAAAATAAGTGAACATGTAGTAGTGTGCATGTAGGTTGTCCTGTGCTAGCCAGGTTGAATACCATTGAATGATCCTGTGTATATAATTTTCCAGCACAAATATCGAAATGACAGAAGAGAATTTTAAATTATTTGATAACATTAATAAATTTCAATGAAAATTAGATATACAAGCATTTTTCTGAAAGTCCAAGAGCTTTCAATCATTTCAGAAGCATTTAATTTTTTTTTTCATAAGTCAGTATGGATAGCTCAGTTAAAATGGCAACATACTGTGCAAGACCAGACAAAAATAAAGTAAATGTTTATTTCTTTTGAAATAAAGCAGCACACTCCCATGCGGCATTTTGTTCACTATTTTGACACCCAGGCTTGCTGTGTGAACATCTATTCAAAACTCGTCCACTGGAAGCTTTCTTACATTTATCTCTGCAGCAGCTTATACTGTACATTTAGGGAGACAGAATGCTGGAAAATATGGATTGTCTTTTCAATCCCAATCAATGCCTATGTTTCTTCTGTACTCTACATTTAGTGTAACATTCATATTAGTCTAAAACTGGGATCTCAGTCTCTGCTTCTTAATATTCACACTTTATTCAGAACAGTTTTGGTTGGAAGAGACCTTCAGGATCATCGAGTCCAGTTTTAGTTTGTACTGAAACCTCTTCAAAACTGGAAATAAATTTAAAGAAATTAACAGTTAGGAAGTAAATCTACTATACTTTTAAAAGGTACATACTGACCTGATTTTAAGAGCTCCACAAAAGGTAGTGCAGATAGCTAAGGCGATTTATGAGCCAGAAGTTTCTAAAAGCTACAAAGTAGATTGTTACACAAGAGACTAAAAATAGCTGTTATGATTTATCAAGTCTTGATTCTTTCAGGGCTGTTAGAACTCGGAAGAGAAATAAGAGCCCTTCTGTAAAATCTCTCCTTTTATGTTTATCTGGCAAACACGACACAAACTACATTATTTTCTCAGTAACCTATGAAGATTGTTACATACTCATTTCATAACTTGGAGCATAAGTCTGTAAACCACACATACTAAGGAAGAGTTTTCTAACAAAAAGGAATATATATTTTTTTAATGTTACCTTAGGCAAAGAAACACATTTGTAATGCAAACTGGTAGGGAATAAGCAATTTAGAGCAATGGCAGAATATCAAGAATGACACTCTCCTCAATGCATCTCATTACATCCAGATGTGAAGAACAAAATGCTTAATATCATGCACTCATCTCAGGCAATGAAGATTGAAAGCCTGAGCCTGTAATTCTTGAGGCTAAACTTCTAGTCTCTGAAAGACTGCAGAGTCAAACCATATGTTTCACTGACATTTTCTTCTGTAGCTCTATTGTATTTTGTTTTGTATATTATGTTAAATCAGATCTTCATGTTCTGAATGTAGTTTTCCTGACTGCTATCCAGCTACAGTTGTCTTTCTATGCCTAGCAGGTACTACACCCAGCTGGGATGAGAGGAATATTCTCTGAGAGAAAACCTCTTAATCATTCTTTGGTTCCTTAATACGAGAGGAAGGAAAAAAAATCTAACAAACACATCTCTATGCTGCACCATCTGATGGACAAAGCAAATCTTCTGGCTATCAAAAAGCAAAGCAGAAAGGCCTGGTGTTTAAGAGAACTGAGCTGATATTTGCTGCCTGCAGGGTGTAAGGCAAATACCTTGGCATAGATGACAGCTTCTGTTTTCACTTACTGCTTGCAGAAGATTGATGACAAGCGCTCTATGAAAGAAAGAAAAATTGCATTGATCCTAGATATGTGCACGGTATATCCACACACATCTCCTCATAAATGTTTAACTGAGGCTGTGTGTCCACAGACATTTCTCTCTGCAGCAGTAGAAATTCAAGCAGGTATTCTTCTCTCTCTTCTCTCTGCCCTATGCTTGTTTCCACATCTTTGCTGCTCACTTGCTTTTGTACATAAAACTAATCTGTGGAGCCACAGTTTGCTGAATTGGATCAGCACATTGGTCCAAGCTAAAACAACCACACCAACAATAAAAAGCGGCTGAGGGTTGGAGGAGGAATATCCATTTGCTATCCAGTTCAGAGACAGTCAGGATGCAGAGTGGTGGTACAGCCAGAATAACAAGAAGGAAAATAACATAAAACACGTCACAAAGTCAGTGTGTATAATGAGAAGGTAATATAATTATGTTCTGCTGCATTGATCAAATTAGAAACTTTTTTTTTTTTGTAAGAGTAATTCTCTTTAAGCCATGTAGGCATTTACTGTTCCATGAATTTCATGGAATAAGCATTCTCAGCATGACGTAGACCTTGTCTCTCTTTAAGTGCTAGCTTAAGGAAGGTAGATAGTTTATGAAAGTGAATGTACTATGAAATCTCCTCTTTGGAGGTCATCCTATCCTCACTCTTTTCAGTAAAAATGCTTTCAAAATGATGAGCAAAATGCTTACTAGCTGGAAGGAGGAGGAATCTAACAGAGTGTTCATGTGCTCTGAGGACAGTGAAGCCTTTAGACAGAGATACATACTACAGACAGCACCATGGACTCCTGCTCTGCCTGGTCTAGTTAATGGAGGGTGACACTAAGGAGAGAATTTTTCCAAAATAATCCTCAATCTTGCAATATCATTTTCTCTTAAGCATATTTTTATGGTATAAATAAAACCCGATACCTTTATTTTCAGAAATTATCCTAAATTTTTGGTGTTTGTCAAAACTTTAATTGACTCAACTTTAATTCACAAGAATTAAAACCTGCTATCAACTGCACAATTATTATAAAGGATTTCTTTGTACAAAATCTGGACAGATTTCAGATACAGATACTCTTTAACAGAAGGTGCTAGACTCTAATGGCTGCCAGCCTATGTTGAGAACTAAATGCTATAGAGCACCTTTAACAGCTGATTATTCAGAAATCTTCACTGCAGGCTACATTGCTAATTTTTAGTTATAACCACCGAAGGCAACGCCAGAGAATACACAACAGTTTAGGAAGTATATTTCTCCATGACAGAATACGCTCACACAGCACCAATATTACACTGCAAATTGATTCTCCCAGTGCTCAGTCCTGCTTCTCAGTCAGATGATACATCTACAAAGCACTAGCAATGTATGAATTTCCCCTGCTTATATACTGAGAAACCATGTGGACAACCCTATCTAGCTTTGTCAGGTCCTGCCTATGCTCCAAGCAGACAGCTCTGAGGCAGCCCAAACTTTTTCAGCTGAAGTCAGCAGTGCATAGAGCTAAGGCACATGATAAGGAGCTAATGCATCCAGCTTGAGGCACGAGAAGAACAAACCAGTAACACATTCAAGAGGTGGCAAGCCTCTGTTACAAGAAATGGATGCCTTCCTTATGGTAAAAGTTAACAGTAATAAACATGAGTTACAGAGAAAATTACAAGAAAATTGAATAGGTAATTTTAAAGATTTGTTCTTCAAACCTCAGTATTCTCTCCTAATTATTATACTTAAAATATTTTCTTGTCATTCAATTCAAATGAATGATAGTCATACTCTTACAACCTCATCAAAATAAGGAATTTTTTTTTTCTTAAAAAGTTATCTATAACTTTGTCATAGCCAGTATATCCTCAATTGTCAGGGCAATTTTCTGTTAAATCATTTCTTATAGGTCCATCACAGAGCTGCAAACACAAATCATTCCTGGTAACCAGTTTCCAAAGTCAGAGCAATTATTATATGCTGCAAAATTTTTAGCTATAAGAGTGGTGAGTGAGAATCATAAAAAAAACTATTCCCACTATCAAATCATCAGCTAAGCACTGCTGAAAGCAAATAGCAATTTAGGCATCGCTTTAAGCAAAAGAAATTGCACCCCACTTTTTGATTTCCAGGCTTCTCCTGGTAGCGGAAGCACTTAGTGTTATCTCAATCAAGAGCAACAATAAAGCATGTCAGATGCAAAAAAAAAAACCCCATCAAACAGCTGTAGACAGATTCAGTCACTGCAGCTCAGAAAGTGGCAGGAGGACAAGGAAATCTTCCATTTCAGACAGACAGCTTATGTGGCTCTTTTGTGCATGGGAGACTTTGCCCCTGTGGAGTGGCAGAAAAGTAAATGCTTCAGAGCTATAGGCTTGTTAAAAGTTGCACACATCGTTTGAGAAACAGGCCCATAATATACTTACTTCAGCTGTAAGGGCTCAAGTGATCGGCCTACGGAAGTCTCTGGCAACTGCTTAAGCAGAGGACTTTCAGAGAGACCATACGGAACAAAGGAAGGAAGGACAGGCAGAAGGAAGGAAAGGCAGACAGATGGAAGGAAGGATTAAGTACTTGCCACTTCCATTATTTAATTATCTAAGCTTTATTTAATGCTAGTCTACTACAAAACTGTGACTAACAATCTTGCAGAAAGGTAGGTTAGTTACAAAAGAAAGCCAATATGAGATGGTCCTGTGAGAACAAAAATGTCGTCAGTGGGATTGCATCGACAACCTCACCCTAACGCAGTCAGCAGTGGAGGCCTAGTGCATCAGGAGGACAGGAAAATGATATTACCCATCACACACATCTTCTGGTACCTCAAACTGCTCTGAGGAGGGGATGAATCTCTTAAGCCATTAATTTCTGATGTCTGACAGGTATTGCTGAATAAAAGCCTGCAAGGTATTTCTGATCTCTCATACAGAAACAGTGTTTAATATGTGGCTCACTGACTCCTCAAGAAGGTTGTCCTGGTTTGAGCTAAACAGAATCAATTCTGTTTAGTGATTTTACTTTTCAGTAAAAAAATGTCAGATTGAAATAAAGAAAATAATCCGACTCAAAACCAGCACTCACAGACTGATGTTGTAAAAAGACTTCAGAGACTAAAAGAAAGATATGGATGTGCTGGAGCGTGTCCAGAGAAGGGCCATGAGGATGATCAGAGGGCTGGAGCCCCTCTCCTATGAAGACAGACTGAGAGAGTTGGGGCTGTTCAGTCTGCAAAAAAAGAAGGCTCCGAGGAGACCTTATTGTGGCCTTCCAGTATCTTAAGAGGGCCTACAAGAAAGCTGGTGAGGGGCTTTTTAGGATGTTCGATAGTGATAGGACTAGAGGGAATGGATTGACGGATTGGTTCAGCTTGGACATTAGGAAGAAGTTCTTCACCATGAAAGTGGTGAGACACTGGAACAGGTTGCCCAGAGAAATGGTGGAAGCCCCATCCCTGGAAGTTTTTAAGGCCAGGCTGGATGGGACTCTGAGCAGGCCACTCACAAATATTTATTGTCATATTTCTTATCACATAGATATATATCTACCAGTGGGGCCATATACATTTACATAACAGTACACGGAATAGATACTTGAAAATAAGGAAATATATGGATGATTTTTACTCTTGATTATTAGAGTTTTCAGGACAGTATATGCAGGAATATGAGGCAAAAGTTAAAGATCATGGTAACTGGAGTCTTGGGTTTTTATAAACATATGCTGAAAAAGAAGAAGAGTTATCTCTCACAAAAATGTGAAATGCTTTTCAAACATTCATGACATCAGTGTGAATTTAGGAGAGTCCAAAACTGAGCAAAAATGAACACAAACTTTGACTAAAATTTCTTGGCCAACATAATAGATTTTCTTTAGAATTATTTAAAGCAGTAACTCATATGCTTAGCAGACGGCAGAACTACTTTGCAAGTTTCTCTTTAAGTGGTAACCACAGCTCATCGTAACATCTGGTTAGACCAGATACACATCAAGCCATAATCATCTATTCACAATATTTAAAACATGAGCAAAAAATATTGGCATAGCATATGTGCCAGTTAGAAGGAAAACAGCATTAGCTAAAGCCAAAGAAAACTGTAAATTTAAATTTGAAGTAATCAGAAGGGCTTAACAGCAAACTGTAGATAGAAGCTCACAAAGAAAATCATTTAAACTATTTCACACAGGCCTTTGCAGTAGGGAGAACACCCAGAGAAGCATAGTTTGATTAAGGATAACTAGCAAGGACTCTGGCAGGGAACTGCCGTGCTTATCTAGCTTGTTGGAGTTCTTTGAAGATATTGCTGCTCTAAGAGATAAGGGGAATTCAGTGGATGTAATATACTCAGATTTTCAGAAATATTTGACAAGGTTCCAAACTAGAGATTAGTGGTTGAGGTAAAGAATAAGGGTTAAAATGGGCTACCGGATAAAAAGACTGGATCAGACGCGAAGTATTGCTATAGAAGGAAACTTCTTACAGATTGGAAAGGGGTTTGAGGTCAGTCAGGTTAATAGGCATGTGCAGAAGTCTAGAAATACATTATTTATGTGACAGTACCTTGTGAACCGAATTGCTAAATATCCACATCTTACATGATTCCATGCAAAGTGAATAATGAAAAAACAATACAGAAAGCATCATAAGAAGTGAATCAAAGTGAACTCAAAAATTTTCACAAGCAAGTGAAAAAAAGTTAAATGATTTAAATGAGGCTGCTGACAAGACCCAATGCTGACCAGAAAAAAAAGATGAGCTGGGAAAAAACATCTCTGTAAAGAATGAAAAAAATATTAAGCTACTATATAACAGGTTTTTTGGGTTTGTTTTTTTTTTTTGCAAATGAAATAGAAAATCACTCTGCAGAGATTGTTCTATTGCCATATAATGTAATAGGCAATAATCACAGATGCTCATGTTTCTTGCAGTTACTATGTGAAATCTGCTAAATCACAGAAAGGATAAAAAAGTAATATTAAAACAACAGAAATTTTAGTCAATCAGGAAAGACAAAGGAGCTGTTCTTATCAGTGTTGAAGAAACACAGAACCTCAAAACAGATCTCTGTTCTTTTTTGTGGAGGTACACCTTTATAACACTAAAAGATTAGAGATAGCAGAACTAGGATTCCAAAACCAAAAAAGAAAAAAAGATAAAAAGAACGAGTTTCTATAAAAGCTCATTAATCTACAAATGAGTTACTTTGAAAATTTAGTGTAACAAAAAAGTTACAAGTGTAAAGAATAGGTAACGGATTATTAATAATTAGCACTATTATGTGAATGCAAACGTACACTTAGTAGACACTGTGCTAACGCAAATCTTCAGCCATGTTCAAGTGCCTTTAGGTGACCACAAAAGTAACCCGAAATCCATTAATTCTTTTAGATTCATGCCTAACATTCCTTCTCCCTTCCACATCAGTATGCAGAACAGAAATGTAGGTCAGTTGATTTGAAACCATTCACAAGAATATTTCTGCTCTCCAGTTTGTGTATCCTCCACCCTTCTTCCCATATTTGCCAGAAACTTACCTACTAAACTTTTATAGAAGATTTGCTTGGTCTATCTACCTTTCCCTAGAATCTACAAGTCCTCACCCAGGAGGTGTGGTTTCTTTGCACAAAAAAAATATTCTTTCTCCGCATAAAATATGTCTAACCCCAGAGCATTCAGTGTTACAGAGAAATTCAAATGATTTTGCACTATTACATTTTAGACAAGAGAATCACTGTGAGAGGTCTTCAGGTGCTCCTCATAGCCTCATAATTCATTCTGTAACCACAAAATCCTAACTCATGTAGGATGCCATTGGCTGCCTTCTGTAAACAGAATAAATAGAATGGTTCAGAAAGATTGCAGATATTACATTATTAATGGTCCGTAAGGCAAAAAATTTTTAAATAAAATAAACAAAATTTCACTAGCTATTTATCTTATTATCATTAGTAGATGCATATTGCATATAGTTGATTTAATAGGTTTTAAATTTATTCTGCTCAATCCTTGCTTCTATAATGAATGCAAATGTTGTCTCACAACCCAAAATAGAGAAATAAGTTTTATAATATACTACCCAATGCACTCAGCTCTATTTGTACAGAGGTGCTTTATAACCCAACACACGCATTTTAAATCAAAGCAAACCATTTCAAAAGGCACTCAGAAGAGCAATGACATAAATAACATTGTAGGAGTCCTTATTTCTTTCATATCAATAATTTCTGTATCCCTTTTATTCAGGTAACGAATTATTTTTTACTCATTTTAAACCAACTAAAAAGTTCTGATTGGTTATGAAGGTTCAGGAAAAAAAACACATTAATCTTTCAGACATTTAGATCACGTTTGCCACTAATATAGATGCTGCAGTTAGGATTCAGTCCATGATGTTCTTTGTGGCAAGCAAGCTAGAAAGCAAATGTAGCATGGTTGACTAACATACAAAGACACTTTTTAAATCCATTATGATGTCAGGTAAATAATATTTTTTTGACCACAAGCATTTTTCAATGTAACTCTCAGTTACGTGTAATTGTAACATACCTGTAATTTCTCCTGATGCTCCGGAACATGGTTTAGTATGCTTGACTAGGTAATCATCTCATCAGAATTCTGAAATGCTGCAGAAAAGCATACCTTTCAGAAGACATAACAGTTTTTAAAATATTACCATGTATTTACAAATAATTCTTTCGTAACTAAGATGACGCACAGTTTTTAGCTTTGGCTTTATGCACCAGCTCCTACGATTTTATTTACCGTACTTTACCATGATTTGATTAGAAAAGAAAGTCCATTCCTGAAGGATTAGAATGAAACATAAGATAAAGGGACTAGTATTTTAAGGATAAAGGCTATTGTTCTGAGACACCTTCTATCTTCAAACAGCTGTAGGCTTTATTGGAGAACGTGGAAACTTTCCTGGAGACACAAGAGAATTCCTGGGGCAATGGATTTATTAGCAAGGAGCTAAGTCTTAGAAATGATAATACTAATCCTTAAAATAATATAGCAAGTATTCTGCTTAAAATATTTGCCAAGTCAGCCTCCACAAAACCTGAGAGCAACCACAAGGTTGGAGATAATCTTGTCTCCAAAAGAGCTATAGAAGATTTTAATGAATTCCTTTCATCTCACCTACAAAGACCCAGGTGGCAAGAAAATATTTGTTCAGAGGGAACACTATTGCCTTATTTTTAAAGTGTGTGTTTTGCAACTGTGAGCTTTCCAGTCAAACCTTACTGATCTCTACCTGAGTATTGGAAATGTTGAATCTTCATTCAATTACCTTCTTAATCATTTTAAAGATGATGCCTTAAACCATAGGATCTGCTTGATCATACCAGAAAGAAATGTGTTTGATCTAAAATGCACCAAATGCATACGTAGGGCTTAATACACAAGCATCACTCATGTCAAAGCAGCTTGTATAACCAAATTTTTATGACACATATAAGACTTGAAGTACAATTCCTTTGTATTGCAGCATAATAGATAGAGAACATACTTTAAACATTTATTTGTTGTTAGTCTTCAGAAAACAGATATATATACCCATAAAACTGAAATGAATAAAATAACATCTTTACTGCTGTTTTAGATTGCAAATGATAATTTCCCTTCCAAGGAAGAAGTGCGCTAAATTTCATTCCAACTGGATGAAACAATCTCCCAGATTTCTCTCGTCTTTTAAACTCTTGTTGGGCTTTTGTTTTCTTAACTCTTCTATTAACTGTGGAAACATTTTATTGTGCAACTAGATGCCTTAAGAACAGGTTTTGCCTTACTGCTTATAAAATAGAAATAATTCTGGAGAAGACAAACAGATGGGAGGAAGCAAAATAATTAATAAATAATACTTTGCAGCTATAATAACATCAGAGTTGGAGCTGACTGAGAAATGATTTTACATGAGTCAGTTTACACAACTAAGCTGAAACATTTTCAAAAAGATTTTCACTCAGAAAAATAATCATTAGATAAACTGGTCCATAGTTAATTTTTTTTTAATAGAGTTTTTGAGCGAATTTTTTTAACAGTGAAGAGAAAGTGACCTTGCCCCACATCAATAGTCTGGTGGACAGACACACTTAGCAACTTCAGGCTCTCAGGATCTCAGACAGCAACAGAAGGAAATGAGATTCTCTGTTACAAGTGAATGCCTTGACTAACCTCATTTGTCTCTCCCCAAAAACCTTGACCTCATGCTGGTGTAGAATAGGATTTTTAGGCTTCAAAATTTTTCACAGGGTAGATCTTTTACAACCTTCTCTGCTTGAAATTCCCTTGCTAAAGTAAGTACTTACATCTTGAATTTTAAAGCATGAAAATCTAAGACTGGTAAATGTAGGCAACTTTCACATGAAAAAAGGTTAAAAAAAAAATCTTCCTGTAACAAGTTGTTATTGATTATTGAACTATATAGTGACTGAAATACATGATGGATCATATGAAAGCAGAAGTGAATTATTCAGAATGAGTTTTCATAAAGTATTTTTGGCAAACCATTCACCTACTTTCTTTGCAGTGTCTCTAGTTTTCTGTGACATGAAGGATGTTGATCTCAAACAGTTTCTCCTATGTGCTGCATTTTTATTATGTAGACTATCAAAAGGACAGGGACCTCGGGGCTGAGGATGGAGAGAATGCATTAGATTTCATTCAGAACCACCACTTGCTCATGCAAGTCTACTGAGAGTCCAAAATTTCTGTTAAGATTTTCATGTTTAACAAAAGCAAAAAGAAAAATCCCAACAAATTTTAATCCCGGTATTTATTAAATAAAGAATAAGATTTACTTCCAAAACGTAAAAATAAAAGATGATGAAATATTAGATAGTTTTTGTTGCTACTGACTTCACTTCGAAGAAGTGTTTCTAACTAAGGAAGGAAGACAGGTTTGCCTTGGGCAAGTGCATAGAAATATTTAAATCAGAAAATGGATTTAGAACAGAAAAATAAGTTTGCAATATTTAAATTATAGCAAAAGGAGCAGAAATACCATGGAAAATACATCTGTAGCACTAACTTGAATTTTAGGTAGCCTTCAAGTCTTCAAATGGAGTTTATGTCCATCATAGATAAACCAAGCCAAATATGAACTGAGAATAATTGATGAGGCAAGAAAAGCTTTTAAAGTTGATGGATTGATAAAAGAAGACACTCAAGTCTTTAGCTGACAAGGAGGATCACTGACTTGAAATAACTTCTTATAAAAGCAGATCATCTGGTCACTGGTATAAGATCATTTATGATGAGAAGCCAAAGGTACATTGCTCCCAGATATACAGCACATATCTTCAGACATCTAAAGAGAAGGTACTGTATGTCTGTCACTTCGGAAAGTGAAATAAATTGTCTTGTCTTTTTTATCCATTTTGCTAAAATTCTGAACCAGAAAGTTACATTCTCTTATCTAAGAAAAGCATTACTTCCAATACCAAGTTTAAGCCTAAACAACAGAGTACAAACCACTTTCAACTGTATAATACATTGTTCACATAACACACAGTTGCTAATTTCACTGTATTTAAATGAATTTTTTCACTTAGTAGTAGAACTCTATTACTTTCACAATCGTTAGAACTCCATTAGCAGCTAATTTATATCCTAAGGTTCCCCTGACTTAGAGATAATGTACATATATCAACAAACTGGAAATGATTTTCATTGTTCTTCTTGCTAATAATTTTATCACTATAAATAATGAGCTGATACATAATTCCTGACCATGAGGTAACAAGTGAATTTCCTCATTCTTCCCTTAAGCTGTGTCAAGAGTATGTAGTCACTGCTTAAAAGTGCAAGCTCTGGTATATATTGGAATATATATATATTTATGGTTATGAAGATGTCTTTCTCTGTAAAATTCATCTTCTCTAGGTAAAGCCATTCTCATATTAAGTAGTTCCTCCAGAGTTCTGCAACATTAATTACCTCAGAAGGATGGAAGAAGTTAGGAAATGACCCTCTCTGCCTCTCTCCCCACATTCCTTTCCCAGTTCTGTAAGACTGCCACTGCTACCTGAGGGTTTGGTTACTGGGTGGTACCACAGAAGCAGCAGAAGTCAAGAGAGCCTGGAAGATTTTTTTTTCCCAGACCTGAAACAACTCTGGACAACCCTTTTGGATGGTATATACAACATGATAGTACTGCATGCATCTACAATAATCTACAGCAGTACTGTTCTTTTTGAGGACTCATCATAGCTGATATGATTAGACGTGACAGAACAATCGACCTTTTTAGATATACTGGAATAAGCAACCTCAGTTCTGCCTCAAGTCTCTCCAGCCCTGAATGCCTCCACATGGGTTAACTAAAATTTCTCTCATTGGCTGTTTGACTGCTTTTGCCATTTTAAAATACATATTATATATAGAGAAAACCTATAATATTGTTTGATAGCTTGCTGAACACCTCTTGCAGAAAGAGGTGCAGTCAATTTTGCCATCAAGACTGCCACATAAAACCGCCACATATCAAGATTTCTCTTTTTATTACATCAATAATTCTTTAATATAAAATAAGAGGCAACTTGAAATACATTTGAAAAATGATTCATATTAATTATAAACTTATTTATAACCTCTAGCAAGTTGGTGGTTTGTTTTTTTTTCCCCCTAGCTACCACTTCAGAGGCAGGAGAGGCAATCTTCTACAATAAGGACTATAGACTGTGACATAAAAAAACCCCAAATGTGCAATTATTTCCCAGATGCTTTTTGTGTATGTGGATGAAAAATACTGCTGTCCCCTACATTTCTTGTTTATATCAATAATGGTATGTATAATGCTTAGTAGTCATCTTCCTTCTCCGATAAAGCCTGCTAGCCTAGTTGCTAGGGTGTTAAGCTATTAACAAATATAGAGACCAAGACACTTAGAATTAAATCAAGTTGTGTTTTAAAAAAACTACAAAGATACTGAGCTAGGGACTTGAGTAATAAATAAGATGAATCATAATTGTTTGTTTACATGTCCAAACTTAATAAAATTGGTATTGCAGCACGCTTGTGAAATGAATTGCATAACCTGAAGAATAAGATACAACTTATTTTAAAAGGATAGAGGAAGCAAAGAAGGAACTGAAGGAGCACTCTATCAAAACAGTGTTAGCTGTTACTAAGTTACTGTATTGCTCTTGGCTGGGATAGAGTTAATTTCCTTCATAGTAGTTGGTATGGTGCTGTTCTGGATTTGTGACCAAAACAGAGTTGATAACATGCCAGATGTTTCACCCTCCCGAAACAATTAATTTAATCAGAATTTATGGCATATGTGTCAGTCTCCTAACTTAGGAATATTTTCCCCCATGGAAGAGACATTCCAAATTCATTTAGTTATGATGACAGAACTAAAATTACTCTGTAGCAAGTGCTCTTGTTTTGAATAGATTTGCTATGTACAAGTGGAATAAGACAGTAAAAGGATTTATATATGTCTGGTGCTTAGAAAAAAAAAACAATTTCACAAGACTACAAGTAAATAATGAGTTAAATCAACTAATTTTATGGATAGAGAAATGTGAATTCCAACTAAAATTATTACATTACATATTTCAGAAATCTGTAAATAAGAAAATATAATGATTGTACTGGCTTAAAGCATTATAAAAAACAGATATTAAAAATAATAAAAAGTAGCATATAGCAAATGAAGAGTGGGATTTTATATCAGTGACTACAATTTGAAAACTAGGGAAACAAAAGGACAAATGATAAAATATCTGACTGTTAATTTTAGAAGATGTAAGAAAATATATTCTAATAATGGCACTGGAACAGGCTGCCCAGGGAAGTGGTTGAGTCACCTTCCCTGGAGGTGTTTAAAGGTCGTGTAGATGTAGTGTTGGGGGATGTGGTTTAGGTGTGGACGCTGCAGAGTAGGGTTATAGGACGGACTTGATGATCCCAATGGTCTTTTCCAACCTGAATGTTTCTATGATTCTATCATTCTATGAATGGTAAATGGTTAAAATGTCAACAGTAACACAATGCACCCAGAAGTGCTCATATATAGCTCATCGGTATTTGGGGAAAATGTGGAGATGAATGCATTATATAGGATAAGAATTACCTTCCACTTCATGAATAATTTCAGAGAACATTGCATTTCCTTAATTTAGTAATTTAAAATTGTGGTTCAGATATTTTTTACCTGAGAATTTTAAGAGAATTTACCAGTGAGTTTTCCAGATCATTAATAAATATTTTCAAGATGCCTTAGATTTTATGAGATACTTATTTAGTATGAGACTAAGCATTTAAATCAGAACTAAATGTAAAATAAAAACACTGTAAACACTATTTGAACTTAATGTTCAGAACATTATGAATTTTCAAGTGTTACTTCCAGTCAGATTCAATACTGTACTGAATTTGGCAAAAACGCACTGCAAAATCTTAGCGGCACTCTCCATGACTGTAGCTCTTTGCCTTATGAAAGGTTTAAAAATATATGAGAAGATTAAAATCGGATTTAAAGTTCAAAATCCGAAAGCGTAAAATCCAAAACCTTGCATTTACGATAAAAAGGAATATTCCAAAATTATGTGTTGTGTTACATTTCATGGCCTATGAGCAAAAGCTTTCCATGAAAAGGAGACTCTAACTTGACATTGTTACAATTCTCTAAGCAGAGTTTTCATTGGGGAAACATTTACGTAGACATATTAAGCAACATCCACCAATAATTAACACAGACTTAGATAATATCTTTGCCTATAACTCATAGTAGAAGACAGAGGTAACCACACAGCAGGATCTGTGACTTAACTTTGCAATCATGAGCTGGTAGTGACACAACTGGCTTTAACCATGGCATGTTACGATCACAGTTAGTGACTGAGGCAGCTATTTGTCATCCTTGCCAGCACCCAAAGCTGGCACATACTTGCCTTAACATGAAGCTGCCTTTGTGATACAAAGTTATTTTCTCCCCACTTCTGTTAGGTCTGATTTTCACTTGATTGCATGGTTATCCTCTGTGCTGCTCCAAATCCATTGATCACTCCGAAGGTCCAACATCACCTACTAACTGCTCAGTCTCCCAGCTTTGCTCAGGTAGCAGGAAAATTTCATGCTTGTGCTACAAGCAGTATGGTCTGTGGATGAAAGTAATCTACATCTTTTGTAAAGATGTCAGAATGAATATCATATTCTAATCTCAAAACTACAGATGTATTCACAGTTGGGAGTAGAGAAGGAACAGCTTCTCCACACAATGAAGTTTGAAACTTACTGGTTTGTGCAAGAACATAAAAAGACCTTCTGTTTCAGAAACAGAACCTTACTTATTCCAGGATCATTCATAACTGAATCATTAGAGGTAGTTCTGAGGGATTTAAGAAATGAGGCATTGTCTAGTTTCAAAAGATACAAGGAAGGATTTCAAGCCGAGTCTAACAAGTGACCATTTTAACCAGTGGATCACTAACTGCTTCATGTTTGGGTTCCCAATATTTACTTCTGGACCTGTTCTGGCTTGCATTCACTGGTCTGAGGAAGCTTGATAAAATGAATGAAATTTAAATATATCTAAATAGCAACAGATCCTAGTTGGTTTGTACTAGGATGAAAATGGGAATTTGAAAAGCTGAGATTAACCATCTTATTAATTCAATACTCCAGATGCTTTTGTGGCCATCAGCTCTAGAAATATGCAAACCCCACTCTACTGGTACCACAGTATTTCTGAAGATACTTATCCAAAACATTGCCACACAGCAAGTGTTTCTTGCAAAACTACATTGATTCATGGTACTACATTTAATCATTTTGGATAATAGTCACCTGAAACAATTCCTTACTAGTATCTCCTAAAATGCCTCAGTTCATTCCCCTTCTTGCCTTCCCTCAAGTAAAACGCATACAGCTGCAGCTGTAAAATTTCACTCACTGACATTTTTGTTGCAGTGAAGTCTTTTGCTTAAACTTCATCATGAGCCATTTCTGAGCCACGAGTTGGCTCTGTAACCTTTCCTTACATTAACCTACTTCCTTCCTGAGCATTTGTACACTTAGTATTTAGATGTTGTTCATCATTATACCTATACACAATCTTCTTTCTGAGTACTCTCATTTCTGTTCCACAAGATGACTATACACACATTTTGAAATGGTAAGGTAGAAGTACTTTAACAAAAATGCATCATAAAACCATATAGTTGAGTACTGTGGCATATATGGCCACCTTCACTCTTTAAAGTAACTTCAGTTGATCTTAGAGTATTATATCTGACATTAGTTGAGATTCTGTCCTACCCTTATCATGATAGTAGCTGAAATTCCTATTGAAAAGTAAGCAACAGGGCTGGCAGCAACCGATCTGCTTTGCACATTACCATCTTCCAAAGTCAGATCCAGTACGAAAGGTGTAGAAGGAAGAGAACCGGATAAACAAGCGTGAAGAAGAACACCATTAAACGTAATACGTACCTTGCACCATGTTTATAGACATAACAATTTAAGACAACTGGAATTATAAAATAAAAAAAAAAACATAGAATGAAGCTGCAAGAAGTGGACAAGCACTAGTTATGGCTCAGAGATCGCGTGACTGAAAGCTCCCAGGTAAGGTATTTCATGTCTTTATTGCCTTTCCACTGCATATTTATCTCAGTCATTTTTGATCTGCTTGACAGGAACAGCCACATACCACAGCTTTATATAACAAACAGAACATAGATGCTGCAATTTAATCTGCTGCTCTCATTAGTCCTTTTGCTAAGAAGGAAAAAAACCCACATGCTTGAATTCTGTCCAAACTGTCTGCTACCATGGAAATAGAAAATCATCTCGGTAAGAAAATGCTACATTGTATCTACTAATATTTCAGTCAAAGTACAGCCTGTAGCAGTAGAGATTTTGGAAGAACTTCATCCCATGACTTGAGAGCTGTTCAGCACATACTGTGAAACAATTAATGCTCTCAATTCCTGCTCACTGAAAATCCAGAAGCTGAAGAATCAGAATGGCCTGGGCTGGAAGGGACCTTAGAGGTCATTTTAATCCAACCTCCCTGTTGTGGGCAGGGACGCCACCTCTCGACTAGATCAGGCAACACATGGGGACCGAACGGGAACTGAACCCCTGACCTTGGTGTTATCAGCACCACGCTCAACCGACTGAGCTAACCGGCCCCCTAAGACGTTCCATTTTACAAGAACTACTCAGTATCTTTGCATTGTTAAGTCTTAAAGCATTATCTAATAAACAGCTTTTGTTTCCTTGTAAAAGTAGCTGGTATGTTAAAGGTATACAGCTGTTAGTATCAACGACAACAAAACGAAAGGTCAATTCAATTTTTAAAATAACAGTCTTGGTTGTGGTCAAGATGGAGTACCTTTGGAAAGTCTGGAACTTTGGAAAGTTGTTGAAATAATGTAATGATCCATAAAGTAGTGGGAATTAAATATTTTGGTATTTTTTGAAAAAGGTAGCCTTTTTGACCATTCAGTGGAAAGAGCCTGTGGGTTTTGCATTTTTATTTCAGACTAGACAAACTCAGTTTGTCTACAACATCTAGGGTGACCTTTTTTTTTTTTCTTCCTCTTCATTTAAGAAAATATATTGATTTGTACAATGGCAAAAACAGAACAGACATCTGCTACATATTATTCAAACAATGTAGGACACAAAATTATTGTGTCTGCATACAAAATACGAGAAGCAGATGCAAATATTAAAGGTTCAGAAGAGAAGAACGATGAAGTAATAGTAACATACCAAATGCAGAAGGATTGTAAAGTGGAAAATAAATTTCACACACATTTGTTTCAAAAGAAAGACAGTTTTACCAGGGCATCAAATAGACGATTTAATCTCTTTTCGCCCTTACTCTCACTGTGTAAATAGGGATAAACCTGCACTTCAGACTGTTTATAGGGAAGTACTTACTCTGCCTTGTTGGAGTCTTGGATCAAAAAATCTAAATTCTGGCCTTCCCTTTACTATTATTCCTATTTTAATGAGTCTAAACTGAAAACATTTCCAAACTAGCTTTTGAAAGCTGCAGGGTTTGTCAGGCTTCCAGTATTTCACAACATCTCTCCTGGCTGCTAATACAGGCAGATGTAAAAATTTCCTCAAGTGTGCCTTGTGTATTCGTTCATTTATACCTTGAAACAGGCAGATGTCAGGGGAGAGCATGAGGGTAGAACTCATAATCTTGCTGACAGCAACGTTAACATCGTTCCAAAAATTCAATATGAGCCTAATTCCGCTTCTATTAAAGTCAGTCAGATTTTGGCTCTTGACTTGAATGCATGTGGAAATAGAGCTTAGGGGAGGCCATACAAACAGCTCTCAGAGAACAACGACAATTTGGATTTTGAATACTTGGATGACTACTCATTGTGAAATTAGGTCATTTTCTGTAGGTTCTACTAGATGCTGACTGCAGTTTATCACACATTGCCTTTCACAGATGAATATGTCCAGTTGTTGAAACAAAGCTTCTCATTTCTCATCTAGTGTACTTATAACATGCCAGCATTTCACAGCAGAGCCAGAACCAGTTCAGCTCTGCTGTCGTCCCAACACTCCTTAACGTGTCATCAATTCTCAGTCCCCACACTTCTTCCCTTCCTTCAGCCACCTTCAATACAAAGCAAACATTCTTCTTCAACAGTGCCAGTTTAGTCTAGTTTCTGATACTATTTCAGCCCAGGATTTTTAACCATGATGAGCAACATGTGTCAGAAGTAACCATGAGGAAGCAGGCAGAGTGATCTTCACTACCATATAAATGTAAACAGCTTGATCCTTAGCTCAGAGTGAAATAAGACCTATAATTAAGATCATACTTAGTACTTCTCATGTCAGCTGATCCTAAGGGAACTATCAGAAAAGTCTCTTCAAAAAGGAAAGAGCACTGTCAATACACCTTCAGGAAAAACTTTGTATTAATAAATAAACATCCTCAACTCCCACTCTTTTCAATTTCACATCAGTGGCCAGCCTAGACCACAATGGTCCTCAGCCTCTTCCCAACAGATGCAGTCTCTGTAGAGGAAAGACTTCACAACCTCCATGCATAACAGCTAGTTACACGTACAGGGAGAAAATATAGCTTTTGCTGGTCAGATTAGAAAAAAAATAATGAGTAAGTGTCCTCATTTGCCTGTTTTTGGTGAGGGAAAAGTTTGTTTTGCTTCAAGTTTGTTGCCTGAAACTGTTTCTGGACTTGTGTCTTTTCCCTGTTCATCCCACTAAATGTATGCCTAGGACATTTTTATCTTTTGATGTCTAAATTCTTTATGCCAGGAACTCAGCATGCATCCTCCCAAGAATTCCCACTAGCTCCTGATGCTCAGACCAGATCCCTAACACCTGCCACAAACATCACTGGAAAAAAGTCATCTTTGACACCAAAACCAGGATTCATACTCAAACTCTCCGAGTTTCCAGAGCAAAGAAACTATCAGATTTCCATTTCATTGATACTCCCTTTATTAAAGATGAATGAGTAGAGCAAGTATTTTCTTCTCTCCTTTGATAACATTGTTGCTGCCAGTTACCCACACAAGTTAGAAAAGACTAATCTCAGCCACATCACAAGACTAATCACAAGACATCTTCCGGAGAAAGTAATCATTTTTAAATGAATTAATCTGCTGTTGTGAGGTAGGAAAGTAAGAGTTAACACTGCATTAAATAGGAAAATAAGCAACAAAGGATCTACATGAATTTTTCATCCTTCACATTAAATAATTACTAAGTAAAGAAGCAAATTCATTTAGCTTTGGATTTCAGTTACCTCTTATTTATCGTTTTTATGTGAGGTTTTAGTGTTGATGGTTCAGGTTTTGCAATCTGTAATAAAAGAGATCTCACACTATCTGCACAGCATTTACTTAAGTATTGGTTAATTATCAAACAGTAATATGCAGCGGGCACTGATATTCTGAAAAATGGACGTGAAAACTGGTATTGCAGAGAAACTGTTACACTATTTATTTTCTGACCTTGACAAATATTGTATAAGACACAATTCCTTTGTTCTAAAATACATATTTTTAATAATTATGATTTTGCCTTCTGTATATTTAGAATCTTTCATAAATAAATGTGCCCTAAAGTTTCTAGTTACCATTTAGCTTGCCTACAGTGAAGCACTAGAAAGGAAGATTTCAGAGCCATATACAATAAAGACTGGGAAATTCTCTCTGCTTGCTGCTTTGAAAAATTTGCTCTATCAGCAACATGCATTGCAATAATTAAGCCAAGGTGTCACCCTGAAGCATGACAAAATCATAATATGGAAATGTGCATTTATCATAGTTAGTTTGAGTCACTGATAAGACTGAAACTGATAGCACTGACAAATTTTACGCAATGAGTCATAATGTTAAATACTGAAATGGCACCTGAGTTTTGTTCTGCTAACTTTGTTCAATTTGCTGCTTGCTGATATTCCTTTCACAAACTTCCTTTGTTTTGAGCTTTCCAAAATTCAGCTGAAAACTCTGTACTAATGAACTGCATACAAATCAGAAAACAGAATTATTTATACCATTTCATAGACTGTATAATGAATAACATGAAAAAAGATTTCCAGATGGAATATTAGAGAGAAAACGGGAAATGAAGTGGGGTGGAGGGGTAGGGGAATTAAAGATATTAATAGCTACATGAGTATAAAAAATAGATATTCCTGTATATGATCATAGAATACTTTGGGCTGGAAAGGACCTTTAAAGGTCGTCTAGTCCAACCCCCCTGCGGTGAGCAGGGACATCTTTAACTAGATCAGGTTGCTCAGAGCCCCATCAAGCCTGACCTTGAATGCCTCCAGGGATGGGGCCTCCACCACCTCTCTGGACAACCTCTTCCAGTGTTTTACCACCCTCATTGTAAAGAACTTCTCACTAATATCTAACCTAAATCTACCCTGTTCTAGTTTAAAACCATGTCTCTCATCCTGTCAGTACATGCCCTTGTAAGTAGTCCCTCCTCAGCTTTCCTGTAGGCCCCCTTCAAGTACTGGAAGGATATTCTTTGTATTTTCAGATAGCTACATATATAACTGCAAACTGGTACTACATTACAAGAGGAGATTCATCTAACATGAGATCCATAAAATTGACCTAGTAGTGATATACTACTAGCTCTTTAAAAGATGGAGCCTTATACAGTACTATAAATGCATATTGACTCCTTGAGTGAAATATAAGACGCTTTCTTAGGGAACTATAAGAAATGTATTATTTCTGGGTCCAAATCCCAGAATCTGGGGAATGGAATAAGTTCCATATGCAAAGAAAGATCTGCAGCCTTACCTGCAAGCTTGGAGAGAAAGGCCAAAGCATACAGCAAACAATCACTAAGATGTTAAGAATGAATGAATTCCTGAGAGGAAATGTTCTCAGTACAGCAGCTCAAACAGACAAACAGAAAAGTGTATTTGAAAAAAAAAAAAAAAAAGGGGATCTTGGATTGTGACCTGAGTGAAGTAACGTGAAGAAAGGTTATTGGGTAGATGACAAACCCGAAAGCTTGGTCATAAAAGTCTAATGGATGAATGACACAAATCAATGTTCACACCATTCTATAAAATGTGATATATGTGATATGATATAAATGTGTATCTCAAAAATATATTACAGCACCAACAGAATTAAATCTGTGTTATACAAATTGCTCTTCAAATGGACAACACATAGAAATTCATCTTGACAGTGTACATTTATATCTGCTAGCTACAGGTATAAAAGACAGATCAAAAAAAAAGGGGATTCCTTCTAGGGCTGAAATTACTGGTGCTAAGGAGGGTAAACAAATGTCTCTGAGATAATATTCAAAAGCTTTTGAGTTTCCTGTTAATGTGAGGAGGTCCCACTGACATCATCTGCTATCATGATTTGGAGAAGCTCAATAAAGTTGTCTCTCAATGGCATATCACCAAAGCAGAAAATATTTGAGGTGCTATCTTAGCTCTAGCATTACTGAATTTAAAAAAGAAAAACAAAAAAACCAACAAATTCATCATCCACATTTTGACTCGGCTGTCTTCATTACTTTGTGGCAGACTTCTTGAAAACATATAGTATCCCTTTCTTCATCAGTATGTTGTTAACTTTCCTCTGCTACATGCATTTAGGCACCTGTGCATAGCTTCAGCAATTATTAAAAAGGCAAGAAAAGACAATAAGTCTATCTGTAATTCTGACATATAAAGTACATTCTCCAGCTGTCAACTCACTGACTGGCTACCTTAATCTTTTTTCCGTGCTTTTATCATTAAAGCTTCCCCAGTGGCCTAAGGTACATGTTCAATCAGAGAGGAGACAGAATTAACCTTAAAGATAGAAACACTCAGTGTGAAAGAAGAGATTCTCATGCTCCAGCAAGTTTTATAGGATAACAGTGAGTGATTTTACTTTACCTAACTCTAGACACCTGCACTAAGTCACACCAATAGATCAGCAGATTATTTTGCATGGGAGTTACAGAGATTCTTAGCAGACTGAAAAATACTAGCACTGACATTTCATCCTTGTCTATATCCTTGAGGAAACTATCCATCAAAATAAATGCCATCATACCTATGCCGCTTACATTAGGGTTGGAAGAGATCCACGACTTTTTAATGTGTTAGGAACACTTTGCATTTGGACCAGAGGGACTGGAGAACAAGGGTAGAGAAGATTCATCCCCAATCAAAATAGAGATGAAAACCTTTAAAGATGCTAGCTTTATTATCCCAGCTGATTAGTAACAGTTACAATCAAATGAATCAAAACAGCAAAAAGCTCTTCCAATTCACATAGCTAAACTACTCATATTTTGATATCATCATTTTATTTGACTACGGTTTGCTGTATGGCTTCTGAAAAATTAAAATTAAGAGAAGTTTTACACCATCACAAACCCAAAACAAACTGCTATTACAAAGCAATTACATTTAAAAAAAGGGATAGCAATCAAATTATACAATTATAATCACAATTTGTTCTGATCACTTCTTCTATCCGTATATATCCATCTGATTTCCCAATGTTTCCCCTCTTGTCAAGTGAGTCAAAATGTATCAGCTGCTCCAATTGCATTGTAATCACTTCATTTTATAATGCAACAAGCATGATGTAATGGAGCCTAAACAAATTTACGCTGTGTGGCCATACAGTGAAGTTCTCTAGTATTTTTCAAAAGTGGGGCTGTAAGACTCCCAATGTATCCATCTATCCCTTTTGTTTGTTTTTTTCCAGTGTCATCCATCAGAAAGAAATCCTCTACAACACCAGAAGGAGAGGACAAGACACTCTTCTCCTGCCCCAGGCAGCTGTAATTTCAAAGTCCTAATTCCACTGGACTGAATTATTTAGTCATCAGAACCTAAAACAAAGAGGTTCTATAGAGATGGAAAAACATGTGAGTACAATGACAAAGTATTATAAACTGAATGTATTAAAAATTGTTTTTCCAGACACATTTTATCAAAGCAAAGCTCCATTCCTAGGAAAACAGCTATACTCACTACCAAGACAGATGTCCAAGTCACGTGAAATAAGGCTGCCACTGGACTGAATTATTTCATTGTTTGATAGAGACTTGATCAAATTCGGCCTCTGTGTAAACAGGCAAATTTAAATGGGACACAGTTAGAGGTGTTCTACATTCCGATTGAATTCGATCCTGTGCGCATTGGATCTCTGGAAATGCTAATATAAGAATGTTGTCCTTCAAGGGAATGTAAATTTGCATGTATGTTTTGGATTAAAAGGTCCATAAGACTCAAAAGTACCATTCAGAAAAAAATCAATAATCAATCATGTATGCATGAAAGAGTTTGAATTTCCAATTTGGTCAACCCATGAAAAGTCTGTCAAAGGTAGACATCTGAGCACAACTGCATTTTAAGTAACACAATTCTTTTCTTAGAAAGGTGAAGTTTTTTTTCTCACTGTCTACCCAGATCTGTACAATTTCCTTCCTATAACATCAACTGTCTTTTTAAATACACTTTTAATTTAACAACTGCATTCAGATTTGTTCTTCCAATAGATGACTCTGAATTTTAGAAAACTTTTGCCTTGTCTGTAATACATGTTCATGCAAGTAGCAGAAGATACTGGAAACAGTTCATAGAAGAAAGGAATGCTTGAGAAGCGTAAATGTGTTTAAAGATTCCCATATATAACTAATTTGCATTCATATGATAGTTAAACAATAAGTCAATGGAGCCTTTTCATACTGAGACACCACATTACCTCTGTTGCAAATTAATGAATGGTATCCTGGTTTAGGTAGCAAATATTTTAATTTTTGTTGCAGATTTTCATTACTTTGTGCTGACAATTGCAATTTCCTTACCATATACCACATAATTTTATTTCCTTATGATCAGACTCCTCTTTAACATAGTTTCATTTTTCAGCTCTTCATTAGCCACAATAGCACAAAATACAAGGAAATGAAGTGTGAAACTTCTCCTTGAAATCTTGCCTTTTTTTTCTCCATATCTCCAAGTCATTTCTCTTAAGTTTGCAAGAAACCAAACTCATAAAGATAAAAGGTTTAGATTAAAACATAACTACACAAATTTTATATCTGCTTACAAGATTTGTAATAATGGTAGAAGATGTACTTCACATGGTATTTTTTTAAAAAAATATAGAATACAGATATTTTTACAAAATCTTATGCCACTGGCAAGAAACAACCTTATAACATGATAATCTAAAGCCATACTGATTTTGTAGAATCTTAATAAAAATGAGGAAATGGATTACACAAAGTAGAAGACACAGCAGAGCAAAACAGACAGGGAAGTACAGCAGGTTTTTGATAGCTCAAATGAAAGAGAGGTTCTCAGTAAACTGATCAGATGCAAAGAAAGTCAGTGGTAAAAAGCTATGGGCTAGGCATGTACGTATGTAGGCTACTGCTTAAGTAAAGATACATTGCTATGATCCTTCACACCTTAATACTAAGATCAGACTATGCCTGTAATCGTGGCCAAGCAATAAGAATATTGGTTTTGTGAGGTTTTTATCCCAGAAAAATCCATTTGTGCTTGCACTAAAGCAAGAATCATGAATGACTTTTAATTCTAGGAAAACATTTTGAAGACGAAAACTCTTATTAAAATAGTGTTCAGTAACCAATGGTCATAACTGTTTCACTGGAGGAGCTGAGGTGCTAGGACAAGGTTCCAAGGAGTTTGTTCTTACAGATCACTTGATATAGATCAGCACAACAAAATGGGGAGGTGGGCTCAGTGCTCCCATCATATCAGTTACAGAACAGGGATGTTGCAAAAAGAATTGGAACTTTTTGTTTACAGACTAACACTAACAGCCTGTCAGAAAAGAAAGAGCAAGGCACTGCTGGTACCTGTTTTGCAAGAAAATGGACTGATATTGCATTTAGCAAACCAATGTCTGTGAAGCTGATGAAGTTAGTGTGAAAACAAGTGGAAATTATTCCAGCAGTACGTCTCTGTGCAGACTTAAAGGTGTCGAATTCTTGAGCCACTCAAGGGCTACAAATAGATAGAAACTCTTCTCCAATTATGGTCCGCCCCAAAATAAGAATGTGGGTGTATCTGGGTCAAGTGCTGAGAATGAGTTCTGACTCTCCACCACAGAAACAGCGTAAGTGTCCTTGGCTGCATAGGAAAGCACAGAGCCCACTATCTTATCAGCTGAACAAGGAGTAAATCTACAAAGCCAAGCACCTGTAGCAGTTTACTGTCCTGAATAATACTATAACCCATTGCCATATTCAAATTGTGTGCACAACACAAAAAAAAAGGAGCAGAAACCAGGAAGTGCACTTATGAAAAAAAATAACCACACTGTCAAGACTTTTTCAATATAGAAGTGTTTACGTTTTTTTTTTCCATATTAATTAGGATTCTTAGATTAAACTCTTCAGATTTCAAATATACCAACAATGAATTCCTGTCTTTGCCCATCGAGTGTAACATGGCCAAATAGCCAGGTAACTATAGAGTAGATTTGGCCAGTGGTAGAAGGAGGTAACACAATGAAAAGATGCTACCAAAGATTAACACAAATTAATCAAGTGTTCCATTGCAAGAAGCATTCAAAACGTTCCAATCAGAGATACACAGTATTAATAGAGATCTTGGCTGATAACAGCAAAAGTTGTTAGATATTTAGCTTCCATTGGAAAATGAGTCTTCAGCAGAAGATAGGTATCTAAACGTTTTGAAGGAATTAGATTTTATATTCTTCATAGATTACCTATCAGATTACCATTAACAATTGACTGTCTGATCTTCTAAACTTACAATATAAAATTGTTCAGGTCTTATAGCATTGTTAAAAGTGTTTTGAAAGAAATATTTGAATATGCACTGAAGTCGGTAGTTTTAGAGAGTCCACTAAACAAAACAGAACATGTTTTATCACCTCCCTAAATTAACCTGACACAAATAGTGTGAAAGTCACTGCAGGTGACTAAGTTGTTAATGTAGCAGAAAGACACATGCAGTTCTGGTTATAATTTTTATTCCCAACAGTGATTATCTGAAGCTGTAAAGAGTGAAAAAATTTAGTTTCTTCTTATTGGCTAGAACTTTGAAAATCTGCATATGACTAAGAGTACGCACAAATGTTCCAGCTAAAAGGAATGTGATGTTTCAAAACTGAGAAGTTTTTCCAAAGCGCCCATTTTCTCACTCAGTGGTAGACAGTACTCCTTTTAAAGAAATTATTCTGGTACTATAGATTGCCTTTAACAAAAGGATACAATCTCAGTTATGAAGCTAGTTATAGAAAATACCAACCATCCCCTCAAGGTCAAAATCCCACTGAATATGCTAATTAATGATATACATTTAGCCAGATCAGCGTCATGCTTTCACTATGCTATTTAAGGATAACATTGCTACCTCCATTTCTTGGTCAAAAAAAAAAAAAAAAAGATCCTGCTCTCCTGAGAAGAGCACAACTGCTGGGAGCAAGAGGAATGAACCTGAAGAATCCAGCATCACCTACTTAATAGTTGTCATTCTGCCTTACTCCTTGCTGTGTATAAAGAGCCCTGTCCTATGGAAGTAATAATTGGAAAAACTGCATTTAAAACTCAGTATAATTCTATTGTATGTATGCATTTTTGTATCATTAACGTATATTTTAACATCCCAGAGTTTCATCTGCTCTTCTCTCATCAAGTTTTAAACACCCAGTACACATTCGTTTGGAATCTACCCTGTGGCCAAAAAGCAGTAAGTATTTAACCTTTAATACTTCAGTCTACACAAATGCAGCAAAAAAAGCTCTTTTAAAAATCTTCCTTAATTACAGCCATTTCTATGAAAAAAATCTGAAAGTAGTTTCAGGCACTCTAATTACCAAGAATAATTTTGCTTCTCTTTCTTGAAACTTCTTACCATCTCTGTAACAGTCAGGGAAAGGCTGGTAATTTCAGGTACTACATAGATCAAATATGCAGCATCTACAATTTTAAATAATCTCTAAAAGCATGTCACCAGTGGTATTATATGTCACAGGTGACTTAGCATATTCCATTATACCTACCTGTACCTCTCCATATCATCCTAAACAATTATTTTAAAAAAAAAAAATTTTTCTTCCATTTTTAGACTCTTTGGAATACATTTACATAAATGCATAATGAGGTTTCCAAAGCACTACTCAACATTAAACACCTCTTTATCTAGCCCAAAGAGAAGTCAATTACAGGGAGCATTGACTGTTATTTTGCCATCTACTTTCTTTAGTGTCATGCCTTCACACACAAACAAAACACGTAAACAGCTTTAACTGACGTATCACAAGAGCTATATTACCGGAGGCAGTTTAAGAGGACATACTTATTGTGAGGCAATGATTTTAATGGCTTTTGCACTTAAATTCCTTAATACTGCCTAAGGGTGGTTTATACTATCTTAGAAGATTAGACCAGTGCATACAGACCTAAAACATTGTTGCAAAACTGGTATAACACAATTGTATACACCAATTATCTGTATCACTGAAAATACAGAGAAACAATATCAAGCAGTTATTTTATCTTAATGGTATCTTCTTTCATAAGAGAGTTTTAATTAGATTTACTAGGTGGTAAGAACAAGGAACTTTGTTTCTCATTTGTGAAAACTGAGAAAACCAAATTAGATGTCATTCTGCTATTATCTCAAATTTTCCATGAGAAGAAGAAGACAAGAAAATATTAGCATAAAATGAGATTAACTGACAAGCCCTAATTTACCTATATCAACTTTAACAGTGAAAGGGCTATTTTCTTACTAAAAAATTGAAGCTATCTAACCATACCTAATGAAGCATTTCATACATTCTTATTATACAATGGTATCTCAGCATAACAACTAGGATTTAGCCTATCATACTATCAATTTGCCCAGTTAGGATGTGTCACTACATTAGCAAGTAGTGCAGAGCTACGGGAGTGGATTTGCAAAGAACAGCTGGCGACCAGAGTTAACTCAGGCTCAGGGTTGTTTCAGCTGGAGCACAGTTTCATTTCACCCCAGAAAAATTCAAAGAATTCAGTTAAAAATGAGAATAGCAACATGGCTGAAAAATAATGTGAATTATTCAATCAACTGTTTATGTGACATTTTGAGGCTGTAGTATTTTACAAAAATGCAACTTATTGAGACAGTAATTAGCTATATTGTAATCCATAGTCAATGACTTTGTAACAGTTAGTAGATATTGTATTACTTTCTGGAAAGAAAAAAATGGATGTAACATTCTGGTGGCGATTTTACTGATACCGCTCATAAACATTGTGTTGTTTCTTATTCTTGGATTGCACTTCTTTATTTATCTTTATAATGCCATGTTTTATCTATGAATAAAGTTTTTGAGAGAGAAAAAGGGAGATTTTCAAGCAGGTACAAATCAGCCACACAAAAATCAGCCACACAAAAAAACCTCTTAAGGACTATGATCCTGGACAGGATTGTGTTTACAACAGAAGCATACTGGGGCTAGTTAGTCAGACTGCTGTCATCTCCTATCTACCTGCAATTTTCTGTAATTCATTATACATGGGCTCTTTCCTAGGCAAAATATAAACTTTCAAAAGACTAAAACAAAAAATTAATAAATGTCAGTCTATGACCATTACCAGTATGTGAAAATCAGAAGAACAACAAAAAAAACCCCAAAAAGTGCTTTCCTATCAGTGTAGCACGACTAACATAAAAATAATATATTCCATATGAAAAGCAAATTGATTTTCTTAACACTTCAATTTTCTAGTTTTAACTAAGCCCATTTAACTACTATAAGTGGAAAAAATACTAGTCCATTTTGTCAACACTACTCTTCATAAAAGCTCAGTCATACGTAGTGTGTTTGCACTTCACCATAACATCAAAATAATCAGATTATTCAACCTTCTTTTAAACTGTTACATTCAACAGTAATTGTTCGGTTTTGAAGTGCTATATTTGGGAAGTTTTAATCATGTCGTTCATAAATGTTGTAGAGTATATCATTAAGAGGACACTGTGATTTCCACTTGCACGACTTATTCAAGTTTCAGTGATCATTTAAGTGTTTTCTGTTTGCAGGTATGGTATTTTAATGATTACAAACTAAATGTAACTATTATATGCTTGCCAGTACTTTTGAGGCAATACTACTTATTTGTATTACAGAATAACAAATAGGTGTATTTGTGAGGTTCATAAAGCTTTCTGAATATATTTTTTTAGTTCCAATTTAGAAAACAAACACTATTAAGGGGTAACAATGTCAATATAGAAATATAATGCCTACAATACATTCTAAATAATATCAAATGCAGGATATAGTAGACTGCACATTGTCATGTAGAAGTTCATTTAAGACAAATTATTAACCACAGCAGACTAATATAACTTCATGTAACATACGCTGAAGTAGACAGAGATTTATATTATATTTTTAGAAAAATGTATTAAAATAATGCATATATTTAATGTATTTTGGTAATTCAGAGTACAGAAACACACAACTGTCCAGCTCTTTATAGGCCATTAGCAAAAGTTTCTCAAACCACAGTGCGTGGTGAGCTGCAACATTAAAAGATTTTTTCCCCACCTCTGTTCAGATATTCTTTTGGATTTGTCTTTATTAATATGAATTTCCAGGTATGATTTTTGAAAAATAATTTTGCAACACCAGTAAGATGTCCCTGCGTTAATCTCAGCAGAGTATGAAATCTTTTTTGCCTTCCCAAAGATATTCATCTGGACAGTGATGGAGTACATCACAGCCATTTAGTTCATAAATATTGTTTACAGTAGCTGCAAGACAAAACACTTTCTGTCAAAAAGTTTCATGAAGGGAAACAGGATTTATTTTTAACAAATATGGAAATTCTACATTATTTCCCTCCTGCTTTGATCTCAAAATAGTAGAAGGGTGAAGATGATTATAGTAATAAATCTGCTATATTAGAGCACGTAATGGCACCTGGCACAGTGCTATTGCCACAAAGAAATGTTAACAGGACTACTTAGCACACCGTTGGTTCAACAAGACTTGACTACATCCTATTGAAAACCCATCCTGGTGCATGATCCATCACTCAGTGCGCTACGCAGGCTACACACGTACGGCAGCTAACGCACGCGAACTCCAACTCAAACCAGGTGCTTTCAACTAAACAGTGAGATGCACTTGTATCTTACAACATTTGAGGGGGGAAGAAATAAAAACAAGGATCGCTTCCCAAAACAAACTCTTTTCCACTTGTATTTGTCCTCAAAAATTTCCAAAGCAAAATGCTGACCGAAGAAAGAGAACCTTTGCAAGTTGTTCATAACTGCATTTAAAAAGTTGAATTGACACCCTTTAGTCCTGTGGTTAGCCTAACCCTGAAAAACAGTGCTGAGTATAGGGGAACAATCACCACCCTACTTGTGCTGGTCACACTATTTCTAGTATAAGCCAGGATGTCACTGGCCTTCTTGGCCACCTGGGCACTGCTGGCTCATATCCAGCCGCTTGTCATAGAATCATAAATCATAGAATTGTCAGGGTTGGAAGGGACCTTAAAGATCATCTAGTTCCAACTCCCCCACCATGGGCAGGGACATCCCCCACTAGACCAGGTTACTCAGAGCCCCATCCAGCCCAGCCTTAAAAACTTCCAGGGACGGGGCTTCCACCACCTCTCTGGGCAATCTGTTCCAGTGTCTCACCACCCTCATGGTGAAGAACTTCTTCCTAATGTCCAAGTTGAACCGATCCATCTCTAGCTTTAATCCATTCCCTCTAGTCCTATCACTACCCAATATCCTAAAAAGTCCCTCACCAGCTTTCTTGTAGGCCCCCTTGGGATACTGGAAGGCCACAATAAGGTCTCCTCGGAGCCTTCTTTTCTGCAGACTGAACAATTCCAATCAGAGCAGCATTACTCTATAAGACACCACAATGTGAGAGTTGTGAACATTTCACTCTACACAGAATAACTGCTTGTTGCTGTTACCTATACAAACCTTTACACAGAAGTGAAACGAAGTAGGCATAATCAAAAATTGCTGTTAGAGCTAGGTCATGGAAAACAAAGCTCCAGATACCTCCAGAGAAGTTCAGACAGAGCAAGCCTGACAAGCCTCAGGACTGAGGCCTTCCAAACTTAGTACAAAGCCTGTGGCCTGTTACTAGCAACGGTAATACCATGTTACAGGCCTACAAGCTTAGACTCTGTGGAAGAATAGTCAAAAGATGTAAGCATTAAAGAATCGCAATGGCTAGTTAAAAGCACATATAAGAGTGGATAAATCAGACATGACGATTTATGCAAAAAAAAAAAGTATCCTAAGTCTACAGCTCTGCAATGAAATCCTGTATTTGTAAAGTCTCCATTTCAAAGACCACTTCCCAAAAGATGAAGAGGGATTTCCCTTTCTGAATAACGAACTTCCACCTTTGATCAGGGCAACTGGAAAATGCCCTTCTGATATATCTTTTACAGTTACCTCTTGATGAGGAATAGATTAAAAGGTTAATCAGGCAGTGGTTAAACAAACAGGCAAAAAAAAAGCCTTTACTTTTAAAATCACCTGTGATAACCTCACCTGTCAAAACATACACTTTCTGCATATCTGTGTTCCTATTTATTTATGTTCTATGTTCTGCTGTATTCTTGATTTTGCTGAGTCTTCATTATTAACTTTCACAAGCACTTGTGAAATGAAGGAAAGCAGACTTGACCCTCAACAGTATTCAGGAGTGACAAGCATTTTATACATTAAGATATGTTCCTGGCCCAAAGCATTGATATGAACAGAAGGAAATACCAAAGTTACTAAGCTTTAGATCTAATGTTCCTTTATCAAAGTAACATTATCCAGACACTTCCCATATGGCAGTGAAGTCTTGTGCATTATTGTACCAGTGGCATCACATCTGCGTAGAGGAAAAGAATATACAGACTTTACCATTTCTTGCAACTAGCCACCTCCAACTGCAGTCCAGGCATCTGGAATCTGCCCACCTGAAAGCAACATAAGGCTCAAGCAATATAGCTATTAATAAACACATACATAGTGAATTTGTAAACAGATGTTACTTACCAAGAACTACAGAACAGATATTTTCCAGATGCTCAGTCTTCAAAGGCCATCAGGCAAGAACAATATGCATGGCATACAGCTTATCTACGCAAATAATTTACCAGCTTTGGGGACAGGGCAGTTGGTGAAGTGGCTATATCTACACTGTAATAATACTACTTCTATAGCTTGGTCTACACAGAGAACAGTAAAACACTACCAAGCTAATCATAGAAATGCCTACACTGCTAACTACCTTCCTTGGAAGAATACCCACAACAGATTGACTGGCTGCTGATCATTAAGGAATAAATTCATCCCTTGCATAACACCATCACTGTCACAGAACTTGTCACAGGTTATCACACCAGATAAAATTGGCTGAGCATTAAAATGCTTGTTACCGTAATTATGATTTTTCTTTATAAAAATTCATTGAGAATCTGAACAAAATTGCTCTACAGCTGATTACAGCTCATGAATTTACATTATCATCAGCAGAAATATTCAGAGCCAGTTAACATGTAAGTGATTACATTGAAAAATAATAAAATATAATAAAAATAAAAAGTAAGAAATAATTGGGTCTACAATGCAGTGTCTATCAGATTTCAGAAAGCTGGGGTTTTCTTATTTGTAAATCATATGATAATTACATGCATTTTTCATAAGATAAACATTTTTAATTGCTGCTGAGGTCCTTAAAATACAGTCCAAAATATTCTTGTCAGACTGTAGCTGCTTCTACACAGAATCAAAGAAGTCTATGAGTCTTCAAAAAATGAAGATTAAATGCTCTGAGTGAATAAGTTAAAGGCCTCAAAATATGTCCAAGTCTATTATGAGAACTCTTTACCCCTCCTCAACTAGAAAGTTTTGAGAACGCTCTAAAAAACTTCAGATAATGTCAGTATACTCCTTAGCCTCCCTCGGTGAAGTGTATAATTTAATCATTGTTTGTTTTGACTGTTCTTTATTTAGCTCAGCAGAAGAGTTCAATCCTGTCTTGGGTAGGTTCTCGTCACTCTAATAGCAACATTTCTTTCTGAAGTTCAATGAGAAGCATGACTACAGCTGTCAGGTGTTACTTGTTCCCTCATTTCTTCCCTCACATAGAACTTTTTTTTGCTGTTTTACTTATTTATTATGTGCTGTGATAGTTATTGACAAAAGCAGAGTTGAGGAGTTTCTCTTTACAAGTGCAACAGAAGGAAATGACTTCTCATGCTTCACCACTTCTAAAGAAAGTGCCTCATACTCAACAAGTCAAAGAAGTTCTACTTTTGGTTATACCTTAGTTTTGGTTTCAAATTCAGATTTCAAGTATTTCTGTAATTCAGGGATGCAGATACTAGGGGCAGCTTCAAGTTCAGCACCCATTCTGATGAAATCCCTACACAGGCTGTAGAAAGGATCATATTCATATCCAAAATACTTGATGGGTTCCTCTTCAAAAACGTCTCTAACTTCATATATGCTTAATCTCAGTTTAAATTCTGCATGCGGTGATATTAGGAACTCCCATGAAAAAAAGAAATTCTCCCCTTTTGCCTTAAATTCTGTAAGCCTCATTTTGAGTTAGAATTAGTGAAAAACCTCAAGTTTGATGGTTAACAAATAATATCTGTACCTTCATGGCAGATTTTAGAAAACTAGATATCCATGTACAGGTTCCAATAACTTTGACAGTGTAAAGCTCTAATGCTCTCAGTCTTTACTACAAGAAGCTACAGAAATAAGAATCAAGCAGACTTCACAAGGAAGCCTTTCCAGTTTTCATTTTCTTAAGACCTTGTGTCAAGAGTTAGGACTGGGCCAGCCACTAAATGCTGAGAGATGCTCTCTAAGCCCTCTTCCTCCCCAAATGGGAATGGAAAGGGAATGAGGCAGAGGGACTTACCGATTGCAGAAGAAAACTGAATAGCTTTAATAAGACAATAACAGCTCTAATAAGGAGACCATGAAAATAATGATAAATATATACAAATATATACAAAACCAATATCAAACCCAACTGCCCCCCACCTCCCAATAGCAATCCCCACTGATGATGCAGAGCAGGCAGCACCAGAGAAGCCTCAGACTCAGGAGTAGCAGGGAACTGTATGCAGGAGCTGGACTTGGGAACTCAAGATTGGGATCAGAGGCATAAGATCGGACTGAGTCCTCAACAGAAGCAGGCCACTGAAGAAAAGAGCTTAACCCCCATGATCCCTCAGCTTTATACTAAGTATATGGAATGGAATGGAATGGAATGGAATGGAATGGAATGGAATGGAATGGAACCCCTGGTAGTAACTATAAACATCTGGCATTATCACTTCTAGCAGCAGACACTGTCTGCAAAAATACGCTGTTGACTTCAGAAATTGCAGCCTCTTAGAAGAGACTGAACTGAAAAGTAAAATCACTAAACTGAATTGGTTCTGCTTCCCTCAAATCAGGACACCCTGGATCATTTCCTTATTTCTTTTCATAAGCCATATGTTTCTACAAAACAACAGGAGAAGAAAACTCCTATTATAATTTTTTTAATTAATAACCAAAACAATAGTAATAACAACAGCTCTTCTTACATCTTCAGAGACAGACACCAAAACCTTCTCTTCTTGTTAGCCTCTGCCCTGAGTTTCAGCCCTCAAAATCCACACATCGGAAGTTTTTGGTGGCAATACTTACAAGGTTAATATTTACAAGGTTAAATCAGTGTCATCACAAGGTTTATTGCATACCATAGATTAAAATCAAATGTATGAGATTAATTAGAATAATAGGACTACTTATGTGTTGTATAACTGGAATGCATCAATCTACACAGATCACAGGTCTGGTAGGAAACCTTCAGTGCAGTGAGTACGCACCAAAACACAACAGACAACCTGAACATCTATCATTACAGCTTGTGCTAGCTGAGTCTATGCACCATCAGCTGAAATGCAATAATTCCTTGTAGTAATCAAAGCTTATTATCTGTCCAATGAGCTCCATGAGTAACTTAGGTCTGTTCATTAATGTATACCAACCAGACACAAACCCACCACCCACAGGTGTTGCAAAGTCCTTCTATTGTCAGCAAAGTCTAATTGTGTCCACATATGTAATAAAGGTAGAACAGAACTAGAACTTTTTTGTTAGATTATCTCTTCATATCTAATAAAGAAACACGGAACAGAAGAATAGGGTTTTTAAACAGACTCTTAAAAAACAAACCAGGAAAACAGACCTTCTTTTCAATTTTTGTTGCTATGTTTTTGATGCACACATTCTTTTAGTTTGATACATAATTTCAGCCTAATCAACAAGGTAGTTAGCTGCTAATATAACAAAGAAACTATTAAATATGAACCTAATAAAACATCTGATTGTGTACATTTTTATTTCAATTTTGTTAAAAATAAGTAATTACCTACCTGTAACTCTGTTTCTCTGTAAATACCAAATTCACTGGATGCCTAAGCTTGGATGGAGAACATACCTAACATAAGGCAGGACAGAGTTTGAAAAATTTGGTCCTTTAACACCTTGTACTTCAGTTCTATTTCATGAAAAGCCAAGCAGGAATGCAGTTCTCCCTATCTCCAACTGTCTCAATGAGCAAGAAGCAAAGTTCCTCAAACTGTAATTGTTGCCCAGTTAGTAACTGTAAAATGTTTTCCCAGAAAAGTCACTCCTGAAAAACCTTACTGACACAAAGAAAATACTGTGCTAAGTGTATCCAAAACAAAACGGGCAGTACAACTACAGTCGCTATTGTGACAAAGTCTTGTCCACTGGAACTCTTTGTGGCAGTAGTTCCTTGTGGTAGACAAAGATTACCCATTCAGGGATTTTCATGAGCTACATAAATCCTTGCTCCATTTTTTTTTTAATCTCATACTCTCAAACAAATTTCATTCTTGATGTAAATTAAGAGATACACACAGAGAAAACCGCACAGGAACACTTTGTATTTCACCTTGACAAAGTGCAGTTAAAAAGTCTCCAAAGGAATTTGACTCTGAGTTCAAACGTCAAAATTATTCAAGACTTTATTGTAGATACTTTTCCTCTAAATCTCCTTTAGTGTAGCAAATAAACCTTATTGTCTATAAGCTTATAACATGTGCAGTTGCAAGATACTGCCTCCAAACTACCTGCAAATAATTCTACAGTGCCCCAGATCTGTGCAGTTTCTGAACACCGTGTAAGGCACTACATTAGTACCAGCCTCAGCAACACCTCCCCTCCACCCACACACAGAGCCAAAAAATGAGAGAAAAGCATGCATCAAAACTGGCCTTGAGATCAAAATGGGAAAATCTGAGTAAGGATAACCTGGCAGTCTATTCTAAGAAGGCGGCTAGCCACATCCCTCTTTAAAAGGCTGACAAGAGTAGGTGAGAGGATATCTGCCTTATTTTGCTGATTCTATTTTTCTGAAGATAGGCAGAATTATAAGCAGTTATTTATCATTTGTGTTTTGTTTTTTTTTCCCCCTAAAATCACTTCTATGATTAGCAGGAGAGGGCAGGGCTCCATGTGAAGATCAGAAGGGCAGGAGGACAAGTTTCGGTTTTAGACTGACTGCTTGAAATACAACAGGCTGAAGTGATGTAGTTTATGGCAAATACTGTGATTTAATGCAAATTGTACAAGTTTTAACACAACACTGAGAGATAAAGAAAATATTACCCCAAAGCTAAGTTGCTATAAATACTAATGACATGGGTATACTGTTCCTGCCTTGGTACAGGGTGATGAAGTACATGACCTTTTGAAGTCCCTTGCAGCCCTATAAATATTAAATTAAACTAGAAATACATCAGGGTAGTGACTCTCAGTATTGAATCGGTGCTAAACCAAATTAACCACCAATAATAATCAATCCTATTCAGTCTAGGGAATCATCTGTCTCTCCAATTATATATCTCAGCTAAAGAATTCTATCAAAGACAATAAAAGCTGGAGTTTGAATAGGTAAGTAAATTAATGATGGGACCAAATCACCTAGTGTCTAGAATACAACCAGAGTTAATTAAAAAGCTTGCACACTGATTAGTTTTCACAGGTACATCTATTTCTTCTCTCTTTAAGGCAGAAACTGAATATCTGTTCTTCACAAGAAGTCATAAGCAATAACGATTAGAGATTTAGGACTTCAGCAAGTATTATTACAAAGTAGTACTTAAGAAAAATTATGCCTGGATAATATTTTGTTTTCCCTATTTGCACTACAAAGCAAACATAAACAGGGTATTCTAGGGGCAAATTCTGGCATTATTGTAGATAACTACCTAATTCCTATTGATTCCTTCCGTGATTTCAAAATATCTTTCCTACTCTTGAACATCAGCAGAAAATTATACTCCACAAAAGGAGAGAATGGATCAATTTTACCTCCAGAAAAAGTTCTCTAATAGTTCTACACACTGTAGTTTATAGTATGTGTTTAAAGAGAGAGAGAGAATAATTTGTAGATTACACTATAATTTACAACTTGGGCTCTGAGAAATGTTTCCTGCACCATGACAGAAGCTGCAGCTTTACTAACAAAGTTTAGTGCCACTTACCCCTGGCAAGCCCATCCCTATTTTCCCTCCCTCCTTTGTTATTAGAATTATTTTCACCTGTACAGCTGTTGCACTGTATATCAGCTACAACAGATTAGTTATGAAGCCACACTGTTTCTATTTCTGAAGCAATCAAAAGATTCACAGATATTTTTCAACTATTTCCATAACACTAATTAAATTGCCACTGTGCATCTGCAATCCTGCCCTGAAATAAATTTTAAGAGCAGTGCTAATGGGCTGCATTTATGTCAGCTGATAGATAACTATTCTGAGGGATAGAAATGTCATCATTCATGTCTTGAATTCTCTCTTTTTTCTCAAAGTCACTTTTCCAGGTAGAGATGAAAGGCTGTGATTTTATATTGACATCAGGATCTGTTTTGAAAACTGTGGAGGTCAGCAGGAAAGCATCAAGGCCACTGAATGACCGTGTATAGACATAATCTCAGCACTGGGCACACTTGCTGAGGTCAGTGATCTACGGTGCCAAACCCACACAGGTGGCCTGCATTTTCAGGGGCAATGGTAAGAAGATCGGTTGTTCAGTCGAGATTTTCAGAAGAGATTGTCTGCCCCATAAATAGAGGGCAGAAAAAATAAACTGCTTGAAAAGTGATGTATGAAACCAAAGCAAGACTCAAAGAGGCAGTGAGAAACAGAATCCAGCTCCAAAGGCCAGAACTCCAAACATATTGCTATGCTAATGGGGCCCAGGGAGAAGTTGTGAAGCACTGGCAATTGATTTTGTGCTGGTGCTTCAAATGACCACGCTTTTGCAGAGCTAGAGGACTTTTGTTGTGACTCACGCAAAGCATCTGATGTAAAAAAAAAAAAAAAAAAAAGACATGTATCCAGCCAATATCATTTATTTAGAAAGAGGCATTGAGCAATAAGAGCATTTTACTTTGAACTGTACCAAGAGCTTTCTTCCCGGTACAGTTTTTACAGGAATAGCTGACTGCAATTTCAGAGAAACTTCTTAGAAGCACTGATATATGCTACAGAGACTTGGGGAGGCAAGGGGAGGGGAATAGTTCTGATGGGGAGGTGAATACCCTGAAAAAAAAATCACTATTTTCATAACACATCTGCCTTTGGTTTTATTTCAGTCATCGTGCGTTCTATTTATTTCCACAGTATAAAGACAATATTACGTATTACAATGTCTTTGCTCCAGTGTCTATGATTTAAAGGTGAATCAATGTGCAATAGGGCTAACAGGAATATGCTTACTAGTAACTTTTCCAAATGTCCTTTACCGTTTTGAAAAGAGACACTAAGCTGTGCGTAACCCTTGCACGACTTCCAGTATCCTCTAGCACATCGTATTTATTCAAAGGATGTTGAGCCATTTTGAATAATTTCATGCATATCAATGTCCATAATTGTTTCAGGCACTCCAATAGCACATGCTTCATTACTGGGTGTTAATCCAGAGAGATTGTTTTTTGTCAACACTCCCTCCACATTGTATAGTTGTGAAGTGTATAATTTATTTTCATTATTTCTCTCTACACTGACTGTTTTTTAAAAGTGTATTTTTTTTGTTAAGCTAAGCAGGCTAGTAGTAGGTTTATGGCATTGTTTAAATGTATGCTATTCATTAGCACACAGAGTTATCATAGTGGGTAACAACCACATTTCTCTGCTTTTTAACCTCTTTTTACATATATCATTTGAAGAAAACAACTTGGTGACTAGCAGCATTATTATTGCCCTTGCAGAATTGTTTCTTTAAGTAAGAGTCACAAGGACCAATCTGATGCACATTGATGCTCACTTGATGCTACTCTTCCTTGGTAGGAAAGGCAGGACTGAAACCCTGAAAGAGTTCAAACCTAGAACCTGTTCAACAATTTTAGTTTATTCTGTCTTCCACAACTTAGTAATGCAGAATTTCACAGCTATCCAGAGTCGAGATAGTATTTCTCATTTCAGTTACGCCATCCTGTCAAATTAAGACAAGATTAATTAACTCCTGGATTCCTTATCTTCATCGTTCCTTCCTGTAGCCCCTGTTTTCTGATCAAGTGAAAAGAATCCTACATTTGTTACCACATGTACTACCACATCACTAACATCTGCTTGGCAGAAGGCAACAGCTTGTACGTCTGTGCACTTAAATCCTCAGTGCACTAGAGCCTTAATAAAACCACACACTACATACTAGATGTACATACATACTCTATACACTGGGTAATCTTAACTCCAGCACACACATTATTGTGTTTCTGAGTATCTTATTTACACATATTGCATCTATATAGGACCAGCTTTGAGCTTGCCCAGTTTTATGTTCAATAATTATCAACTTCAGCTAGGAAACACATGAATTTGATATCAATAAATTCAACAGTACTGGCTTAAACATGTAAGGTTCTTCTCATATTTTTTTTCCTGCGATCTCTTGTAGCATTTCTATTTAAGCTTTTTCCCCACAGAAATAAAGGCTTTAAAAAGAGCCAGAAACCAAAGTTTAAGGAGTTGCAATAAAAAGATAACTTACTAAAAGAAGTCTAACCCTGGCAGCACAGATCTCCATAAGAGTCAATTTGATCTGGAGACCTTCATACAGACACAATCCTTCAAGCATCCTAACAGGCTTATGTTGCACATCTTTTCACCATACAGCTGTCCGCAGCGTAGATGTCACAATGATCAGGGAATGTAAAAAACATAATAAATGCCAGATGGCAATGGCTTCAGAAAAGATTACAAAACTGTTGCTGTCGGTATACTAACATCTGCATGAAAAAGACATTTTCCTTTCTCCTCCTCCTATTATTAAGCCTTTATTTGACTACTTTGTCCTGAGGTTTGTACAGCTGTAATGACAAACCTGGTATCACTTAAGTATCCAGACAAAGTAAAGACAGACTGAATCGGTGCAGTAACATGCAAAATTAATCTGAAATCTGTTCTCACACCTACAAAGAAGGAGTGGATCTCCTATCTTAATGAAACCTTGGGTTTCAGTCAAGGGGAATAAGAAAATATAAACAGGCAACCTCTGTGTCTCATTAGAAACAAAAAAGTGATTCCAGCACAGCTCACCAGTGTTCAAAAGCAATCATTTTAGTACAGTGCCAGCTCTGCCTTTTCTTTTTCTTTTCATGCTGAACTGACAACTTTTACTCCATCCACAAGCTGACAGGTGGAGCAGCAGCTGAGCAGCTGCAGGCATTTGGCTGCCTGTAGCTTGCTGCTGGTGGCCAAGAACTCTTCACCCTCACGTTCAGCTCTCTGGAGATCTTGGGAAGTTAGCGGCACAAAGCCAAGTCTTTTCTGCTGCAGTTGCACCAATGGCACAGAAGAAGCCAAAAAGGTTAGGAGGACTTCATCTATCCCCCATTATTTCCAAAATACTGATACGTGAGTCTCCCCCCTGAATCAGATGAACAGGACACAGAGGACTCACCTCTGAATGGTTTGACAGAAAAGGAAGCATGCTGAAAATCCACCTCAACCACAGATTTCACATTAAAATGTGATTACTTCGTAGTCTTAGCAAGCTGGTAGATAACAGCAGTTTAAGCCCCTTTAGAGAAGACAGTTCTTCTCAAAAGTCTGGACCAAGGTTGAGAACCATGTTTTTGTTCTCTGTCATGACAACTTCACTATTCTACCACCATATCCAGTCTACTAGAGAGATAAAATGTGAATGCCTGAAAGCAAGAAATAAAAACAGAAGGCAACCCTGGTGGAGAGCAGGTACATATGACATGCCCTAAATATATTGCAAGTAGCTGGTACAAGCTACATGGATGTGGAGAGCAAAAAGCAAAGGCTGCATCTTTCATCTCAGCCACCTTCAATCCCTTTTCTGCTATTCTGTTCCTAAATTCTTATCTGAATCCTCCAGGACAGTTATCCATTCAATCATCTGTGACATATACGTCTGTTCATTTCACTTGCAAATGTGCAATACTGGCAGAAACAACCGACTGTCACAATATTGACGTCCAAAATGAAATGAAAAAAATGTGAATCTAAGAGCTGTGTTACAACATAGCACAATCCATGATTTAATGTGTCCCTGAATACAAAGGAAACTCTCTACTCCAATCAGGGGAACACGCATACGGCTCGCAGTCAGGAGGTCCTCAGCTTCTTTTCCATTTCTAACATTCTTTACAGTTTTTTGAAAGAAGACTCCAAGACAAGCTTTACTGCTGTAGTTTTTCCACACTACCTAAGCTAGTGACCTGCTTAACTTCCCTAAATCTGTCATGTAAGAAGGCAGCTTAATATAAAAATATAATTACTGCAGTGTATAACCTGTCCAGACATCCATGGCAAACAGATATTAAATATCTACCCCCCTCTGTGAGCCAGTTTTTGCTGGATCTAGAGCTAGAGAAGGACACAGTCTAACTAACTTCTGCAAATCATCCTGTTATCCGACGTTAAATTATGCTGTTAATTCAATTTAGTTACGTGCTCTTTTCTATTTTCACTGTCCCTACCTTATTTCCCGCATTAGGTTATGCATGGCACACTCACGCAAACAATTAGGTGACAGGTTGAAGCTACTCACCTCTGTCTCTTCACACCTTAACCTCTGCTGGCTGCTGTTACTCGGCCTGCTTACCACGCCCCACTTACCTCGCCCCACTTAGCTCGCCCCTTTCTGCCTCTGGGGGTGGCCATTTTGTAAAACGTCGTACCCCACATGATCGCAGTGCCCCGATCTGTCAGCATGACCGGCTACCCCTTCCCCTTTACCCTGGGGCACGCCAGCACACAGGACCAGGGCTTCATTTCAGGGGCCAGTTTATGGTTGGAAACCATCATCCGAGACACCCCGTTTTGTTTTCACGTGATCGGCTCTCAGTGCCCACATCTCCCTCACGTTCAGGAGAGGGGCAGGTCCAGGGGTGTTTTTACCCTTGTGTTCACAGTCACTCTCCCTTCACACCAATAGAAATGGTTTTACTGATTTTCCATAGGCCTAGAAGATTTTTGTGTTTCTGTTTTTGAATACGTTGCAGGCGCTTCAGTACTTGCTGCCAACAAAATGACAGCTGCCTTTTACAATTTGTAAGTTTTCCTCTGAAAAGTCTCCCGAGCTTCTGGTACTGCGCCTCACTATTTCAGTGTTGTGTTACAGTAAACTTTCCACTTTCCTGTCTCAGAACTGAAAAAGAAGACAATTCACTTCTTTGTATGCAGTCATTTTGTCTACAAATTCTCATCTGTGTAGAGGAATTTCTTGTGGAGCAGAGGTGCGGTGTCACTTTAAAGATGTGGACAATCCAGTTTAGGCCTAAACAAAGGCTCTGTCCTTGAAGCTGCCTTGGAACACGGGGAGGAGAAGGTTTTATCTGGTTTGTGAGAGCTTTGCGAGATGCTTGGCTGGAGGTGCTGGCCCCGGGGGGAGAAGGGGGGGCGAGAGCCGCCTGCATAGTTGAATGGCACTACCCAATAAAACGCTGGAGCGTGTAAACCTGTAACTGACTGACTCCGTTAAGGGGCAGGCGTGGGGACACTGCTTAACTGTATATATTGAGCTGTCAGGAGCAATAAAGGGAGGACGACTTGTAGCCGTATTGGTGAGATGGTCGTTAACTTGGCCGGCTCTCCGAAGGGACCTTTCTAGAAATCTGATCCACTATTAATATTCTATCTCGATGTTATTTGATTGTGGTAAGCTTTATGGTGGGCCTTTCCAATTTATCATCTTCCATTACCCACATTACATCATCCCTTTTTATGCAAGACAAATTGGAAAAAAAAGTTTGCCATTAATAGAATTGACAGAAGTCTGTTAAATAACAACAAAATGCTTATATACTTCTTTCCATTTTAAATAATATTCTAAGTACTCTTTCCATGAGTTGTCATAATAGCCTTTCACTGACAGTCCTGCTACATATCTGCCCTGTGCCCCAGACGAGTAGAGCAAGGTTGAGGAGTGCCTGAAAGCTCTTTCATGAAGTTCTGGGTAAGTAACTGTGTCTACAGTTTTTGAGACTTGTTTGTACAAGATGGTTTGCCAGGAGGAGGAAAGGTTGGAGATGCCAAAGGTGCAATACAACTGCTTTCCTGCACGTCAGGCTATTGAGTAATCAAGATAAACAGACCATCAGTGACCTATGTTTTCTTGGACAAGTGTACTGGGATACTGCATAGTAACAAGAACCCTCTGGAAGTAAGTAGAAGAGGTATTTTATTTTAAACTTGTCCTTTTAGAAAGGAGAGGGTGGCTTGGCTTGGCCAGGAGACTGAAGAACAAAATCAGTGAACCCTGACAGGCAAACCAGTGCATGGCTACATCGTGTTACTGGACTGAAGTGACCTCTTTCAGGGTCCCTTCAAATGCCTGTCTGCCCCCTTCCCCATGGCACAGCTCTTCCACTCCATGCGCACAGAGAGGCCAGACAGTGCTCTGCAGGCCATAAGGCTTGAAAATATTATAAATCTTTGTAGGATTTATATAAAATTCAGGCTGGTTCAAGGGTGAGGCAAACTGCCCTCTAGCGTTACCAGCTGTTACAGTCTGGTCAAAATGATTTATTTTTTTCCTGAAAGAATACTACTAATTTTTTTCTCTGAAGTCAACAGCAATCTGTTTTGGAACCAACAGGTGTCTGGTTGTGAAATAAGCATTAACCTCGGCAGCAGATGCACTAGGCAAAGGAAAGCAGTTTAGCAAAGAGAGGGCTCCTGACCCACGTAGCGGATGGCACTTGGTGACTGAGGGTTGCGCCCGGCTACACCGGGCTAGAGATCGAGAGAAGGGTATGGAGTAGGCCCAGGATGCTGCAACTGCTCATCATCTGCTCTCTTGATTACACATTTGTGTCTCACAGCAGTCCCAAAACAAGGCACAGGAATAATTGTCATTCTGGTGTTTTGTAGAGATGCCTGCTCAGAACTCTAGCAAGGTTGGTCAGTTCTTCTCAGAGTTAAAGAAGAACCTGAAACTCGCAGAGAAGAGACCCAGAAGCAACAATGGTATATACCTTTATTAACATTCCTGCTTCTTTTATCCAGAAATAGATAGGAAAAAAAAAGGGGGGGGGGGGGGGGGGGGGGGGGGGGGGGGCGGGGTATGAGGACTTTGCATTTAATTGAACTGTGTGAAGAGTCAGGCCATCTCTGCTACCAGATGAGCTCATGCACTTTACTGTGCTGTCCTGCCTTAAGTATCCTTCATATGTTGCATGCTTGTCATAATTCTCCCAAGTTTTGCATTAGTGTCATTAAGTTCCTTCGCCAACTCGGCTGTGTACCTTAAAAGCCTAGAACACACAAATACAGCCACAGATTCTTGAGATGGTGCTAAGCCTTGAAATACCCCTCCACAAGCACAACATTTTACAGCCTCTGTCCCCCTCCCTGGGCAGCCACAAGGAGAAATTCTAGAAGAGTAACAATAGTTCAAATTTTCGTCCCATCTCGCTCTTGACTAATGTCCTTCCTCACTCCTCTACTAAATTCTTTTGTCTCCTTCTTCCCTCCCTGAGGGCAGCTGTTTTCAGCCAGTATGAAAGTATTTAAAGTATCTTAAAATCACTGACTTTGTGTTGATTTTCCATCTCTCAGGTTATCATTTGTTGAGGATTTCAGCAAGGGCTACAGCTACCTGGGGATGGCAATAAGTGCAACAACAGATCCACAAACACTTACTGTTGAAATTCTGCAGTGGAGACGTAGCTCTGAGCAGTGACTGAGTCCCTGTCCTCGGTAGATGGATACTTCTGATGAAGTTTTTCTTCCCCTTCTGGTAGCTTTGGTAACTTCAGATGGTTCTATTCAACATGAGAAGGATGAAAAAAAAAAAAAAAAAAATCACAGACAAAGCCAGTATGATTCACTGGGACACCTGTAACAGTAACTCATGCAGGGAGGGGGCAGGTTTGCAGGAAAATATATATGCAGCTTTAGAGAGAAAATTGTTCTCCATCTGATGTAGGTTTTCCTTCTGGCCCTTCTAAAAAGGCAGGATACAGGAATACACATTTGAGAGAGACTGCAGGTATTGTGTGTAGTATAGTTTACAGCTTGCCAAAGGGCTTTTCCCTCTCTTGTAGAAGAAGTAATTTAAAAAAAATAAAAATATTTTAGAAGTACTTGCACAGGTTTACCCCAGACATGGAACTACCAAAGACTGATGAAAACTTTCTTTTTGTAAAGCAAAAAGAAGCTACATTAATCTTTTCTCTTGCTGTAGATGCAGTCCATGACACAACAGATTGTCATAAAACTTGTTTTCCACGCATCTGTTTCTGTTTAACATTTGGGCAATGCCCAGCTCACAACGTCATACCATTGCTAAGACAATCTCACCCTACCACCAGCTCCACTATTGTGTATGACCTTGCCTGAACAAGCTTTCATTTGAAGTTTTGGGCATAATTAGTGATTTTTCTTTATTTATAGGTCTAGCTTTTTCTATTCCTATGAGGTTAAAAATAGTATCCTGTGGAGAAATAGCTTTTGTAAGTAACAGTGGGGACAACTGTGACTCCTTTTGTATTATTCAACTTCTGAAATATAATCAGCAGTTTCTAAGAATACAGGAAAGAATAAAGCCTACCTTTTTATTAGCATTGTTTCCATTGGAAAGGTTAGAAATATCCATTTTTTTATAGGCTGAAAATTCCTTGCTTATCCTTCAAATAGATAAGAGACAGAAGTCCTGTGAGAATAGGTCTGTGATTGGTGCAAGCGGTAACAGCAAATGCTGAGAACTTACCGTTCCAAGCTCTCATCTGCCTGATTTGTATCCACGTCTGGTTTCTTCAATTTGAGCTTGACAAGGGCCTGAACATAGACAGGGAAAACCAGGCATGTTAAATGGCTTGTGTTTAACTAGTGACACTTTTGCATAAGAACTTGAATGCAAGGAACAAAATACCAGCATAATGCCTTGCCAATTAAACAGAAATCCCACCAGACTATCACTTTCTTTGCTCCCTTAGCTCAGCTCAGAAAACTTACCCTGCTGGATCTCCAATTTCTCATGAAATCCCTAAAGGTAATAGCCAAGTAAATCCAGTAAGAGTTTCTGTTTTCAGCCATGCTCAATTTAATTTTACTGTAGTACCAGCTAAGTAGGAGAACTGAGCTTGGATTGGGGACTCTCAGCTGTGCTCTTACTGACCAGACTAGCTGTGCCTTGGCCAGGGACTTCATCTTCCGTTTCCTTAACAAAACCTGGGCCTTGCAGAAGCAAAGTAACTTGTGTCTCTGCCACCCATAAAATCCTACAGGTAAATTTCCGGTAGATACAGCTGCCAGTCCTCCTTTGCAGCATGGTCAGTGCAGGCCAAGCTGGAGAAACATAGTCTGGATGCGCAAGTCTCTCATCCCACACACACCTCAACCTTATTTGTCTCCCCAGCGATGCTGTGCTCCCCAGGTAAAGACAGGTTTTTAGGTGGAGGCATTGACTTGTCCCAAGTGACAGAACTGCCTGCAGTCTCTTGGGCTTCAGTGTATGCAACTGGCAGGAAACGGGGAGGTCATAATTTCAAGTTGTATTGAAAAGTTAGGGAAAGATTTATTCCCCTTTTGTACTCATTTCTGGCACATAAAAATCGTTTGAACTTTGTGCAGTTTTAAAGGTACGTATTTCTTTTTGTCTTGTCTTCCCATGCAGAGATCTTTACTTTCTCAGTTTGGAAAAGTAGCCACAGCAAGTTCTGAAGAAAGCTGATGACGGGATGTATCACAAACCAGGCTGGTCTTAAATACTGCTTTTTAAAAAGTAAAGTAAAGGTAGGCTCCTTTCACCCTAACTCACATGCTGCTCTTATCCTCAGGAGCTCCTGTGCGTCTGATGTAAGGATGTGTCTGTATCTGTCAAATGTTTATTTAAAGTGAAAACTCAAATATTGGGTGTTCTTAAATGGTTATGGCCCAGCTGTTTAAGGCTCTTTGCTAGTGATGTTGCTCAGATTTCCTCCTCTTACCTTGAATTAAATGAGGTAGCTGCAGAAGTGTTTACTTACCTTTCTAAAGAGGTCTCTGATCTGAAGCTCTTGACTGGGTATCACTTCAAAGTCTGCTTTGACTTCTGAATAGGTGTCATTTATAATGGCCAAAAACACGTTCTGCACGGGAAGAATAGTTAGATATTTCTTCCAAAAAACTGCACTTCTATTATGCTGTGACTGTTGTTTTGGGGGCCGTTCCATGCTAGGGCATGTAATTAACAGAATTAAAGAGCTTTACTGGTTGTAGACATGCTCCTAATGCAGTTAGCTTATCAGATAATCTTAGGGTACTAGGAAATATTTTTGGGAGACAATCACTTATTTCTCATCTGCAGTATTGCCTAAAAGGCACAGTTCCTTGGAGGTAACAGATTTCCTGTCATATACCTGTAGCTTTTTTAGATGCTGTTTCAATCTCAAGTAATTAAGTAAAACATCAATCGAAGTGATAAAGCAAACCTGCATCTACATGGTCCCATCAAAGTCTCTCTTTAACCTTCCTACTGACAAGGCTGATATTATGCAATTTTCAAGAACACGCAATTAAGTTTTCATAAATTAAAATCTTGACAAATGGATGATGCAGTACAATTAAAGCAGCAACGTGCTTGTTTCGTGGTGCAAAAGCCCCTTTCTGTGGCTGTTTGGAGGAAAGGAGAGCTGTGAAATGCCTTGCCTGCTGGGAACTCCCACCTAAGAGTTCGGGCTGTCTCTCTGCCCATGTGCAAGCCCAGTGTCCTTTCAGGGTGAAAAGCATCGTCTCAGAGCACTAGACAACAGTTTTTCTCTACAACTTATGCAAAAGGAGAAGCATTTTTGTGGTGATACTTACTAGCAATACAAAAGACACAAAGAATACAAATGTGATGAAGTAAATCGGTCCGAGGATTCTGTCTGCTGCTTCTATGGTTTCAAAATTAAAATCTCCCAGCACAATACGGAACTGCATAAAGCTGGGAGTAAAAAATAGCAGAATGAGGTTGACTGGTTTCTCCTATAAGAGAAGTGTTGTAAGCATTATTTTAATTAAAAAAAAAAAAAAAGAAAAATAAAAGCAATACATAAAATTGAGACCAATTCACCTTAGTCACTGACATCAAAAGGCAAGCCAGGATATTACAGCAATGGTAAATTGGGCATTTAGCATATATCTGGGAATTTGAAAAGTACAAAGGCATTTTTAAATGGCTTGTATGAGAAAATACTTTCATTCTGGATAAATCACCTGGTTTCAGTTTGCGTTTTTTTTTAAATTACTTCCCTTCTGTTCTAGCTTCATGACCCCTTATGTTCTGTTAGTACAGAAGATAACAGTATAGGTCTCGTAAGAAGAGAATAGTATAGGTTCCCCCTATTTCTAGCCAAGACAAATAAATACTTATCTCTCTGTGTTACAGCATCTTAGAACTATTCTCACATCCAAGCGGATCCAAAATGACCTATTTTCCATTTTAGAAGTGCCTTAATTTTACATGAAAAGCTGCTTTCAAACAATCTGATACATGAAAGATCTCTCTCTGAAGTTGTAAGAAACATACCCATGGGCTAAAACACAGCGCAAACCACAGGTGACAGGTTAGGGTTGTTACAAGGTGCAAGGACCATCAAAACCAGTTCCCGCTGGCACCTCGAATTGATCTCTTGTTGCTGCTACAGTGAATGGCTGAAAAAAATCTTGGGTAGAGAATAACAGAGCCAGCAGATGGGATTTGGGGACTCTTGGCTATGGAGTTGGATGTTTTCTTTAAAGAGCAGTAATTCCTGTGTGCAAACACGCTCAGCTTGTGCTCTGAGCCACTCACGTCTCTCAAGCAGTTCTTCTGTGGTTTTCATGCCGTGGATTGCATTGCATAACCAGTGGCACATCTGCTGGGTCATTTCACACCGTTGCTTTTAAAAGAGGCAAAAGAGAACAGCCTGCTGCCAAGCCTACCTGATTGCCCAGGGGCCTGGTTACACATGGCAAAGTTGTCTTGAGAGCTGCGGGCACTAATAGCTCTATAGGGTGAACTGCCCCTGAGCTTCCACTTTGTGAGCCTTCCCGACCTGTTTAGTGTATGTGTTTTGTCTCTTTTGAACTTAAGGCTTTGGGAAACAGACCATAAGGCCAACAAAACTGGTTTTAATAAGTTCTTCTTAGCAGAAACTGGTTTGCATCTGTACCAATTGGGGGGTTTAATATCAAAAAGTTTAGGAAGTAGCATACATGGAGTTTTGGAAACTGGAAAACTCTTCAACTTGTGACCCAAAGACCAGATAGCCTAACTGGGCATAGGCAAAGAAAACAATGAAGAACATGATGGTAAATCCAATGATATCTTTGGCACAGTGAGATAAAGTGGAGGACAGCTGCGTCATGGTTTTGTTAAAGCTTACATATTTAAATAACTGCAAGAGAACAGAAAATATTGTTATTGGGAGATCAAAACATATTTTAACAGAATTTCTGGACTGTTATCTATAATCCTAACTTAGAAGTTAAGTCTTACCTAAAATAAGTCACATGCTACGTATCCGTAAGAGAACTAGGACTGAGTGTATTTTTAGAGCAGATGAATATTGTCAGGGCAAATGTGCTTATTTACTAAAGCTAATACTGCGTAGACAGGTCTTTGCTGGGTACTGGTATACTGCACACTCGACCAGACACAGACCCCTGGTTAAGAAGACTGCAAGCCATATCACCCTCGTGTATCTGAGGATTCCCTGATGGGCTGAGTTGATAAGGACCCCTCTTTTACTTTGGGTCTAAAATGAGGCCTGAACAAAAAACTTGTTCAACAACACTCATTAATTATAAACACAGTCGCACTACTAAATTAGCAGTAATTGGTCTGAAGGAAGGATGATGCAGAGGGAATATGCAGCTGCAGCAGAGAATGGATGTGTGACTCATGTTTATGAGAAGGAGGTAATTTTGAACTCTTTTAGAATCTTATCAACAACGTTCTTCCTTTCAGCCCCACCTTAGCAGTTCACCCACAAAAAGGTAAAACTGAACGTTTATGCTATGCTTAGAAACACTACAATTCTCGAGTACAAAAATATTAAGAGCTAGTACCTTTAGCCAAGCAAAGAAGACATCGACAGCAATCATGTTGTTGTAAAGGACTTGCCAGTATGCAAGGAAACAGAAGTCGGGATACACACGGGCATCAGACAGCAGCTCTTGCATTAGCAGGGACACTTTTATGGTGCGGTAGATATTGAAGACAATGGCAAGGATGGACACCTGAAGGAAAGTAGAAGCCACTGAAACTGAAGTCCACTGAAATCCAACTCTCTTTAGACTGTCACTTTGCACAGTAAAAAACAGTACTGATTTCAAAAGGTCTTTGTTTAGATTTGCAGAACTTGAGCTTTTTAGATGTTTTGTGATAAGCTGTACAGATGAGACTTTATTGGCCAAATCATTTGTAATTGTACTGTGATAATTCTGGACTTGTGCTATGTAACATCCTGCATACATTCCAATTTTACCATTTTAGCTCTGCTATGCTCTAGTGCTTCCCTGCTCTGTAAACATTAAGGCCAAACCAAGGTGGATAACAAGCAGAAAGGCCACAGAGCTGCAGCAAGTTGACAGTGAGGCTAGAAAAGAGTTCAAGTGTGCCGAACCATGGTGGGCCACGTGGCCTCTTCAGTGCAGGACAGCGGGTGACTGACTAACAGGGACAGATGTTGGCTGTCCATCTATTGCCAGTCAAGGCTGGCAAGCAGAGAGGTGAAAGTCAAGGGGTAGCTCACCACAAGCACCAGCAAATCCAGCCAGTTCCAGGCACTTCTGAAATACTCATTTTTCATCTTTACTATTTTTATAGCTTCCTGGATTATGAATGTAATGATAAAGAGGAAAAAGGTAACTTCGCAAGCAGCCAGGAAGTAATCGTAATATGTGACATATCTGAGGAGCTTCACAGAGTAGATATGTGAGGAAGTGAGAGCACTCCCCATGGCAGGGAACTCTACGACCAGTCTGAAAAAGAATTGGGGACAGGTGTTACTTACCATCCCCTTAAATCATCCTGCCCCTTAATTTTATAATATTAATTATTACTACACTAATAATACCTTACTGGAACTCCTACACCTCTAAGATCATCTTACAGGTGCTGCACCAAGGTGCGCATGAAAAGAGTATTACAACGTATTGCAAAAGGCTATGAAATCTATTCAAACAAACAGCAGCAACCAGCTGCACAGACCAGACACCAACCATTACAAAAAAAATGGAAAGGAGGGATCTGGGTCTGCTCCCTGAACTACTTGAATTTCTTCATTTTTAATGAGTTACCGTCTTGCCAGCTGCTGAGAAACACAGCTACATATGGCTGAGGTGACCAGCCTTTCCTTATGTCTTTACAGAAGCCTCAGTAAAGTGGATTTCACATGTAGCAAAAGTAAGAACTCACCTGACTATACAGAAGAGGTTTATGTTAGCATTATATGTTGAGAAGTCAATAAATACAATTCTAGTTCCTCTAGTGAGCCAGCTGTTATGTCTGAGAAATACCAACTTCTCCATGCTCTCCTGCTTTGAGTTAGGTAAGGTGAACTTATATCCTCCACTGCTGTAGAAGCCCATAGATCCCCAGTACCATGGGGATAACAGCGAAGCTGAGGTGTACTTCCATCTTTCAGAAATTGCAAAACAAAGCAGGTCAGATTACAGAAATTTGACTGAAGGAAGATCCAACTTTTACTTTAAGCACTTTGTTAGTTCCTCTGTTCTTCCGCATCCACAACTGAGCCTTTAGGCCAGACCTTTAAAAACTACTTTTCTTTACAAGACGTATGCACAAGACGTAAGACCTTAAGATATTCTCATTTCTTTTATTTAGCTACTCAGTACATTCACAAAACAGTAAATGCTCATGAATGCAGATTTTACCCAGTGTGGGCGAGAGAGTTTATCCCCTTAAAACTTTTCTAGGTAAAGAGAGTATCTCCAGTTTATTGTTACTGTGGCACGCTCACATGTTCTTCCATCGCATTATTCAATGCCAAACAAAGTGTGTGAAGCATGCCTTTAGGCTTAGTTTCCAGAGCATTCTAAGCATGATTCCAATTGATAATCATGTGATTTAAATTCAGGAGTCGTACAACTGAGTACTTCTCCAGAGATGTTAATAGAGATAGGCCCACTAACATGTGTTTCTGCTGAACTGGGCTCCCTGTTTCCAGCTCTTCCTGTCTCTCTGCAACAGGTTTCCCGAGCCAAATTCCTGTCTATAACGTTGGCACAAAAACAAATCCATGGTTTATCTCAATGTAAAGAACAGAAAAACCTCAGGTTACTGCATGCACAGTTACTGCTAACCGAAGAATACTTGAATTGGCATTACGGATTTGGTTAGGTTTTCAAAATCATTTCTGTGCTGAGGTAGGATGACTTACTCAGATTCATTCCTTAGTCCAAAGTCAGACCTGTCTTCAGCTCGGTAACGATATTCACTGTAACAGTCTTCTAAAAAAGTATGAAAATATGGGTAGATGGAGCAAGTGTTGTTGCGTACTCTCAGCTGGCGAATCTGGGCTACTCCTAACAGCAAATTCTCATAGTAAATACGGCTGTTGTTGTTCTGGAGGGTTAATGTCATGTTGTTATACCATTTGTCCCAGTAGAGTCCATCCAACAGGGGTCCTTCTGCAAACTACATGTGCAAGTGAGGTTAAAGATTCAAAAGAAGATGTAAATACCATTATTACCCCACTTCTTAGCATACAAATCTCTACAAGATACTCAGGTTATTTATAGTTACAGCATCTAAGTTAGAATACCAAGAATTCCTACCTATGTACTGTCTTACAAACACGATATATTTACATCTTTTTGCTCTGAAACAATTCTATTCCCTAGGCAATTCTATCAGAGACATGTAATGTGATTATTCAGGGTAAGACCACAACATTCATCTGTTCAGCACTTCATAGAAAAATTCTGCTGAATTTTAAACAAATATGTTTAAACACAAACACTATATGTTGTTTTTAGCAAAATCTGTTGGTTATCTTAATCTCTGAAGATCTGTTTGGGGATGTATTTCTGACTAGGTTTACAGTCATCTGAATCTAAATGAAGATCTAGTTTTGAAGGCTGGGGGAAAAAAAAATCCCTCTTTTTTAGGGTGTTTCTTAGAGGCAGATAAAGAATATTAAACTTGGGGATAATATAATCCTGAGTACAAAACAACATGCCTCCATGGTCTGGCACCATCTGAGCCTGTATTATAATTATTTCCAGTATATCAACATGTACACTGTATAGCAAGGGCTCACTATTTTACGGTAATAAGAGACACCATGACAAGATGGTGTATAATTCTTCCAAATGAATTCTTATAACTAGGCATTTTCATTTTTTAAGGAAGAGCAAGTTGGGAAGCTTTGCCTTTTGCTATCAGCCCAGCAATGCCTGTAATTTCGTGAAGTCCTCCACTTAGTAGTGAAAACAGAGATATGCGTTTTGCAGCTGTCGCTGAAATACGAGGTGAATCCAGACAGTATGTTCTCCTGGCAGCCCCAGTGGAAATCATAATTTATTTATTTTTTTAACAGCTGAAAATCAAAAAACCGTAAACCCAAATCTGCCTGTTTTTATCAAAGTTCTTTTCAGACAAAGCCTAATACTGAGAACACAGTGCGGCAATTAACTGGCTTATTGTTTTCCTCGACTGACTATTCAGAAGTTTCATTATTACCCCTTGTACCCAGGATTTCCAAATGCATTTTAAGAAGTTATTTGCCTTTCTTCTACTGAAAGCACAACATCTAGCACACGGTTTTCAGTAGAACTACTGTATTGCTCCAAATTAACACTAGGAGCTTCTCTCCTTGTTTGTCCTCCAAGGTAACACCTTTACAATGCAAGCCTTACCCTCCAGAAATCAGATCTGCTCCTGATACTCCTGAAACCGCTCCTGTCGTCATCAGAGGAGGTGGGCTCCAGGAAGAGATGGGACATGACTTTGTTCAGGTAGTACATGTCTGTGCTGACCATGCCAAACGTCACTGGGAAGGAAGGGCGAAGAGAAGATGGGAAGGAGGGGCAAAGAGAGGATGGAAAGGAGGGGCAAAGAGAGGATGGAAAGGAGGGGCAAAGAGAGGATGGAAAGGAGGGGCAAAGAAAGGATGGAAAAGAGGGGCAAAGAAAGGATGGAAAAGAGGGGCAAAGAAAGGATGGAAAAGAGGGGCAAAGAAAGGATGGAAAAGAGGGGCAAAGAAAGGATGGAAAAGAGGGGCAAAGAAAGGATGGAAAAGAGGGGCAAAGAAAGGATGGAAAAGAGGGGCAAAGAAAGGATGGAAAAGAGGGGCAAAGAAAGGATGGAAAAGAGGGGCAAAGAAAGGATGCTTGCAGGCTGGCATCAGAGCAGACAACAGCTTCTAACCTGGCTCCTCTAAGCTGTCATTAAGTCACGCTGCTACAAAAAGGCAGTTGGAGCAATTCTGACTGAACTTAGCAGTTTTGGGTGGAAGACAGGTGGAATAAGGAGTAAATACTGAAAGAGGTGCGGCTTACACACTACTTGCTCGTAAATGGTCACTTCAGCTCCTCAATGACTTACTTACGCAGAGGTCTGTCAGGAAAACGATGTAGATGATCAGCTCCCGCAGGCTGGTTTTCAGTTCCAGTTCTCCGCTGCAAGTGACCCGGGGTTTCACGGCACCTGCTCGGGGCAAATGGCAGCGGGGGCGGAGGAGAGTCAGAGCCCTACTCAGTCCCCGGCGGGGCCGGGTCCAGGCCCGGGCTGTGCCCTTCGAGTCCGGGCCGCTTCGGGGGTAACGGCGGCGGAGGGGCGGCCCGGCGAGGGCGGCCCTGAGGGCAGCGGGGCCGCCTTACGCACCGCGGCCGCTCAGCCTCTGGTCCACCGCCGGCCACTGCCTCCCTATCGGCGGCTCCATCGGGGCCGGGCCGGGCCGGGCCGCTGCGCCGCTTCAACCCCAACGGGTAGCCCGATGCCTCAAGGCGATCCCTCCTCCCGCCTGCGGGAGGCTGGGGCCGGCGTGCAGGAGCGAAGCGGGCGCGGCCTCGCCCTCGACTCCCGGCGGTGCAGCCCCTGCTACCCCTCGGAGCTCCCTGTTATTTTATTTTTGTTAGCGGGGCTCCGCGGGTCTGCCCCTGCAGAGCCCCCCCAGGGTCGCAGCAGCGATGACTGGTAAAGCCTGCGCCTTCCTGCTAGCAGCCCTTCCTTTAATTGAGGGGAAAGTTAAACCATAAATGGCACCGTCTAAATTCATCCAGTTAGGAAATCCCTCTTCCTGCTATGAAGGGAACATAGGGTGTGTTCATTTAAATGTATATTACTGCAAACAATGCAAGCTCAGGTGTTGCTGGGGCTCCCAGGCAACTGCAGAATGTCAGGGGTTGGAAGGGACCTCTGAAGATCATCTAGTCCAAGACCCCGGCCAGAGTAGGGTCACCTACAGTAGGTCACACAGGAACAGGTCCAGGGGGCTTTTGAAAGTCCCCAGAGAAGGAGACTCCACAACCTCCCTGGGCAACCTGTTCCCATGGTTCGTTACCCTCGCAGTAAGAAGCATTTCCTCATGTTTAAATTGAAGACATTAGGGGAATTTAGGCTGCTCCTGCTGCAGACCTGGTACTGCCACTCAGGCATGGATACAACACTTTTGCCCAAACATCACAGCACCTTTACATTCAGAAGAAGCCTGGTGACGAACTGAGTATCAGTTGGCATTCAGTCAGCTCAAACCCACAAAGAGCAGAGCGAGGGGACTTATTTTAGTGTACTTTACTGCTCAGGCAGCCCAGAGGAGAAGCGTGGTGGTAGAGCTGCATGATTTTGTTGGGAGTCTGCTACTCAGTGTTATGCAGTTCAGATCTGGGGGATTTATTTAACGGTACAGCAGTGGGGGGTGAAGCTCAGGCTTCATTTTTTACTCTACTGAAAGATGCTCACGGGGTTTGCTGGCTAGCAGCAGTGTTACTGTGCACTTCCTGGGAGGGGTTCAGACTAGTTCTACCCTCACAAATTTTTCTTTAGCAAGTACAGTTGAAAAATCATCAGAGATTTAGGTTTGTTGGGAGTTTGGCAAGATCAGGTTTCGTGGCATTTATTATTATTTTAAGCAAGGTGGCTGTGAATAGCAGCATGCAAACCATGTGGATGATTCAAATGAACAGCTTGGTGAGAGTCAACAGTCAGGTACATCACAGCTACTCTGTGATTAAAAGAGTAGGGAGGCAAACATGGTAGCCTTAACGTTTCATATTATACAGGGCAGCTTCTGGGTCAAGTGTGCAAGGAGAAAAAATATTGATGTTGCCTCACTGACATATTTTAGTACTGGGAGAGTGTCAGCATCTAGTTTATGCTAAATAGTTTATAGCAATCAGATGACAAATGATGGGGGGAGCAGACAGCGGAGGGGAGCTGTGGCAGACTTACTAGGGTAAAAATCCATCTTTGCCAGGCTGCAGCTGATGCCAGACATCCATAAGCTGGTTTTAACAGATCAAAGAGGAGTTACAGGTGATGTTGGTTATTTAAAATTTTATTTTCCTCTCATTTTTTGTCATAAAAACACTCTAGTCTCTTTGGTTGTAGTATTCAGACAGTGCAGACTTCTGATATTGTGAAGAGTGATGTTAAAGAAGCACTACAAACCAATCTACTTCAGCATGTAACCAAGCACAGGTGTAATTAAAACCACCCACACTGGTAAAAACTAATAACTTGTTTTCTTAGGCTTTAGAGTTAAACTACAATACTCAGTAAATGATTATAGTTACCAAGCCATATAAATAAAATGTAAAAGATGGTAAAATGGCAACAGCTGGATGTGCAAGTGTCATTATGTCTGCCATATTTGTCAAGGTCTACCTTACTGGCTAATCAGAACTTTATTGGTTATAATAGAAATGTCACTTGACATCAGCCAAAGATCTTCAGCCGAATTCTATATGCAGCATTTATAGTTAGGAGTGGCAGCTGGCTCTCTCCTCAGGTAAGCAGCATAGTGACCACTGGCAGACAGTAAATACAAAATTTAGTTCACAGATCCCTTGAATTAGAAAGTCAAAGGGAAAATGGCTTTGCCAGAATCAGGCAGACATTTTTAATAAATTCATATTAATAAGAAGAAACTTTCTGCACATGACTCTACCACAGACCATGTTTCATACCATAGTAACCATTGAAACGTAACTTGGAAAAGTACACAAGGTTTGTATATTTAGTCTTACATTCTGTTGGTACTGTTCAGCTGCAGAAAAAAAACTATTTCATAGTAGGAAAAAAAGGAACTAAACTACTTAACCATCAGACCATTAAGACATTTTGGAAAGTTGTTTCAGAACCATTAGTAGGATCATAAAAGCCTACTGATAAAAGTGTAAGAATGTAAGCCTTGAAAGACAGATGAATTAAATCACTAAAGAGGGATTGAGCAGCCTCTCCTTGCTTTTGTGTTGTTGGGATTGTCTTCCAGAGCAGTGCTGAAATGTCTTCCAGTTCCAGATACTACAGTTCACACAAAGGTAAAATTAAAAAAAAAAAAGTGTTGCATAGGCTTCTGCATTTCCCTAGTACATCTCTTCTACTCTTACAGCCTAGAAAAAAAAACCTTAAGAACAGAGATACTTGTTAGACAAAAGCAAATTCCATTTTGCAGAATTGTATCTTAATAGAGTCGCATGAATCAAGTACCCAGGTAAAGGAAAACATCGTTTCAAGGCAGGCACACCAATGTGACAGAATTAACGTAGAGCTTCTTATTTCCATCATGTTTTAGTCGTAGCCTTCCTTCTGTCAGATGCAATTTCCTTGTTCAGTGAGGAACAAATTAGTACTTCATTACTTGCTATAGAACTCAAAATTCTAAGGAGGGAAAAAGCACTTAATGGTAAGCTGCATAGCAACCAAAATCTCACATAAGTTCAGACTGTTGAATAGTTTAGAAGTTTATTCATATATACTTCTTCTGAAGTCAACAGTATGAAAGTAAAGATAATCTGTACATGTTTGAGAACAATGTGTTCTAATAACGATTTTCAGCAGAATAAATCTTATAAAATGATAAAAATATTCACTGATAATGTTTAGGCATGTCAAGAGTGACATTTTATGTGACCATTTAAATGTGAAGAAACAAAATGAAAAATCATATAATTTAAACAAACAGTTTCAGTAGGTCTAAATGTATGAAGAACATCAATATTTACAAGAAGAATTCAATGTTTTATTCAACTCTAGTCCTTGTTTCTTTTAAAGTACTTTCTTGCTGCTTTGTGTAAGCTGTAAGCATCCTGGTTTGTAAGCCAGGTTACCACCAGGCTTCGGTTCAGACCACTGCCTTTTGCCTTTTGGCAGCTTCTAACAGAGGATTTATACCCCCAAAGCTTCCCACCACCCAGAAGCATAGTTAACTTTTAACAGAAGTGGTGACATAGACATGTTTATCAACCAGCAGCTCCTACATACATAAGAAAGAAAACACTGGACCATCAATTAAAATCACGCACAAAGAAACTTATATTAACAGGGTGTGAGGGGAGCTAGTTGCCTGTCAGGCTTCTCCAGTTTGGAGTTTTTCCTTATTGTCCTCATATACATGTTCTTCTGAAGCTGAGATTTTTCATTTTGGCAGGCAGTGTCGCTTGTGTCTTCCATCACGGGGTAAAGCCCAAGGCCCACCCTGGTGCATGGTCATCCTAGTGGTCTGGGGCTGGATACAGGGTCTCCCAGAGTCGCTCACTGCACAGGTCTCTGCTTTGCATGTGGCAGGTGTTGTGCAAAGGCTCCTCGGTGGCCTCTTTGGATGGGTCTGTAGCCTTTGGGCATGTTCTAAAGTTTTTATGGCCCTCCAGCCTCATGAACTTCCCTCCATCCCAACATGTGAGGCCTTGTTCAGCAGCATTGTCAAATGAGGGGCCTCAAACTTGCCTTATACTTTTTATGTGTTTTCTTTCCATTCACATAAAAATTTTACTAATTTCATTACCTATTATTAAAGACAGTTTTGTACATTATATACCTACACTTTTACGTATACATATATACTTTAATATATGTAACCTTCATGTGCATGTCTAATTATATGCTGTATATTCTTCATATTCTTCAATATACACACACAGTACACACAGTAAATATACACATATGAAGTACATGTAAAAATAACAAACATCCATATGCATATTTCTACAGTCTGGTATGTAAATTTATATATAGAAATAAAAATAATATAAATGTATATTTCTCTCTTTACTAGCCTTTTGTGGTCCAAACCAGTAGCCAATCACATGGTCACGACCTTGTCAGATGTGGCAGCTCCCTGCCATAAAACTGCAGCTGAAATAACGTTGTGACCCCAGTGTTTTTAGTGAAAGGCAAATTGTTGCTGTTTTTTTAGCTCAAACCAGGACATGCGATGACACCCTTCCTGACACCAGTCAGAAAGGGAAGGCTTGGCCTGACAGCCAACCACAAAGCAGTAGGAAAGATGAGGAAGGACTCTTGATCAGGGAATGTAGTGATAGGATGATGGGTAACAGGTTCATACATTTAGATTAGACATGAGGAAGAAGTTCTCTACTGTGAGGGTGGTGAGACACTGGAACAGGTTGCCCAGAGAGGTGATGGAAGCCTCATCCCTGGAAGTGTTCAAGGCCAGGCTGGATGGGGCTTTGAGCAACCTGGTCTAGTGGGAGGTGTCCCTGCCCATGGCAGGAGGCTTGGAACCAGATGATCTTTAAGGTCCCTTCCAACCCAAACCATTCTATGAGTCTGTGATTCTATGGTTCTATGAGCATTTTGTTCTTTCATGTTAAAGCTGTTAACAGTGAGGGATTGATTTCAGCAGAAATAAGAGAGCATGCTTAACATCCTCTTACTGCAAGACACAAAACTATTTTATATCAAAGCATCAGTTTACTATTAACATTATCTGGTCGAATGGGATACATATTGCAAATGTCTTTTTTTTTCAGAAGCTAGAATCCAACTCCTGAAATGGATCTATCGCACTTTATTTTTTTAACATTTCTTAGTACACTAAGAACATCTAGTTCTGGGGAGTTTTTCTGAGAAGAAAAGTTTTTTTGAGAAGAAAAAATGACTATTCTGAAAAGCAGACCAAACAGATTAGCAGTTAAAACATTAAATTCAGTGTTTTAGTGTACATACAATTAAATTCCCTTCCATTAAGCAAACTTTTTTTCTGCCTTAGTCAGACAGTATCATAGAATAAACTGAAATTCAGGTGAAGCCTGAGCAATGGCTAACTTCCAGTAAGTGATAGACAGTTGCAGTACGGTAATCACAACAATTCATGACATTTCACCTAGAGAATGCACTTTGGGCAGTGATTTCAGTATTATATATTTAAAAGTGAGATCTAGAATATTTTGGTCAGCTAGAAGTATTTTGGAACATACTCAAACCAAACATGAAAATCTTTGAACAGATTTTAAAATTTGATTACTTACTGAAATAACAGATGTCAGTCCAATATTATGCTGTATCAGGTCCTATTGACAGTGGACCAGCCATTACCAGAAGTTGTCTACACAAGGAAAAACCAACACTGATTTCTATTTTGAAGCATTATATTTTCAGTCATTTACTTCCTGATTACGGCAGTGAAACGACAACCTTGTACATTTATTTTAATATACAAATATTCCTTTTTGGTGTAAAACCCTATATTCACATGTTTATCAGTGAAAAAAATTGTCTTTATGTGATTTTTTAACTGCTGTGTTTTCTACAGATTACCTACTTATAGGTCTCATTGTGTTTTCCTCACTTCAAAGCCAGCCTGCAAAAATTATCCTTTGAAACAATGGAAATTCCTTAGATTTGCAAGGCACTTCAGAAAGTTTGACTTAATGCTATGACATAGTTGAGTCTTTGATCAAAGAATTTCACAACCTAAGCTCGTAAAATATTCAAACCAATCTTTTTGTTTCTGCATTCATGAAATAATTTGCTAGCAGCGTTCAAATTTTAGACTTTTTTAAAGCATCCTGTTGATTCAAAACCTTTTTTTTTTTTTAATGGACATAGCTATAGCAAGCACAAAAAGATTGAAATAGAAAAATTTTAACATTGCCCCTCAATTTTCTATTACTCAGTTTTCTGAAAATCTTTTAGAAGAGGAATTTTCCATGTGTTTGGTGTTAGCTTTTGGTCAGATTGATTCCAGTTTGGGAATTTTTCTATAAAACACATTTTTCCATTGTGCATGTGTATCAAAGGAAGTTATATATACAATTTTTCATAGTATGTTCCTATTAAAGTGCTTAAACAAGAAACTTCACAGCTAATCAAATTCTTGAAATACTTGGCAAAGCAGAAAAGCTGTGTGAAATAGAGAAATCATGTAGAGTATTTTAAACATTTTAAATTGTCTGTAGGTAAATTTTCACCATAGGTCCAGCCCAGTAAATTGAAAAAAAATAATTAAATATCTCTCAGATTAAATTAAGGGTTGATAATAATAATTAGCAGAAAATATATCTAGGACATGAAATTGCAATAAAGCTTCTAGCCACTAAGAAATTAATTTCTAGAGTAGTTTCCAAACTGAATAGCACGAGAAAATGAGCTAAAATGCTTTAGAATTATGCTTGGGTGGCATATAGAAGGGATTACATGACAAAATCTGAATTAAAGAAACAGAAAATGAAGCTAATTAGTTTAGTAATTATGTTTATGCATTGCTTCAGCCTGACTGGAATCACCCATAGCCTCGATCAAAAAAAACAGAGTAACAGGACATACCAATTTTGTTCCTTTTTGTTTTCCTTTCAGTGGCACAACATGGTTGTGTATTTTTGGTTTTATTATCAGTCCTATGTTACATATTGCCAGGGAGGATTACATGGTCTTGGCAGGGTGGCACCATGTAAAACAGGTGATCTGTAGAATTTTATGAAACTGCATAATTGCTTACTCTGACAACAACTTAGACTCAACCACCAAAGCAAACATCCTTTCCAGTCTGCTGTTCCATTTCTGGACACTTACGGACTGTGTTAAGACATCAGACACTGTTTTGTCTGTTAAGGTTTGGTTGGAGGGAGAAGAGGTGGGGAAAGGATTGAGAATGTGAAGAAGAGAGAATAACATCATGCCATTACAGACTTCACAGGGCACCCATATCTGGAACATTGTGTGGAAGTCCCTCATGATAAAAAGAATTTAATTGATCTGCAGAAGTTCCAAGGGAGCAAAGATGATCTAAGGCCTAAAAACTCTCCCATAAAGGCTTATGATTTAAGTGCTGAGCCTCCAAAAAAGGCAAGGATTTTAATCAATTATTCATTATTTCTTCCCATTTAAGAACTAGGGGGGCAGTAAATTAATCTATCAGACAGTAGGCTAAAACCAACCAAAAAGCAGCGTTTCTTCACACAATGTATAGTTATATAGTGAACCCCAGTAGGCAGCTGAGCCCCCGACAACTGCTTGCTCGGTCCCCCATTGTAGGATGGGGAAGCGAATCAGATGGTAAAAGTGAAAAAAACTTGTGGGCTGAAGTAAAGACAGATTAATAGAGACAGCAAAAGCTGCACGTGCAAGCAAAGAAAAAGGAAGAATTCATTGACTACTTCTCATCAGCAGGCAGGTGTTCAGCCATTTCCAGGAAAGCGAGGCTCCATCATATGTAACAGTTACTTGGGAAGACAAACGCCATAATTCAAACGTCCTCTTTTCCTCCTTCTTTCTCCTTCCCCCGCTGAGCTTTTATTGCTGAGAACAACATCATATGGTCTGGGATACCCCTTCGGTCAGTCAGGGTCAGCTGTTCCAGCTGTGTCCCCTCCCAGCTCCCTGGGCACCCCCAGCCTCCTCGCTGGTGGGGTGGGGTAAGAAGCAGGTAAGGCCTTGATGCTGATCAACACTATTTTGGTCACAAATCTAAAACAGAGCGCGATATGAACTGCTCTAAAGAAAACTAACTCTACCCCAGACAAAACCAGTACAGTATAATCAGAGTATGCTGTAAATTCCAGTGTCCTGGGAGTCACACCTGGACTGGACAAGTTCAGGAAGAGACAAAGTGATTACTATTTTTAGCAGACCTGCACACAACATTTACAAGCAAATTGCTGCCTTACACATTGACATAATATAATAAAGATCTCTGCTTAGTTCTTTACTCCTAATAAATCTTAGCAGAAATGACATCTCAATTACTGCATTTCATTACAAGTCTTAGATAATTTTTCTCTTTTTCCCCAACTGAGTTCAAAACATGGCTTAAAGCACTCCTCATAAAGAAGTAAAATCTTTTTTTCACAGTAGGATGGCTCAAGGAACAGTTTGACATACAGTTAAAGAAGGAACTAGTTACTAATAACAAATGCTTTAATTAACTAACGTCTGTTTCTTTTGTTTCCTGGGTGCTATTGTTATGTTCTTCAATATTACAAACTTTTAACAGAACAAGCACGCCTCTCTAATCCTTGCAGATAAAACAAGGTCAGAATATGGACAGTTGTAACATCTGCATGAGTTAGCACTCAGGGCTCTGGGATGTATGAATTGCTTAATGGGTTGTTAACTCAGATGTGCATTGATAATAACTGAAAGATCAACTTGTCAACATTACTTATTTGGCCACTGATCAAAGCACTATAAGAGGATGAGGGAGATAATATGAAGGTCAGAATAATTTTCTGTGGGGATTTCACTTTGGCACATAAATATTGTTAGTCCCTAATAGATTACTGAGGAAAAAAAAAAAACAATGAAGAAACCCAGGGTGAGCCAATAGCACAGAATTAGTTGTGGAACATCATTACAAGCAGGGAACCAGTCTAAGCCCATGCCACATTTAAAACTCACTGGTGAGCCCAAGGAGTCAAAAAGCACAAGATAAAATCTTGTTCAGGGCTCTGAACAGATTCTCATTTTGGTGTCTCGTATGTGTGAAACCTAATTTACAATTCTTAGACTTTCCTGAGTTCAAGACCTACTATCCTAGTAACATTCACTAGAGAAGTCCCTATGGCCTAGTTATGCAAGGAACTCTGCACTAGAATAAAACAATGGCTGCCCAGCAGAATTTTGCTTAAAATAGTACCTAATATTATTTTGATAGTAGAACAAAGAAGAAAGGAGGTTTCATTCAGTTTCAGCATTCCAATGAAACTACTTAAATGTTAGCAGCTGAATATTTTGGTTTTATTACATAGGTTCCTGTTTCATGACTTTTTCTTCTTTTAAGCAGAGTTTTGTTATGCTAAGGACTTGATGGAAAGAAAATAGAAGAGGGCAGACTGTGAGGCGCCAACCTTGGGGCAAAATTGTCCACAAGAATCTATGAACTGAATGTGACAATGACTGAAACAGGCATAACATTTGCATAAAACAGTTTGGTCTTCTGCAAGCTTTTCACTATCATTTCATTAACAGAATGTCACAATTGTTAAAATGAAAAAGATCAAAAGTGCACAAGTTTTGCCATGGGATATGGCACCCAAGCATGCTCCCTTACACTCTCTAAAGTAAAGGAAAATGGAATACTGAAGCCACTACAGGAAAAGAGAAAATAAGTCACATGCCAATGACAACAGCTTGTCTATAAAGAAGGTATTGTATGTATTTGGTTTCTCTAAATGTAAACACATTTCTCCTATATCAGTGGTTTTGCTTCTCTTAGATGGCTTTGCTAGAAGATATTGCAGTTCTGCTCAAGCATACTCTATCAAATCTATTTCTTTTGTAAGAAGAAAAATGATACATCCAATGTGTCAACAGCGATTCGTGGGCTATCGCTGTGCTGGTACAAGTTTTAAAGATTTCTAGGAAATCCAAAGTATGTGGTATTGAGTTGTATCTGTCACCTTGAATCCCTGCAGCATCAGGCATGTTAAAACAAAGCTCTTGTGCTATCACATCATGAGTTCATTCATATCTGAACAAATAAATTACTGTAATACACAAGAGCAACTACAAAATATGGTTATCACCTACTGACATTTCTTAAGCAAAAAACTGGCAGCAAAAATACATGAAGCTGCTGCCAGTCATTGGAAATATGTAACTATTTATATTTAAATAGATGTATATGTCAAAACACAAAACACAGCATGTCTGGGATCTCATTACCTACTACAACTTACGGAAAATCTTGCAACATTCCCCTCTAATGGGAAACAATATTTTTTAACTGGAATCAAAAGGTGTGTTTTCAGTCATCAAAAAAATTCTTTTAAGGTAAGAGTAAATTATTGAGAAATGGAAACAAATCCTCTAAATTTTAGAAGATGTCCTGGTTATTCCACCTGAAAAGGATTTTTCCAGAAAAAAAAAAAAAAAATCAGGTCAGTGTGCTTCAGCAGTCGACTCCCCACTGTTCCATTAGCACATAGTACATCCTGTGGATGCTACCACTAGACTAAAAATGAGGATACTAAGGGTGTTTCTTCCATTAACATTTTACTTCACAACATGAGTGCTTTTTGCTGTGAATGTCTGGTCATCCCTGGTTACATTCATATTTTGGGCCAGCCTTGGAGCACAAAAATTGGATTGCTTTCAGATGAAACTAAAACGGAAGCTGTGCCTCAGACCGACATGCACCTTGTGCATTCAAAACAGTAACTGGCGTCAGTGCAGGGCAGAGCTACTCTGAAGTAACACAGCGCTCTGCAGGACATTGAGTCGTTATCATCACCTTTTTTGCTTTCTCACCTGTTCCAGTTGCACTGTTGTCCTTTGTAGATGTACTCTCAGCCAAAATTGAGGTACACAGACTTGCCTATTTCCTTATACCATTGCATGGCCCTAAACGAATGTCGCAATAAGTTATATGACAATAAATAGCAAGTGCAAACCTTTACATATACATATAAAGAATTCTGCAAGAATGGTAATACACCACAAATTTAAAAAAATAAGAACATTAATAATAGGATAGAATAGAAAACCCATTTCCTGTTGTGCTTACTTTTGCAAATAGTGCTAATGATAGTACTGGAATGACCTATTTTATATAATCAGCCCTTTACAAAGTTGGAATTGCAGTATTTTCCATACCTTGAACACACTAAAGTATTTTGCAGACTAAGTTACAAACTGGGAAGAAGAAATTGGTTTCCTTGCAAACAAAGCAAGACTGGAGAAGATTCTTTTATACAAACACCATTTCAATGTTCATGCTCTGGGAGGACACCATCAACCTGCAACGCTATCATCCCACCTCATTCTCCTCAAAGGATTGACTAGAGGTAGATAATTAACCCTCCACTTTAAGTGTGACAATATTCTCCCAGAGAGATAGTTTACACTTGGTCAAAACTGAATTCCTTGAGCAAGATTTTTGGCTCAGCAGAGATTTTATCCCACTTGGTTATGGAGAAGCCAATTTTTATAGCCCACAAGTCCCTTACTCTTGAGGGGTATGGAAAGCGATTATTTAAGTCATATATAATTCATCTTAGCAAGAAGGTCAGGCTTCCCACGTGCAAAACGTTTCCATTCAAAGACGAGTTACACACGGTTTGGTAATCAGTTTCCTTTTTTTTTAAGCCTACTACCCAGCTCTAATGCAGCAAGTTTTATCTAGCTGAGTTCTTTACTTTTAACTCCTTAGTACTTACTAAAGGTTTGGAAAAAGCCACAGATTGTGGCAAAAAAAAAAAAAGCAAAAAAAAAAAAGCCGTAAGAGTGAAAGGGTAATGGACTTCCAGATTACCAATTTCTTCTAAATAATACTTTGAAATTGTAAGCAGTAAGGAAATTGAAGACTATGAATAATATCTCCCCCCCAAAAAACAGTGTTTTACTTAATATGCAATCCTTGAAATAGATGCCTGGGATTTAATTTAGAGCGGATTCAGAAGTAAGAGTGCCACCTAGTGAGCCACTATTACCATACTCTCTAGCTCCTTGAATTTATGGGAAATCCTATCTTTGAACTGGGGGGAGAGTGCTTGGGAGGCGTCCTCTTATTTTTCTCTTTATGCTGTAGTATACAGCACAAACAGAAGTTAAGAGCTTGACAGAGAAATCACTGGAGGGAGATTTCTATAGGCTGTGTTATTCAAGACAGACCAGGTAATCACAAACCATCATTGTCCTTAAAAATCTATTAAGGTAATTCATTTCAGCTGGCAAGCTCTGACAGGCTGGAGAAAAGCAATATTCAGCAGTGATGTTAGTATATATTCTGTTTTTCTTACATATGTGCTAGTGGTACTTCAGCGTGTGAAATTCAGAATCCTTGAGGACAGGCTCCGTCTTTCTGCATGAATGTACCTAACCCAGTTGGTAAGTCATTCCTTCAGAGCACAGATGGGAATGGCGCAGATGCTCGCTGGTCTAACTTAAATAAAATCGCTGTTGAATCTCACCAATATGCAACATGTAATACTCTGTGACTTTACCGCTCATTATTCACCAGACAACCACAATCAGTAAAGCCAAATACTCCAAAGTCTGACTCATAGTTGTAAAGAAAAAGTCTACACTGAGACGACAGCAGCGTATAGTCTGTTTCTAAGGGGCAATATAATCCTTGATCTGTCTGCTCCATCACCTAGTACATACTTTCCTAATTTTTTTTTTATTTCTACATACTAAATTCTAATCCCTCCAATAAGTGTCTCAGAGATGTCTCAAGGCTTTTCAGCCCGACAGCCAAATCTTACAATAACAGATTAAGTCACACAAGGGTAAATAGATGAAAGGAAGGAAAGGGGTGTCCAAGGCCACCCTGCAGGATTCCCTTTCTTTCCCCGCTCTGCTACCTCCACCTCCCTGGCCATACCTTTTCTCACACAGCCACTTCCCCTGAAAAATTCACGTTTACCCCTTATATCACCCTACTAAGCCTCCCAGATGCCCCACAGAGACATGCCAAAGGCTGCAAAATACACTGGAAGGCAGGACTTTACGCTGCCTGGACATCAAAAAAAGTTATTGCTGAGGGAGGGGCAGTCCCTTCCCATACTTTTCATCCTCCTCTCACCTCAGGAGGGGCAGCAGCCTGTGCAGGCAGCAGATGCAGATAGATCAGCTCCTCCAAGCCCCATTTGAAGGACAGGCAGTCCGCAAGTCTGCATCGTGCCACCCTAGTCAGCAGCCGAATTTCCTTAAGCCACCAGCAAGCTCTGAATTTTCCCTTCATACAACTACATACCTTGTTCAAACCAGTTCTAATAAGCCAATACAACACTCATTCTTCTGGAAATGGTTACTTGTATTTTCTGTGTGCATTCGTGCCTCTGTCATCCATTTGGATTTATTCCCAGAGCTGCTTTTCATTTGACACCCATTGTTTTCTGTAATTTTAATACCTTGTACCAATGTTTATAGGAGTGCTACTTTGCTCTGTCATATGCCCAGATTGGTCATTTAGAAAAGAAAAATATTATCTTTGTTTAACAGCTAGTGAGACTCAGACACAGAGGTTGACTTACCAAGCAGAAGTCATTGGCAAAGCTGGAAATAAGTCAGTTATCTTGCCTCTTTGAACATACTGCCTTCTAGACTGAAAAAAATCCCCACTGCTGATTGCAAAGGAATGGATAAAATGATAAATATCGTTGGTTCCAATTCTATTACGCTATTAAGTACATCTTCACTTGTCAGGTAAAGCCATTGGTAACTCCTGTCATTAGTTTCAGCTCGGTGCTCATAGCCTGTAGGAACAAAGGCACTACACTGAACATCCATTTAAAAAGCAATTCCATAACTTTGAAATGCCACTGGTTTGCCATTGCTGATTTTGTAATTATTTCAGATCATTTCATAATATTTAGGAAGAACTGTCTAAAAGTAATTGTCTTACATAGAAGTTCATTTGTGAAAAACAGCTGCCTAACCCTGAAGCTGTTTTTTCTTTACTGAGTTGGCTCTTTTACATCTAATTTTTATTAAATGGTAGTGATCAGACAGATACTCAAACTCAGAAGCTAAACATTAAAAAAGGTGCAGTAAAGGCTGCAAATCTCCAAGTAATTCAAGCAGAGAATGAAAAATGACAGATCTGGTGGTTACATTAGCTGCTCATGGAGTATATAAGTAATACTAATACAAGTGTGGACTTTTAAATATGTTCACAGAGTAAAAAGCCCCCATATCAGGTAAAAATCCTAACTGTGTGTCTGAAAACCACTCCTGGCATTCCATGAAAAAGGCAACCTGAGAACCTAATGTCATTTTTTGATCATCAAGGATGCCCCGGGAAGGACATTTAGGTGTTGGGAAGAGGACCCAATAACCACAGCTGTTGTGGATGGACACTGGGTATATCCCACACCTTAAGCACAGTGCAAAGTCAAAAGCAAGCCACACAGCGGATGTGCTGTTGGGGCAGAGAGGAGAGAAAAGAGAGGCTGAAGCTGGTATTTTACCAGCTCCGTGCCATGCAAGAATGATAAACTGCAGTCCTGCCAGAGCTGTTTCAGACAATACCCAGGGTGTGGAATGCATTCATTGTACACAATATATCATTTCCCTGTCAAAACTGTAGCTGTTTTCAACAGAGAGAAGGAAGGGCGAAGCCATGTGCATGCTCTGATAAAGTTATCTGGGAAGGACAAACTTCTTCATGTGGCACATGTTTGCTTCTAGCCCAAAATTATGATCATTTATGTGATGAATGGACAACAGTCTCATAATTCTTTTGCTAGGAGCAAAAAGTTTTGGAAATGACAGCAGCAGCAGAGAACAGTCTGCTAACCAAAACCATAAGCATATTTGCTTGCCAGATCCTACAACAATCTCAGGTTTTATATTTTATTCTAGAAAAATATTTACTGATGCTCTCTTGATCCATTAAAAATAACTTCCCTTCCTGTAGGATTCTCCTTAGTCATTCATTCCCAGATTTCTCTGTACTTGTAGAGCTATTTATTAGCATTTTTAGAGCAAATGAGTGAAACAGGCTAGTGAATATAAATATTATATATCTTTAAACATAATGTACCTGTTTTGTTGTTTGGTTTTTTTTCATAAGAGGAATTACAGTTAATACATTATGGAGTCCTGTAAAAGGTAAATATACAGCCAATACAAATTTATACCAATTGCTATGTAAAGTACAAAGAGTAGGGGTCTCCTGTAGTCCCACAGAGCCCATATTAGTCCAGGATTCACAGTGGTATATCTGAGAGAATAGTGCATGTATAGGTTCAGCTTCCTGTCTGCTGACAAACCCTTTATTAAGAGTACACAGACCAAACTGATATGTAAGGTTGACAAAGAAACAGAAAAAGTGTGGCAGAACTATCAAGATGGGAGCACTACAAAAATCTTTTCTAGCTACAGCTTGCTTCTTTCTGTAATTGTGAAAAAAAAAAATAAATACAAGAGCTCGCTGCAACCTTCTGCGTCATGGAAGAAAAATACCCTGAATAAAATGACAAAATTTGATACGTATGGTGCTAGACAGAAATGGATAGATATTTAAGAGCTACAGAGCTACTGGAGAGGGTACAGCAAAGAGCCAAGAAGATGGTGAAGGGATTTAAGCATTTCTCACATGAGGAAAGGCTGAGAACTGGAACTGTTCAGCCTGGAGAAGAGAAGGCTCAGGGCGATCATATAAACACTGGAAAGGAAGGTGCAAAGAGGACAGAGACAGGTTTTTTTTCAGGGGTGCCCAGTGGCAGGACTAGAGGAAACTGGCAAAAACTGAAACACAGGACGTTCCCTCTGAACATCAGGAAGCGATTTTTTACAGTGAATCTGACCAAGCACTGGCACAGGTTGCCCATAGAGGCTGTGAAGTCTCCATCCTTGAAGATCTTCAACAGCCACCTGGACATGGTCCTTGGCAATAGGTTCCGCTTGTTGAGGGGTGACCAGATGACCTCCAGAGGTTCCTTCCAGTCTCAAACCTTCTCTGAATCCATGAACATTTCTTGCAGGAGTATTTTTTTATCTTATTCCACCTACATTTTAGAGTAATAAACTACATTACACTTCCAAGTTACAAAATTAATTGCCTGAGTCTGAAAGGCTAAAGTTAATCCATATTTTTTCCTGTGGGACATTTGCACTCAGATGTAACCTTTCAGGTATGAAAACATGTTTTCTTCCTACAGGTTTAATACCTCAATCATAAACTGCCTAGAAGATCATATATGCAAATCTACAACTACATTTGTTTCTATTCTAGTGCTTTAGAGGTCTGAAATGTGGAGATATCTTTCATATGTAAATATAAAATAGGTAATACAAAACAAGTTTATTTTTCAACCTTAATGGGTGGTTCCCATAATTTTGCATTGTATTTCCAATATACAAATTCCACTCAATGTGAAAAAAAATTGTCTTTATTGAAACAGTTCTAATTTAAAGCATAATGCAACTGTTATATAAATGAAAAACTTGTTATTGAACTGCTGAAGTGTAGCTGTTTAGTGTACAACATACCCAGAATTCATTGGTCACAGCAAAACTAGAGGACATTTTTATTTTAGCTGCTCTGCATCTGAACAAATCAATTTTTCTCTGTCATACAGAAAAAAAAAAAAAGTAAATTAGAACATTTGAAAAGAAAGGGATAAACTTGGAACCTATTTCTGAAAATCCTCAACATGCAGAGCTTCCACTGAGACACAGAATCACAGAATGTAAGGGGTTGGAAGGGACCTCAAAAGATCATCTAGTCCAGCCCCCCTGCCAGAGCAGGATCACCTACAGTAGAGCGCACAGGAACGCATCCAGGCGGGTTTTGAATGTCTCCAGAGAAGGAGACTCCACAACCTCCCTGGGCAGCCTGTTCCAGTGCTCTGTCACCCTCACAGTGAAAAAGTTTTTTCGAATCACAGAATCACAGAATCACAGAATGTTAAAGGTTGGAAGGGACCTTAAAGATCATCTAGTCCAACCCCCCTGCCAGAGCAGGATCACCTACAGTAGAGCGCACAGGAACGCGTCCAGGCGGGTGTTTTTGTGGAACCTCCTGTGTTCCAGCTTGTATCCATTTGCCCTTGCCCTATCATTGGACGTTACGAAAAAGAGCCTGGCTCCGTCCTCTTGACACTCCCCCTTGACATATTTATAAACATTTATGAGGTCACCCCTCAGCCTCCTCTTCTCCAAGCTAAAGAGACCCAGCTCCTTCAGCCTTTCCTCATAAGGGAGATGCTCCATTCCCTTCATCATCTTTGTGGCTCTGCGCTGGACTCTCTCCAGCAGTTCACTGTTTCTCTTGAGCTGAGGGGCCCAGAAGTGGGCAAAATATTCCAGGTGTGGCCTCACCAGGGCAGAGTAGAGGAGGAGGAGGTTCTCTCTCGACCTACTTGCTACTCCCCTTCTAATACACCCCAGGATGCCATTGGCCTTCTTGGCCACGAGGGCACAGTGCTGGCTCATGGCCATCCTGCTGTCCACTAGAACCCCCAGGTCCCTTTCCCCTGTGCTGCTCTCCAGCAGGGCAGTCCCCAACCTATACTGGCACATGGGATTATTCTTCCCCAGGTGCAAAACTCTACACTTGCACTTGTTGAATTTCATAAGATTTCTCCCTGCCCAGCCCTCCAGCCTGTCCAGGTCTCTCTGAATGGCAGCACAGCTTTCTGGTGTGTCAGCCACTCCTCCCAGTTTTATGTCATCAGCAAACTTGCTGATAGTGCTCTCTAATTCCTCGTCCAGGTCATTGATGAATATATTGAACAGTACTGGTCCCAGTACTGACCCCTGAGGGACCCCACTAGACACAGGCATCCAGCCAGACTCTGCCCCATTGACCACAACTCTCTGACTTCTTCCCTTCAACCAATTAACAACCCATCTCACTACTCAGTCATCCAGACCACACTTCCTCAGTTTAGCCATGAAGATGCTGTGAGATATGGTGTCAAATGCTTTACTGAAATCCAGATAAACCATATCCACTGCACGGCCAAAAAGACAAAAGACAAAAGAATATACTGTACAGAATAGATTTACAGAGCATGATTCTTTCAGGAACTTGAGTTTGAGAAGTAAGTTTTGAAAGTGGAACTCCTAATATAAATATGCAACTTGTTAACCATTGCTTGGGTTAGTCATTACTTCTGTTTTACTGCTCTTTGCTTGAACAACTTTCCTCTCTTAGCCAGCAGCTTTCAAGAACCATGGTGTCCAGAAAACTGACCATAATGTTCTAGAGTTTCATGTACCCCCCATTAGCCAAATAATGTGATCATTTAAATTTGACAGATTCCTACTCCACTTTATGCTTTAATCAGGTTTTTTTTTTGGAAGGGGGGCTCAGCTATAGAACAAAGAACATCAATTATTTACATGACTATCCAATTAGTAATTCTCAAATCCAGTGGCTTGTCACTGCAGGGGCACCGGTTCATTGGGGATAGCAACCACATTATTTCACTTGCAAAAAGGAAATATTGACAGAAGCAGCTGTGACATCTACTACCTGCATATACAGATGTATCAAAGACAAAATTATTAGAATTATATGTTACCTGGACGAAGGAAATCAGAAAAAAAAAACATAGTGAATTTCTACATTAGAGTCATAGACTAAATAGGAATAGAAGCCTACAGAGAGAAGAATAATTAAAGAAATTTCACTGAAAGACTTGATGTAGAACATCCTTATAGTGAAATAGTGCCAAAACATTTTTATAGATAGATGATTGCCATCACGTGATTGAAATGAGCAAGATTTGAATTGCATATAAATAAATAAAAAAGGTGGGCAGAGCATTTGTCTCACATGCTGAACAGATAATTTTATCATTTCCAGAGGAATGTCAGTTCCTCTACATTCATAATTTTTGTTGAAACAGGTCCTTCAGAAAAAATAAAGCAGTCATAAGTCATGTGAACATAAAATCCTCTGATCTAAAATGAAATTCCTGATAAAAATGATAGGTGCAATATAAATTTTGAATGAGTAAATGTTATCTGAACTGAACTGAACTGATTAATTCCAAAAGCAACTTGCAGAGCAGCTTTTATAGTTCTTACAGCAGGTATTTGCTCTTGAATATTAGTAGTCCAAAGTTGGAGAAATCTCCAGTGAACACTTCCGTTCAGAGGCTTAATTTTGCATTTGCAACGTTTCCATGGACCAAAATACAGAGTTAAAAGCCTGGCCTCCACATTTAGCTGGCATTTGAATTGCCTCTGGGCTGTACGGCTGCTGCAGGCATGTGCCACACACTGGAGCACAAGTCTACAGTTAAATCAGAATTTCCTATTAAGGGCAGCACTGCAAATCCTAATGCTGCACTGTGTGTGTCAGCTCACTGCAGCGCAGCAGCACAGAGGGACAAGGAGGGGGTGACATCGTTGATTCCATCACTAGGCAAAATAAATAGAGATCCCTCTAGGTCTAGAGATTCAGCATTAGGATGTCAGTAAAAGTGGCTCAAACACGTGGAAAGTTTTCAAATGCCTCCAGACTCACTCTGCTGCACTTCCCGGTTATTATTCTGGCAAAGCTGTGAATGAAAATTAGGTAGAGGTAGTCGATGCTGATCAAGGTGGAAGGTGGCAAAAATAACATCTGCAACCCATAGCTGATAAGCCACATACCAACAGAATGTTTTCCAGTCACATGAAAAACGTAGCACTGCCTTAAATCATATGGCATGAAGCTGTTCACTGCCGCTTGTCCTCAGTATGTAACCACTCACCCCTGATAACAGTTACCAGTATGAAACAATGTATGTGTGAACACTCAGCGGCTCTGATACTTCCTATATGTGGAATGCAATAAGCTAGTACTACATCTAGCTGTGGAAAACAGAAGCTGAGGTAATCTGGGGTCCCTTTCCAGGAAGCGAAATATACTTAAAAAGAAATGTAAATTTAAGAGGATTACCTTTCAAGAATACCACAGCATCTGTATAGGAGTAATTGTATTAGTTAAGTTCTGTTTTGATGACCACTGGTAAAGACTATAGGACTTCAACATACAGAATAAAATTCGGTTCGTAATTCAAACAACTCCATTGAATTTTCTGAAGTCACATGAGCTGTCTAAGCCCCTGTCACAATTCACAGATATAGAGAAAATATGGATTGTATATGTAAGAACAACAGCAATGGAAATCAGGACATTCAGAAACTTAGCAATTGTACAATTTTAGTTGATAATTCTTTGGGTCTCTGTGAGCCCAAGTTTCTTGATTCCGTCACACACCTCCATCATCTCAATGACAGACAAAAAATATCCAGAAATGGTTTTCTTCTATTTAGACAGAAAAGTTCTGCCAGACCTTGAACCAGTGTGACCCGACCTAATGTGTCAGTGTTTTGTCAGATCTGCAGCTGTCATCAACTATTACATCTAAACCAGCAGCTTGAAAGTTCCAAAATTATTGTGACATATACAAACTATGAGAGTTATATACTGAGAAAAGGAGAGGCTTTCCTTTCCATTATCACGAATATAAGAGAGTACAAAAACTGTGTGGAATTCATCAGCAATGAAAGAAAAATTCAGTGAGTTCCAGGTAAATCACACAGTTGCTCTGACTGTTCTTTCTTATAAGGAAAACATGAAAATCCACATGATTAAATGATAAAATGATGAAATGACTCATTACCACTGACTTGGCTAGCTCAAGAGCACACCTAAGCCATTTCTTAACTCCAAGCTGCTTGCGTGCAAAGTCAAATGCATTATGTGGACACTTTGTCCCATATGTTAAGTACCAGTCACATGATGGTTTTCTGCTGCTGCTTCTATCAAATCTGGCAATCATATTTAAGAAACACTGCAATGCAAGAATCATCAGTACCCAAGCTAGCTTCTGGAAACAGAGAGCAGATACAGTGTTGTGAACAGATGTGTATTCTACTTTAGACCTGATCAGTTTCATACTGAACTAATGTGGGTTTTTCTGTAAGCTCATCATGTATAGGGCCAACCTGGTGTACTTAAACTTGAGGCTTCCCACTCTGCACAAAATACTAGATATGTTGCCAGCAATATGTATAATTAAATCACCTTTCAAACAATATATTGTCACATAGCATTGCTGAAGAAGCTTACAACAATTGAATGATAGAGTTTATACTACTGGAAAATTGTATTTTCAGTATGCATATTCCCGTTAAAATACTATTCCTATTAGTATTGATCTACTCAGAACACATTACTGTCTGGCAATAATGATTAATTCTGCAACAAAATGAGGAAAGAAAACAGTGAATATTTCAGTGAAATGGTACAGTTTTATGAGTGTCCAGTAAAAGAAAAATCTGAGTGTGGGATGAGAAACCATACCTTCTTTCCAAATAACCAGCTCATTTACAGACATTGCCAGCAGTAGCCCTTAGGACCCTAGTCGTCTTCCAGGGCAATACAAGAACAAAGAGCTGAGCCTCCCACTAGGCAGATGACCAACACCTCCTTTAACAGAAAATTGATCACTCATCCTAAAACGTGCAGGAGTCTGTCTAGGACTAAATAAATCTTTAGCAGACACTAGCAACTTCATCAACTACTGCCAGCACCTAATCTTCTGTAAGCAAGCTAATCAAGAAACAAGCAGTCAGTGTCTCCTGTCACCTGTCAGTATTCTGGACACACATCAGGAGTGCTGCAGGCCAGAGACAGAACAGGAGCAGCACTCTTTGCATTGATAACTCATCTCCTCCAAGTCAGAAACAGAGGCAATCATTCATAGTTATTCTGCACTGTTCAATACCACTGATTTCTGAGCAAGTTCATTGCTACTCCAGGGAATACATAGATATTCCTCAAAATAACTGGATGAATCCTTCACTTCATACTCAATTTTATTGTTCATTTTTCACCACAAAAAAAAAAAGTAAATATGGAAAATATTTTCAGCAGCTGTTGTCTTTTGTGTGTGTTGATGATATCCACAAAAAAGCTGTGGATAAAACTTTATCACTTTGTCATTTACACTCCCTCATTAATTCAGCCATAACCTAACTACTTTTCCCAAGTATAAAATTTTGCTTCCTTAGTAAATAGTCCCATGACCCAGTTCAGTTTTACATATGCAAGAAGCTTTAATCTTTAAATACTTTGTTTTTAATGTCTAGTATCTTGCATCATCAATTTTATTCCACTGGAAAAGCAAAATCTTCACATTCCAGTGACATAGAGAGCCATGTGCCTCCAGTCTTGCCCCTAGTCTTCTCATTTGTGCTTGAAATTGAGATATTACTAGGGAGATAAAATTAGTTCAAACCATTTCTAGAAGTATTTTTTTTTACTTAAATTATATTGACTGTTACTCTTCAATCTTTTAAGACTGGGGAGAGCTGGGATCATGAGAGCAAAGGCAAAATGATATGAAGATTATAGAATAGTCTGACCAAAAGAATCAAATCATAGAATCGTAGAATGGTTTGAGTTGGAAATTACTTTAGAGATCACCTAGTTCTAACCTCCCTGCCATGGGCAACAAACTACAGCAAGCTGCATGTTACGTAATGATAACAGGGAAAATGGACATAAAACAACTTGTAACAGGCAATATTATACTTAACTGTAAGAAAGAATCTTAAGCATAAACTAAGTAAACAGTATGATAGGCCTTGCATTACTTAGTGAGAAACAGAAGGGAAAGAAAGAGACTGACTTTTATTTCTGTGAAAACAACACCACAAAAATTGTATTCTGTAAGCAAGAAACATACTGGAGCATTGGTAACAGAATCAACTTTTTTCCTTGGTTTGTTCAGCCATTCAGAAAGTAACCACTGTATTTCTTGTTCTAAAAAGAAAAGTGCCTCTACTGTTCCAAGAAACTTGTGTTAAATCAGAAAGGAAAACTTTCCTAAATGTTCATGATACTATTCAGTTACTTAAAATATCCAGCCTGCGAGGGATTGAAAACTTGGAATCATACTTACATAATGTCTTGTGCTTTTAATATTCCTACTACAAAAAACAGAGTTCAGTGCCCTCACTTTTTTTCAGGCAGGAGTAAAGATCCATTTACTCTGGAACTCAGTGACTTTACTCTTGCAGAAATTTGAAATGGGATGACCACAAATGGGCTGCTTGGGATCCAGAGGTAAGGGTTGGAGGGGGAGAATGTTGCCCTTTGCAAGAATATGCCAGGTACGCTCAACTCAGAGTACTGCTACCTTTATCTGCCACAGAGTCTTACTTATTTTGTCAGTTTTTCCAGTAATGCTGCCAGGTCTTTGCACATTCCTAAGGCTGAAAAACAGCAAATGAGTAGCTGGTTCAGCACATGAGAAAGACAAACTGCAATCCAGTGAACAATAACTCCATCTTATACTAGAAACTGTCTAAAAAATATGACAACATGACCCTATTTATTTTGCAGAAGTGTATTGGGTCAGACTGAGGTGGAGTTAATCTTGCCACAGCAGCTCTCTCAGTGCTGTGTTTCTTGGAGTGGTAGCTAAAAGAGTGTTGATAGCACCCCAGTGTTTTGGCTACTGCTAACTGGTGCTCACACAACACCAAGGCTGTGGTTTGTTTTTTGGGTTTTTTTTCCAACGTTCTCCCAAAAGGAGGTTGGGCGTGAGCAACATCTTGGGAGGGGATACAGCCGGGCCAGCTGGCCCAAATTGACCAAAGGGGTATTCCACACCATATGACATCAGCTCAGACATAAAAGTGAGAAGGCAGAGGGAAGTGGGGGGGCATTTGTGTTTGTCCTCGGGAGCAACCGCTGTGCGTATTGGAGCCCTGCTTCCTGGGAAAGCGGCCGGACATCGCCTGCCGATGGGAAGTAGAGAATAATCTTTGTTCTGTTTTGCTTTGCTTCCGCGTGCGGCACTTGCTATTCCTACATTAAACTGCTTTTTATCTTTACCCACAGGCCTCTTGTTACATCTTACCTCTCCCCTGTCCATCTATAAAAGGGGAGTGATAGAGTAGCTTTGGTGAGCTCCTGGCCTCCAGCCAGGGCCAAACCACCACAAGAAGTATAAAGAAAAGGCTACTGAAACTAATGAAAACACTTATTTCTGAGGGGTCACCTCATTCATGTTTATAAGTATGTCAAGGGGGAGTGTCAGGAGGATGGAGCCAGGCTCTTTTCAGTGATGTCCAATGACAGGACAAGGGGCAATGGGTACGAGCTGGAACATAGGAGGTTTCACAAGAACATTAGGAAAAACTTTTTCACAGTGAGGGTGACAGAGCACTGGCACAGGCTGCCCAGGGGGGTTGTGGAGTCTCCTTCTCTGGAGACATTCAAAACCTGTGTGGATGCGTTCCTGTGCGATCTACTGTAGGTGATCCTGCTCTGGCAGGGGAGCTGGACTAGATGATCTTTTGAGGTCCCTTCTAACCCCTGACATTCTGTGAATCTGTGATTCTGTAACTGCAGAAATTGGAATATATTTTATGGAACTTAAGAGTACATTAATTATCTATAGCCCTATTCTTAAACATGAAGCAAATCAGTTTTATGACCTGATGGGCATAGGTACCAGCACTGATTAGGTAACCACCTCAGGAGTGCTTGTTACATTTATAACAAGGCAAGTCAAATAATGCTGTTTGTATTTGGGAAGCTGGAAAAGCTAAGCCAAACAGTCACTGATACAACCTGGCAAAAATCAATAGTGCTAAATTTGCACCTCTGCTCCTAAGTGGCAGTAGGTGGTCATTTGGTTAGAGCCAATTATGTTGAACTGATCTACTGCACCTGTGACAGCAAAAGTCAGAACTTGTTGATTTCTGAAGTTATGCTGGATTTCATAAATCACTGTGTTGAGTTAGCAGCAAAAATACATGAAATGAAGACAATGATAATACTTTCAGTGCTCCTGACTGACAAGCACCAGTCTACAGTAAGGAGTTTTGTTACTTAGGTGCCAACAACCATTTTAAAGGATATTGCCACACTGAGTTCTGTCATGTTTAAAAGTCTATGCTGACAGCTCAGTCATCGTGCAGGAAAATGAGGTGGCACGCTATCGCAGAAACAAAGCAAGAATAATGAACATCTGTATCAGTTAAACCAAGAAGTCTCATGGTAAAGATCTGGGATTCTAACGATGACAGTGCTGCTACTGAACATGAAAATGTCTACAGCCATTTATTCCCCGTGACTACTGCAACAGGCAGAGAGAACTATATCCCTGAGTATCTCTGATGAATATTACCAATGAAAAAGAATGTGAGCTGTAGAAAAAAAAAAAGAGGTTTGCAGAGAGAAAAAAGGAGAGAATGAAGAGTAACAACTGATGGGCATTTTATACATACACCAAAGAAAAGATTTCTGAATGACAAGACAAAATGACATGGTCCGATTTATCATATGACAGGGGCTTAAGATAAATAAAACAGTTAAAACCTCCTAACAGAATGTTCAGAGACCTTTAAAGAATGATAGGGATGGCATCTCAGCTTAATGACCTTATTCTTCAGTAAAAATGGCAGAATGGAATTCTTATGTGTTTTCCTCCGTACTGTGGTGAATAAAGTTGTAAAAAAATTATGTGCATAGAATCTGAACGCATAATAAAACCAAAAGGATTTTTCGTCTTTCAAGACAGATGGATGAATAGAAAAATAATGCTAATTCTGTGTTGATTTTTTCACAGAATCACAGAATCTTGTTTGTTTTCTTTCATTTCTCAATATATAATTTAATAAAATCTTGTTGGTTTTGTTTTGTTTTTATTTGGCAAGTTTTATCATTTGCTTTACACTGTTGGATATAGTTTAAGTACAGTCCTTGATGGTTGCTTCATTCCTAGAATTGCTGCTGAAAACTTTGTTTGTTACTACTCAGAGATAAGCAGCTGTCCCTGATCCTCGAAAAGATGCTGCTACTAAATCAGCTTTTAGAAGAGGAATGTATCAGGTATACAGTTTAAAACCAAAGACTGACGTACTGCCTTTTCATGCAGCAATGCTTAAAATATGTCACGTTCAGGTAATTGACACCATAAGGGAGAATGACACACAGAATTAAGGAACATTTTCGGTCACTGTTCTTCTACCACTCAAACGAGAGTATTTAGCTATGGCTCCTCTACCAAGATATTGCAGAATAAAGGCTGTGACAGCCAAGGTTACTACACCCTGAAGAACTAAAGAAGTAATGGTCAAATCCAACACTCCAGCTGCACACAGACACAAAGCAGAGAACATGGTGTTATGACATGTTACCTCTGTGTCCAAAAAAAATCATGTTTGGAACTTCTCTGTTTCAGTAACACCCACATAATCACAAACAACTGACTTTAAGGCATTTCATGGTAATTTTCTCTTTAGATTATTTAAAATCACAGTGTACTGACTTGTGCTAAGTCATTAGGTAACAATATTGCTTTTTTCTGTTTTCACAGAACTAAACTTAATGGGGAGGTTTTAATGTTGCCATGTCAGTATTAGACAATGCATTCAAAAAATCTTTTTGCATTTTTTTTTGTTCACTGGCTTGCTTTTTCCAGAATAAAGTGTTCCAAGACAAAAGGCAACAATATCTCAATCTATTGGGAAGCGAAACCTCTCCATTAAATTTGCTCTTCCTATTGAAGAAACAAACTGTGTAATTTACTTTAAAATTAAACATTATTAGACTCAGTCAAACAGAACCTAATGTGAAATATGGAAATCACATTGAATAAAACCCATAATATTATTGAATTGTAAGTAATTTTCCCTTGCAATTTCAAGCACAACACTGTAGCCCTGTAGCCCAGCAAATATGGAGTTGCCCTTGCTTGTAACAGGCCACAGGCTTAGCATTAAGTTAGTAACACAGGCATCACGATGAATCAAGCTATACAGCTATATCCCTCTACTTTGTTCCAGAGAGACCTCACCTGGAATATGGCATCCAGCTCTGGAGCCCTTAACAACAAGAAGGACATGGACCTGTTGAGTTGAATCCAGAGGAGGGCCACAAAAATGATCAGAGGGTTGGAGCACCTCTCCTATGAGGACAGGCTGAGAGAGCTGGGGCTTTTCTGCCTGGACAAGAGAAAGCTCCAGGGACACCTTATTGCAGCCTTTTGGTACGTAGAGGGGGCGTATAAGAAAGATGGGGCAATCTTTTTAGCAAGGCCTGTTGCAACAGGACAAGGGGCAATAGTTTTAAACTAAAGAAGATAGATTTAGACTGGATATAAGGAAGAAAGTTTTTACAAGCAGGGTGGTGAGGCAGTGGAACAGGTTGCCCAGAGAGGTTATGAAGGCCCCATCCTTGGAGACACTCAAGGTCAGGCTTGCTGGGGCTCTGAGCAACCTGATCTAATTAAAGATGTCCCTGCTCACTAGATAGTCTCTAAAGGTCCCTTCCAACCCAATGTATTCAATGATTCTATAAGCTTTGTCTGGACTAGTCTTGACCTGCCTGGACAGTTTTTTTCAGCAGTAACAAAAATTACTCAGTGACCAGGTCACTACTACCTACTCTGTTTTAGCTTTATACAGTTGTACACATAGCTCCTCTTGATATATATCTTTTGCAACTCATAAATAGTCAAAACATGTAGTTGTGCTATGTGCAATGACTTACCTATGACCCTAGTGTGAAATGCTGTGTGGAAGAGCACAGATGTGATAATTGTGGAAACCTTGAAAGGACAAGCACAGGAGACACCAGACGCCACTTGGCAATAAGTAGCAATGATCATCAATTACTGGTTGTTGAAGTGATGCTGCCTTCAGAATTCAGCAAAATCAGTTTTACGGGTGACAGAACAGGTATCTAAGACATTTAAATTACATCAAATACCATAAATTTGGACGCAACATTGACTTGACCAATGGAGAAAGAGCCAGGTGCAGACTGTTTTAGCAAACACATCAAAATGACACCAACTGGATCCTAGTGTGAAGCAGAAGACTTCTTCAACATCACACTCCTCCCAGTGAGGGACTTGGGGAGCTGATGACTTGCCGTAAGATCCAGAGGAACAGTAGAATGTTGAGCATAACATCACAGAAAAGGGTAGATACTTATATGTGTATGTATTGGTTTAACTCTATGTAATTTGAATTATATGTCTTTCCCATTTACAGCTTTCACACTTGGTTGCATTTAAATATATTTTGTTTAATTGAATGTATCTCACCAAGAAGTTTATGTCATACGGTATAATTCTAAGCTGTCATTACTTAACACTGACAAATTTTCAGGTTCAGAGGAGTGATGAAAACATCCCACAGTGCCGGGCCCACTCCCAACCCTTGCACAGCCCCTCATGGGTGATCATTTTCTGTTGATATTTTATTCATTAGCCAGTTATTCATTAGCCAGTTTATTAGCCCACTAAATGCATACTTCCTCAGTATTGTGTAGTGCTAATTTTGTAATCAAGTTATGATATGAAACACTGTCCTGTTTTTTTAAAACCAGGACAGAGACAGTCATGATTCTAAATGACTTATAAAAGCGAAAGTATGTTACATCCAATCAGTTCCTTTTCACAATCAACTCTGTAATCTTAAGAATCAAATCTGTAAATCCAGAGTGACACATATTACTTAATTTTTAAGTAATTCACTATCAAAGCAGCTTTTTATTTTCTTTCAAGGATAAATTCTCTTACTTACTCATGTTACAAGATACTCGTTTGTTTAGCCTTCTGGAATTTATCCACTACTCCAAGATTTCTTAAGAATGCACATCAGCTAGTCAGACATTCCTTCAGTTACGTCTTCTGGAATTCTATCCAGACCTGGTGAATTCAGAATCATCTGGCACAGCAGATGTTTTTAGCCTTATTGAGTTACTAATGGAAAATACTTTACCACCTTACTGTGAAAAAAAGTCCTTTATTGCAGTTCTTCAAAATGCAGAGGAGAAACTTCAGTGGCAATCGCCAATGAGCAATGTGGTGTATTCATGTTGCTTGAATACATTTTTGTATCCCTAAAAAATTGTTATTGTTAGTGCAGCCATCATGTATCTTTTCCTGATGTTGTTAGTGTCCTCAAGTTTCTTTTTTACAATAATTCTGGCAGGCAGTTTTGGTGCCTATTTATTATTTCATGTGTCGTATATCATATTTTATTTCTAACTTTCACTTCACCAGTGGGGCAGAGGGGGGCTTACCTTGACTGTGGGATCAAATAACTTTGATCCTCTAGTAAATTGTCATCAGTTATTTCTGATTAATAGAAAATACTCATTTGTTTGCCAGACTGTGTATAATAATGGCTAGTCTTGATTCAGCCCAGATGATTAATTCAGCTTTATCTGCTATAATGACAATCAAAACAGAGAAAGAGCATATTGGTGGTAGAATCTTCCATGTTAGAAAACAGTAATATATAATACTGTTTTGGTTTGGCCTGGCCAGATTTTGGCGGCGGGGGGGGGGAGCTGCAGGGTGGCTTCTGTAAGAAGCTGCTAGAAGCTCCCCAAGATTGATAGAGCCAATGCCAGCCGGCTACAAAGAGGGACCCGCCGCTGGCCAAGGCTGAGCCTATCAGTAAGGTGATAGCAGAGGAACGCCTCTGTGAAAAACATATTTAAGAACGGAAAAAAGAACTGCGCCATAATAGCTGGCACAGAGATGGAGGAGTGAGAATCTGTGCAGACACCAAGGTCAGTGAAGAAGGAGGAGGGGGGGGAGGATGAGCTCCAGGCGCCGGAGCAGAAGGAATCCCCTCGGTCTGTGGTGAAGACCATGGTGAAGCGGGTTGTCCCCCTGCAGCCCATGGGCGAGGTGCAGAGGTCCACCGTGAGGATCACCGCGTAGATGTCCACCGAGGACTCCATGCTGTGTGGGTGGATGCCTGAAAGGGGACTGTAGCCCGTGAGAAGCCCGTGTCAGAGCAAGTCGCTGCCGGAGCCTGTAGCCCGTGGAAGAGAGGAATGCCCACGCTGGAGCAGGTTGGCCGGTGGGACTTTTGGGACGCTGCGGGTGGCTCACGCTGGAGCAGTTTCCCCTGAAGGACTGCGCCTCAGACTCACGAGGGGTGGGCTGCCCCTCGTGAGGTGTCTCCCGTTGGGCAGTTTGTGATGAATTGCCCTTCGTGGGATGACTCACGCGGAGAAGAGAGCATGAAGCTTGTCTCCCGTGAGAGGGACCCCACGGTGGCCCTGGGGAAGAGTGAAGAGTCCTCCCCCGGAGTGAAGAAGCGGTGGAACCAACGTCGGATGAACTGACCGCAACCCCCATTCCCTGTCCCCCTGTGCCGCTCGGGGGGGAGGAGGTGGAGAAACCGGGATTGATGTTAAGCCCGGGAAGAAGGGAGGGATGGGGGGAAGGTGTTCTGTTTAAGATCTGTTTGCTCTTTCTCACTTCTCACTACTCCTCTCTGATTAGTTCTTTTAATAAATGTACCTAATTTCCCCAAAACTGAGTCTGTTTTGCCCGGGACGGTAAATGAGGGTGATCTCCCTGTCCTTATCTCAAACCCTGAGCCCTTGGAGATATTTTCTCCCCCTGTTCAGTAGTGAAGGGGGGAGTGAGTGAGCGGCTGTGTGGGTACCTGGCGGCCGGCCAGGGTTTACCCACGACAAATACTTAAAACAACTAAAGGATGTTTTTTTTAAAGGGCTGTATAAGGCCTCTAATATGTCTCTAAAGATTACAGTATAATCAACAAGAACTTATTTTTCTTCTCATTTATGCTGTTCTTCAGTCTTCTGTACTATGCTAGTGAGTGTGGTGATATTTCTTCAGTATAGCCTATTACCCCTTCTGCCTTTTTTGCTCTCCTGAAGCAGGTGACCACTGATTTCAGTGTTCTAATCATGCAAATCAATTCCTCGGCTTTTAGGACTGTCAATTACATCAAATTTCTTCAATCAATGTGAATTTGCAATTCTTCTTGCCTGTTGCCTTCAAGCAGTAGCATATAGGAATTGAAAAGTATGTTCTTTCCATATCTGTTGACCTTGATTGCAACATTCCAAGTTTGTATTTATACCACATTTGCATTCTTATTAAGTTTCCTTTTGTATTTTTGTGTTAATAGCCTCATAGTTGCTCCAGCTAATCTCCAGTTGAGAAGATTATCACTTTTTTTTCTGTGAGAAGTAAGCTGCAGTATTTATAAATCCAACCATCTCTTAGGATAAATGTTCGGCAAACTGAAACCTTCCCTTTCATACCAGCGATGCAAACAGTGGTCCTCTCTGGTATCTTCTACCTCTTCAGTGCTGTTAGAATGACTCTAAGAAGATTATGTGGGCTTTTGTCTTCTGCCTTCCTTCAAGATAACTGAAGCTTCCTAAAGAGTGTGATTCTACGTGACTGTCACAAAACTAACATGCATCATCCCTTACTAATGTATCTGTTGGATTCTCTGTCCTCTCTTTTCAAAACGGAGTCATCAGTGATGACTGCTTGCCCTCCTGGTGTATCTGAATTCTTTCGTATCTGCTCATTTCATGTAAAAAGAATATGAGTCAAAATATTCAACAGGTTTCTCTGTTCTATTCTTCCAGAAACAAAGGACGAATTGCTGACCATCTGATGATCTGACACTTGTAGAGGAATTAGAGGAATGTCCTTTGAAGGAAGAAAGCACACCATGTACAATGTTAACACCTCTTATAATGCAAATAATAATCATGACTTCTGATGTGTTGTTCATCACTGGTACATGTATTCTTATAAAAATGTGAAGTAGTTTATCTGTGGAGAAATATTATAGTTAAGGGATTGCACTGTAGTGTTAGATTAAGGCATCAAAATCTGCTGGAGACCTAAGAAATTGTACCTCTTCTAGTATCTTAAATACCACCTAGCTGATCTTTGGCTGATAAACATTTATAGCATGGTACTAGCTAGAATGTAACAGGGTCAGACTATTATTACAGATTTCCAGCAGGCAGACCACACAGTTTAAAGGAAATAGTAGTTGAATATAACAAGTTAATGGACAATCCGCTAGGTCTACCCTGCCTTACTCCGAGTTTGTTTCTAAAGCTTGATGTGATACCAGCAGAAGGTGGTAGGATTGGATATATAGTTTGTTAGGCATGGAAAGCAGTACACAGAATTCTTAGTAATCTATTGGTAGGGTGTTATCCATGTAATTCTCAAGTGAGTAATATATAATACAGTGCCTCTACGCCAGAGTGCAAAAGGTAAATTTGACATCACAGTCCCTGAAGCAGCTTTGTCACTGGTGTGATCTGTGATAAATCTTCGTTCAGTGATTAAAATATAAAACCTGTTTGATCAGACCGCAGAATTAAATGATGAGTAGGAAACGGGGGCTGGGATCAAATCGAGTAGCCTGACAGAGGTGAGGCTGCTGCAGATCCATACCCCCAGGTCTGACTAGTAGCAAGGTCAAGAATGTATTCCTGGTACTGTGGACACACAGAGTGCTCACACAAACAGCCGCAACAGCCTCATCCTGCTCCCCTTTCTGGCTAAGCAGGATGAAGGTCTCTTAGTGTGAAACTTATATATGCATCTGTACAATGTGGGTCCTTCCAGCACTGTCTGCCCAGTAGCTGCCGCTAGATCCCAGTCTCCCCAGTTGCTGGCACCTGGACATCTGAACTCCCGTGGCCACAGCCCAACTCCAGCTGCTGATGCAGAGCCCCCCACTCAGAGATGCACGTGCACATGGATGGCTGAGGCTCCTTCAGTCCCCAGTACCTGGTTTCAACTTGGTCTCACCCTGAGAGGCACACCTGGCTTCCTGACCATTGCACCTACCTGCTGGCTAGTCCAGCTTGCTCTTCATCAATGCTCACACACTCACTGGCACCACACCCCCACATATCACATTGAGCCCCTTACCCAGGAAAAGGGATAGAAAATGGATTTTGATAAGAAGATAGGACAGATTGCACTGTGCAGGTACAGAGCATGGCCAGACAAGTGTACCAACCTTGTTCACCTGCAGCTGCCCCCTTGGATCCCTTTATGCTTCTATTTTCCCACTTTTGCTCCTCTCCAATTCATCTAGATTCACCTCCATCCCTGCCTTCTTTCCTTCCCTAAATCTCTCACTATAAGCATCACACAATCCCAAAATGCTCTTTGCCCTGTACCCCATAACGTGTCCCATACCCCTGTGCAGTGACTTCCACTGTCTGAAAGGTGCTCTGGAGTCTCATCTTGATGGCTGTCACCCTAGCCCATGGCTGTGACACTCTGTGACGCTCACCCTAGCTGTCTCCTGTGACGTTCTGGCAAGGGCCTGGTCAGGATGTTTTCCAAGTCCACAGTTCAGGTACTCCTGTCACCCACTGTTTCTCTGTGCTCCCTTTCTGTGTGTGCAAACAAGCTTTTTACCACCTAACCTGACAGAAACATGTGAGTTGTGTGATAAAGAAGCATCATATCTCTCCAGACAATCTAAGTATTAACATTTTAAATAAGAGCACTCTTGTCACAAGGGTCTTTCTCTTCAGTCCACATGACAATTGTCTCCAATACAAGAAACTGGTTCCCTGAATAGTCTTCAAAAGGAAGAAGGGGCACAACGATCACATCAAAAGGATAAACATACTTATTATGTGTGTTAAAGAACACCTGGACAATTCTTATGAATCCTTTATGAGGTGCATAGAAATAATCTCAGCAGGAACATCTCAACATCTTTTTCAATAGAAATACTTTAAAAAGTCTTTTGGCTAACACAATTCCCCTGAATAAATAAGTGAAAACCTGTGGTGTCCACAACAAAAGACTTACTGTTCGAAACTGTTTATTGATTACTTTACATCAACCGTCCTAAGCCAGAAGTGAGCACATCAGCTTCAGCAATCCACAAAGCACGAGATATTACTCATCTTGTACTTGGGCAGCTCTGTTCTTTAGTATCCTCAAGCAGCATTCTTCTCAACTTCACTCTTTTTTTCTTTTCATTGACAATTCTCTTTCTAAATGGGGCAAATGTTGACATCTGTGTCTGATATGTTGGAATATTCTCTTTGTTTTTAATAGCTTTTGAAATTATTTGCCTGAAGTCATTCTCCAAGTTAGTTATTAAAGTCCTAGCTAGAAATTATGCTATCATGTCTCTGGTGCTTCTGCTTTGCTGCTGGTAAGAATGGCCTTCTCCTCCCCTGCAGTATATGTGGCACAAATCCCTATAGCACTACCCCATCTTTTGTTAGGAGAGCTCTCAATAACAACATTTTGGGTTTCTTTAGATGCTTCATAGCCCTCAGAAACCTGTGAATATAAAAAAATATAGCCCAAAATTAGTTTTTAAGTAAAAACTTCATAAAATCTTGAGAGTTTCTTGTTCTTTTTTTTTTTTTTGGTCTAGATTACATACACACACACATCAGCAGTTTGTGTAAGCAGTAAACGGTTCAGCTACAGTAGACCCCTGCCAGTTTCAAACAGCTACTAATCCCTTTCATATATTCATTTCTGAAACAAACCCCATGATTAAAATATACACTTGGTGACATGAGCCAGCATGGCAAACATCTAGCAGCATAACTGACAACAGCCTAGCAACTGGCACTGAGATGGATGTTCCACTTTCAGCAGAGCTCATACGATCCTGCCACGAAGCTGTGGGACTTGGAAGAAGCAAGCAGAAGATGAAGTTGAGATGATATTTGCAGCAGTATCTGACGGAGCGAATTCTGACTATGTCCCAGTTTCAGAATCTGCTGAGGATACTGTTGTTTTTCTTGTCATTTGATCACTCACATCTTGCTTTAAAGGATCAATTATCAGTTAAAAAAGAAAAAAATAATTTTTTTTTGTGTCTAGCCAGAAGAGTAACTTTTTCTTTCTTCCATATGAAATTTTTGCTGATATTCTGAGGTCACTCTAGATGAGTATCATCTGATCTAAGTATCACCTACAGACTACATAAATTAGGATACAATCACCTTGCTTTTGAGGAATGCATCATATCGGAAACACAGAATGCTTATATTCTGAGATAAGTAATACTGATGACTATGTCCTACCATTCTTGGTTTGAAATGAAGATGTTTCATTGATATAAGGGAGGGCTGCAATGATGTTGCTTTTTCCAGTATTTTTTTTCCAAATCTTATGGAATTGATCACATAGCCAGTATTTAGAGGTAAGATATTGATACTTTTGACAAACTTCTTTAAGGAAATATAAGTGGTATGAATCATTGCAGTATTATACTTGAGATGAAGAACAAGTTCTACCACTTTCTGTGTGTGGCACCGGGGCATATAGAAACATGAAAAATGATCAAAGAAAACGTGAGATGACAGGTGAGGTCTGCCCACCAGGTTCCAAATCTGGCTTTATAATATTAGCAATCAATATCAGCCTAAAGGAGTGTGAAGCGCAGCCTGTTCACCATAGTGATTCAACATTTCAACTCAGTTTGCTTCAACACTACACTGAAATTATGTATATAAAAGAACTATTTTAATATGCAGTCTTTCAAAATCACTAACAAAATAATGAAACAAGAAACAGAACACCATATATGTACATCAGAACAACATAGTTTCTTTCTGGTTTGTATTTCTGAAGACACATAGTTCTTAAATTATAAATAATTTAAGAAATTATGAAACACAGGATTGAGTTCCAGCCTTCTCCTTGGGCTTAACTGATTTTGATAGTTCTATACTTCATGACTGTTTACCCAAAACATCATCCGAGAGATCATCTCTCTTTGGCAAGACATTGTCATATCAACACATAGGTAAGTTATGAGTTCTCAAACCTGTGAATATCCCTCACCAAGACTAAAACCCAGCAACAACGTGGCTGCTTGAAACATCAGTTGTCACTGTCTTGTAAAGTTTTACTCTATCCATTAATATAAATTGGGAGGGGAGTGGCTGGAGAGCAGCCTTGCAGAAAGGCATTTGGGGGTGCTGATTGGCAGCAGACTCAATAGGAGCCACCAGTGTGCCCTGGCAGCCAAGAGGGTAAACCCACAGGAAAAATACAATATGACAAGCTGGTCAAAAGAGAGGATTATCCTGCTGTATTCAGCATTGGTGCAGCCTCACCTTGAGTGCTGCCTGCAGCTCTGGGCCCCACAATTTAAGAAGGATGTGAAGGTACTTGAACGCATCCAGAGGAGGGCAACAAAGCTGGTGCAAGAGCTAGAAGGCATGTCCTGCGAGGAGCAGCTGAGAACTTTGGGTTTGTATAATTTGGTGAAAAGGAGGCTGAGGGGCGACCTCATTGCTGTCCGCAGCTTCCGGAGGAAGGGAAGTGCAGAGGGAGGTGCTGGTCTCTTCTCCCTGGGATCCAGTGACAGGGCACATGGGAATGGTTCAAAGCTGCATCAAGGGAGGTTTAGACTGGACATTAGGAAGCATTTCTTTACCCAAGCCTGTCAGTATTTCAGAGGCATTTGGACAACGCCCTTAACAACATGCTTTAACTTGGTCAGCCCTGAATTAGTCAGCCAGTTGGACTTGATGATTGTGCAGATCCCTTCCAACCGAAACATTCCATTCCATTCCATTCCATTCCATTCCATTCCATTCCATTCCATTCCATTCCATTCTTATCCTATTCTACCTTTAGACAGGTACATATGGTGATTTTCACAAAAGAAATTATTTGGTTATTTCATGTTCAGAATGAAATTGTGTTTCCATTTGGTTTACTTCGGTTTTTCATTCTCCTTTGGTACAGAGCTGGCAAATACATCAATGCAAATTCATGAAACATGACAGATAGTGCAGTCATCTTGAAATTATGCAAGCATGGATCAGACTAGACACATGACTGAGCTACAGAAGCACTGTGGCTAAAGAAGACCCTTAAAATAATTTTCTAAATCAATACTGGTAAATCTTTTAAAATATTTTTGATATTTTCTAAGTTCGGGGTCTTTGTTGGATATAACAATATAAATTTGCTATTAGATTCTGATGTATTTATTTTAAAAAGCAAATCAAAGGTCATAGTTTTCTGAAAGGAAAAAAATCCAAATAATAATGCATTCCTTATTTAGCTGTTATACATAGAATATATATAATAGATATATTCTTAAACTTAGGTTCAATAACTGAAAGAAAACTTGTCTAATACTACTCCAGAAGCCTGTTAGAATGTGTGTGATGTTTCTATACTCTTTATCTGTATCTGTGAAGCAATTAATGTTGTTGAACTTTTAAATAAATTCAAGAAATTACAGATAATCATAAATGGAGACTAATATGAAACGTATTTTTCATTCTAGCTACATTGATATTCAGCAGCACAGAAGGAATATCACGCTGCTTAATTAACCTGAAAAACCCTGGACAAAATATAAGACTGCTTTGAAAAATCACTATGTTAAAGAAGAGCAACTGGGCGTTAAGCCTAGGTATATTCATACCCAGTAGAAGATAACATGAATAGATTGAAGTCAGAGAGCAATGCAGAAGAACCAGTAATAATGGAAGTGATATATCCCCTTTATGTAGTCTGCATTACAATAAAAAAAAAGCTCAGGTCTCAAAGAACAAATTTGAATTTTGATTTTTTATGCAGCACTGGCCTCATGTTTTCTTATGCATATCTTCTTCAGCCGTATTTTCTTACAATACACTGTGTATTAAGTTTCAAGAACTAGCAGACCACTTATAATATCTGTGTGACTGTATTGTGTTTGTGTGGCCAGGTTTCGGTAGTGGTGGGCAGCTACAGGGGTGGCTCCTGTGAGAAGCTGCTAGAAGCTTCCCCTGTGTCCAGCAGAGCCAGTGCCAGCCAGCTCCAAGACTGACCTGCTGCTGGCCAAAGCCAACTCTGTTGGCCATGGTGGTAGCACCTCTGGGATAATGTATTAAGAAGGGGGGAAAAAACCTGGGCAGCAGCAGTCAGAGAGAGGAGTGAGAACAGGGGAGAGAACCAACTTTGCAGATGTCAAGGTCAGTGAAGAAGAAGGGCGAGGAGGTGCTCCAGGCACTGGAGCAGATATTCCCCTGGAGCCCATGGTGAAGACCATGGTGAGGCAGGCTGTCCCCCCTGCGGCCCATGGAGGGGACAGGGGTGTAAATGTCCACCTGTAGCCCATGGAGGGCCCCATACCAGAGCAGGCGGACACCCAAAGGAGCCTGTGACCCTGTGGGAAGCCGGCGCTGGGACAGGTTTACCAGCAGGAACTGTGGCCCCAAGGGAGACCCACGGTGGAGCGGTTTGTGAAGAACTGCAGCCTATGGGAAGGACTCACACTGGAGAAGCTCCTGGAGGACTGTGTCCCATGGGAGGGACCACATGTTGAGGCAGGGGAAGGGTGTGAGGAGTCCTCCCCTTGAGGAGGAAGCAGCAGCAGAAACAACATATGATGAACTGATTGTAACTTCCATTTGTTAGTTCCCGGGGGGGTTGGAGGTAGAGAATTCAGAAGTGAAGTTAAGCCTGGGAAGAAGGAAGGGGTGGGAGGAAGGTGTTTTTAAGATTTGGTTTTATTTATCATTGCCCTTCTCTGATTTGGTTAATAATAAATTAAATTAATTTCCTCAAATTGAGTCTGTTTTGCCTGTGATGAGAACTGCTGCGTGATCTCCCTGGCCTTATCTCAACCCACAAGCCCTTCATTGTATTTTCTCTCCCCTGTCCAGCTGAGGAGGGAAGTGACAGTATGGCTTTGGTGGGCACCTGGCCTCCAGCCAGGGTCAATCCACCACAGCGACTTTTAAATAAAATATTAAAAGCCACGGGAGCAAGATGACTGTAATGAATTATAGCTCATTTGACTGACAGCACCTCCGACGCATCGACTTTTGCTAGCATTGCAGTTGTGGCCATGCACAATATGATTACTTTGTAATCACAGGCAATAGAGATTTTGGATGTTTTCTGAGGAAGATGCATTATCCTCACATAATAACACTGACTTAAAAAGCTTCTCCCGGTGCTGGTAACAGTGGCATCTGCAGTGAGCAGTTTAGTTTTGAATGCCTGATACTCTCATCACAGCAGAGATCAACAGTGAGTCAAGGATGTCTTGTCAGATTTGTCTTACAACTTCAACAGAGGCTGAATTTGTTGAATTTTTTTTGAACACAGTGATTTAATAAGTTTTCTGTTGTCAAAGTAAAGACAAGGTCATTCTAATTACTAGTCTATTTCTTTTCTGGATCTGAAGTACACTTCAAATAACTGTGAAATTCATGGTTCACGTATTAGCATTAGTTTTCAGTTGTTAAAAAGAAACAAGAGTCAATCCAATAGCCCATAAATTACAATGCATTTGCAGATAATAATTCAAGTGTCACCAGCTGGCAGACTCACAGTGACCATAAACTCACTATCAATCTTGTGAGCATCCGTTGTTCTGCTTGTGAAAATCCCTTGTTTAACTTTGAATGATGTGGCTTGGTTAAGAAACACATAAAGTAAGAAAAACAGTAGTGAATTCACTCATGGTATTTTGCAAATTTAGAAACAGATACATTTCTTGCTTCCCAGGCTCTACAATTTCGGGCGTACTCCACTGAAATCTTTTTTAAAAATTTGAGTTAGAACTTCTCACGTGGCCATGCTGGAAGGACTTGATGCGAAAGCCAGAGATAGATTTTTTTTACACCTTTTAAGTGGACTTGCAAGAGGCATAACAGACAAAGGATAACACATAGTGAACTGTAGATTTAGATACTATAGAATACTGAAATGCTGCAAAAGATCTAGTAATATACAAAAGAGAATAAACAAAGAATTATTTAAGGCATGGACATCAAACAAATGATGTATGAAGACATAAAGACAATTTTTTTCTTTCCTGAGGAGCAAATTTCTCTTATATTCACCTCATAATTTATATTTCTATCCATAACAAGAGTGAAATTGTACTTACCTTGTATATATCTCCCTTTATCTAACTTCAGACATTACCTTAATATATACATATCTACATGTAAGCTGGCCATTTTATGCTCCTGTTACTGATAACTGAGAAGCACTGGCACTCTTACAGTATTATTCATCTGATTTTAGGGTGAGATGGAGAGAACCTGTGGGCTTCCACTGATCCTTTAGCAAATGCAGAAGTTGATCACAGATACAGATTTCTGTATAGCAGGAAGGTAAACTTTTTAAGGCAAAATGTTCTCTATGAGTAACTTTTATATCACTTTTTACATCTTTTTTTTTTTTTTAAAAAAATAGTACATACTGAGGAAAATCAGCATTTTTTCCTGAGGTACTTAGTGAGTTCAAGTTATCCGCATTTGATAAAATTAACTCCATGCAATGTCTGGTCCCTAAAAAAACCTATCAGCATCATAGTTGTAAAACATCACCTTACACACACATTCAGTATTAATACAACTGAGGACGTAGGCCATTTAGATAAAAAACTTGCTTCAAAGTGATTTAAAATTTGGAACAGCAGTAGGTTAGTATGTACAACCATTTGTGCACTTAAGTTCTTTGTGTGAGCTGGAATTCGAACTATTCAATCAATGTATCAGACCTCAGTTCATGAGTTCGAGCCCATATTGAGTGCCAATTGTATCTGTCATGGGTTAGGGTCGGGCTGGCCACGAGATGCGGACTGACGCTCTCTAATCTCCCCAGGAGCTGGATTTGGGAACTCAGGATCAGGACCAAGGGCACCAGCCACTGCAGAAGAAAAAAAGAGACCTAAACTCTCATGATCCCTTAGTTTTATACTGAATATGATATATATGGAACAGAATATCCTTGTTGTTCACCTGTCCTGTCTGTTACTCACCAGAGGTGCAACCTTGTACTTCCTCGTGACCCCTTTTACTTCCTGGCACCCCCAGCGTGGCACACAAGGCCCACCAGTGCCCTGGGTCACTACAGGACTAAGTATGAGCAAGAGCCCTTCTGCATCCCAATTCCAGGCAGTAACTGTAAATATCAGGAGTTATCACTTCTAGGAACAGACATTGTCTGCAAACACACACTATTAACTTCAGAAAGTGCAGCCTCTTAGAAGAGACTGAGCTGAAAAGTCAAATCACTGAACAGAACTGGTTCTGTTCAGCTCAGATCAGGACATTAGGTCATGAAAAAGGCTGTGTTCCTATGTATGTTCCTAATCTCCTAAACTCTACTGGGAATTGAAGGTCAAGAAAAACCGAAGAGCTACAAAAATGTAAAGTTCCAACATTTTCCAAGACGGGGAAACAATCATAACTCAGTAAATGTCTTTTTTTTTTTTCTTTCTTTTCCCATTAGTAGATGACCTCAGGCATTATATTGACCTCACAGTGCAGGATCTGGGCTTTTCTCAGCCTGAGTTGGTTTTAGCTTGCTTCAGCAGTTGTCTAGTGCTCAAGTGACTATGGGATGATGTGTTTTATCTTAAGCTTGGTCAATGCCACAAATGGTAGTGGTCCGATGAACTGAGGCAGTCGAATTTTACAAAATGATAGTCAGTTCTGTCAACTGAGGCTGGGAAGGCTGTAGGGCAACTCTCAGACTTGAGCTGGGAGCCACGAAGGAAACAGATTGTGTTAAGAAAACATACAAAAACGAACACAGTCAGGTTACAAGATGAGAGGAAGAAAGCAGGAACATTGTGCTCCTCATGGCAAAAAAGAAGAAACACCCCAATGGGAACATTATCAGGAGGGAAGACCTCACAATGCTGACATCTTGTAAGCCCCTCCTGCATGGTTCCTTAGGATCCGGAGAAACATTTGAAAGGTAACTATAACACAAGAGAAAAACAGTTTAGCTGCATTATAAAATAGTGACTTTTCTCCAGGAGATCACTTGGGCTGTTAAAACATTAATGGGGCTGAAAGCCAATTCTTGGTCCTCGTCAAGGAAGGGTAGAACTGTAGCACTTGTTAAGTAACAGCTTTGACTCCTAAGTCTACAATGGAACTTCCTCCTGCCTTAAGGAAAGCAATATGGCAATGACAAGTCCTTACTCTCCATTAAAGATCTGTGCTAAGAATGAACATAAAAATATTCCTTAAAAAGTTAAGAGTATTAGAAGAATTCATAGGATTGCACTCTTTTTAAATGATATTAAAATGTTCCCTTTTAAAATTGCATTTAACTTTACTTGACAGATCGATGCATTAGAAATATAAAACACTGTATTTATAAAACATCCACACTTGCTTTGAGAATATGGCTGTAAAGTTATACTACGAACATTGAAATACTGAGATATTTATCATCAAGTTAGAGGACTTCAATCACAACACTTTTTGCTACTCCATTATGAAGATCTTTAAAAACGACAACTGAAGTGGCAAAAATATGGCACTTCCAGTGTTTAGACTAGTGAAATACTCTAAGGATAAGTGGTCTAGGAACATTACAACCAGTTCCACATGACTATCTACCAAACCCAAGATACACACACTTTATGATTTCTCTAAACTGTACATTTCCTTCTTTTTAGCAAGGTATAAGTTATTATTTTCTTGGGAGCGTGTTTTTTAACACCTCCAACTGTACAAATGCACACAAAGGCAGATACATGCATGACTGCTTGCCTTCTTTTATAGAAGTGGAATACTTGCTAGGATTGCAGAGATGTAAGCAGTCCAGTAATCTGAGAAGGACAGTGCAATCCACTACATGCTTTGAAAGATGGAACACGAGACACATGAGAAGACAGAATTCAGAAATGCACCACCTGGATCTCTTTAGCTTGGAAGAGACTGAGAAGTGACCTCATTAATGTTTACAAATATGTCAAGGATGAGTGTCAGGGGGATGGAGCCTGGCTCTTCTCAGGGATGTCCAATGACAGGACAAGGGGCAATGGGTACAAGCTGGAGCATAGGAGGTTCCACAAAAACATTAGGAGAAACTTTATCATGGTGAGGGTGACAGAGCACTGGCACAGGCTGCCCAGGGAGGTTGTGGAGTTTCCTTCTCTGAAGATATTCAAATCCCGCCTGTACGCGTTCCTGTGTGACCTACTGTAGGTGATCCTGCTCTGGCAGGGGGTTGGATTTGACAGTCTTTCAAGATCCCTTCCAACCCCTGACATTCTGTGGTTCTGTGAACGGTGACTGCTCTCCAGTTGGAGGCCTCTTAAGAGAGTTCAGATGAACTGGCCTGCAGACACGCAGGCACTCACTCCAGAGTGAGCATTTCTTTCCTTGTGACGGCGCTTTGTCCCAACACTACTTTGTCCTTCTCTCCCCCCTCTCTGCACACAGCTTAGCCTTCAGCAACTTTTTGATAGGGCATCACAGGCTTGGAAACCCACTGCTTAGGGACACGGCAGGCCAAAGAAATATGCATGGAAGAGGTTGCCAGGCACAGGCTGACTGGGCAACACTAAGCGTGCTGTGACGGACAAGCTGTCAAAGAGCACAGAGCGGGGAAACCAGGGAAACCCACGCTCAGGAAGGCCCGAGGCACCCACCCCGGGAGCGGGGACCCTCCCGGGAGCCGTTCCACGGCGCAGGGAACAATCGGTGCGGGCGGGCGCAGGCGTCAGCACCTCGGCCGGACGCGTTCTTCCACACAGCGAAGGCAGCTGCGCGGGCGGGACAGCGCGGCCCGTAGCCGGGGTGAGCCTGTGGTGCACGGCGCCGGCTTTCAAGAAGAAGGAGGAGGAGGAGGAGGGCGGCGGGGCAGGCAGAGGCACGTCCCGGTCGCGCGTCGCGGGAAGCCCGGCGGGCCCCGCAGGCTGGAGCGGAGCTACTCGCACGTCCCCGCACCGCTCCCAGCTGCGCCCCGCCCCCCCCCGCTCGCTCGCTTTACGGCGGTGTCGCGGCACGCCGGCTCTTTGCGGCAGCGGAACCGGCAGGCCGGAAGGCAGGTGCGCGGCGGGTTGAGGCGGGCGGGGGTCGGGGCTCGGCGGGCGGCGGCGGGCGGAGCTCCTCGTGCTCCCTTGCGAACGCGGCGGTGCGCCGCGGTCGCGCGCCCTCGGTGAGCAGAAGGACCGCCCGGGCCGCCCTCCTCCCACCGCTGCGCGGGTCTCTGCCCGCCGCCCCCCGGGGAAGGGAGGGGGGTTTGCGGCCGCTGTTTCGGGGCAGCGGGGCCGGTGTCCGGTGCCAGCCCGGGCCCAGCCGGCGGGAGCCCCGCGGGAGGGCGGGGGGCCCTGGCCCGGCGGCGGGGCCGGGGCCCGAGGCCTGCAGGCGTGTGCGGCGGCGCGTGGCACCGGGTGCCTCAATAAAGGGCGGGTCCCGTTCTCCGCTCGTTCTGTTCCTGGTCTCGGCCTCGGTGTGCTCATTTGGAACGGGGGAAACCGGGAGGGGAGGGAGGAGGAGGAAAAGTGTCTTATCCGGTGGGAAGCGGCGCAGGTGTTGAACGGGCCTGCGTAGTTTGAGTACTTCGTGCTCGTATTTCTAGATGTGTAGAACTACAAGTGAAGAGGGAGAAGTGAGGCTGTGATCATGTAGAGTGTTTTTCCCTCTCGAGTACTACTTCCTTCCTCCTGGCTGGTTATGGGAAACTGGCAGCTTTGCTTGTAAAATGCGTGACGATCTTTATCATCCCAAGGCTTACACTTGAGATGCTTCAGGAGAGTATATATTGCTTTGGAATTCAAATAATACATTTACGTGAAGGCTTTTCTGAGTTCTGAATTTATATTTTGTTGTTGTTCTTAATAACATTTCTGGAGCCCCTTTTCAATCTTCAGGCTTTTTTAATAATTGACTATGAAATAGTACTATTTGACATGGAACCAATAATCTTCACCCTTGCAGAGATCTAATAGTCAAGCTTAGTTATTTTCTTGAGGATAGACTTGAGTTGAGTCAATGGGTAGAAAAAAAATTTAGAAATTCCAGAGAAGATGCAGCAAGGCTTATGTATGTCCATGTGGTAGAATGCAGAGATAACTTTTTAGGAGGAAGAAGACCAAACCAACTGCCAGTTCAGGTGCAAGCTGGATTTCATCTCAAGACCACATTAATTATATCAGTGAGGTGCTGAGTTTAAACACATGCTGCTTTTCAGGAGACATGATAATAAAATAATTTCCTTTGGATCTGACTTGCTTCTGGAATTAGGTAGGTATTTGGAGGAACTCTCTTCCCACTTATATGGCAACACTGACCAAGGCCCCGCTAGGGCTTTTATGCACTGTATAAATTAGATCTACTCAGTTTTCTGTAAAAGCTGCCTTGGCCTTTGGAAGAGGTGAGGTCACTAGTTGAATCAGAGAGAAAATAAATTCATCAAATTACAATAGTTTGATCTGGCAGTTCTGTGTTTGTGGAGCTTTCTTTGAAGCTAAACCTGAAGTGATATGTAGGTAGGCTTTCTGGTTTTAAAGTTAAGAGGAACGCACATTGCTCACTTTCACCTGTTTGTTTTCATGTTCCTTCCTCTCTGCAGCTGGCATGTATGTTTTTGAAATATATTGGTGTGTTTCTCCTCCTAATAACCTATCTAACCTGAGTTTTTGCTTATTTTTCAGTAGGTAGTGTCTTCTATATTGCTGGTCTTATTTGTTATCCTCTGCTGCATCCTTCTGAGCTGGTGTGTGTCTTTCCAGAGACAGGCTGCACAACAAAGACAACAGAACTCTAATGGAATCTTTTAATACTGACTAGTGAAAGGACAGCTTGGTGTATTTTAAGGCCTCACTCTTGTCCTTATATGTTAATGTTTCCTGTCTTTCTATGTTCCCAGCATGACAGATGGCATGTTTGTCACTTGCTTCAGTCAGTAGATGTGTTTCTGAGAAATTGCAACTAATGTATTCTTTCTTGACATCCCGTTTTTGCAGTTTCTTACTCAGGCATTAATGTGTTTTACTCTCCATGTTCGATATGGTTCTTTCAAGATAATTGTAATTAGGCCCCTAAAATAGCTGCAAATGCTCACACCTCAGTCTTATTTACAGATTCAGTATGTTGTCTTAATTGTATTGACAGAAAGAAAATTGAGAGTTGAAATAATATTTCTTTACAGAGTTAATAGATTTGTCCTTTTTAAAGTACCAGTGTGTATTTCTGCAGATTCTTGTGAAATTACAACTCTTTCTCTGAAAAAAAGGTTATGCTCTATAAATAGATAACTGAGTTCAGTCTGGTCCATGTTCTTCCTGTGACTTTCATTCCTCTTCTCTTACCTAGGCATAGGAGCTGCTATTGGGGTGGGAAGGTGGTTGGGGCAAGAAAAGGCACGTAGTGTATTTTGTAAAGTTTAGTGGGAAGCTATTAGATGTGTGATTAATTAGCTCATCTGCGTGTTTTGAGTACTGAACAGTGTGTGTGTCCCCCCCCCCCCCCCCCCCAAATCTACTGGAAGTCTTTACTCCAGTTAACACCTTAATGTTTTCCTGGTAAATTGTTTTTAGTAACAATTGTTGAAGTTAGTGTTGAGCACCTTCCAGCCTACTGTCCTGGTGTCATCAGGAATAATTTTCTTCCTGGTAGCTGGTGTAATGCCGTGTTTTGGATTTAGAGTGAGAATAATGATGGTAACCCACTGATCTTTTAATTGTTACTAAGTAGTGTTTATGCTAAGTCAAGGATTTTTCATTTTCTCGTGCCCAGCTAGTGAGAAGGCTGGAGGGGTACAAGAAGTTGGGAGGACTCACCCAAACCGACCAAAGGAATATTCCAAAACGGTACAATATCATGTCCGGTATATAAATTGGAGGGGACAGCTGGCCAGGGGCCACTGCTTAGGAGCTGACTAGGTGTCCATTGACGAGTGGTGAGCAGTTGCATTGTGCATCACTTGTTTTATACATTCTAATTATTCTTTTATTATTGTGATTTTCATTATTTTTACTATTATATTCCCATTTTTAGTATTTTCTTCCTCTTCTGTCCTATAAACTGCCTTTATCTCAACCGATGAGATTGGGTTTTGTTTGTTGTGGTTTTTTTTCATCCTCAATTCTCGCCCTCGTCGTACTGGGTTTGGGAGGGGAGCGAGCAAGTGGCTGTGTGGAGCTTCTTTGCTGACTGGGGTTAAACTACACCGCCTATACGTTTTTTAAAAACTGAATGATACTGTAATATCTTGATAAAGAAGAAAAACTAAAATCTGCTCTCTAGTTTGGACAAACTTACCTCATTAAAAGCAGTTTAGTGTGTAGTTGGAAGTTTGTTAGAAATATGATAGCCAGTGTCTGAACTAAGAAGAGGAGGAAACAAGGGTTGGACCCACAGACAAATTTAGAGCCATTAGTCTCCTAAACGCCAAGTTGTAATCCTCAGAATCTCTGTTGTCACTTCACCCTGTAGCTCTGTTTTCAAACTAAATGTTTATACAGTGTCTTTCGCCTGTAGTGGCCGTTAGCATGTACTTAAGTGTCATACTGAAAAGTAATGACAATAATTGGAAAACAAAGACAGTGATGCCTTTGCTTTCATATTATCTTTCAGTAGCCAGTGATTTAAATAACTTTTTTTTTTTCTTTAAATAACTTTCCAAGCAACAGTTACACGGCTCCTATTTACTCCTGATCTTGCAGCACAAGGGAGCAAGCAAGAGGCTGGGTGGGCGTTTGTCTGCTGTCTGGAGTCAACTCACCACAAATAATAAATGTGAAAGAAGTAGAAAGACAAACACTGCAAGCACAGGTGTCCCCCTTGCCCTTGCTTCTCCTTTACCTAAGTTTTTATTGCTGCGCATGACATCATCACTTGGGAAAAAATAACGCCATGTGCCAATATAGGTTGGGGACTGCCCTGCTGGAGAGCAGCGCAGGGGAAAGGGACCTGGGGGTTCTAGTGGACAAGAGGATGACCATGAGCCAGCAATGTGCCCTCGTGGCCAAGAAGGCCAATGGCATCCTGGGTTGTATTAGAAGGGGAGTAGCAAGTAGGTCGAGAGAGGTCCTCCTGCCCCTCTACTCTGCCCTGGTGAGGCCGCATCTGGAATACTGTGTCCAGTTCTGGGCCCCTCAGCTCAAGAGAGACAGGGAACTGCTTGAGAGAGTCCAGTGCAGAGCCACAAAGATGGTGAAGGGAGTGGAGTATCTCCCTTATGAGGAAAGGCTGAAGGAGCTGGGTCTCTATAGCTTGGAGAAGAGGAGGCTGAGGGGTGACCTCATTAATGTTTATAAATATGTCAAGGGTGAATGTCAGGAGGATGGAGCCAGGCTCTTTTCAGCGGCGTCCACTGACAAGACAAGGGGCAATGGGTGGAAGCTGGAACACAGGAGGTTTCATAAAAATATGAGGAAAAACTTTTTTACTGTGAGGGTGACCGAGCACTGGAACAGGCTGCCCAGGGAGGTTGTGGAATCTCCTTCTTTGGAGACATTCAAAACCCGCCTGGACGCGTTCCTGTGCGCTCTACTGTAGGTGATCCTGCTCTGGCGGGGCAGTTGGACTAGATGATCTTTTGAGGTCCCTTCCAACCTCTAACATTTTGTGATTCTGTGATCATAGGATGTAGAGCTCTGTTGCTGCTGAAGCCTGCTTATAAATAAAAGGATTGGTTATATAATTTTCATGTTAGTGTGGCATTTTCGTTTATGGGGAGTCTTTAAAAGTTGATTCTATAAATCTGAACAGTTTGTGTTTCTGCCGTCCTAAGTACTCGTGGTACTTGTTCAAAGGCTTTTAATTGTTAAACAGGAGAATCTTGACCAACATATTTCTTATCTTGCAGCACAATTTTTCTAAAACACGTTTTAGGAAGTTTTGCAGGCATTCTAACAGAATATGGCCACATTCCTAGAGATAAAACCATTTAAAAATTGCACAACTGGAAAAAAATCCTGCTTTAACTTGCTCAGATTACTTGAGACATGATGGGGCTATTTTGCTTCTCGTTGTTGCAGCCTGAAATAGTAACATTACACCTTAGTTTTTCTTCTCCCCATTTTTGCACGGAATGAGCACACATTTCTGATGTTTACAAGCTTTGTGAAAGGATAGTTAGGGGTTTCCTTACTGTAGAAAATGATACAGGTGTCTTTCTCACAGTATCCTCTTGTATGTGTTGCCAACACTACAGGCAGTCAGCCCAGAAAGGCTGGGCAACAACTGTTAGATTTGATTCTAGCTTGCACACGTTGTAATATTACAGGAATGCAGCACTGCTTTTTTCTTTTTCTTTTTTTTTTTTTTAATTCCAATTCTAAACTGTAATAATAATGACTTATCAATTAGGAAGCTGTTATTTGCTGGTCATCAAATAGCTGATGTGCTGGTTGAAGCGCCTGCATGGCATTTGTGCTCTGAAGAGGGGACAAGGGACTGTCTCTAATAATAGTCCCTTGTGAGACTATATGTCTATTGCGTAGTCAAGTGTTGTTTGAATGTATTTTTAATTAACTTTTTCATGGCAGAATGGCCTACCTTAATAGGAAGTATGCATTTTTTCAAGTTATAGGGATATACTTAAAAAGCCACTCCTTGCAGATTTTTTTGTAAGCTTGGCATTTTTGCCATTTTTTTTCCCCTACATCCTACCAACATTAAAAAACAGATTAGAATGTTTTATATTTAAGCCACATCAAAAGCAGACAGTTGGCTGCCTTGGGACAGCTTCTGGCATGTCTGTTACAACTTGGGTTTCTCCATAGATCTCTTTGCAGAGGAGGAAGTTGTATGGCGTCCAGGTGGTAGAGTGAAGGTCTGAAGAGCGAGACATCCCCAGAGGTACCTGCAAGGCTGGGGTGGTTTGAGCTGTGCTTTCAGTGCTTCCTCAACTGGAAAAGCTTGTCTTGATAGGCTGATTTGGGGGAATCTGTATGGGTCTTCCCTGCACTCTACTGTGTCCAGCTCTGGAGCCCTCAACACAAGAAGGACGTGGACTTGTTGGAGCAAGTCCAGAGGAGGGCCTCAAAAATGATCAGAGGGCTGGAGCACCTCTCCTATGAGGCCAGGCTGAGGGAGTTGGGGCTGTTCAGGCTGGAAAAGAGAAGGCTCCCGGGAGCCTTACAGCAGCCTTCCAGTACCTCAAGGGGGCTACAGGAAAGCTGGGAAAGACTGTTCACAAGGGTGTGTAGTGACAGGACAAGGACCAATGGTTTTAAACTAGAACAGGGTAGATTTAGATAAGATATTACTATGAGGGTGGTGAAACACTGGAAGAGGTTGCCCAGAGAGGTGATGGAGGCCCCATCCCTGGAGATGTTCAAGGTCAGGCTTGCTGGGGCTCTGAGCAACCTGATCTAGTTAAAGACGTCCCTGCTCACTGCAGGGAGGTTGCACTAGGTGACCTTTAAAGGTCCGTCCCAGCCCAACACATTCTATGATTTTATTGACCATGTTATGTCAAACAGAGGCTGTTTGTTTTTCTGGTAGGAAATAGAAGCTTTTTTAACCACTGAGCTAGACTGAACCTTCAGTGTTCCATGCTGTGGATTCTGAAAGAGGGCTGCTAGACCATGAGGGATATGTTCATGTGGACACACCTGTGGCAAAGTATGTAAGCAGACAGAGTATTTTAGGAGTCTGATCAGTAAGTTGTCTGACTTAAAAATCTAGCTAGAGGCCAGTTTGAAAGAGAAATTATGTCAGGATTCCTTGCTAGCTGTTTTATGCAGAACGCATAAATATGAAAATTTAATTAATTCAATAAACCCAAATGTTGCTAAAACTAAAACTTAAAGTTGCACAATAAACTTGAATTATTTTAATGAATTAATGCATTTGTGTGGACAATGACAACTGGTTATTCTTATTTTTACGTAATATGTAATTTTCTGTATAGCTCTGTATGATGTACTCATTAAAAATTCTGACTCTCTCAAAAGTTACTGGGAATAGGATGACCTTATTTATGGCTATTAATTTTGGGAACTTTTTGTTTAGTGATTGCTGAAGTTGACCAAAATCTTTATTTCTTTCGAAGGGTAGTTCCATATTTTCAGTACATGGCAATTAGTACTTTTGTATGTTACTAGAAGTACTGTAGAATCTACTACTTCATTCTTAAGTGATCTAAACCACTGCTTATTTTTGTTCTAAAACTAAATCTGTAGTTTATTTTTAAATACTTGCAGATTTTTCTGTTTCAGATTGCCAGCATTACCTGTATTATTATCAGTTTTACCACTGATATTGCTGAACACAAAAAAACGTGTACTGTTTTCTCTAAATGAGAAATCCTCCTTCAGTGCTTCCATAGAACAATTGTTCTTTAAGATTAAATGTGAATCTTGGCCAAGGTTGTACTGTGCTTATACAGCTGCTGTACATCATCTGCTAGATGCAACGATCTTATTAACTGTAACTAATTACTAAAGAAATCCTCAAGAATGACTCTTGCTGTTTGGTAAAACAGTTAATTCAGGCCTGACATCGTGTCTTTCCAGGTGACATGAATGCTGCCAATGACTTTCCTGTGAAGAGCTTATTTTACACCATGCTGAATAAAGCATGAATTTTGTGATCCACGTCTGGTGACACTGATAATATCTGCCGTTTTACTTACAAGTTGGTGCAATTCTTGGATACAGTTTTTGATGATGAATTCATCAGAGTATAAAATAATGTCATATAGTACCAGAGACAGTATTATTTAACCAATTAATGAATCCTTGATACTGACGTTGGCAAAAAACCTCATTCAGTCAATATTACAACTTCAAAAAGACAATTTCCTGTGATTAACTTGGATATTGTCAAGTGAATCTCAGAAATACATTTTCCGTGTCTGGAAGAGTTTCACCAGTGGACTTGTCCACATGCATAGAAGAATTCGTTTGCTTTTGAATTAGTTTCTAAAGTCACTTGTGTTGCTGTACATATATATGCAACCATGCAGTTGACAAGAGGCATTACAGAATGTTTGCTGCCTTGGATTCCTGAGGCTACTGGTTGTGCCTCCCATGTTCGTACAGGGGTGCGTTGGCTGCGTGGCCACGCAGTCCCTAGATCAGGGACACTTACATTAGAGATCTTGTTTATTCTCTCTTATGAATGTAGTAGTCTTAAAAGTAATGGAAACTGTTATATAAGAGATGGTTATATGCCTCTTAAGAATTATTTTCTAGAGTTTGCAATGATACTTTATTTTAGCTCTACTCTCTTTCAAAAACTTTCCCAAAATTATTTCAGGAATCTTACTGGGTGGGTTAATGAGAACTAAGAGAACAATCGTACTTGTACAACCTTTCCTTTGTGACTTGAGTAATAGTGTGCATGCAGGGTCTTAAGAATTTTGTTTTATTGCATTTAAGATCCTTCTGAAATGCTAAAATAGGTTATGTTTTTCTCAAAAGGGATGGTTTGTGCTTCCTTCATGAGCGTTTGCGGGGGAGGTGCTCTAGATTCGGAATGATTCAATTCCAACCTTGAGACCTATTGAAACTGCATTTTGAAGGAAATCAGAGTTGACTAAGAAGGATAATAATAGTGTTGAGCAGATAATAAGCACCCAATTATTTAGAACTAGGAGAAAATACAGTATTTGAGGCATTTGTTTGGTTGTCTGTAAATCTGGTGATTGAACACAGACCTATTGCCAATTTAAAAACCTCACAGAATTACGCCTTGTATCCAGCTACTGTTTCAGGGGATGTGGACATTTCCTAGGACCTGGGTCACACATACTGATCCATGCAAGCATCTTTGATATTATAAAGGGTCTCAAAAGCCACTCGCCACTGTGCTTAGAGACTGAAGCCCATGCAGATGCCTACCATAAGGGAAGCTTGAATCTTCCTGCATGACTCAGGCACAGGCCTTCAGAAATGTTTTCAAATTGTTCGTTTTCACATCTGGTTTTGGAGAGAAAAATGTCAATGTATGTACCTAAATGTCCTGAAGGAAATGGACTCCAGGCTTTGTGTGGTATTTCTCTGTCTGTAAGTGTAGTTTGTACTACATATATACTTATATGTCTATAAGTAGTGTGTGTTTATGTATATGTTGTAAACATAGCCACAGTAGACAGGTGAGGTACTCTCTCATGAAATTACGTAGGTATGAGTCTATAAATCTGTTGGGGGCAATATTAGGAATGTGAATTTTCCTGTGCAGATTCCTGGTAACATGACTGGGATGAGTGTTGGAGATCAAGATGAGAATAGTAGACCTTCTAACATACAGTTTGTCAAAATTATTCTGTGGTGGAACTAAAGACTTTGTTTCTGCTTTCAGCTCTTGTTTCCTTTACGTTAATTACTTTTTTAGATTGATCTAAGCAAAGTAGACAAGCTTTGGAAGTATGTGTCTGTATCTCCACTTATGCTTTAGATACCAAGATCAGAAACAGATGGTTCCCCACCACTGCCTCCTAAGGTTGAAGGCCAGGTGTGTGTGCAGAGTTTTTGGGAATAGCTTCCTCCAGTAGGCATGGACCGATGAAGAAGCGGTGGCAAAAATACATTCCGCAGTTTGAAGTGGTCAAATGATCCAAATTATGCCAATGTCTATTAGTAAGACTGAATATTTTAGTGCTGTAAGGGTGGAAATGGAAGGGAAGGAGCATTGGAGAGGGAAAAAATTAGGCATATTCTGTTTCTTGAGCATAGTTTTCAATCATACTCACTGATGAGCAGAAGCTGTATGGTATCTTTACTGTTTCTGTAGTATCTGCTAAAGGTTGATTGAAGTGAATTTACACTTGTCCCTTCTCTTAAGCAAATCCATCCCAGTCAAGCTCGATTTGAAATATAAAAAAAAAAGTGTTAGTTATATCCTTCTTTGTCAAATTCCAAACCAGAATTAACTAAATTGTGTATAAGATTTAACTGCCATGAACATTATGACTCAAGTATCGCAATTGTCGTAATTGCATACGTAGTTTGCTATTTTGCACTTTCAGGTGTGCATCTATTAAATATCTCCTTTTGGTCTTATTTTATGCTGCTGAAGAAGCTGAAAGGTGAGGTAGAATTGCTTTCATTCTGGTCGGCCCATTTCCCTTGAAGAGTCTTTTGGGCTTTGTTTTTTTTCTGCGTACTAAACATAAGAAACATTTCTCAAAAGAAAATCAAAAGCAGAACTTGATCTTAGTTGTACACCAAACTCATGAATGAAGCACAATTTATCTTGTCTGAAAACTAATTATTCATTTGACTTTACTTGCTTCCTGAGCTTTGGATATCCCAAAAGTAAACTTCTGTTACATGCATTGGTATTTCAGTTAATTAAAGATATTTTTAATTATCCAGAAGTGACTTTCTTATTATAGCTTTATTATTAAAAAGAAGTTAATAAAATTAAGTGATATTGCTGTCCTGCCAAAATAGAGGTCCAGTTTATTAACTTCCCTGGTATTAATGTGGGTCGTTACTTTTTCTCCTCACAGGTTGCTACTACCCATTTCCAAAAGGGCGTTTAGACTTTCCCTGTATGTCATAGCTGTCTATGTCCAGGCATAACTGTGTGTTACTGATGAGGGATGCACCTGCCTGCACACTGAAGCTGATACTATTCTTGATAATTCCTAATTTTCATCTGCCATGGTTGCATAAAGGTGCTTGCATGGGTGTGCGTAGACAGGATTTAACAAATCTTTCTAGAATAGCTGTGAGGTGGTGATGCTTTTCTCTCTTGCACAATTAAGTTACACTTAAATGCTTCTTGTATAATATATTAGCTAAATCTTTGCAAGAGTGTTTTTCAATATGATTATTTTCTAGTTCTTGCTTTTCTTCTTCGATTGGTGAAGGATTTTGACATGTAGATATATCCATTCTTTCCCTTTATGTAATGTAAGGTCATTTCACCCTCTCAGATCAATTTCACCAATGTTTTGAAGTGAAGTATTATGAGACACGGTGTTCTGATGTTCTGAAAGGGCTAATTTACTTGTAAACTGTTCTCCTGGGACAACAGGAGGAGGTGGATGACCAAAAAACCACTCCTTGGCATGGTTCGGTGCTGTTGCCCACAGCATTCTCCTAGAGAAATTGACTGCTCTTGGCTTGGATGGGCATACACTGTGCTGGGTGCGAAACTGGTTAGATGGCAGAGTCCAGAGAGCTGTGGTCAACAGAGTTAAATCCAGTTGGTGACTGGTCACGAGTGGTGTCCCCCAGGGCTCAGTACTGGGACCACTCCTGTTTAACATTTTTATCAATGATTTGAACTAGGGGACAGAGTGCACACTTAATAAGATTGCAGACAACACCAAGCCGGGTGTAAGTGTCGATCTGCTTGAGGGTAGGGAAGCTATGCAGTGGGATCTAGACAGACTGGATCGCTGGGCCAAGGCTGATTCCATGAGTTTCAGTAAGGCCAAATACCAGGTCCTGCAGTTTGGCTACAACAAGCTCTGGCAGCACTACAGGCTTGGGGAGGAGTGGCTGGAGAGCTGCCAGGCAGAGAGGGACCTGGGGGTGTTGATGGACAGCCGGCTGAACATGAGCCAGCAGCGTGCCCAGGTGACCAAGAAGGCCAACGGCATCCTGGCCTGGATCAGGAATGGTGGTGTCAGCAGGAGCAGGGAGGTGATCATGCCCTTCTACTCAGTCTTGGTGAGGCCTCACCTTGAGTACTGTGTCCAGTTTTGGACCCCTCACTCCAAGAGGGACATTGAGGTGCTGGAGAGGATATGGAGGTGGGCTACTGAAGTGGTAAAGGATTTGGAACATATGTCCTATGAGGAACGGCTGAGGGACCTGGGGCTGTTTAGCCTGGAGAAGAGGAGGTTGAGGGGAGACCTTACTGCTCTCTACAACTACTTGAAAGGAGGTTGTAGTGAGGCGGGGGTTGGTCTATTCTCCTTAGTGGTGAGTGATAGGATGAGGGGAAATGGCCTTAAGTTGTGCCAGGGGAGCTTCAGGTTGTAAGTTAGAAAGAATTTCTTTACTGAAAGGGTTGTCAGGCATGGGAATAACCTGCCCAGGGAGGTGGTTGAGTCACCGTCCCTGGAGGTTTTTAAGAGAAGGGTGTATGTTGCATTGAAGGGCATGGTTTAGTGGTTTTTGTGGTTTTCGTAGGGCTAGGAAAAGGTTGGACTCAGTGATCTTGAAGGTCTCTTCCAGACAAAACTGTTATATGATTCTGATTAAGACCCATTTGTGGCAAGAATCTGAGTCTACTCAGAACCACAGAAGTGTATCCATTGAGAACTACCGAGGCATTGCCAGGGTGTGTAGAGATGCCGTTGGAAAATCAAAAAGCTCAGCTTGAATTGGAATTGGCCAGAGACGTCAAAAACTACAAGAAATTTTTTGCAGTGAGAACAATCAACCATTGGAATAATCTCCCCAGGAAATGGTGGATTCTCCAACATCTGACACTTGTAAGACTCAGCTGGACAGGGTACTGGACCTTCTTGTATAGACAGAAGCACATTCTGCCAAGAAAGGTTGGATCCTTGAGGTCTCTTCCAACCTGGTATTCTATGATTCTATGAAGTTTACTTGTTCTCACAATTTGGGTAATGTTTGAAGGTTTGACTTGATCAGCAGAATGTCATTTTTGAAACAGACTGCACCCAGCAGAGAAGTACAGGGGTGGTTTTTTTTCTGTTCTTGCCTTCCAATTAGAACTTGGAAGAAAGATAAAAGCTTTTATTAGTGGTTTTCTGCTACAGTAAGCCTATTATGCTGGCTGAATATGACTTGTACAAATATTCATTCACAGGTAGTCACCCCATTCTACTTCTGTGCAGTAACCTCAAGTTGTTTGTTCCATTAAATTTTCACTGTGGATCTTTAGCAACTGTTCTAAGCAGTTTTCTTACCTTCTGAAACTGAGTTGCAAAGGACCTGGCAATGCCACTCCTGGGCCCAGTAGTTAGCTTTTGAAGCTTTATCCTTGTGTGTGCTTGCTGTTCACTACAGGAATGTGTTATGGAGGCTTTCTTATGACTATCTGAACAGGTACTCTGGCATGATCTTATCACAGCTGGTATTATTTATGTATTATTACAGCAGCTGTTTTACTGAAGTGTATCTCACATCCTCTCAACCATCCTCAGATGCCGCATGTGTTACTTAGCTGTCGTTAGCCCATAGGATTTTCCTTTATCTTACTTACCTCTTGTTTTTTCATCATCTCCTTTGATTCAAAGAATGAAGAATTCAGACTCAATGGCCAATGAGACTATTAAGCAGATATTCTTTATTGCGGTGCCGGAAGAGACATGGGAATATTTCCACAGCATGTGCTCACCCTGGCTTTGTCTTTTTTTCTGGTTATATGCATTCACTACATACATATTTATTACATTTCCACAAAATAATTATTATATCTCCTCCTATTCTAAGAACTATTTACATTTTCATTTCACTTTCCATTCTACCGCCTTTATCGCCGTCTACTGTTAGTTCTTATTTTGGCCTGTCTTGGTGGTCATTGGATGCCTCTGGTGGTCATTTACTTCATCACTCTTTTTGCCTTCTGTTCTTTAGATGACCTGGATTGCTTGGCAGATTCTACGATGAGAGCCGACTGCAGTTAGCTGCTGGCAATAAGATTCTGCCTTGAAGCAATTGTTTCTCCCTTCAGCTACGCATTATATTTGTATGAAGCAACTGTACTGTTCCCACCTTTAGCTACAAGTTATATTCTTCATAAAACCACTATTGAGCTCAGCTAATTCTGTTCTCACAGCTGGATTCCTACACTCTAACATTAATGTCTTCCATTCTTTATTTCACTTTAGAGCCTTTGGACACGTACATCTGTATTTACCTTCCATATACCTCCTGCTTTCCTTTAGATACAAACTTTTCTTGAACAGACTAAGATGAATCCCCTAAGGTTGTTTCCAGCCTCTGTCGATGGCGTGGTGTAAAAGAGGGAGGCATAGAGAGCCCCACATCAATCACAGAATCGCAGAGGCTGGAAAAGACCTCTGAGATCATCACGTCCAGCCTACGACTCAACACCACCACATCAGTTAGACCATGGCACTAAGTGCCGCATTCAGCCTCTCCTTAAACACCTCCAGGGACGGTGACTCCACCACTTCCCTCAGGAAGTGAAACCAAGCACACACCCCCCCCCATGCTCCCCCCCCCCCCATTTTATTTGTGGGTTATGCTTAGTGTTTAAATGAACATACATGTTATGTATATCAAAGTTGTTAATTTACTTACAGTACATCTCTACATGTAAGGCAAGTCTTAAAGCCTCTATGGCTTGGGGTGCAGTTTGTCTTGTTGCAGGGAATGAAAAGTTAAGGTGATGGGGTGTAAAATGCAGGTGTTTCCCAGTCTAACAATTGAACTACATCTTATGTTCCTGGGAAAGAAAGATAAGTTATTCTGAACCAAAGGTTGTTAAATTTTTTTAATTTTAATTTTTTTAGAAACAACAGCTATCCCTACACATTTTTGGGCAAAGCCACGTTTTTGGCATTCCCTCAAAAACAGGATTGGGCATAATCACAGGAAACACCTCTCCAGCTGATGCTAGCACGAACAGTGTCAGGCATCTGGTGTTTAATCCCGTGTGCGTGGCAAAGATTGTGAGAGAGAGAATCTGGGAAGGGTTAATACCCTTTTGAACGCATGACTTGCAATTCCATTATTTGTATTTTTAGGGTTTGTTTTTTTTTGGTTTAGTGGCTTACACAATAAGATCCTGAAATTGTCTCTTATATGAAGGATAGCACAGACAGGCACTGTTATGCCTCCTCATTGTGCTGAGGCATTTGTTTGAATTCTCGTATTTACTGAGATGAATACCGTGTATCGGGCAGCCACTATTTCTTCCTGAGTACATATTCCTTAATCTTGACATCTCCCTTTCAAAGATTGACCTGGATTTGACCAGAGATCAGCAATATTCAACCCAGACAAATTGAAAGAATTCCAGTGTGATATCTGAGCCTTTTGCAGAAAATTAGATCTCTGAAAGCGTACAGTTGTTAGCACATCATATAGCACTGCTTGTAAAGGTGCCAAATAGAAAGTTGGAAAATATTAATATTATGGTATATTGCTCTGACTTGGTGTTTATGATTAAAGTCCTAGACATTATTAAAGCACTATTATCCTTGGCTGTCAACTTTTATGCTAGGTGCTGTATTTGTAGTCTTTGCATGAAACATGCTTGGGTAAGAAGTTTAAGTGAACTAACACCCTGTTATTGCAAAATAACTTTTTCATCTAATGCTTTTATTTGTTTCTTTAATATGGCTATGAGCAATACACACCAAATTGAATGTGGGGTTTTTTAAATATTGAGACTTACTTGTAAATAAAATATGAAGTTTATCGTTCTATTAATGAAGCTGATGAGATTAATTGTAGCAGTTCTAAAATGTGTTCATGTCACTACAATATAGTGCTTTGGGATTAATTTATTTTTATTCCTCTTGTGTAGTAGTGTAAGGAAGTAAAATATTCTGTGTGGATACATTTAAAGTGTCTTAATGTGTCCTCATGGTCTTGCTGCTTTCATGTTTGATTTAGATAATCCTGTGCTAATATTTATTTCAATGTGTTTAAAATATTTTTAAAGTGCAAAAAGTTACATTTACTTCACTGTCCTTTTATTTTTTGTATTGCCTTAGGATTGGGATATCTTTTGCCTTTTTAGCTTCCTTTTCTTTGAAATGTTTCCACTTGCACAAGTGAAAGTGAAAATGCCATTGATCGAAAGATTATGTTGTCAGTAGAAACCTGCTAGTAATTGCCGATGTCTAAAGCCTCTTTTTCTTTATAACATTGTTTGATTAGATTAGTAATAACTTCTTCAGGTATGTAGACAGCAAGAGACTTCTTAATAGTTTAAAGAATTATGGGCAATATAGGCAAAACCTGGTAACATGGCTTAGTATTCCTTAAATAGTTTAAACAAAATGACTGCTGAGGGTTTTAAGAGACTTACAAGTCAAATACTAGAGGCTGCAGAAGCTGGTACTTCAGGATAAAGTAACTGGATTTTACCTGTGACTCTGTTAATGCTATGCTATTCCATCATTTGTAAGTAAAGAAAAAAATTTGTATTCCACTTGAATTGAGGTACCAGATCTGAGCCGTCCCCTTCTCTTAGACCTTGTAGGCAGCTGTCTTGTTATGTTAGAGAGTATAGGAATTAAAGTAAACTTTCAAAGGGATCTCTGTGACCATGATCTCTGTAACATTTCAGTGAAGAGAGATGCTTTGGTTATTTGCTTATAGAAGAAATATAGGAGGACCAGGAATGGGAGGATAACTTTAGTTAGTGAAATTACAAAGTGAAAAACTCCAGTAATGTTTGTTACCTTTGTAATATTGATAGGTGTTATGTTTTTTTTTTTTTAAATATTCCAGTTTAATGAACAAAAACCTGCTAAGATTATGATCCATGTTTACTGTTAGATAAATGTTCAAACAATAAAGTTGGAATGGTTTCATACCTGAATTCTGCTTTTATGTTTTAGTGCATCTCATAAAAAGTTTCAACATTAAAATCGCACTTGCTTTTAAAAGAAGTAAGATAGACTTTAAAAGTTACTGCCGCTCATCTTCACAAAGCTTTAGAAAGGCGGATATTGCTCTTTCTGCCTTTTTTTTTTTTTTTTTTTTTTTAAGAGGCAGGAAATTTGAGATAGATCTAGGAATTGTCAAACTTCAGTTCCTGTTCCTAAAAATTATTAGCAATTAGATATTTTTGCCATGTAAAGTTGCAGTGATCCTATGATTAAATTCCCATTTCACTTGTCCTTCTACAAATTTGGAGTAAGATGGTGCCTATTCTTGCACCTTTTTCTCGAGGAGGAATGGGCGGAAGAATGGCAAAACTTCATCTTGCATCTCTCTATGTGGGCCCTGGTAAATGGAATTTAATTGCTGCTGCCTTTTAGGTCCCTTTTCCAAAACCAGCAGGTCTTAGCAGAATCATTTGGTAATATAGATGTTTCAGATCAAGCTGTGGGTAAACATATATTTCTGTCAAATCAGGCATGGCTCTTTGGCCAAGCCTACGGTCAGGGAGGTGTGCCCTTACTTGTCCTCCGAGGTTCCAGGTTTTTATTTCAGAAAGTATTAATAACTTGATTAATAAAGAAGGAAGAAACACTCCTTTAAAGTTCAGTTTCCGAACAAATGGTCTTGCTGGAGCTGCTTGAAAAATCTCCTAAATGTGTGTGTAAAGTGAACTTTTTAAAAGTGGCTTTGAACTGTTGTAAATTACTGTGCCTGTTATTTCAAAAAGGACAATTAGGATAATATTACAGTTATGTTATTATATGTTATTGTAAAGGACTGTAATTCTATAGATGGACAGGTTTGAATGTAGGTATAAAATAAATAGGTAAATTGGAATGATCTTTAATAGCTAATGGCAATACTGTCACTGCAGCAGTATCAGAGTGATTTACTTTTTTTTGCTGGGTTCAAACAAAGAAGGTTGGGATATATTCCCTCAAATTTTGAACACGTTACTTCCCTTCTACAATGGTAGCTGTTATGAATTACATGTCATGTATGAATTACGTGTTGTGTATCCGCTGAGCATTTCAAAAGCTGCAGTGTTGTTTGACTTTGCTTCTCGGCTTGAATTTGAACGTGTCTTCTCTATCCTCATCAGTTAAAGATTTTATTTCCACATTTTGTAGCTTCATTGTTGTAATATTTGTCTCCAAAATACCAGCTGTTGTGATACCCTTTCTCAAAAAGTGTCTTAATGTGAGGTGGGAAAACCAGCAGACTTGACAAGTCAGTGACATTTCTCTGTTTGTGACTGGAACACTGCATCTGGATTTGTTGTTGTGCTGTATGCAAAGTTGCTAGCTAAAATACAGTCATTAAATGAAGAAAAATATTAAGTATAATTAGATTAAAGCAAGGAGTTCTGTACAGCATATGTCAAGAGGGAAAAAAACCACATTACTAACTGTTTTCCGTTATTTAAATTCTGGATGACTGATGGTCTTCAGGAATGCTAAGAATGATGCAGAACATTAGTTTTGTAATGGTATCATTAATTGTTTCAAAAAAAATAATCTAAATCTGTGTCTACCTGCTACCGTCTGAAACTGTAGCTGTTCATTCAACAGTCCAGCTGTGGGCACCTTTTGAAATTAAATGACTTTGAGAATAGTTTCAGTAAAAGCCTTGGAACCAGTGCAAGTTGAGATGGAGAACAGCTTTGTTTTGCTGTGTAGATATGACCTTATTTCACAGAGGAAATAAGATTGCACTGAAATAGGCTGTAGTGCTGGAAAGAGCCCCGCACTGTGGAAATCTGTACATGTGCTCCCAGCTGTGAGATGAAAACATCCTGAGGCTTACCTTTTTTTTTTTTTTAATTCAGTTTTCTGGTAGCCCTTTTATAATAGTTCAGCACTGTGCATATTACAATAATTTTTCCCTCTCATCATTTTCTTGACCTGTTTTGCTGGTTAAAAATGACTAAAGTGGTTGTCAGGAAGGATGATGCTCCCGCATCAGCACTGGGAGGCACATTCCTGACCTGAAAGCTCCCAGTGTGGGCTGGCTCAGAGAAAATCTTCCCGTAGGTTGTAATCACTCACTGCTGTTTTGAGCCAAAGTTCAGTTACGTGGATTTTGCTGTAATACTCTTGTCTTACTGGTGCTAAAGGCATAATTGCCACCTTGCCTCATTGCTCCTAACTTTTCTTTGGGGAAGAGTTGAAGAACCTGCTGAGTGACCTCTGCACGTTACCGTGTCTCGCCTGTGCTCTACGCCTTTCACCTCCCTTCTGTTCAATCTTGATTATCAGCATTTTGAGAGAGATTTCTTTTTTTTTTTTTTTTAACTTTAACCAAAGTGCCAGCAAACTTGTGCTTGCTCAAACAGGTCTTTCAAACTTGTGATGCGAGTTTGTATTTATAGCGTTAAAAAAGTCATGTTATTTGTTTTGTTCTCATCTAGGTGCTTGAACTGGGATTTGATTTCTCATCCTATGGATCAGTGAATGAGTAACAGATGGCCTTGCCTCGTCTTACAGGCGCTTTACGCTCCTTTTCAAATGTCACTAAACACGAGGATTACAGTGAAGAATTAGCTGACTTAACGGTAAACAATTTTTTTCCACTTCCAAAGCATAATTGTAGAGCATTAGTGTGCATATAGTAAGTAAGAATTATTTGCTTTCTTCGTTTGCATTGCTATTTTATAAGAGTAGACAAGCAAGACTGAGAGGGTGTGGAGTTTTCTTTGCATTCCTTCGTAGTGCCCTCGCTCAGAGTCAAATTTGCTGTAGCTTTGTGGTTTATGCCAGGCCCTTACAGTCGTCCTGTCCTATGTGGATGTGTTGCTTGGCTATGTTAGCACAGCCCTGTTTCCTCATCTTTCAGGCAGTTCAGTTGAGTTGGTATGTTTTTAACTCTGAGTTTATGCGGAGCTGGCAAGCTAAACATTTCCTTTTGAACATTAAGTTCACCTCGGACTCTTGTTGAGGGAATGTTTAGAATAAATCTAGTAATACTGAATTTGGGTGCTTTTTTTTCCCCTCAAGAAATAATGGATTAAAGCAATAGATGCATTGTGGGAACTTGTAATATGGAATGAATTTGGAATCTTGGGAGCGGTAAACCTCTTGAAGTTTCAAGAGTTTAGCTTTACAGAGAATTCTGCCTTGGAGAGAGTATAAAGTAGTGAGAGAGCATGTGTGTGTGTATCCTTCTTTGCACTCAGAAAAGAGTGTGAAGAACAGGTAATAGGGAAACTTCTTGCAATCGTTAGTGCGTCCTGACTGAATGCAATTGGAAAGAGGTGTTTTTATCTCGTGTTTAATTTTGAAGGAACATCCATGTGGTAATTTGAAATAAATAGAAAAAAACCCTAAAATATTTTGCCTTTTCAGACTAAAAGATCAAAACTACATGAACAGTTGCTGAAGTCTGATCTTACTTGGAAGAAGATAGTAAAGTTTGTTGATGACAATTTGGACAAAAAAGAACACCAAACTGTAAATGGTGATTTAAAAACTATATTACAAGCTGCAAGACAAATAGGTATGTTTACATTCTCTAGTAGTTTAATCATATACTGTGTTGTTCGGGTATTCTTTTCCAGCTGCCTTCTGCCTGTATACTCTACATATTGGTACAGTATTAGTTCTACCTTGATGCTAGGCTTGCCCTGAAATATTTTTAAAACTCCACTTAATCTGATATGTATATGCACAATTTGGTCTTCTCCTTGGTTTTGTTTTTTTTTGTTGTTTTTTTTTTTAAACTATGATTCTGTTTTTATGTGAATATTGTTAAATTTTGATAGCGTTATTCTACAGTGTGTGGTGTAGTTTGCGTTAGACTGTTGGTAAGCAAAAGTGACAGCTTTTTTTTTGGAATGGCATTACTCTGAGAAAAGAACAATCTTGGTGTTATCTGCTTTAATTCCAGTTGATTAGTGTAATGGAAAATACGACTGCTACGAAGGCAGATAAAAATGCAAAAAACATAATCTGCAAGAAGTGTTTGGTGTTGTAGACAAATAATAAACTACACTCATCTGGAATTAAGCTTTTAAAACTGAAATGCATTATGGCAATGAAAGTATGAAAACTTGTTTTGTTTGGAAACCTAGTTTTTGATTGACAGACTGCAAACAGCACAAACTGAATTAGTTTTAGAATTTATCTTCATCAGCTCGTAAACTGAGCACATGGCTCAAGCTCTAGCCATTACATAATTAAAAAATTTTCATTTCAATCTAAAAGGTATATTTTCTCCTTTTCTGATTGATTTAAGTATCTCCAGTAGGACCCTAAGTAAAAAGACTGAGAGAATTAATGCATATAAATATATTTTTTTTATTTATTTTTTGGTGTTATTGACCAGAGATTTTCATCACAATACAAATGTTAACCTGCCTCACTTCTGATTCTATTTCTTGACCGTTCTTTTGAAGATAACCAGCAAATTGAGAATGAAACATATATCTAAACACAGACTTTCAAAAAAGACTAGACACGTTATTCATGTCCAGTATGTTGTAGTCAGTTGTACTGTACAGTTGTGCAGAAGTTGTCTGTTAAAGCTACTGATGGTGTTAATGGCCGTTGCTTTAGTGAGTCATCAGCAGAATTTTGAGTATTTCTAAGATCTCTGACAGAAGTGCCCTAAACTCATCTGACGATACAGAAGTGCCCTAAACTCATCTGAACTTTGCTTTGTGGCTCATTCCCTCCGTATTAGTGACGTAACTGTTATTTTTGCAAATTTGGTCCTATTTTTTTTTCTTTAAATCTAACACAAATCATTGAGCTCGTGCTGTTAGCAGACTTTAACTGCTTCAGGCCATGAGTTAAGCATGTGGCTGCCTGTCTTTGAGACAGGCCTCTAGGAAGAGCCACCTCTCTGCCCCAACTCAGGTACCTCTGCTTCGGGGCACAGATTTCAGCTGGCACGTGCGATACGCACCGCTTGGAGGAAAGTTGTGCAAGATGGAAAGTAATTTTTGCATCAGCTGTCAGGGCCCCAAGTTGGAAGAAGGGCAGTCCGTATTGATTGAGAGGATCTACATAGTTTTAAATATCTGTTGCGTATATTTAAATACTAAGAGGAATTGGAGTAAAATGTTGACTGCCAAAGATGCTATGACTGCAAAGTTTGCAATATAAAAAGTAAGCCCCTGTGTAGTATAGCAAGTAGGAAGAAATGGCTGGTGATGGAAAAAAAAAAAGGTTACAAGCAAAAGAAGTAATTGCTGTTCTTAACTGCAGGTGCTATCTATGAAGATAATTTGGTGTATTTGTGTTTTCTGTATTAATAACAAATTAGTATTGGCTGTGTGATTTATTTTTTAAAATATTTTTAAATTCTCACTTTTTGCTGAAGTTGGATGCAGAAACTGTCTGTTTTCCTATATTCCCCTCCCCAAACTTTAACAGAAGGCCTAGTGTGGTGAGTAGGTAAAGCAAATTAAAGGACTTGAAAGTAATAGTGGTAAATTTTTGTTTGGAGTGGAGAGGACAAAACAATGAATAGGAGATATTGGTAACAAAGGAGCATTAGCACAGAAGAAACTGAAGAACCTTCTATCAAATCTTTCAGTACAAGTCTTAGTAATGTGTTCCTCTGTTCTGACACAAGGGACTTGAAATCGTGATGTGCATTTGCATGTTAGGAATATGAGTAAGGTTCATGCAGCCAAACTTAGGTCTATAAGTTTTTAAATGTTGGGTGGTTGGTTTTTTCCCTGTAATTCCTACATATCTAGTGCCGAGAGGGAAGCTGAACTACCTTTTTCCTTTGAGATATATTTACATATATATTGTATGTGTGTAGCTTTATATTGCATATCTTCCATATGTAGGTATCAAATTAACCTGTAAACATCACTTCCAGTTCTCTTCGTGAACTTTCAGCTTTTCAAAGTGCACAATAGGGAAATTCAAGAGTAATACTGAATTTTTAAGCAGCTCTGTTTATATGTTATGTTTCTAGTTACTCAGCCTTGTTCCATCTGCTTATGTTGGATTTTTTTTCCTCTTTCCTATTACATAGTGGGAGAAAAAAAAACAACCTGGGTCTTTTTTGGGTTAAACCTAACCTAAGTTGAATCAAGTCACAAATGACAATGCCAGAGTAATTAAGAATCTTCTCACTGATTTTGGTGTTTTAATGGGCAGCAAATGAGGATAGCAGAGCAAATACATAGGCCTGTAACTGAGTAGCAGATGCAGAGGCAGGCACAAGGCAGTTTTGATTGCTGAAAAGAGGACAGCCACATTCGCTGTCAGAAGTGCCGTTTGGGAAGTTGTAAAAGGATTACGATATTATTCCTTTTAAAACAAATAGTTTGTTTTAATAGCTCTTTTGAATTAGCCATACCAGGGGTTCATCACGGGTGTTCTCACTTAAATTGTATGATTCTCAGCTGGAGTTCTGCCAGTTTATCTTGGTATAGCTAAAATATTGACCAGATAAAGGCATCTTGACAATGGCAACTTGTAAATCTCCAAGTTAAGCTTTTGAGATGTTTTAGAAGTTACGCAGACTTGGTAGAAATGCTTATTCTACTAAAAAGATCAGAGGGAGCTACCAAACATTTTTTAAACTTCAGAAGAAAATCTGCGTATTGTCCTCATGCAAAACAAAAAAATCCAGTTTGCTGACTGGTTTTTGTCTAGTAGTGACATTTTGTTTTGGTATACGGTTGTTTTGCTTATGATTTCCTTCACTACCTTAGTGAATATTTGTCTGGGAGATAAATTCATGATTTTCTTTAATAATGTATTTATTTGCATAACATGATATTTTGTAAATAAATTCATGCATTCATTTGCTTAATTCCTTTAGGTGATTTTTCTAACTACCACACATTCTGTAGTAATTCTACTGGGAATTACTGCAAAAATGTAGTAATTCCCAGCTGAGTTCAGTATGTTTAGTCTGTTATGAATATTCAGATTAGGCAGTGAATAAACAGTGAGACAAAGTGGAAATTTGTTACCTTTAAAAAGCTCTTAAATATACTTTTGTGAGTTTAAGACCTCAGGCAAGTTTTTCCTCTAACTCGGAAAAATAAGAAAGCTTTGGTAATTCTTAATATGAATTTCTTGTAAGTAGAAGGATAATGAAGACAGATGCTTTATTATCATATGCCTTTTATAATTCAGGACCTTGCAACAGTTGCTACTTGTTATTATGGTCTTCATTTCATATCTCTATTGAGACTTGCAGTAAGAAGTTGAATAGAGTTATGTTATAGGCGATGGAAAAGAATTAGTTTGGAGTGTATAAAGTTACATTTGGTTTTGGTTTTGTTAACAGTTGGAGCTGAAAATGGACAAGAAGCGATTGAAAGCGGAGCTGTTTTTCTCTTTAAGACATTTCACAGGAAAGAATGTGTTGGCCATGATGAGACAAAGGCGATCAAGCAGATGTTTGGGCCATTTCCATCATCATCTGCTACTGCGGCTTGTAACGCCACATGTCGGATTGCTTCTCACTTCACTGAAGAACAGCTTACAGCCCTCATACAGATGGCTGAAGAGCAAAATAATGATAACAGAGTCGTCTTTGGTAAAAATATAGTGTTTTCATTTGACATGCATGATTTGGATCACTCTGAGGAGCTGCCTGTGAATGGTGAGGCTGATGCGCAAAAAAATATAAGCTTGGATTATAACAAATTTCTCAATAACCAGCTGAATCACTTACAGAATTACTGTGATGAGAAATCTCATCTAAAGTCTTTGGAAAAAATAGATGATTCTTTTTTATGGTGCGAAGTTGCAAAGTATCTGAATGAATCTCAAGGGAGTACCCCTGGAGGGCCAACAACAGAAGACCTCTGCTGTACTTTGTATGAGATGCTTGCTTCTACCAAAAGTGACGATGAACTTCAAAATGAGGTACAGTACCGTGTTAACCACATTGCCTGCATTTGAATATTGCAGAAATATATAATTATTTTATATTGGATTATGCCAGTAGACTTTATCCAAATGTCATCTATGCCTTTTCTTTTCTTTTTTTTTCCATTTATCTTGAGAAAAATTACACGGCAGCATGTTCATTTACCAGGCAGAAGACAGATACAACACGAATTTTATGTGAATAGTCTCCTCTGCCCCATAACAGACAGGCTATTTTGGCTGTTTGCTCAGCTTCTTCACTTTTTTTTTTTTTTGAAGCTGTAGCCAATTTAAGCTACCATATAAAAGTGTGAGAACTTGCAAAGCCAAACTTTCCTGCACAGATTCCCCCTCCAGTTTCAGAGCCTTCTTGTCACTGAAAGGTGGAGGACTGTGAAGGTGGTGCTATTTTAAAACTTCATCATATCCCTTCTGTTTCTTTCAGTAAGGACAGAGGGTGGGTTTATTACAGGAAGGACAGAGAAAGCAGTTGCTGGGAGGTGGGAGTTGAAGGATAAGCACAGTGATAGAAAGGGGAAAGAGCATGGCCAAAGGCTGGAGAAGAGGCTTTCCAGGCACGTGCAAGAGAGATGATGGGATTAGTCCAGGCAGAAGAACTGTTTTGGAATGAAGCTAGGAAAGAATTCCTTCAGTTTACTAATGGCTTCTTCCTGTGCACTTTTCTGTTATGTTTATTGTTCCTAATTTGCCCTGCTCTCCTGCCCTGAAAACATCCACTACTTAAATTCCCAAACTGGCTTTTTCAAAAGACTTTAAATGTTGAAAATTTGCACAGAAATGCAGCTACCCTGTGAAAAGATGTGAAAAAGACTGCCCTGTGAAAGACAGTATTATGCAAATTTGCTGGATTTTGCCACTGCAGTTGCAGATTTTATTCTTCTTAACAAAAATGTTAGGTAATAGACAAGAGGACATGAGTTTTTCATTGTAGGTTTAGATAAGTTTCATTGATATCTATTGCATAATGGTATAGTTGCTGAAGCCATATTCTTATTTTGTTTGGTCATCAATAGACCACATTTTGGCTGTGCTTTCAGATATTTTCTTATAAGCTTCTAATTGGAGAACTTAAATATTAATATATAGGGAAGCTGATCTAATTTCTACTGTATTAAAATATAGTAGAAAAATAACACTGCAAACAGTTTCATATTTTAGGTGGTTGTATTGAGGGAAGACATTAAAATAAAAGACTGAACAGGTCTTGGAGAAGGAGATTAAATAAAGAAATTTGCATGTCACATAAAACATGAAAAAGAGTAACTTAATTTTCTATAGGGACCTGAAGTTTATTTATTGTACAGAGATAAAGACTTCAAAGTTGTTGGGGTTTTTTTCTACATCAGTGGAAGACTTGCAGATACAGTCACTGAGTACGAGGAAATAATTCCATGCTTCTGCATAATGGCTTCTTAATGCTAAAGATTAATTTGTAAAGTGTTAAAGAAAATGCTTGAAAAGTTTCCCTTGAAGCAAGAAAAAATAATTTTTATTTCGTGACTTTCTTATCATAATGGATTGCTAAATCAGTTGGCAGAAACTTCAAGTAATGTAGAACAGCAATAAAGATTTCCTTTGTTTTTGGTTTTATGACAAAAGCTTTCTGGCAAGATTTTCTATTTTGATGGCTTTACAGGAGTTTTAATTTGATAATATGAAAAAATTGTTTACTCTGCCAATGCACACCATACCTTTCTGAACATTATTTAGCAAGACTAGATTCTTTTCTTTGCATTACTGGAGAGAAAAGGAGTTCTTTCGCTTGAATTTCTGAAACCTCTGTCAGATTTTTAAGAACTCTTAGTAATAAAACCCCAAGTTTTCTCCACATTCTTCTTATTTTAACCCCCTGTTGCCTTTCCTTGCATCAATCTTATTTATTCATTATTCATTGCACAAAGTGGGACTAAGACTAATTTGAACCTGATCACCTTCTCTTCAAAGCTCACTGGCATTTCTATCATACTCTCTGTAAGAGTAGTCATGACTTCAGAATTTCTCCTGGGCTTTAGATTTTACCATCACTTAGGGATTTATTTATTTTTTTAAATTTATTTTTTATCACAGAAGTTTTGCTGGTGGTATCACTACGAGCAGATGGTGCTTTTAAACCTGAAGATAACCCATTTCTAGAACCAAATCATAGATTTGCCATATGGGATGGCATAACAACTGTGTGATTGATCATGAACGTTAAAAATCTTACATTAGTTGGGGTAATGCATGCATGCTAAAGTCTCTGTACTCCATGAAATTATTTTTTCTTTATAAACCAAGAAAAAAAAAACACTACTGATATGAAAGGATAAATCTTTGTAAGTAAAACTTCAGGTCTATAAAGTACATTTACATCTCATCATGCTCTACAATTACTTGAAAGGACATTGTAGAGAGGTTGGTGCTGGTCTCTTCTCACAGGTCATTAGGGACAGAACCAGGGGGAATGGGTTCAAGTTGCAACAGGGCAAGTTTAGACTGGACATTAGGAAGAAATTCTTCACGGAAAGAGTGGTCAGACACTGGAACAGACTGCCTAGGGAGGTGGTTGAGTCGCCATCCCTGGATGTGTTTAAGTGTTTCTTAGATGTGGTGTTGGGTGATACGGTTTAGGGGTGAACTTGTAGTTCTTGTAGTGAACTTGTAGTCTTTTGCAACCTGAACTATTCTAAGATTCTATGATCTTGTAAACCAGTGTCCATGTCTATTCTGCTGTTTAGGAAGATACCACTTGCTGTTTATTACTAAACGAGGAAAGACTGTGCTGGTGATGAGGATATTGGCACACTGACTATTATTTATTTTTTTATTAAAACTTAGTGTGGAGGATATTCCTCAGTTTGAGTACTCTGTTTCAGAATGGAGACTTGAGGCATCTGAGAACATTTTAGCAACTTTGCCAGCTAACCCCTCCCAGGATAACTAGGAAGAAGTTGGAGGAGTTTAGTCCCTCTTTGCTTACACCACACTGTTCTCAAAGGGTCTTTCTCTTTATTCTGTGAACTCTTGTGATTTGCAGAATTTTTCTGAATTCTATTTTGGCAATGTCTATATATTTTTACACTAATGCAGAGGTAGATTATTCCTTTGGTGTAACAAAACAGGAAGAAATTTCCCCAAAACAATGTAACTAGAGAAAAGAAAGGAAAATGAAAGTTCTGTTAAGATCTAGTTTATACTGCACAGATTATGAAAAATTGAGCAATTTATTCACCTTAGGCCAAGTAAAGAACTTTACCCAAATAAAATTAAGAAACTTCAGTGTAACTTAGTGTATTACATTAAATGGCGTTTCCCACACAAAATCATGTTAAATGCTGTATAAATGACTAGAATAACACCAGGCCGTGATGTGAAACAGCAGAACTGTTTCAAGAAAATTACATTCTAAATAGTAGTTTGCATATTATGTGAGGAGTACATATGTTTAGTTACCTCTCTATAAAATAGATTTGCTTATAAAATAAGACATAAGAAGTTTCCTGCTTAGACTTCTTTTTTTCTGCATTATAATTGTGACTATCCCGAGCTCTCTGCATTGAAAGGTAACACATACATGTGCTTCAACTTAAAGCATCCAGGGCTCCCATGAGTTAAATACAATCCAGCTGTATTGAAAACTGTTACAGTGGGAAGCAAACTTTCCTTTTTATTTCTAAGAATAATTCATTGTTAATGGTTTCCACTGAAAAAGTAAGATATGGCTTCTTCCTTGTTGTCATAAGCAACATTCAGGTAATGAAAACTACAGTAAGAGACCAAAGAGTAGTAATGTAGTGTTTGAAGGTGCCAAATCCTTCCTTCAGGAGTCAAAAACATTCCTTTCAAAGCAAAGTAGACCCTAAATCAGAGAAATACAAGTTGTAGAATATAGGTTTTATAGGAGGGAAAAAAAAGAAAGAGGTCACGACTTGGGCAGCACTTTTCCCTGTATGTATTCCTTAATAGATCCATCCTGTAATACGCTCATCATTAGAGCCAGAAAGTTAAAACTTTGTTACTGAAATTCAATTCTTTGTATGCGTATTTCAGAATGGAAGTTAATAGGTTATTTTGTGGTTTTATTAAGCAGATTTTTGGGTTTTTTCAGTGTAGTGTTTGTGTGTCTCCAAATGCTTGGTGTAACAACAGACTTCTAGATGGTTTCCCTCAGGTTGTGCGGTGCGGAGCTCTGTTGTCTCTCAGACTTCTGCCTGTAACTTTACTTTAGCTGCCTTTGTCATTGGTGGCAACATAATGATTTATTTTTTTTTTCCACTTGAATTCACTTACTTTGTTTCTGTTGCCCTATCCTAATCCCAGCACAAATGTCTGCCAGTATGCTTTGTTGGTGGAACCTGTAAGTGCTCTTGGGATCAAGAGCGAGGCGTACTTCACTAATTTGTCAATTCAACGAACTGGCAGGAAGTTTCTCTGTGTCTACCACCAGGCTTTCTGCAAAGGAAGTGCAGAAGAATAAAGGAAAAGAAAATCTATTTAAACTTTCACAGAATCTGAAAGGGACCTTTTCTGTCAGTGGTACGATATCTTAAACTAAGCAAGACTCATTAATAAAAGGATGTGGAAAAGTTTGTCCCAACTTCTCCCTTGAAGACTGCTCCAGAGTCTTGTTGCCTGGGTGGTTAAAATGAACCCTTGTTATCTGCTTTCTGGCTTTATTCAGGGCTAGTTTTATGATCACTTTTCCTGTGCTATAGTTGTCCTCTTCTTTTATTAAACCAATTTAAAAAATGAGCATCAAAGAACTGTGCTTGTAACTTTTTTTCTTCCAGATGATGCTCCAGCTTTTGAACATTGCCTTTCCTTTCATTTACCCTTCAGGCAGTTCTTTGCCAACTTTTAATTCTTCTATTAACACTCATCTTCATGAATTTAATAAGTCCTCATGTGGAAAATTGCAATATTTTAAATCAAGTCCAGATGTGAGACAACCGCTATTTATTCATTTTCTAGATTAATGAAGTGTTAGATGAAGTGATGTATCATTAGTAACCCCATGCTATGTTTACGCCATTTTCCAGTTACCTGCATGTCTTCTTGATTTTTCTTCCAAAATACATCTTTTTAACTTTTCTCCAATTGTATTTATATTTTTCTTACTCCTGATATTATTGCCCGTGTAGATGTGTGCTCCTTGACCTGCAATTTCATGTGCCAGTTTTGGAAGATTTAAGAAAGATTATCTTACACTGAAGCTGCAAGAACAGTGAGCTCTGAATTTTATTCTTAGCTTCGATGTGATAATTTTTTTTATCCATACTCCGTTCTCAGTTAATTTTTTTAACCACAGACAAATTTTAATTTTAAAATTGAAATTAATTAACAGGTCAGTAATTAAGACTAAATAATACGGAGTTGGAATTTCCCTTTCCAAAGGGAAACTTGTGGTACAGTAAGGTACCTTGATAGGGAAGTCAACTGGTCTGTGGAACTCAGAATGGAAAACATACCTGGATGCTTTCAAAGCAAAATATACTAAAATTATTCGCTGATGTAGTGATATGAGGCCAATAAAGAGAATGGTAGACTGCAAAGTTGGAAGGGACCTCAAGGATCATCTGGTTTAACCTATCTTGGGAAAGGCACGGTCTAGCCAAGACGGCCCAGCACCCTGTCCAGCCGAATCTTAAATGTGCCCAGTGTTGGGGAATCCACCACTTCCCTGGTGAGATTATTCCAATGGCCAATTGTTCTCATTATGAAAAATTTTCCTCTCGTGTACAGTTGGAATCTCTCTAGGAGTAACTTGTACCCCTTACCTACCCCTTACCCTTTTCTACGTGGCTCCTCATAAAAAGGGAGTCTTCATCTTCCTCAAAGCCACCCTTTAAGTACGGGAACATGGTGATAAGGTCTCCTGTCTCCCTTTCTTTTCTCAAGGCTGAACAAACCCAGTTCTTCCAGCCTTTCCTTGTATGGCAGGCTTCCCAGCCATTTCTTCATCTCTTTGGCCTTCTTCTGGACCCTCTCCAGCCTGGCCACATCTGTTCTGTACAGATAGCAGGGACCAAAGCTGAACACAGTATTCCAAGTGTGGCCTGACAAGCACTGAGTAGAGTGGGGTAATGATTTCTTTATCTCTGCTGATCATGCTCCCGTTGATGCAGCCCATCAGCCTGTTGGCTTTTTGTGCCAAAGCAGCCCACTGTTAACTCATGTTGTTGTGCACCAGCACCCCCAGGTCCCTTTCCGCAGAGCTGCTCTCCATCTGGGTAGACCCTGGCCTGTGCTGCACTCCTGGATTATGTTTTCCCAGGTGCAAGACTTTACACTTGTCCTTGTTGAACTTCATAAGGTTGTTAGCCCACTCTTTCAGCCTATCCTGATCTCCTGCAAGGTAGCTCTCCCTTCCAAAGTGTCCAGTTCCTCACTCAGTTTGATATAATTGGCAAAATTCATAAGGGTACATGTGATCCTATCATCCAGAGTACTTATGAAAATATTAAACAGTGTTGGGCCCAGTATGTGTCCCTGAGTGACCCCACTTGTGACAAGTTGCCAGTTTGAAAAGGAGCTGTTGACCACCACCCTCGGGGTGTCACCCAGTTCCCCACCCACTGCGAGGACCACTTGTCTAGACTGTAAGGCACCAGTTTCTCTAGGAGGAGGCTGTGGGGAACTTCATCAAAAGCTTTGGAGACATCCAGGAAGGCAGTGTCCACCACTTGCCCCAGGTGAACCAGATGTGTTACTTTGTCATCAAGTTTGTCAAGCAGTATTTGTCCTTGATGAACCTGTGCTAGCTTTTCCTAATCACATGCTTCATTTGACTTGTTAGCCCCCGAGAGTATTTGTTCCATAATTTCCCAGTGACTGAAGACTAATGGACCTGTAATTTTGTGGGTCCTTCTTTAAGCCTTTCTTGGAGATGGAGGTGACATTAGCCTTCTTCCAGTGTTCTGGGGTCTCTCTCAATCTCCACAATTTCTCTAAGACTGAGGAGAGCAGCCTCGCAACAATGTCAGCCAGCTTTCTTAACACTCTTAGGTGGATAACATCTGGGCCCATCAGTTCGTAGGGGTCACGCTCCTGTAGTAGTTTGCATGCCAGCTCTTCTGGATTCTGTGTTTGCATCAAGCTGGATTTTTGTTCCAAATGCCTGGGGCCCAACTGTGCTTTTAAAGACAAATAAAAGAAACACATAGCAGGAGATGAGCTAGTTTTGTGGGGTTTTTTTATTTATTTTTTTCCATCTGTATTCATCTTTTAAGAAATCATTCCAGTCTACCTAGTATAGTGTCACCACCTTCTGGAAGCATACATGGTTCTTTATAAGTAGGAAATTTGCATATAAAACTCTTCTGAAATGATAGCTGCATTTCAATAAGGAAAAGATAAGATATTCACATATTATAAAGTGTTTTCCTGAGTTAGACAAATTTGGGTTTCAATATGTTTTCTTGATACTTGATAACTAAGTTATTGTATCCTTCAGCTTGCAGCAATTACTGCTTTGGGATTTGTGGTGGGGTTTTGTTGTTTTTGGTTTTCTTGTTTTCTTTTTTTTTCCTGCATGTCTAAACCAAAGCATAATGGACAAATTTGGCAATAGAAGTAGCAGCTTTAAACTGCTGCTTGCAAGTCACGGGGCACATCTTTCACAGTAAACCATGACCGGTCGCTTGTTAATTCTGATCTGAATGGAAACTATAGAGCTCAGCAGTCAACAGATTATGGTTTTTTCCTAGCCATTTAGTTACAGTTGATTTTTTTTTTTCCCTTTTTTTTTTTTTTCCAGAAAGCTTTTTGTCATGTTTCTCATGGATGATGGAAAGATGCATATTTTTGTTGTTGGTTTCTTGTTGTTTTTTAATGCTGACTGCTGAGTTAATCTTTTCTATGTGTTTATATGATGAGTACTGTGGGGTTACTCTATGAACTGATGGGTTGATAAAGGAGGTAAGACCCCTTAAATTTTCCTGGATAATATTCCCTCTTGTGTTTGGACTTTTTGAGGGGAAAACTCCATTCAGTGTTTTGCAGTGCTGGAAGGAGAAAATATGTTGTGAGGCTGGGTAAATATCACTTTCATCTATCATGATTATCTTTCTAAAAGCCCCACAGTTCTTGGATACCATCACTGACTTTATCTGATGAACATTCCCTCTTATTTGAACAAAGCATTCCTTTCCAAATTTGAAAAAAGTTATAGTAAAAAAATGGTAATATTGCATTTCACATGCTAATATGATTGTGAGAAAATGTTTGTCTAGACTGATTTTGATCAGTAGTTGCCTCTTATTCTGATGACACAAGTCATCACTTCTTTAAACTTTACTGTTAGTATTTTACTGATAGATGTACTTGTTTCATTTTGCATACAAAATAAAGAGGAAGGCAAGCGGCACAGAGCAAAAGTTGTGAAAACCATCTTTAGTTATTAAATGTTAGACTTTCTTAATGAAGGTAGCACTCTTTTGCATTTTATTGCCTTGCTTTGAGCAGTAAGGTGAACAAATGAAATCTGAAAAGTGTAGGTGTGGGCGTACTAGACCAAGTCCAGCAAAGGACTACAGGAATGATGAAGGGACTTGAGAGACTGAGAGCTGGGGTTGTTCAGCCTGGAAAAGGGAAGGCTCAGGGGGATCTGATCTGACGACTTGGTGAGGGAGTGAAGAAGATGGAGCCAGACTCCTCTCAGTGATATCCAATGGCAGGACAAGAGGCAATGGGTGTAACCTGAAATACAAGATGCTCCATGTAAATGTAAAAATTTTTGTCACTGTGAGGGTGGTCAGACACAGGAGTGATTTGCTTGAGGAGTTTTGGAGTCTTCAACCCTGGGGACTAGATCATCTCCGTAGGTTCCTTCCAACCTCAACCGTTCTGTGATTCTGTATTTTCAATTGAATAGATGGAAGAAACTGGAAAAAATTCTTCTGTTCATATTTACTCCTAGGTCTGTATTAAGTCTTAATTTTTCCCCGATGGATTTCTTGATTTAAAATCAAGTGTAAACTATCCCTTACCCTAATATATTCTTTTTTTAAGTTAAAAAACTTCCTGTTTTGTAACTTGTTAGGAGAACCTCACAAGTAGAGTGAACCTTTTGTTTTAATCTTATAATGAATTATGATAAGAGGAAATAAATAGATCTCGTGTTGCAAGTAATCTCAATTAGGTTTTAAAGTGACCTTGATTTCAAATGTGTTAAATTGGTCTCCTTAAGTGTCTATGAATAATGGACATTTGTTGTTCAGAGAAATCATTCATTTAGTTTCCTGCTTTAAACGGGAATCTGTAATGGTCATTATTCTTTGAAGAGAAAATACATACACTCTTAATTTACGTCACCAAATTTCTAATGCCCTTTAAAAGCCTGACATTATTTATGTGAACACTTTAATTTTTTCAATGTGTAAGCTAAGACAAGTATAACATTGTGAAATGACATTGAAATAGAGCTCTACCAGAAAATGTGTTCTTTAGAGCTCATAATGCAAACCAGCTACAAAAGAATTTTTGAATTTCTGCACACTGCACACACTTGTTCACTCCTTTGAGTAAATGAACAGAAGAGCAAATACTGCATTGCACATTACCACGTTATTTCAGAGTGAGACTAAGCAAATATATGTAGATTTTGTGTCCTACTAGTAACTTAGTGTGCTGTTTCAGTAGCACCCACTGCAGATGCTGTTCTCTGTATTTACTTGTTTCTTGTTGCTTTCATGAGCAGCCAGTGTTACACCTGAGTATTACATTTTACGTATAAAATCTGTATGTTCTAAATAAATATTTGATGACCTGAAAACACTTAGCTCGCATTGCTAAACCTGGATTCATTTTGGTAATTCTCGGGTCGGGGTTGAGAGTGATTCACTGAGCAGTCTGAATATATAATTACATATTATAAAAGAGCTCTGAGCTCTTCAGAGTTCAGATTATAACAACTGACTGTGAGAAGTGCGTTAGCATTTAATTTTTTGCAGACTTGCGTGGTGCTCAGGTGCTCGTTTTGAGATCATTCTTCTGACATACTGTGAGGGCTCCAGCAGAACAGGCTGCGCTCTCTGTGCATGGAGCCGTCGGCTCTGGCTCGGTATTTGCCTACTGCTTTGCTTGGCTCGGAGGGCAAGCGGAGCGTGTTTGCATGTGCTGCCTAGCCATTCCCCTAGTTACAAACTGACCTTCTCCATCCAAGAAGTGCAGTGTGCAGGTGTGAGATTAAATGTGTACTTTTCTTTCCTTAAGCAAAATACGACGTGAGGCCTCAGCTTTTTGCTGCTTTGTTAGAAAGCCAGATATTGGACTTGACAAATGCTTAGCTCCTCCAAATATCAAACACGAAGATTCCACTATCAGAAACTCAGTTTTACTTGTCCCTGGCTCAGCACATCAGTCTGGCTGCATGTGATTCTTTGCTCTTGGAAGATTCTCTGTTCCTGCTAAACCCAAGGCTTGGCTTTTCTGTATAAGCTGCTGCTCCTCTCTTAAGGCTTAAAACTCCCAGCTGCAGCTTTTCTAATTCATCTGAAGCAGAACCAAAGATGCTTCAAGAGCCATAGTGCAGGGCTGCTCTTTTCCTTGCACAGTTTTCATCAAGCTGTTATTAGGTGGAAAAGGACAACTTTGGTGTCAGAACATGATTTTAGTCTTTTGGTGAAGTTATTTGGTGAAGTTTGGTCATAGGAAGTTCCACTTCAACATGAGGAGAAACTTCTTCACTGTGAGGGTGACAGAGCACTGGAACAAGCTGCCCAGAGAGGTTGTGGAGTCTCCTTCTCTGGAGACCTTCAAAACCCTCCTGGATGCATTTCTGTATCACGGTATCACCTACCGTAGGTGATCCTGCTCTGGCAGGGGGGTTGGACTTAGACGATCTTTCGAGGTCCCTTCCAACCCCTAACATTCTATGATTCTATGATTTGGCAGAATGTGAAGCCACTAGAACTAGTTTTAGTATGTGATCTTCAGAAGACATAGTGGGAGACACTTTTCTGAACTATAATAAATAGCATATTGTGCTGAGGCATAAGTAAACAGTGCAGCTTGTTAGTGACTGAGAAAATTAAATTGGCCAGAAATTGAAGTCAGTGGTGAAATGGCTGATGAGATTGTTCAAAGCGAAAGAAGTAGGAAAACTGAATATATTTTGAAATAATAATTAAGCATGTGTAAGTACAAAGACAAAGCTTCTAGGAAGAAATATGAGCATCATAAAAATCCGTTGGAGATTTGTCTTTGATTTCAAAACGGTTTTGGTTTTACTACTTGTCTTAGTCTGTGCTTGTGTTTTAAAATTATTCTACAAATGTGATTTCTGAGCTATGTATACATATGCACAGCCAGCAAAATAACAGTTAAAAATAGGATTACACTGACATGCATTTCTACAGCTTGCAAAATTTTTGCCACTTAGAAGAGCTTCAGCTTCATGGTACCGTTGTATTTTTATGACACTTTGCCATAGAGGAATATAGTTACACACTTGCCAGTTAATTGCTCTTTACTGATTTTTCACTAGTTTAAATCAATGAATTTTATACTGTTTATACTTGGACAACTAATATAAACAGATATAGTAATATATACATGAAACATTTAGCGAAAACTGAATGCTTTGGGGAACAGACAGCAGTCATACTGCAAGTTTTTGTTCAAAAAGGAAAATAGATCACATTGTGGTTTTTATTATAAAAACTTTGACTAAACAGCCTGATTTAGAACAGGAAGTATTTTTTTTCTGTCATATTTATTACTTTAGCTATTATGAGACACAAAAGATGCCGTGAAACAGCTTTCAGAAATGCATAGGTACATGGAAAATCTGGACTATTTGATGCCAAAACTGACTGTCTTAGGAGTGTATTTTTGTCATGCTGCAGTAGCTTTCCAGACCTCTAAACCTGGCATGTTAATGCTGTGCTGGGGCTAGGCATGGGCTCTGCAGAAAATCAACAAAAGCATTCTGTGTTTCAGCATCTTGTGTTACTATATTATATATATACTATAAATATCTAGAGAATTATATATAACTATTTTATATTACTTGGAAATGTTTATTGAAGCCCTAAGTTTGTGGAGATTAGGCTTGTGGAGGCTATGTGTAAGAATAGCAAAGAATTGTGATATTTCCTTTTTTCATGTACAAGTCATTATTAAACCGTGCCTTATTAATGTGAAGTACAAAAACTGTGAAAGTTCTAGTTGAGTGAAGAAATATGCAAGTGGAATTTTGGAATAAGGAGTCTACTGAATCTCCTTACTCAAAGTAATCGAATTAAATGCTATGTATCTTGCTATGCTACTTAAAATGTCACTCTTTAGAAAAAAATGCAGGTGCTGAAAACATAAAAATATTCGTCCAGGTACATAGATGTTTAAATAAAAAAGCCACAGCCAGAAAATTTTATTTTGACTGAACATATGTTAAAGACATCAATATCTGTATATTTGTATCCATTTGTAAAGACCTTGAAGACCTTCATTGTAAGCACTGCCAGATACTTTCAGCTTTATGGCTGCATTTCATAGTTTGTCTTAAGCAGGGAATGTGTTAATACAGACTGTCTACTGATACGGAAAGCAGTTTCAGAAGATGACTTCCTCATTACTGTATATAGGAGGTGCTAAAAAATAATTGGAAAAGGATTCACAGGAGGTCCATCATTGAGAAGGTAGCATGTGAAATCAAGTATGGAAAACTGAGGAAATAAAATATGAAAAATAGTTGCCAGCTCAGCTTGATGCAAAGAAGTAGCAGTAGTACAAACATATATAGTGTGGGAGTAATGCATGAACGGACTATGGCTGGCAGGAAAAGGCACCCAGAGAGAGGAAAGGGATAGCAATAGACTGGCAGCATAAACCAGACAGGTTTTGTAAATACAAACTGTTTTTCTTAATAAAGAAAAAAAAATCTCACCAAGAGTTTTGGTTAACTTTCAGATTCTAAGAAAGTTTGCTTCCAGTGCTAGCATAACTTTTGCGGCAGCTGAGCAATTTTCACTGCTGAACAAAATGTGCATGAGCATCAACTCTTCAAACTGTGAGACAGACCAGTTGTTTACTCCTTGTGAGATGTTCTTCAGGATGCTCTAAGCTACCTACTTGCTCCATTTGGACATGGAAATTCAGTTGCCTGTAAGGGCTTTAAGCAGACTCTGAGAATGAGGAGATGATGATGATTATGTCAATAAATATTCTGTATCCATTTTTATATAGGACATAGTTAGACTGTGCTGCTCTTTAGTAATGGGAATTGTTACAGACTCTATCAATATACCCCTGTACCTCTTACATGCTTTCTGTTATTGGTGCTAGTTTTTCATGATTGCTGAACCACTGTTCATTTGGCATCTGTTTTTGCAATTTTGAACAATGTCTGAAGTGATAAAATGTTATCTAAAAAACATATTAGGCACATCAAAAGTTCTAAATGGCTTATTTTGAGTGGCAGAAGGAAATGCCAGTACTTACCTAACTTCCAGAAATATTCATCTTTTGCTCCTGGAGAATTTGTCAACCAGCCCTACTAGTGATTGTTACTAAGCTACTAGTGATCATAAAGTTAGCTGTAAGTTTAGGAAACCTGCCTAGGATCATTGTCTGAATGTTTACAAATGGTTATGAATCCCAAACTTATCATAGTTACAAGTTTTGTTAGAAAATAGGGAAGAGTATATCTAGTAGTTTTTCCAAATATCTGGGACATAATAAAGAACAGGAAGGGCTCACAGCCAGAGTAATTCTTTATATAGTTCACATTCCTCCTACTTTTTATTCTGTCATCATTTGCTCATGTTTCCCCTGAATTCGCTCCAGAATTTCATCTCTAAACCTCTCTGAATGCAGTATGTCTCTTCTTTTGTCTTTGGACATTTTAGGAGACTTTTGCCAGGGAACTTTCCTGAGGAAAATAAAGAACAGGAGTAGCTCTTGTTATTAGTCTTCTTTAAGAGAACAATTCAAAAAGCTACTGTTTAATATCCATTTTGACTTAAAACCAGCTTATTTAAATGTTTATTGCTATGTATATGCAGTGCCACATCAAAAATTTGGATATGATAATATGTTGATGTAACTTAGTCTGCGTTTTTCTTAAGGTATCATGAAATTACAGCATTAGCTTTCAATTTTGTGTGTGTGTGTGTGTACCCTTACATCACAGATATTTTCATGTCACAGCAACTTGTCTCAAAAATCATGTTTGGTTTTAAGTGTCAAGGTGGCTCTTCCATCTGTTCGCTGAAAGAGCTTTCTAGCCCTAACAAATTAACATATCACAAAACTTATTCCCCATTACCTAGTTCATAAAAGCAATATCCATTTTGGGAAAGTACAGGCATATGTGGATCACCCCTGTGGTGTTTTATCTCTATCTTATCATCAAAGCTTCTAACTTGGCATGAGACTGGCTTTTCAAGCTCATATTCTTCTCTTTGTAATTTTATTAAAATTACTAAGAATTTTATATTCAGACAATACAAAGCTTAGGTCTCATTATTCTTGACCATGAAGCTTATCTTCTCCCCTTTCATATAGAGAAAATAATCTGGTTATTTTTGATGCAGTTTTCTTCTTTTTTAGTTGTGGCCTCTATTTAAATCAGAAGTATACAGCTCAGCTGATGTCCAAGGACTGTTGAAACCCCACGGGTGACAGGAACCTTTGTCTTTTTGTGAAAACTGAGCCATGCTGTCTCCCTTCATAAGAAAACGGATTGAATGGCATTTGAGTGCTGGGTTTTGAGGACAGAACTTAAGAAATGATGAAAGAGCCACAGTAAGAGCGAAGAGATGCTGGGCTTCATCCCGGTGCTATGAGCTGGTCACTCTCCTTCCTGTCAGTAACGTTTCCCCTTTCCTATCAACTCCTTTACTTCAGTTTTGTAATGAGAGAAAGCTTGTTGTGTCTTTGAGGTGGTATGAGGCTTGATCTATTCATGCGAACTTTTGAGTCGGCTTCAATATATCATTAAACTTAATGAGATCTTTTTATAGAGCAAGCCAGCCTGTAGCTGATAGAACTTTTCCCTTTTTATTTTCTTTGATGCCGAGATCTTTTCACACCCGCGTGGAAACATGAGGAACTACAGGTTCTTCCAGAAATGCCTTCAAATGGCCTGAAAGATTAAGGCTCACTCGTTAGTGAGACACAAAATCACTTTCCTCCAAGTCATTTTTATGGAAGGTGGGAAGAGGGGAAACCCCACAAACAAATCACAAACCCACAGCTGCTTGGGCTGGCACGGCTGGGTTTCCTCCAGCTCTCAATGCTGTGTAGCTCCTGTTAGCCCATGTCTTCTGCTGGTCGACAAAGAGTTTGTACTGGGACTTTACTGGTGGGTCACTGGTGGGTGCTGATGCTGCTGTGCTCGTGCTGCAGCCACAAAAACTCACCTTGTTTCAGGCAAAAACTGACCTTGTTTCGTCCTTGTCTGCTTGGATGTACGGCAGCCCCGTGTGTTGGAGCAACCCAGGGCCGGTCAATGTTAGCAAAGGCGTGTGGCCATTCGGCCTGTTGCCCTGGGGAAGCCTGTAGGCCCTGGCAGCCGTACACGGAGGATATCAAAATTCTCACTTTACTATCCTAACCGAGATAAAAATTGCATTCAGTGTTGGAGTCCCTCAGTGCTCTTCATCCATCTCTGTTAAGAAACATGAACTAACTCCTTCGCTTGCTGGTATTTTCTTTTATGGTGTCAGTAGGCATTGGGCTGGCAGAAGCGTTGGCTGAGAGGTGAACGACTGCTCAGGCACGTCCTCCTCCTGAAATGGTTGGGTTTGGGAATTGCTGTCCTTTTAGAAAAAACTTCTCTTTTGCAGGAAAGAATTGTATGGCTACTACTGCCATTTTATAGGAGTCTTAAATCCTCAGCCCTTAAAGAAAAAATAAAATAATGGTTTTAGTCTGACACAGAAACTAATTCTATAAATGTGTAGTTTCTGTTGGGTGTAGTCAAAATTTCTTAGCCTTGTATCTACAGGTAAAAAAAACCGTGATAAGTGCAGCAATTAGCTAATTTTAGGATTTATTTTCTTCAAAATTCATTAACAGCTGATGCCAGAATAGTCCTGAAAATAAATGCTAGTTTAAGGAATCACGTAGCAGCAAGTTCTTCTATGTTTAAATTGGTTTTCAGGGCTTCCTTTTTAAAAAGCAAATCAGCAGTCTGCTGTTTGTAGATGCTGTTTGATATTATTTCTAATTGCCTAAGTCTTTAGGGTAAATAAGCTGGTGGAAGTTGCCTTGTAGCTATATGTTTGAAACTGGTGCATCTGTGCAAATTTCTAATTAGTCAGTGTCAGTCTCCAGGCTACTTACTTTCGCTTAAAAATATTAAGAAAATTTGCTAAGGTCCTTTGTGATTTTTTTGTGCTCGTCTCTTTGTCAAGTATGGTAGGCAGTTCTAGTATGGATTTACAGAAAAAGCTGGAGAAGGGCTTGCAGCAAATATTTTAGAATTATGCTGTGACAGATTATTTTTTTATAATATAAAGAGAATATTAAAGAGAGATCTATAACCAAAACTGATGCAAAAATAGATAAGATGACTGTTTTAGGGCTACTAAGCAATATTTACTTTTATGCTATTTCCATATACTTTCAGTCTGGGGTTTGAGTCTTATGAGAAAAAATAATTGTCGTCTTTTTTCCTGTAACTGATAAATTTCAGTGTTTTAATTGTAGATTTTAGTTTGATTTAAAAGATGTCTTGCCTGGTGCCTGTAAGCTGAGTCTTCTTAGAAATTATTTATCATGTTTTAATACAAATTCTGGAGTTTTTCTTGCTACAGTTTGTATATTTCTGCTAGTGTGTAGCTGAAGTAAAATTGTGTAATGGTATGTGGATACAGAAATACAAAAAAAAAAGAGGTAGTGCTGATGTGCTGAGGAGAGATGGTATGAAAAAGAGTAATTGGCTGTGTCTCTATTTGCACTTTGTACTTATACTCCTAGACTAAAATCGTGTTCTGTGCTGAAGACCAGATTTCCAGCATTTCTTGTTGTAAACGTAGTAATGAGAAAAGCCACCAGAAATTGCATGTTGAGTAAGTATTTATCATGAATGCATTATGCTTATAGAAATAACTTTCCAGAAGGCAATGTTATAGGAAAACTTTTCCATCAGCTTCCTCTCAGCTTTCTGTCTTCTAAGTAAAATTGAACTTTGCTGCTTTTCTTTAAACTGCCTGTTTCTAACTTTGTATTTAGTTCATTATTTTCTTCTGATTGCTGTCTGAAAGTAAAATCCAAGAATTCAAAGGTAACTGATTTCACAGACAGACCTTCAAGACCTCTCTGATGCCAAGTAGTAATGTCTCATTTATCCTCATGAAGCTTGATTCTGCTGCAGGCTGCCTGAGAGCCACATGCTCCTTGTCCCATTAGAATGTGTGCCTGTGGGCATGTAGTTCTGGTCCGGTGGATCAAGGAGGTAAAAATATGAGAGTCCTCCAACCCCTGTACTGAGAAATAGCCATCAGAGATGCATTCTGCATACACATAATTTATAAGAGATTTGCCTTCAAAGGGCTTTAAGTGCCCAGCTACTGTTATGTTTTGTGAGGAAGATGCAGTTAAGCTGAGCTTGCTAAGACTCTGTGCAAGTCTCTGAGGTGGAAGTGGTCCTTAGTATTACTGGAAGATTGTTTCTGTATAGGTGGTATTAATGTGATGGGCTGGATATTCAAAAATGTCAGGCTTGAAAAAAGAAAAGCAGGTGGAAGAGCTGAACAACTTTCTCACACACCTAATACCTGTTTTCAATAACAATGGTAAGAACTTGTGCTTTGTCTGACTTGTCTTGTCTTAGTCAACCTGTAAAAAACATGAAAATACAAAACGTCCAAGATCTGTTTTTAAACTAAGTGTTCTAAAATCGATAGATGTTAGAGATGGTGATAGTCCGTTACTTTTCAGCACAGTAGTAATTAGCAATCAGTGTATGTATTATATCCATGAAGTTTGTGTTGAATTTGCTCATGCAAAAACCCCCTTTATCTTCAATGTCTATGTTTCTGTTACTGAATCTTTTAAGCAAACGCTAATATGGATTTTAGTCTGGTATTCTTTGGGTACTATATCCAGACAGCTTATGTAGTTAACTTGTAGCCAAAGAAAAATGTTGTACTTTCCCTATGATTTTTGAAATAAAGCAGTCATTTCAGTTACTTGAGCAGCTCGGACAGAAGAGGCTTGAGATTGTGCTGTGGGGATGATTCTTCTGTGGCTGTTTGAAAACTCTGTCTTGTAATGCAGTATCATCTACAAACAAGCCACTAAACTCAGGCATAGGCATTGGTTGTGTCAGTGGTGCTCTGTAATCTAGGCCAACTGTTAGGTAGAGAGATGCCAGGAACAACCACTATTGTCTGAATTTAGTTTTTTTGGTCATTTATTGCTACGGAGCAGTACTTACTACTAAGACAAGCAAGGTACGAGGACTGTTGCTAGACTATTTTTGTTTCCATTTGAAAAACGAAGTATTTTCTGAGATTTATAAGATCCCTTCCCACCTCACAGAAGATGCAGAAGTCAAGAAAATGCCTTTGCAAGGACAGATAGTTTATGATGTCGAAATAATGCTCACAGTTCTGTACCGCGTGTTTGAGGTCACACTGAGGACCTCTAAGGCTCCTTGTAAATTGTGCCTTATAGAATTCAAAAGTGAACATTAGCTATTTAACATTCAGAGTAAAATCTCGTTTCAATCTTGAACTGTGAGTTCAACCATAAAGATGTACTTTTTATGGCTGAGCCTTACTTGAAAAAATTTACTGTGTCATACATCTCATTGAGGTTCAGCTTTCTTGTTACTTGCTCTGGCAGATAGACTGCTGCCTGTGTCTCCTTGGGTTTTCCATCTAACTAGCATGTATTCAGTAGAAGTCATTAGCATGGGGCCCCTGCCTCACCTTTCTAATGTAGTATGACATATCTTGTCCTTTTGTCCCTACATGGATTACTCATTACACTTTCTTCCAGATATTAAGGCTGTGCACATAAAATGAAATATAAAAATCATTCAGACAAATATTATTCACCATATATCACACTCATCTATGTCTTTATGGTCACTGATTTCACTGAAGTCATCTGGGACCTTTGTTATTGAAAGCGCTCGGTTGCCTTTTGGGCACAAGCTGTTACTGACTTCAAGGAATGTAGTAGTTTGGCTCGTGTTCAAGCAACTGCTGATTGACACACAGCCTCTCCCAATGTTGCCTGTTGTCTAGTTTATCTCATTATAACTTAATAAAAAGGCAGCTGTGTACATTCACCAGATTGCTTTGCTTGCTCTCCGGGTCTTGGACCTTGACTTTTCAGGCCAGAATATGTAATGTATGTATCAAATCTGAAATACTAGCACTTGCACTGAACACAGAATTATGCCCCTCTGCCACCTTCTGTGTCGCAACCCTCAGATTTTTGCAAACAAGATTGCATAGATTTTTTATTTTTAAAAGGCTGTCCTGAAAGAGTCATGATCTGGGTACCTGTTGGTCTGAGAACCTGTTTTGTTGGGGTTTTTTTATATGTTTGTTTTGGTGGGATTTTTTTATGTGTGCAATGTTACACATTGTTTAATGTTTTTCCATCGACCTGTGGAGTCATTAAAAACATTCAGGTTACAGACTCGAGTGTCAGGAACATGTGTCTACCATTCAAATCTGCACATTCTTTATCTTAAGCATGAATTTCCCTGTTGACCCCTTGCTGGAATGAGCTCGAGATGAGTGGTAGAAGCTCAGTATGTTAGAAATAAATATAATGCTAGCTAAGTGTTGAAAGTATTTCCAAGAACTGTTACTCTGGTGATTTCTTCATTAAAACTTCCTATTACACTGTCATGAACGTGGTCCCCAGCTTCACTGTCCTTATAAGACTCATTGCTTCTAGTTGGCATTTGAATGCAAGAAATTTAATCCCGTGGGTGATTGAGTTGGATATGACCCTGCTAACTTCTGGGTTTGATTAATGGAATGCATTTCATTTCGAATGAAACATAGTAGTTAGCCTCCTAAGCTATGTAAATTGCTAGGAGTGCAATTTTTTCTTTTTCTCTAGAATAGAAAGCAACATGTTTAGAAGCAAAATGTTGCATCCAAAATTTTTCTCAACAGCATAAAGCCTCTGGAGAAGTTCTTTTTTTTCTGTAGCAAATATTAAGGATTTCTGTGCAATTTACACTAGACTTGTCCAAAGGAGCAATGCAGCTCATTGGGGTTTAGTGCTTCATCACTTCTTGAAGAGCTTAAGAGTAGAGAGGATTGACAACTTGCCTCATAAATTTCTAAGGCTTTCCATTTTACATAAATTGTTACTTTGTATTTCTTTGAGTACTGTTTGGGGAGTTTGATTCTTTATGGACCTATTCTGTGAAGTAGTAGTGCAATCACTTTATTAGATGTCATCATGAGGAAGCCTGTTCTGTGCATGAGAAAATGACAAGTCACTGTCATCTTGTCATGTCACATTGTCACGTGACAAGTCATATTTTGTAAGTATTTTGTGAATCAACGTGCAAAAGCAACTTTAGTAAGCAGTCACTTCAGCATTGTGTCTCCCTCTCCAGCTGAACATCCAGGCATGAGACTGAGCTGCGGGCAGTCAGGACTACATCAACATTTAGTAGATCCTGGAGGATGTCGTGTGTTTTCTCTTTTACAGCTGGTTCAACCACCCCAGCCTATGTTGATAACTTAAATTTATACCGTCAAAGAAATGGAACTGGTACAGGAAAGATATGTCCTGGCAAAAGAAGAAAGCTTTATTTCTTGGTCAGATGTTTTCGGTGCTTTGGGGCTTTGTTTCTTATAGTAGGCATAAAGTGCTTCAACACAACTCCTAATTTTCTCTTTCCTGTTCTTTGATTTATACGGTCAACCTGTCACTATAATGCTTTCCAGTGTGAGATTGATAACAGTAGTGAGGCTGTTATTTTGCACAAACTTTGACGCTTCTTTCTCTTTTGAATAAATTAAACTGTGTGGAGCTTTAACTTGTGTTTATTCTCTAAATTTTGTTAAAGATTATTTGATAGTATGATTATTACTATTAAAAATATACCAATTACAGTGGGAAGTTTTGGGGTTTGTTTTGTAAGAAAGCAAATTTTGTGCTATTTCTGAAGATGTCAAACTCAGCATTCACTTTATTGAAGTCAGATCCCAACAAATGGTGTTTTCTCTCCAACTCGTACTGGTTTTTATGAGTTACCATAGCATGCAGTTGCTGCTTAGATCTTTAATGAAATTAGTGAGAGTTCAGGTTGTTTGATTTGTTGATTACTTTGAAAATTAGGCGTAAAGACTGCAACAAATGTCAAAGTTTTTCTGAAATGGCACAAGGCCTTCTGAATGGACCCAGACATATTTTTGGAAGACTTAACGAATGAGAAGATTAAGCATTGCACTTTCTGTGCAGCAGCATTCTGTGGTAGTTCTTAATACCTTAATGAGGAAGCAGTGGGTGACTCCTATAGTATGAATATATCTGATGATTAATAATATATGGGTCTTACAATCCTCTAGTTTAGTTAGTTCTGCTTTTTGCAAACCTTTTTTACTGTTGTCACCGTTTCTAACATCAGTGGTAGGTGATGACTGATCTTGCTCTTTAATTTATTCTCCGTCTCTCTCAGCACTTCTACCTTGGTTTTGTTCTCGTTGGTTGTTCTTCACTCATGATTTCTGGCAGGCTTCTAGCGAGTGTGGGAGACATCTTCTCCCTAAGAATAGATCGTTACTTCTAACCTTCTATATTCCTTAGCTTTTTCTCCCCAGTGTTGATCAATGAGCTCAGTTTGTCTTAGCTGTTTAAAATGTTCTGAAAACCTCCTTCCTTTTCAGACAGCAGCAAGGTTATTCAGGTGAGGCAGACAGTTAGACTGCTGGTAGCAGAAGACTATCACACTGTGTCCACCTAACAGGAAGGCAAAACCGCAGGCAAGTTGGACTAGATGACCATTAAAGCTTCCTTCCAGCCCAACACATTCTATGATTCTATGACTTCTACCATATGAGCATTGCAGGGTCATTTAATACTATGTTGATTTGGTTCTCTTTGGCTGGTATGCTCCCTGGAGAAGCAGGATATGCAGTTTCACTGTGGTACTCTTATCTTGAGCCCCTAGCTCACTGGGGATGGTGTAAGAGATACTGGTTTTATTTCAAGACCTCTGGCCATGAAGTAGAATGCACCGTTGTTTTCATTTAGCCAGTTGTTCTGTCACCCAGTGACACTCCCTACCCCAGAAGTGGGAATCGGGAAAAGGAAGGGAGACTCATGGGTTGAAATGGAAGTGGATTTATTAAAATAGTAGTAAAAAAATCCTAATATTAATACTATTAGAAATTACATAAAGATATACTTGTCCCATGTAGTGGTGGTGAGCTGCACACTCCCAGCAGCAAATGCTGGATGTCCAGCGCTGTGAGCACCACAGCTCCAGTGAAAGCACGATGGTCACAGCAAACAGGAGAGTGGCCTTGGGAGCAGAGTGATGGGCGAGGCCCTCCAGGGTTGGCAGCCATCAGGAGAAGACACTGCCCCCAGTAAAATTCTTAATTTATGGTTAGCATGACGTTTATGGGCTGGAATACTTTTGTTGGCCATCTCAGGTCAGCTGCCCTGGCTTTTGCACCTGGCTAACTCGAAACTGCTGAAGACCTTGATCACTGTGGAGACTTGTGGCTGACCACAAGCAAAACCAAAGCGTCTTAGCAGCTTTGTTCTCACTGAATCAGGTGCAGCAGTCTTCTCAAAAATGCAGCTTTCCCGAATAGGAAACTGATTCTATGCCAGCAAAACCAGGTCAGCCGTGTAGCAGTACTACTTCTTTGTACAGCCCTGCTGTTCTAAGTGGTTGAAATAGTTTTGATATGGATGGTTTCTCTTTCAGAATGTATTGGAAAAATCTCATCCTGTTCAAAAAAAAATGGTATGATCTGTTTCCCTGGCAAAACCCATCTTTTCTGATGGACGCTTTTCTAGCTTGTTCTCACAGCTTCCAGTGATAAGAGATGCTTTGGAGCCTGGTGCAGAGCTGAAAGTCTATACTGGATGTTTTAGGGCTGATGATGTCTTGTTTGCCTTCTGGGGCTGTTGGGGTGGTGGTGTGTGTTTTGTTTTGGGGAGGCCATGTGGCAAATCTGAATATGCTTACATTGTCTGTGCTGCATTGATGAGAAGCTAGTGTTTAAGCCCAGATCTGGTTGAATTGAGAGCATTTCATTTCCCCGTCTTGCTAGTATTCCACAGTCAATAGGACATAGCAAATTTGAGGCAAGCTTGTGTTCAGTTCTTTATACAATTAAGCTATTTCAAATACACTTCCTTTCCTGTTGCTTTTGTCATTATTTTTCCCTCCCTGCCTCAAGCACTTATTCTTGGAAAATACAGTAGATATAACCCCACATTTATCAGGACTAACCTGCCGCTTTCTTTTGAAATATAAAAACAAGGTTATCTTATGTCTTTAGATAGTATTAGCTAAAATGTGGCAGTAAGGCGACAGTGAATAGCTATGTAAAAGACAAGAATTAATGATCGCTGTTAGTGAAGGCTAGGTAAAAAGAAAATCCATCATAGCCTGAGAACCTTGGCAGCAGAGCTGACGTCTAGCCAGCAGTTTCCGGTCTTGTATTTTTGTATTTTGTTCCTTCTTTCTAAGTATTCCAGCTATGTGTCCCCATTTACTGCTTTTTTTTTTTTTTGGCTTTTTTTTTTTTTTTTTGAGACTGCTTTCCCAATTTGTCCTCATTGGTAACTCTAATGAAAGAAATACAAGACTTCATGCATTTCAGAGCTGCTGTTTCATAGTCCCTGCAAACTCTGCTGTCGCTGTATTAATTTGCACAAACCTTATGTTTTTCATAGAAACCCTGAGGGCCAGGAGTAACACTTTTTAATTTTTTTTATTATTTTTTTTATATGACAGATTACATTATGAAGTACAGATTGGCCTGAGAAAAAGGGATCATTGATCTGATGCCCTTGGCACTGTTCAAAATTTTGCAAATATCTAAAAAGCCAGCATAAAGTTATTTCAAGGTTTTCCCAGAGGGCGGTACTCACAGACGACCACAGAAAAACACTCTGTTAAGGAGTTGGCAAATTAAATACAGGATAGTAAGAGACCTCTTTCTCCTTTTCATGGTTAGAACAGAAGTACTTGAATCCTGCAGTGCCCAAGTCTTATTCTTTCATAGAATGTTACATCAAAGTACATCATAAGTTTTATTCTTACCTGATTGCTGGAGTTATGAGTGATATTAGCAACAAACTTAGAGTACTAAGGAGAAACTGCCCTGTTTTCTTTTTTGGAAATCGAAAAAAAGGTGGAGAAAATTTCTTTTAAGCAGTATTAGAGATCAAGAATGGGTTCTGTGTAATGTACTACTGTACTGTAATGCTTGAATTTTTGACAAAATAATTATAGATAAGGTGGACAGAGAAGTACTCTTAATGTTTTATGTGAGGTTTTTTCCATTATGTGGAAGAAGGAACTTTAAATAGGGAACTCTTTTTATATAACCTGCTCCAAGAGAATCAAATTATTAAGAGAATTGTTGGGCCAAGTTCATGCTTATTGGCACAGAATTTTGTTCTGGTGAACATCACCTACATCATGTATTGAAATTTCACGTGCTCACACACCTCACAGCATTATATGTGCAAGTAGTATAGACTGAAGTTGATACTAGTGTTATCTTAATTGTTCAAACTCCTGCTGTATTCCACATCTGTGCATGCTTTTTTCTTTTTTCTTTTTTTTTTTTTTGTAGGATGTGACTGTGAAAATGCAATAGGCTGTATCTCTTGTTCACTGGAATGGGAATAACTTCCTCTTTATATAACTTCTACAAGAAAGAGCTGGTTCTCTTGATTTGTCTGCTTGGACTGTGAAGGAATAGATTTACAGCATAGTTTATGTAAATAACCACAAAGGAAGATACATAAAGTTTAATCTTGAGAAGAGTTAAATTTTATACAAGAATCTCTAAGACAAAAGCAGTTTTACTTAACACACAAAATTTACAGATTTTAAATATTTCCAGCTGAAAATTTTATGTAATTGTCCCTTTTTGTAGTAGACAATCTGGCTGAATAGCAGCAATGATACCTTCTGGATTGCATTACTTGGAGTTGAAGTACCTTCATTTCTTTAAACTCACTGTCAACAGATATGCCGTTGCCAGGGATGGAATTACTGCACTCCTATGTATAATTTTATGTTAATTTGCATAACGACATATGACTTTTTTTGCTTTGTAGTTATTTGAACTGCTAGGCCCTGAGGGTTTTGAACTCATAGAGAAACTACTACAGAACAGATCTCTGATTCTAGAAAGATCTGTGACTTGTCCAAATGATAACAGATTCCAAACTCTGCAAGGTAAGTAACTACAAAATTTTTATTCCAACCAGATAAGAAACAGTTTTCTAGCTGTTCAATTTTATTTCAAACAACGGTGCTGTTTATGTGTATTTAAAAAGCAAGCCAAAACAATCAAACAAAAAAACCTCCAAAACCCCCCCAGGCTGTGTGGCTGGGATATTTAAATGAACTTAAAGAAACCATGGTCTGGTTACACAAGGGAAATAAATACGTATTGCATATATCTGTTTACTTTTCAACTGTCTATGGGCACATGTAATTTTTAAATGTATTAACTGTTGCACTTTGCCTATTTTAATGGATTACTCAGCACATAAGTTGGTCTTTGGTTTTTATTCATCTGCTTTCCCACTTACTCTCTACTTACTCTCTACTTCTGTACAATCGTCTAATGTGGGTCTTGGGATGAGGGAGTGGAAGCACAGTAATAACCACTTATGAAATAAATAAAGTTAAGCTTAAGGATGAATAAGTGAGAAGAAAAAAAAAAAGGGTTCAGGTTTTATATTGTGATTTTTGGGTTTGTAAGATAAAATTACCACACAGACTAATTTTTTTTTTAAATCCAGTGTGCAAATTGCTATTTAAAAACAAATCTCACTTTCTTCTCTGACAAAAATAAATCTGATTAAGAATAGGTTGTAACTTGGGTTAAATATTATGTGGACATAACACTGTGCAGCCTGTTGCATGTTGACAGCATATGGAGTTAAAAAAAGGGGAACAAGAACTAGTAATGGTGGACTATATATTCTCCCAATGATTTTAAAATGGAAATAACTCCTTTTTAATACATTTATCTTGAATGAACTGTTATATAAGCAAGTGTTTAGAAGTTCGCCTCTTATTGTGCTGATAGTCTAAACTTATCAGAACAACTGTTAATTTTATCTGTCTGATTTCAGAGTGGAATGTCTTGCTATCAGTATAACGAGATTTTGTATCTCTTTTTTTTCCATTCTCAAATAATCGCACAATTAAAATTCAGAAATACAATCAGTAGAAACTGATCTGTTATAGATTTTCTCCTATGTGCAGATTTTAGTTACACGGGTAGTTTCTTCTCACTTAACAGAAGTAGTATTTTGGAAGCTATTATGAATTTGGTTTCATTATGCCATCAGTCACTAATCTATCACTAATGCCATCTATTGCTAATTTCTGCTAGAAAAAGGAGAAAGAATATTTTCGATATTGTGCTTTTGAGACAATGGGAAAGCGTTACTGATTATATGCCTTTTTCACTGATGAGAGAACCCTTTTTTTGCTGTGGTAAAGAAGTCAGTGACATTTGAGTATCTTCTCTGAGATTGAAGATGCTCTGCCTCAAGTTCAGTTTATTAATTTTAATAAAGCTTTTTCTCTTTTAAGTTGATTGGAATGGTATTTCTAATAGGGCTTGAAGTTTTATCTTTCCAGAATTGCATTTGGGGAATGGAATCATTTGTGACTGCAAAAATTTAGGCAACTTTGAGTAATTTGTTTCTTGAGAAAATAAGCACAAGTCAAGGATTTGTATGTGTACTGCATTTTTGTAGTATGCTATATTATTTGACTATTTCTTATGTAATTTATTTCCATGACAGTAAAGGTGATTGTTGTGCTTATCACACAAGCCAAGTTAACAGTTCTTTGTCTTGGTGTGTTCAATCTGAATTAAATTTAGTCAGGAAATTGCATCCATTGTTGTCCCCTTTTAATGCAAGAGAGAGGGAGCTAAAGCCACAGACATAATGGTATTAATGTGGATATTTTGACAGTTTATTAGATATTTTTTTTAAATGCTATTTCACATTTTATGGTCATTTTATCCAGTATGCATGCTGTGAGATGTACGAGTATCACTGTTACTGTAGATGAAAAGTAAGCAGCACAAACTGTTGAAAACATCAGTCAAGTGAGTTTTTTTTGATGAAAAAAAGTTCTCAGGTTTTTGGCTTCAGAGTTTGACTGCAAAAGTACACATGAAACATAATTGAATTAAGTATATAATATTTAGGCAAGCTTACATAAACTAATGATCTGTTTGCAGAATTTTTAAAATGGAGGTTTAAAAACACTGATATAGTTAAAACCAAAACAAACCTCTCCACCCCATTGCAAATAAAAGACTTTGTTGAGTCTTTGGTTTGGCTTTGGCCGATGGCCTCAGAAGGACGAATGTGACTGGCTTTTTTTGGGTTCCCTGCTCCCCTAGATTTATTGTTTACCAAAATCATATGGTTGTGACTCTTCTTGATTCTGTCCTGCTGCTTATGCACATATCTGCTTCAGCCTTTCCTCATAAGGGAGATGCTCCACTCCCTTCATCATCTTTGTGGCTCTGCGCTGGACTCTCTCCAGCAGTTCACTGTTTCTCTTGAGCTGAGGGGCCCAGAAGTGGGCAAAATATTCCATATGTGGCCTCACCAGTACAGAGCAGAGGGGCAGGAGGACCTCTCTTGACCTACTAACCACTCCCCTTCTAATACACCCCAGGATGCCATTGGCCTTCTTGACCACGAGGGCACATTGCTGGCTCATGGTCATCCTGCTGTCCATCAGGACCTCCAAGTCCCTTTCCCCTATGCTGCTCTCCAGCAGGGCAGTCCCCAACCTATACTGGCACATGGGGTTGTTCTTTCCCAGGTGCAAAACTCTACACTTGCCCTTGTTGAATTTCATAAGATTTCTCCCTGCCCAACTCTCTAGCCTGTCTAGGTCTCTCTGAATGGCTGCACAGCCTTCTGGTGTGTCAGTCACTCCTCCCAGTTTCATGTCATCAGCAAACTTGCTGATAGTGCTCTCTAATCCCTCATCCAGGTTGTTGATGCATATATTGAATAGTGCTGGTCCCAGTACCGACCCCTGAGGGACTCCACTAAGATACAGGCCTCCAATGAGACTGTCCCGTTGACCATAACTCTCTGACTTCTTCCCTTCAACCAGTTCACAGCCCACTTCACTACTTGATCATCCAGACCACACTTCCTCAGTTTAGCTGCGAGGATGCTGCGGGAGATGATGTCAAATGCTTTACTGAAATCCAGATAAACCACGTCCACTGCACTGACGTCATCTCTCTACCTGGTTATGTCTTCATAAAAGGCTATCAGGTTGGTCAAACATGACTTCCCCTTGGAAAAACCATGTTGACTGCTCCTGATGTCCCTCTTGTCCTTGATATGGCTAGAGACAGCGTCAAGGATAAGTTGTTCCATCACCTTTCCAGGAATAGAAGTGAGGCTGACCGGTCTGTAGTTACCCAGATCCTCCTTCCTGCCCTTTTTGAAGACTGGAGTGACATTTGCTTTCCCCAGTCCTCAGACACCTCTCCTGTTCCCCATGACTTACCAAAGATGATGGAGGGTGGCCTAATAATGACATCAGCCAGCTCCCTCAGCACCTGTGGGTGCATCCCATCAGGGCCCATGGCTTTATGGATTTTTAGATTGCTGAACTGATCCCTAATCCAGTCCTCATCATCCAGGGTAAACTCTTCCTTTATCCTGACTTCCTCTGGGGCCTCAGGGAGCTCCTGAGGACAGCCTCTGTCAGTACAGACAGAGGCAAAGAAGGCATTTAATAACTCTACCTTCTCTGGATCCCCTGTCACCAGGGCACCCATCTCATTCAGCAGTGGGCCTACCTTGCCTCTACTATTAGTTTTATCTGCAGTGTGTTTGACCCTTACAAGGTTTAATTCACGGAGGCCTTAGCTTTCCTAGTTGCCTCCCTACATCCTCTGATCGCAGTCTTATATTTCACCCAAGTGGCCAACCCCTCCTTCCATAATCTATAGACTCTTTTTTTTCCACTTAAGTTTGCCCAGCACTTCCCTGGTTAACCATGTGGGTCTCCTGGCTCTCTTTCTTGAATTTGTACCTGTTGGGATGCACTGATCTTGAGCTTGGAAGAAGTGGTCCTTGAATATTATCCAACTCTCTCGGGCACCTTTACCTTCTAGTACCCTGCCCCATGGGATTTCCCCTAGCAATTGCTTGAAAAGGTTGAAGTTGGCCCTGTTGAAATCCAGGGTTGTGATCCTGCTTGGTATTCTGTTGCTACCGCACAAGATCCTGAACTCCACCATCTCATAGTTGCTGCAGCCGAGGCTGCCCTCAACCTTCACAGCTTTTGAATCATAGAATTGTCAGGGTTGGAAGAGACTTTAAAGATCATCTAGTTCCAACCCCTCTGCTGTGGGCAGAGACATCCCTCACTAGATCAGATTGCCCAGAGCCCCATCCAACCTGGTCTTAAAAACTTCCAGGGATGGGGCTTCTACCATCTCTTTGGGCAACCTGTTCTAGTGTCTCACCACCCTCATGATGAAGAACTTCTTCCTAAGGTCCAACCTCAACTGATGCATCTCTAGCTTTAATCCATTCCCCCTAGTCCTATGACTGTCCGACATCCTAAAAAGCCCCTCACCAGCTTTCTTGTAGGCCCCCTTAAGATACTGGAAGACCACAATAAGGTCTCCTTGGAACCTTCTTTTCTGCAGATTGAACAGCCCCAACTCTCTCAGTCTGTCTTCATAGGAGAGGTCCTCCAGCCCTCTGATCATCCTTGTGGCCCTTCTCTGGACATGCTCCATCATGTCCGTATTTTTCTTGTGCTGTGGGCCACAGAACTGGACAAAGTACTCCAGGTGAGGTCTCACAACAGTGGAGTAGAGGGGAAGGATCACCTCTCTCGACCTGCTGGCCACGCACCTCTTGATGCGTGATGGCTTTCTGGCCTGCAAGTGCACATTCATGGCTCATGTTGAGCTTCTCATCCACCAGTACCCCCAAGTCCTTTTCTTCAGAACTGCTCTCAAGCCAGTCACTGCCCAGCCTGTATTTGTGTTTGGGATTGCTCCAACCCAGGTGGAGGACCTTGCACTTGATGTTGTTGAACTTCATGAGGTCGACCTGGGCCCACCTCTCCAGCTTGTCAAGGTCCCTCTGGATGGCATCCCTACCCTCCAGGGTGTCAGCCGCCCCACATGGCTTGGTGTTGTCAGCAAGCCTGCCGAGGGTGCACTCAATGCCACTGTCCATGTCGCTGATGAAGATGTTAAACAAGACTGGTCCCAGTACTGATCCTTGAGGGACTTCATTTGTAACTGGCTTCCACTTGGACATGGACCCATTGACAGGCACTCTTTGGGTGCGGCCATCAAGCCAGTTCTTTATCCACCTAATTGTCCATCCATCAAATCTGTATTTTTATCAGCTTGGAGACCAGGATGTCATGCGGGACAGTATCAAAGGCTTTGCTCAGGTCTAAGTAAATGACATCAGTTGCTTTTCCCTTGTCTATTGATGTTGTGACCTTCTCATACAAGGCCACCAGGTTTGTCAGGCACGATTTTCCCTTGGTGAAACCATGTTGACTTACCGAATCACCTCTTCGTTATTCTTCTGCCTCAGCAGTGCCTCCAGGAGGATCTGCTGCATGATCTTACCAGGCATGGAAGTGAGACTGACGACCTGTAGTTCCCCAGATCTTCCTTCTTTTGCTTTTTGAAAATGAGAGTTATGTTTCCCCTTTTCCAGTCAGTGGGGAATTGATTCCCTTGGGATGTCCTAGTGCATTGTCCATGGCTTGCCTCAGGGCAACCAGTTGAGAGCCCTTACTAGGACTCCATTCCTCTGGCCCTGATGTGTAGCAGGCAAGCGTGAAATTATTGACCCCTTCCCCCTTCAAATCTAATTTAAAGCCCTATCAATGAGCCCTTCCAGCTCCTGCCTTGGAATCATTTTCCACTTCCGGGACAAGTGCACCCCATTGGCTGTATGTAGCTCTGGTGTCTTGTATACCAATTTGTGATCGTAAAATCCAAAGCCCTCTCTAAAATACCAGTGCTGGAGCCATGAATTGACCTGTTGACTCTTCCTATATATTCCCACATCCATCACTGATGTCAGAGGGATGGAGGAGAATACAAGTTGAGCTCCTGATCCCTTTACCAGTTGCCCTAAGTCCCTGAAATCTCTTTTAATCATTTGTGAGACAGACCCTCCTTGTTAGTGAATATATGATCCATCAGCTCTCCTCTCCTGGTTGGCTCATTCACCATTTGCATCAAGAAATTATCGTCGATGCACTGGAGGAACCTCCCGGACTGAGGATGGCTGGCTGTGTAGGCCTTCCAGCAAATATCTGGGTAGTTGATATCTCCCATAAGAACCCGGGCCTGTGATTGAGAGGCTGCTGTCAGCTGTCTGTAGAAGGCCTCATCAACTTCCTTGTTTCTGATTAGGTGACCTGTAATGGACACCCACCACAGTATCACCCACACTAGCCTGCCCCTTAATTCTTACCCACAAGCTCTCAATTCACTCCTCATTCTCTCTTGTACAGAATTCAGTACATTCCAGTCATGTGAGCTGTCCCACCATGTCTCTGTAATTGCCACCAGATCATAACCCCTTGACCGCACACGTTTCTAATTCTTCCTGTTTGGTGGCTGTGCTGTGTGCGTTTGTGTAGAGGTGCTTCAGCTGGGCTGTTAGCCATATCACGTTCTTGGTGGAACACCCCTTAATTCCTCTGAGGTGTTCCTTGGGTGTTTCCCATTTGGCTCCTACTACCTCGGGAGCCCCTCGTTCATCTGTGCAAGACTTTTAACTGTGCTGCTGCGTCCCCAGCTCACCTTAGAGTAACAGGTTGAAGGCCTTTAGTAGCACCCTGTCCCTCTAACCCTGGTGTGTTGTCCCACAGCTTGTCACAGAGAAGCCTGATATTGTTGTGAAGGGGAAGGGGGATATAACTAGTTTAAAGCCCAACTAGTTTAAATCTCTTGGGCAAAGACCCTGTTCCCTCTTTGGGAAAGGTGACTCCAATTGGAGGCTAACAAGCCTGATGCTGTCATTGTCAAAGAACCCAAAGCTGTGGCAGTGACACCAGCCTTGGAGCCACATGTTAATAGACTGGATTTGCCTGAGTCTCCCAGTGTCACTGGCCATGACTGGAAGGAGAGATGAAAATATAACCTGTGCCCGAGATTCCCTCACTGACCATCCCAGGGCCCTGAAGTCCCTTTTAATGGCTCTTGGACTACAGGCTGCAGTTTCATCTCCACTTACAGTGAAGACCACTAACGGGTAATAGTCTGAGGACCTTACCAGACTAGGAAATCTCGTGATGATGTCCACTACCCATGCTCCAGGGAGACAGCTTACTTCCCTATGCTGAGGGTTTACCTGGCATATTGGACCCTAAGTTCCCCTCAGAAGGGAGTCACCTACTACTATAACCCTTCTTTTTTTCCGTATGGATGTGGTTGTGTTACAGTCGGTGGCCTTAACCGGTGAGACACCTCCGGCACAGACTGTCCATTGTCCACATCCCCATTTGGCTTGCCTTCCTCAGCCAGAGCCTTTTGCTGCTAGCCCATCCTCTTGTTTGTTGGTTTAACGATGATAACTTTAAAAATCCTACATGCATGGCCCCCCCCAAAAACCCTCAAAACTCAAGTCTCAAGAAAACTTTAGAAGGAAACTGGGGAAAACAAAGGTGGAATCCAGGACTTACGGAGATGTGTGCCTCTTATCATATCGCAGAACAGTGCAAGAAGTTTATAGGAGAAAATGCTAAGCCCAATTATGGTTGTCAAGTTACGATTCAATCTGAACAAGAAAAGCTGTTAATGAAGCAATATCGTCGGGAAGAAAAGCGAAATGCCAGAAAAGAAAAACAAGCCGGAGAAGATGGAGAAGTTTCTGGAGAAGGACAAATGTGCTTTGATCCTAAAGAGCTACGGATGCAAAGGTAATAAATGCCAAAAGTTGAGAAACATTTCTGTTGTAATTGCTACTTCAACATGTCATAACAGTTTTTCTTTTAGTTTGCTTTGGTGATTAGGTGGTTCTGACTTCAAGTCACGTTTTATTACAAGTGTACTGTTTTTTGTTAATATGAAAACCCAGTTTTCAGGGTAAGAAAGCAATGATCTGCTTAATGAGAATCTTCTTGATCCGTCTACGTGGGCTGGAGATGCAGATTAGAGGGGTAGGCTATCATTCTTCCTGTGCTTTCCTATACACACACTACTTGCTTAAGATTTATGAAGTCTGTACTAAATCTACCAGAACTATCTTTCTTTTTTTTTTTCTCAAGATTAATGGGTACTATTTTCCATGTTGTCAGCTAAAGGTAGTGGGAGGAGTAGGGAAGGGAGAGGATAAGGGGCAATTGTGCTGTTGTATTTTGTATTGAGAAAAATGTAGTGGGATCAGTATCGAGCTGTGAATACACATTGCTCTATTGCTTAAAAAAGAAGCAAAACTGCATTTAGAAAAACCTTGCACTTATTGGATTGGATTTCTGGTTTTTATCTAAATTGTGTTTTAAGGACTTGGTTTAACTGATGCCAGACAATAACACTGTAAAATTCCTTTGTTGATTATTTTATGCAATGGTTTTTTGCCTTAAATTTCCACAACTCTTGCTCTGACTTTAATCTACTATGTTCAGTTTTTGTGATGGTTGCCTAGAATGAGCAGAATTATTGCAGTTGTTTTTCTACTTGCAGAGAACTGGCACTTTTGAATGCTCGAAGTATGCCGGTTCTAGGCAGACAGAGAGAGATAGACTTTGAAAAAATTCGTTATCCACATGTTTATGATTCTCGAGCTGAAGCTATGAAAACATCAGCATTCATCGGGGGTGCAAAGGTACGTGTTTGGTGCGTGACCCTTCTTGAACAGCACATCTTTCCCAGTGAATAACGTGCAGCAGGGTTCCCTTTGTTCCCTTAGAGATTCTCTGCCTCGTCGGACTCCAACATATAAAGCAGTACTTCTTTGCAGAGCATTTTAAGCACTTTCATATATTCTGGTTTTATTTTGACTCTATCAGAAACAAACGTTCTCAACTAATATATCTAGTTTTATTTCTGGGGTCTCTTAAATCATTAAAATACTATTTTTCTCTTTCTGTCTTTTGGAAACAATTGAACTGACTCTAACAAAACAAATTATTTATGAAATTCTAGACTTAATGGCTTTTGAATTTCAATAAAATGGAATTATCTTTTGTGTCTTTTTTGGGACTATTTTCTGAGTAGTAAAACTGGTTATTTTCTATTTGGGGTTTCAGTGCCATCTATAAAATTAATCAGTGAGAACTGCTTTTATTTTGGATTCATTTTTTCATGGAAAGTGATAAAGCATTGTTCTAAGTGGGTTGTATGTATTGGCACTTCTTGTTTTCATACTTTCAGTTAGTTTTCGCTTAATACTGTTTTAGGTGTTCTTACCAGAGGCAGTTCAGAGAGAAAACAATAAAATGTATGAAGAGGTGAAGATCCCCCATAGTGAACCAATGCCCATTGGTATTGAGGAGAAAATTGTTTATATTAAAGACTTAGATGAGGTGAGTAAACCGCTTCAAAGATACTAAATTACTTTTTACTTTGCATTATAAAAATTAAACTGAAAATTATTACCATTTAATAATATGATGTGTAAATGCAGCCAGTTTCTTCACTACTAACTTTGAGAATATTTGTCAGCGGATGTAGTTCAGTGATATAATCCCATTCATGATGACTCAGACTCCATAAATTTCTGTTCTAAACTACTTGTTCATGAGTTGCAATTCTTAATTCCTTTGATATTACCTGTTCAGCTAGATACGGTTTTCAGCTGTGATCCGAATCATGAAAATAGAATGATCATGGTGAAAATAGAATGATCATGGTGAAAATAGAATGATCATGGTGATACTTTTCTCTTTTTGGAGCCCACACGGAGAAGGGAGCTCAGGTTTACGTATCTTGGTTTGCAGCATTGGTTTGCAGTCTGTCACACCAGTCTGCAGTTGTGGGAGTAATGAATTACGGTGTTACAGGGTGCAAAACCTTCTGGAAGAGCACAAATGATTATTTGCAGAACTTTGGTAATAGGAAATAGAGGACAGAGAGAAAAATCGCAAGTAAAGCAAACATTAAGATTTTAACTTTTACGAATTTAACATGGTAAAAAACTAAATTTGTTGCTATGTATGTAGAGTCTAGAACTTCCAATGCTCTGTCATGTGTACCTGCTCACTCCAATTGTATGTGTCAAATCTGTTGATGACTGGAAGATTTGCTGCTGATTTGAACAGGGACATAACATACATATGAAGAAGGGTTTATATTTCTTAGTTCTTCACCAGCATACAACAAGGGAAATTCTTTCCCACCTCTTTCCTGTGGAAAAGCAGGAAGGTAGAATGTAAATCTAATACAGTTACCCAGAACATTTTTTGGGGTTCTGAGTAAAGATTATATCTTACATAAAAAAATAACTCTCTTAACACAGAAGACGATTTAATTGTAGAATCATGATCATAGAATCATAGAATGTTAGGGGTTAGAAGGGACCTCTAGAGATCATCTAGTCCAACCCCCCTGCCAGAGCAGGATCCCTTAGGGCAGCCACACAGGAACGTGTCCAGGCAGGTTTTGAAAGCCTCCAGAGAAGGAGACTCCGCAACCTCTCTGGGCAGCCTGTTCCAGTGCTCTGTCACCCTCACAGTAAAGAAGTTTCTCCTCGTGTTGAGATGGAACTTCCTATGTTCTAACTCAAGCCCATTATTTCTTGTTCTGTTGCTGGGCACCACTGAGAAGAGATTGTCCGCTTCCTCTTGGCACCCACCCATCAGATATTTGTATACATTAATAAGTTCCACTCTCAACCGTCTCCTTTCAAGACTAAACAGCCCCAGTTCTCTCGGTCTCTCTTCCTAGGAGAGATGTTCAAGTCTCTTAGTCATCCTCGTAGCTCTCTGTTGGAGGCTCTCCAGTGGGTCCCTGTCTCTCTTGAACTGGGGAGCCCAAAACTGGACACAATATTCCAAATGTGGTCTCACCAGCACAGAGTAGAGGGGGAGGAGAACCTCCCTAGACCTGCTGGACATACTTTGCTCAATGCACCCCAGGATCCCATTGGCCCTCTTGGCCACAAGGGCATGTTGCTGTCCCATGAACAACTTATTGTCCACTAGGACTCCGAGGTCTTTCTCCACGGGGCTGCTTTCCAGCAGGACATGCTGAGGGTGCACTCTATCCCCTCATCCAGGTCATTGATGAAAATATTGAACAAAACTGGACGTAGTACTGATCCCTGGGGAACACCACTGGCCACAGGCCTCCAACTTGACTCTGTGCTGCTGATCACAACCCTCTGAACAATATTGCTGAGACAGTTCGCAGTCCACCTCACAGTCCAATCATCTATCACTCATTTCTTGAGTTTTCCTATGAGAATGTTATAGGGGACAGTATCAAAAGCTGAAGTCGGAGTATGTGACATCCACTGCTCTACCTTCATGAACCCATTTGGTCACATCCTCGTAGAAGGATATTTTCTGCTTGGGTGACAGTACATAATGTCGTGTTTATGAAATGACTGACAAATTAACCTGGTAGAAAAGCTGAGAGACAGCAGCTATAAAATGTGATATTTTATATGACAATTTTCAGGATGACAGGTTTTTGCTATGAAATGTCTTTCTACTAAGCTAAATACTATCTACCAATCTGTAAACTTTTTGTGAGAAGTACCAATATTTCAGTAGACAATAACTTGATTCAGAAAAAGTATAGTTCAGACAGAAGAATAAATGGTTTGCAGATTTTTGCACATGTAATGTTTAAAATAAATGTTACAAAATGCACCAGTTTGTAAAACTTCACACATAATGAATCTCCTTTGTAGACTGTGTATTGTCAAGAGGTATACTCTTCAGTTTTACGGTGAAATTCTCAAATAGAATCAGTCTACTTCAGAACTTCACTCTTCTATGTTTCCTGTTATAGGAGATCAAATAGGAGTGTCAACAGCAAATACAATTTTGAATTTTTCAATACATGTGTATTTAATTCCTGCCTCCAAGTTTGATACCGGTAAATTTATACAATTAGAAAATTTCCTAGGCCTTCTCCTGGGCTGCTCTTCAATTGGTAACTACCTCATCCAAGTGTGAAGGGGGTTGGTAGTCAGGAAAAGCAATTTCAAACCGATGTTCTAATTTCTTATGTTGTAGAGGGAAGTGTGTTCTACTTAGATTTGATTTATGACAAGTTTTTTTTAATGGCTGGTGTAGATTTCTTTTAAAGGGAAAGAAATTACTATTTTACATTCAGAAAAATGTTTCAATTTCAGTTGAATATTAATGTGAGATTTTTTTGAAACTCGTAGGGGCCTCTTTTTCTTTTTAGACTGCATGTTTTCATTTGCAAAAAAGTAATTTTAAAGACTATTTCTCATGAGTTATGATTTTGATCACATAAGCGTTTTGAGTGGACTATTTGACTGTTTTACATGGATGTTACCAAATATGCTATTAAATTTAATCCTCAAGGCTGTTAAGGTGAGACGTGAGTTCATTTATATTTTTAACTGCTGCCAGAAATTAAACCTCTTGATCATGTAATCTAAAGTGATCTTTTATTTTAAATGTTTACAAGTATTAGTTCAGGTTACTTACATTTTTCTCATTTCCTTAAGTTGATGTAAACTTAGTTTGAGAAGAGATGAGAGAAATATATTCCTCTATTAATTCTAACAAACCACATCTTAAACATCTATAGACTCATTTTTTGTTTGTTTCTTTTATACAAATACAAGGCAAAATGACAAAACTTCTGTGCACCAACACCGAAGGGGAAGCAATGCCTTAAATTAGCACAGGTCATCAGGAGATTCTTATTTACAGAATTGGCAGTGTAGTGAGGATACACCTTCCACTGCACTCCAGAATGAAGAAATAACATGTTTTAGCTAGCTTTGGCACTATATTACTTGAAATCTTGTGACTAGTATTTTCACACTAAGTATTTAGTTTAGTTAGAGCCTCCTTGCAAAGGGTCAGCGCTTTTTTAAAGAGTTTACATTTAGGATCAGTTAAATTAATCCACAGGCAGATTTTCCTGAAGTGTCACAGAGTCAGTGCCTGGAAAAATACAGTTGCTAAGATGAAACTGAGGATACAAACTGACAGAGATCTAAATTTCTGGAGCTACCGTTCCTATCTACTCTCATTATGCACTGCAAATACAAGAGTGGCCAAGCTTTTTTCTAATTGTATTTTTGTCAGCCATAAAAGCGTACCATAACATTTGTTGTAAACTGCTGGCATTAGCACTCCTGCTATGCTGCTTCTGTTTTGTCACCCCTGCCGTTCTACCCTGTGATCTGATCTGCTTCACCTCCTTCGACAGCCCAGCTCCACCTGTGTGAGCTCCTGTTCTTTAGTTCGTCCCTGTGTTGAGTTGGGAGCAGGAGCTACTGGTTTGCCTGGAGGGTGCCCTGCTGCCGCTCGGGAACATCTCTGGGCTGTGTCCTACAGAAGGAGCTGCAAAGGAGGAGGCTTCTCATAAATCCCACCCACAACTCAATTTGTAGATAGTTCTTCTGCTTGGCATTTATTGTCATTTGGAGAGCTGTGTTTTCACCACAGTACAAGCACAAGTGGCTTATTAAGTAGCTGGTCAGTCACACCAATGTAGTCTGGAGTATTATGGTACTACTACTTGGAAAAAAAGTGGCATTCTAGCTAGGTTGATTCAATAATGAGAATTTTAAAAATGGAGTAAGTGCAAGCTTATATTTATTAGCTTTGGCTGTTTGACGTGGAGCTTGACCGTTACTGAAATATATCTTTTTGTACTTACGTTAAAGGTATTTTTGTGCCAGCCTTTTTGCCAAATAAATGTCCCTTTAAAGTTACAAACTCAGGTCAGGGAAAGTTCTTCAAGACTGTGAAAATAGGTTTTATCTAGCAAATTGCTGTTGGTGAAAAATTACTTCAGCTTTTTACCTGAAGTGAGTGTTCAGGGTAGAATTTATTTCTTTGTTTCATGTTATTTCTATTTCTTTTTACAAGCACTGCTTAATGGTCTAAATAACAAATGTGGGTGTGTTTTTTGTTCTCTGCATTATGTGAAGAAATTATTACAAAATCAATATTCTCTTTTTTTTTCCCCCTGTAATGTTTTCTTGTTTTTTAGAATTGTACAAGGTAAGTGTACTGAACAGAAGTATGGATGTTTTTACGTAAATTACGGTTTTCATGTAATGAATGTTGGATTATTTATTCTACCTGAAATTTTTTGAATATCTAACTTAGCCTCAGCTGAGAATTTTGTGCATTGTTTTGTTTAGATTCTCTAAGTACTGTTGCTTTGGCTGAAAGCACATAAAAATATAATGCTACATGCCAAACCAGTCGTTGATTGTCTTATCTTGTTAAAATTACCATCTCTTCCTTGAAGAAAATACCATTTCTTATTAGAAACGGACAGTGACACGTTAGATTGGTGACCAGTGGTGTCCTTCAGAGGTCCGTACTGGGACCAGTGCTGTTTAATATCTTGATCAGTGACACAGACAGTGGGATCAACTGCACCTTCAGCAGGTTTGCAGATAACACCAAGCTGAGTGGTGCGGTTGACACACCTGAGGGAAGAGATGCCGTCCGGAGGGATATGGACAAGCTGGACCTCATGAGGCCAAGCGCAAGGTCCTACACCTGGGTCGAGGCAATCCCAAGCACAAATACAGGCTGGAGAATGAATGGACTGAGAGCAGCCCTGTGGAGAAGGACTTGGGGGTGTTCGCAGATGAGAAACTGAACATGAGCCAGCAATAGGCGCTCACAGTGCAGAAAGCCAATTGCATTCTGGGCTGCATCAAAGAAACGTGGCCAGCAGGTCGAGGGAGGTGATTCTCCTCCTCTTCTCTGCTCTGGTGAGACCCCATCTGCAGTTCTGTGTCCAGCTCTGCAGCCTCCAACATAAAAAGGACATAGACCTCTTGGAGCAAGTCCAGAGGAGGCCCCCGAAGGTGATTGGGAGTTGGAGCACCTCCTCTGTGAGGACAGACTGAGAGAGTTGAGGTTGTTCACCCTGGAGAAGGCTCTGGGGAGACTTATAACAGCCTTCCAGTACCTGAAGTGGGATGTACATTAAGGATCAGGAGGGACTTTTTATCGGGGAGTGTAGTGGTAAGAGAAGAGGTAACCGTTTCAGACTGAAAGAGGGTAGATTTAGATTAGACATTAGGAGGAAATTAATTTCTATGAGGCACTGGAACAGGTTGCCCAGAGGAACTGTGGAAGACCCTCCCCAAAAGTGTTCACGGTGAGGCTGGATGGGGCTTTGAGCAACCTGGTCTAATGGGAGCTGTCCCTGCCCATCACAAGGGGGTTGGAACTAGATCTTTAGACTAGATCTTCCAACTGAAACCATTCTATGATTCTAGTATGGGTTAAAATGTAATAGGTGCGATTATCCATACTGGTGAACATAAAGAACTTAGTTTCTTTTATTCTGTTCTTTAAAGTAGCATGGCCGTGTATGATATACTAAGCAAAAAATGCTGAAAAATACTTAGTAGATACTGTTACGTGAGAGTTTCATATTCTTACAGTTACTCAGGATTTTGATTGCTCCTTTTCATGCAGATAGTAAATATGAATAGGGAAATGCACTTTTCAAAATTAACATGAGGTAAAATCAACTGCATCTGATTTGAATAAAACGTTAAGCCTGTTTCATTTCCTACACAGCTGCCAAGCGTGTGTATTGCTGCTTCTGAAATGGTTGAAAATCTGATGGGAACACTTACAAAGGGAAACCAGTAAAGGGCACCAGCTGCTGGAAAGCACCTGCTGAGCCACTGTGGGAATAGACGCATCTGCCTGTAGCTAGAAGTAATCTAACGAAGTACCTGCTTTTACCTGTCAGGATTTTAATTTGTGTAAAGATTCAACCAATGAAGCTAATTCTGAATACTTAAGGAAAGAAAAAAAAACAATCTGGAGTGTGGGTTTTTTTTTTGTAAAAGAGCAGCATTTCTGAGCAATAGGAGTCTGTGTCAGCTTCTCATTCTCCTTACTATTTTATGGGTTTTTTTAATAAAAACAAGCCCAAATATGTCAGCCGAAAGTCTCAGCTACACTGTGCACGGTGTCTTAATAAAGGATGCAGTCGGTATGGAAGAGATTATGCTACCGAAGAGCAGGCTTCCAGTTTTTATTTGGCTTAGTTTGAGAGGTGGATCTCAGGGGATTTTGTGAGGCTATGTGTTTCTCTTTTCATTGCAGTGTGTTTAATTCATTGTGGATGGTGATGTGCACACAAAAATATTTTTTACAATAAGAAGTCTTTAGACAAATTTCTCAAATGTTTTTTAAAGCTGTTGTACTTGTTCTCTTTTGATACTTGGGCTGTTGTTCTTCCCACACGTTGGTGACCTTGCCACCCAAGTTCATCATCCCTCACCTTCTTGTAATTTTCCTAGGGTAGATTAGGTAGAAAAACTGTGAATGCTGCTGGTTTAGATTTGGGATAGCTGTGTTCCTGTAGACTGAATGTGCTTGTATTCTTCCCTCGTAAATTCAAGGAAAAACTGTTTAACATCTATATTGTAAAACAGCACTGCTTTCTTGGTTAGAAGTAGTGTGAAGTGAACTGAAATGGAGAAGAAAATTGAGTTGTAGATTATGACAGCAATAGTTATTCCTCTGAGAATATTCTTCTGTTTGCTATTGTTTCATCTTTACTTGATATGTTAAAATTATTACTAGTTTCAACTGTAAGAGCACTGTTAGTTTTTCTGGTTTTCGTTAGGTATTATTAGGAAGAAATAGTTTGTGTCATAGGTTAAGGGCAAGCTGAAGTAAATAATTTGAAAGATTTATCCTTAAGTGGCTTCTACATTAACAGTTTTAATATTCATTCCTACATGAATAGTTAGAACTGATGCCTTCGTGTGCCTAAAAGAGTATTCAATAATTAGGGTTTATTTAAAATTAAAATACTGAAATATATACTTTAAAAGTATATAATAATATCAAGTGCTATTTCCCTTCTCTTACATATGGGCTTCAAAGAAAAGACAGATTAAGGCTCCACATTGTGATATTCAACTGGCTATAAATTGAGTGACTTTTATTTATATATTAAAAGTTGTAGAATAACACCAATGACCAATAAAAATCCAAGAAGCATTTCAGGTAGGCATGTTCTGGCACAATGCAGCTGCATGGAGCTCCAAGAAATCCTGCTTCCTGATTCACAGCATTTTTTTTTTCCTCTTAATCACTCTAATATTTGAAATCCAGTTATATCCACCTGGTGATTTTGCAGCTGTTATGTTTATTGACCTCATTAAATGATCATAATATGTGAAATATTTGAGAAGGCAACTCCTTACATGTTCATCTTTCATTCTTTAGAGAGGTACATTTTTGTCATTGACTGAATATAGAGGCTTCTTGGCATAAAGCACATGCAGAGATCTTTAAAGTTTTTAATGAGAACAACTCCAAGTAGTTTTCTTAATTTTGATAATTAGACTGGAGAGTGAATAATATGCTTCTGCTGCATACTGTTTGAGGGAAGACATTTCTCAATGGAATTTCGTAGCACGAGTGTGGAAGAAGAATGCAGGCGTTTGCTTTACTTTGGCATATCTGAAGGCAAGCTTTCCTTCTTAGGAGTACAATTTAAAGAGAAATATAGGATAGTATTTTAAATTCTAATTAAAATTTTACTCATGACCAAAATAGTTTTTCACTTTTAAGAAATGTAATCGCGAAGTGAGGATTTTCAAAGATGAAAGAAGTATATGCTAATTCTGAAATGCTGTAACATTTAAAAGATTAGCGCTCACTGAAAATACTTTAGACAAATTGTAGTGTCTGATTGTAATGTTTGTCTTTAATTAGCACGTTTCAGTACTCTCCTTGAGACATGAAACCCTTACCTAGGATAAGAATGTCCTGGGTCTTTCAGTAATAGAAATGGGACTGAGATTGCCCATCAAGGGACTCAGTTAGAAATCACCAAATTGTTTAAAATGGTTTGAAAAGGTTTGGGGATAGAGGAGCTACATAACTAAAAGACTGACTTTTTCTGGTGGACTGTTAATCTCAGACTTGCATCTTCCATTGACCTCAAGATCACACGGTAACTGCTAATATAGTGGAAGTTTTAAAATTATCGAAGAGTGCAGTTGTTTTAGTCTGCAGAGCAATGCGGAACAGTACGTAATATAGTGTCTCTTAAAATGGGAAGCAGGTTTTGTATCTTTTTCTAACAAAATACTTTTTCTGAATTCTAAATGAAAAATTAGAATTGCCCACCCACTTAATCTTTCAGTTAGAATGTTAGAACTGAGCACATCAAGTAAGAGTGAAGTTATTTTTTCCATATAAATGAATATGTGAGCTTTGTATAATAATCATATGAATGATAATAGTAGGAACCATTTCTTTCTTCTGTAGCATGTTGGAAGTTAATGTGGAGAAGGGAAATAAGAACTTCTTATTCAGAGGAAACAGAGTATAGAGGAAAGAGATTTTATTTAGCCATTCGTAGGAATTACTTGTCATTGAACGTAATATAATGAAGGAAACTTCTGTGTGAATATTCCTTCTTCTCTGCTTTTTTTTCCCTGAATCTTAATAGGATGGATTCTTTTTCTGAGTCACCTGGGACTATGTAGAAGGTACTTTCCTGTGTTCCTAATTCTTCTGCTGCTGACTTTTGATACCTGTGGACCTTTGTCCTCTCTGCCATGCATACTCCTTAGATGGAGACTTCTTGGCTTGTTGTCAAATGTATCTTGAAGATACATTTGAGAAGAATACCTCTCTCAAGTTTTGCATCAGTAATTTGCCTGCCTCAGAAAAGACTCTTCTGCATAGCAGTAGCTACTATAGCAGGAAAACAAAAAGTGTGATCTAGTTGTAACCAGCACCATGTATCATTGTTGGGGTGCATGTGAAAACTCTGTTAAATCTGTTGTGCTGTTTGTAAATATCTTTTTAATCAGCTTTTCAGTTTGGGGGATTCTGTAGTTTTCTATGTCTTAATTTTCTGCTAATCTAAGTCCTGAGAATTGCTGAATGAAAACGTGCAGATGTAGCCATTTAGAGAGTTGTGTCTTCATGCTAACCCATATCCCAGTCATCCACATAAGTCTGCGTGGTGTGGGACAGTCTGGACTTTGACCCTTTTTGTCTGATGTCTGTCCTTCCCTCGTAGTCATCATTTTTCAGGCTGGCCAAAAACCATCTGCTGTTTTCATCCCTACTAGATTTTCCAGCTATATGTCTATGCTAGTTGCAGGAGCCACATCTTTTTTAAGACTAGTATGTGACCTCTTCAGCACAACTGACTGCTTAGAAATATTTTTTCTCTTTTTTTCCTTTTTTCTTTTTAATAATGTTAGAAGTGACAGATTCCCTCAAAACTGCAACAAGAATATGGAAGGAAAAGAGTAAATTAAATCTCTCCTGTTACAAGGCAGTTGTTTCAATATTCTGTTAACTTGTTCAGAAATGATGATTCATGCAGGAGTTCAGCTTTCGAAAAGTAGTTTGTGTGTATCTTCATATCATATCATAATTTCTTTATTTGGGAAAAGTTAGCTAAAACCTTTTTATGTGGTTGCATAAAAGGGCTTTAGATTTTATGCTGAGCGTTAGTAACTCTTTTCTCACCAGAAATGGCCAGAACTTATGTAATGCCTTTCATGATGCCCTCATTATCTTTCCTTCGTATTTCACAGAATCACAGAATCACAGAATGTTAGAGGTTGGAAGGGACCTTAAAGATCATCTAGTCCAACCCCCCTGCCAGAGCAGGACCACCTACAGTAGAGCGCACAGGAACGCGTCCAGGCGGGTTTTGAATGTCTCAAGAGAAGGAGATTCCACAACCTCCCTGGGCAGCCTGTTCCAGTGCTCGGTCACCCTTACAGTAAAAAAGTTTTTCCTCATATTTTTCTGGAACCTCCTGTGTTGGGTTTCTCCCTTTGTTTTGCAATGTATATATTCTTAAACAACTAGAAAAGTATTTCCTATATTACCTCTTTGATTACAGTTACTTTTGAGACAGTGTGCCTCTAACAGTGATCTTTTTTTGTCCTCTTTCCATTTTAAGAGATGTGCTGTGATTTCCCAGGAGAATAAATTAAGGGAGTGATATGCCACCAGTAGAGCTAGGAGTCTGGGTTTTTCTTAAGAGTATAAGGTATTATAAGAGTGTTCTCTGAACTGAAGAAAACCTCTAGAACGTATAAACATACTGCTCCATCTAGAAGAATAAGGGAGGTGGTAGGAGTGGAAGTGTCAATGCATGGCAGTCCAGGGAGGGACCTTGCTGTTAAGTAACGACATTTTAAAATGTTTTAAACTTTGGAGAGGTTTTTGTATTTCACTCTTCCATGCTCTTAGCTTTCTACAGCATTAAGTTGTTTTTAAATTTCAAGGGAAAGAAACCCTCTTCTTTTTTTTTTTTGTAACTGTTAATACGGATGAAATGTGAGCAAATTAAACTCAACTCCTTCTCAAAAAATTTGAACTTCTGATGTTAGTAGGAAATGCCACAACTGTTGCCAGTTTTCCTTTTGCGATTTTCTAAGCTAGCGGCATTACTTCAAGGTAGTTTTTGTATGTAATTCACAAACGGCATCAGAAAGCTCTAAGAGGAGGCTGTGTTCTGATTTACATTTCATTGCTATAATCTGGAGTAATTCTCCTGACATCAGATACTTTTGAGTTTGCTGTAGCGTCACTGAAATCAGAATCCTGTGTGCCTATTTGGATGCCAAAATTTGTGTACATTTGCTGTGCTGTAGAAACAGTTGCTTTTATGGAAGACTCTTTCTGAAACACTTTGTTATCCATTTTCCCAAATCAAATCACCAGAGGGTATAATCATTCTGTCTATAACCTTTTGTCATATTATAACTCGGCTGAGGAACACAGCGGTTATCCTGGTGAGGGGAGGAGATTCCCTGAGCTGTTTCAGTGTTTGAACTTAGAACAGTGAAAGCCTTGGAGCTGTACTATTTTCCCATCATTTCAATCAAAATGTTTCTGGATGTATACAGGCACAAGTTATTTATACGTTGAACAAAAGAAAATTTCTCAATGTATTTTCAATACAATAAGTGGTTGGCTAATTCTGAAATCCATAGAACAGATGTGACCACTGCAGTTGTTTCTATCACATAGCTCATGGAGAGAATAATTTAGATAATGTTGGTGGCAAGGTATCTATAGACTTAAAAGATCTTTGTTGAAATTGCTTCAGGCATGTTAGCTCTCAGCTGTCATATGTGAAGCTAAATCTAAATAGTCTTGCTTTTGAATAAATCTATTTTTCTTCAAGAGAGCAAGCAGTATGACTCACAATTTTTATTTTAAAAAAAGGGTTTTTTATTATTCTTTGATTATTATTTTTTTTTATTGGCTGTTTTTTTTCAAGGAGTGTCTATGTTACCATAGTAGGAAACTAATACACTACTATATTTCAGTGCGATTTGTTTTTTAATTGAACTGTTCTAGAATTCCTCTGGATGGATGCTGGTTCTTCTCTAATAAAGGTTCGTTGAAAAGCACTTGCTCTTACGAGCTGTTAGGAATTTTTATGTTTTTGAGAACTGAATGACTCTGAGAAAAATAAGTTTTGGTATCTTGGCAAACATGAAGTCTAAAAGTCTAGAGGGGAAATGTTTTATCAGGATTTAAAGGCAGCATTTCAAATGAAGTAAACCCTAATAATTTTCATAGTTTATATGCTATGATAGCTTTAAGCAGAGGTATTACTTTCATAGATAATGAACATATATATATTATTTTTCCCTGCAGAATACTTTTTTATTCTTGTCAACTGCCAGAATCTAGGAAAACTTTGCAGTGTTTCAGTTGAATGACATTAGCATAACTTTCAAGTATGAAAATTTCGTTGTTTTTTGATGGCTACTGCTGCTTAAATATCTATTTCATTAGCCAGTGAATGTGGTGATAATATTAAGAATCAAGACTCTGTAGTTTTCTAAAAGATTATGTTTAATTGAAATTAAAAACATATTTAGGAAAGTCTCATGGGCTGTGATTCTGTGTTTTATAGGACGTCAGATTATCATTTTACCCTTATGGTTAATTATCTTATAATTTCTAGGAATTTCTTCTGGCTTCTTAATCTAATTAAGGGACTGGAGCATCTTTCATGTGAGGAGGAGCTGAGAGAGCTGGAGAAGAGGAGGCTTAGGAGGAATCTCACAAGTGTATATAAATACCTGATGTGAGGAAATTTCTTGTGAACACAGAAATGTCTTGTGGTGTTGTTTTTTTTTAACATGAGGTGGTCAAACACTGGTGCACCTTGCCCAGGGAGACTGTAGAGTCTCTGTCCTTGGAGCTACTTAAAACCCAACTGCGCAGTCCTGGGCCACCTGATGTAGGTGATCCTGCTTTGTGCAGGGGGGTTGGACTAGGTGATTTCCAGCCTAAATGATTCTGTGATTACCACTGGTAGTGGCATGGATAGCCATACTGTGCAAGAATTGCTTTTAGTTCTAGTCAAGTCACTTGTGGCATGTACAGCTTTGAAACCAGCTGCTGGTTCTCTGATGCCTTTTGTTACTTGCAACTGTCTAATGTGTTTTACTCCAACCTTCCTTTATAGCCCATAACTCTTCAGGTACTGCACTTTGGATGAGACATAATTTGTACTTACTTGAAGAAACTGTAATGGTGATTATGGCCCACAGCCAGTCCTAAGCTCTATTTGGTATGCTTGTGTAATTTTCATCTTTGTGTATGCTACTTGTTCCTACAAAAATTGTCCCCCTAAGTCCAATGAAATCACACTGATATGATTTGGTGCTAAATGGAGCAGATCAAAACATCATGCAGTTTTTCTTCTGCATGTTATAAGCCTTTGCTTAAAACGTATATATGCATTTCGAAAGACATTTCAGTCTTTGGGGTGTGTAGGAAGTTATATTTTCAAACAGTACTCTTAAGATAATATAAAAATGATTTGATCATTATGGTATATATGTAGTTTTATTTTTATTATTGTTCCTATATCTCCTAAATGCTGTCTTTCTGGGTTACCACCTCCATGAAAGTAGCAGAATATGAAAAGTATCATGAGGCTGTGGAAATCACCAGGTGTAATGTCTATGTTTATTTCTGAGTGTACCTTCAGTAACAAAATAGGATTTACACTGGCACGATAGTGCTTTAAGTGTGTAGGTGCATAATTAGTAGGGGACTACTAAATATTCATAATTTGGAGGGATAAAGGGAATGTGTTTATTAAAATGTGTGTGTGTACACGTATGTATTGAAATATGTGTTTGTGTAAGAGTGGGTATGCGTAGATATGTGTTTTAACAAACAACATTCCAAAGTAGAGCAAAGGAGAAGGATGACCTAGAGATTATTTATATGTCAGAATGAGGGACATCTGAATTTAATTTCCTGAATTTCATGGATTTTCTGTAAAACAGCATGGATTAGTCATGCTATTACCAGTTAAATCAATTATCTTTTTAACTCAAAGTGCAGTAGAACAACTGACTGAAGAATGGGATTTAGAATCATAGAATGATTTGGGTTGGAAAGGACCTTGATGATCATCTAGTTCCACACCCCTGCCATGGGCAGGGACACCTTCGACTAGAGGAGGTTGATCAAAGCCCCATCCAGCCTGGCCTTGAACACTTCCAGGGAGGGGACTTCCACAGTTTCTTTGGACAACCTGCTCCAGTGCTTCACCGTAAGGAAATTCTTCCTTTCATCTAATCTAAATCTACCCTCTTTGAGTTTGAAACTGTTACTCCTTGTCCTATCGCTACAATCCCTGATCAAGTGTCCCTACGCAGCTGTCCTATAGGCCCCCTTCAGGTACTGGAAGGCCGCTATGAGGTCTCCCTGGAGCCTTCTCTTTCCCAGGCTGAACAAGCCCAACTCTCTCAGCCTGTCCTCACAGAAGAAGTGCTCCAGCCCTCTCATCATCTTTTTGCCCCTCCTCTGGACCCACTCGAGCAGGCCTATGTCTTTCTTATGGTGGTGGCCCCAGAGCTTAACGCAACACTGCAGGTGGGATCTCACTAGAGCAGAGCAGAGGGGGAGAATCACTTCCCTCAACCTGCCGGCCATGCTTCTCTTGAGGCAGCCCAGACTGCACTTAGATTTTTGGGCTGTGAGCACCCATAGCTGGCTCGTATTCAGTTTTTTATCCACCACTCATTTGTAGTACCTGAAGGTGCATAAGGTACTTCAATTAAAACATATGTACATTAAAATTAAGCAATGAATAGGGAGAATGCTGAAAGTTTAAAATTGTTTTTTTGAGTGCAATGGATTATCTTTATGATAAAGGGGTGGTAATTGTATTATTTTTGTCACAGTGTGACAGAAGTCATCATTATACAAAATTTATTTTAGGTAGTCTTATGCTATGGAAACTAGTACAGATGGTTAACATTTATTTCAGACCATGAGAAAATTTGCCTACTATTACATGAAAACTGGAAAAAATAATGTGGACAGACAAAATCTGGTTTAGAATGAGGAAAATACCTCATAGGTAAATCAATAAAGCATGATAATTCTACAGGAGATAACACCTAAATATATTTTCTGGATAAATTGATAAGAATTAAATATGTTTATTTTTTTTTTCCTAGTGCTGCTCTGGATAGTCTAAGTAAGATATATTATGCTATGTCTGCACATGCCAATACTGAATTTAGAAACTGCTACTGAAATGCTGGCATTGTAATTTGAAGTTGCCTTGAGGGCCACCAAATGAAGATTTGTGATATTGAGGTTAACTGCATCTGACAAGCTGTTTCTGTCAACTAGTGTTAATGCAGAAAATGATACAGAGAGTGAAAGAACATCTCAGCTTTTGATGGAACTTGTAGTTAGCACCCTTGTGTTTTGCGTGAGGGAGAGTGCTGTAGATCACAGACAAACACTGCAGGGTTCACAGGTATGCCTTGGGGAAAAAAGTGAGTATCTTCTGTATCATATTTATTGAACTCTGTAGAGGATCTGGCTGATGAATTGCACAACTAAAATTCTGTCAAAAATTCTATTGGAAACAGACACCGTTGCTACCATGTTGTGAAAGTGGTTGCATTTCTGAGCTGTAGCTTGCCTGCAGACTGAAATCATATGGACTCATTCATCAATATTACTTTAATGACTTCAGCAGTTTTTCCTGTTTTTAAATTGCTATTAGAGCAACAACACACAAATATTTTTTTAATGAAATGACTAATTTAGAATATCTTCGTTAAGTGTCATCTCATTTACTCATAAACACAGTAGTTGTAATAGTAAATTCCTTGGGAAAGAATTGGAAAGCTTACTGAAGTAAAAATTCAGGGTTTTTTAATACAATCATATCAGAGCTACCTTGAGTATCATCTGGTTTTTGGAAAGAGTTGCTTCTCAGTGGTCTTTCACCTTGATTCATGCTTATGTAAGACGACAGCATCTTGGCTTGAAACTGTGTTTGCTGAGAATAGCACTCGCAGTGTATTTTGCTTAAACTTCTTTTGGTTTGTGTAGTATCCTAGTGATAAATCAGCTGTGGAGTACAAAGCTGAAGAATGTTCTATCTCATTCAGTAAATAACAGATCTTGCAATCCAGTGGCTACCAGTCCTTGAAGAAACAAGGGACATTTCAAAGGTATATGAAAAAGAAATAGAAGTCTTGACTGACATTAAAATGCCAGAGAGGAAAAAATCGTTTTCACCTTTTGAACTAGGTAGTTTGTGCAAAGGGCAGATTAAAAAATCAAATCTTCTAGTGCATTTGTTGAATTGTGGACTTCTGTGCATACTGTTGCATTTTTGTCTGATGGCCTTGTTTTGTTACTGATTTTTTGTCATGGAGGCACCCACAAAAACAGACAGGGCAGCAACAAAAAGTCCAAAATTTACACCACGCACTCCAAAAAAGTGTATCACAGATTTGGATGCAAGTTGGGAATTATCACTACAGAATGGACTTAGGAATTCACAACTATTCCTCTAGAAGTAGGACCAAAAATATGCACATGCTCACTCACTGAAAGGTGGAAAACCTCTCCCTTAAGGGTACCCAGCAAATCACTCACCCTCCGAGGGGCAAGGGTTCTCTCAAGGATATATCCGTCAGCCTCGCTCACCAGCGGGGGAGGTGGTGGACACTCTCAATCCCAGGAAGTTTCCTTGGACGGGTCCGATCCAATGGAAGGGGGACTCCCTGACTACAGACCTGCTGCTCTGGGGAGGACCGACTCAAACTGTCTCTCTGGTGGGGCCACATTTATACCTGAGTCAAGTCTGGCTGTGATCAGTTTCTAATTAGCTCAGGAGCCAGTGCACAAAAGACACGGTCTCTTCAGGCCTCAGAGGCCATCCTTGCCAGGTCCTTGGAGCAGGTTTGTTGTCACATCTTTTGCAGGGCCTGTTGTCCTGTCTTTTGCAAGACCTGTTGTCAGGAAGGATGCAACTACCATAATTTTTCAGGACAGAACTACTGGGTTTAGATTATACGCTTGTAGTTACTGTGTGCTGTTGTATTTACCAAACTGGGAGTTGGTTGGAAGAAATCATAAGATGTTGTTTTTCTCTGGAATTCCTTCCTCTTGTAGCTTTTTTTAATCATTACAATGTTCCCTCAGCGTCACCTCTCAAAGAATGTTGTGCAGACCGTGTATTGTGATTGTGAATGTTTTGTATTGATTTCCTGCATTGTTCTTTTGAATTGCTTGAAAATGAATAAGTATGTTGAATGAAAGTCTAGATTTGGGTCAGAATACCATTATTTAAAAAAAAACAGAAACAAACACAAAACTTCTTAACCAGGCCTTTATGGGTTTTATTTTTTATTGATCTTTATTTCACACCTTATTTAGTAGGCTTAGCATCTTTCCAGAAAACAAGCTGAGATTCATTTTTCCAACTTGCTACACAGCTTCCTCTATTTCTGGAACATCTCTTTGTTTATTGCTGCTTACCAAGTCGATCTTAATCCATGGTGTTGCTATTTTCCAGTAGGAAAAAAAGAGACAGGGAATTATTTTTGTTTATCTAAATATTTAAATTTTTTTATAACAATTGCATGTCCAAGGGCTATATGTAGTTTCTTCAAAATGTAGAAGATAAAGATGTCTTGCACTGCCCATTTAAAGATTAAGAAAAGCTGGAATTATTCTTACAGGTAGTAGTTTAAGAAAACACTTAAAGACATACTTTATTGAAGGCCATTAACAGTATTTGTGTAAAGCCACACACATTGAACTCTGTGACTGTGAAAAATTCCTGTCCTTTTCTGGGGATAGCTACAGCAGACTTCACTTAGACAACCATGTTTCTACTCGTGTTTAAATACTGCTTCTTTAAATAATATACATGCTGTGCACTGTAGTGTTTTGTTAGTTCAGTAATCACCAGTTATGTTTGTGAGTTTCTCTCCATAGATCCTCTATTAGAAACACTGTAAAGAGTTTATCAGTGAGAACTTTACAAGGTTTATAGTATCTTTTAAAACCAGTTAGATGGAATGGGAGGGAGAAGGGAAAAGGAAAAATATAACCATTTTCAAGGACCTGTCACGAAACCTCAAAATCAGGCAAATTCAGAACCTAAAATCATAGAATCATAGAATGGCCTAGGCTGGAAGGGACCTTAGAGATCATCTAATCCAACCTCCCTGTCATGGGCAGGGACACCTCTCAACTAGATCAGGCAACACATGGGGACCGAAGAGACCATAAAAATAGCTGATTGAACCATGATAGCACTAATGTAATCAGCAGGCCTCCGGGGGGGGGAAACCCGTTAACACTTTAAATAGTCTCATTCATGAAAGTGAAATGAACTTTGAAGACGATACACCAAGTAAGCACTATGTATACAAAACTTGGTGCAAAACAAATAAGCTTTCCCCCTGCAACCTTGCAAGCAGAATAAACTGTGAAAGAATATTCATAGTGAAAGCTGTTAGAATTCTGAAATTCAACTACTTAAAAAAAAAATAAGAAACTCGACAAACAAGTACTAGATGTACTTGCATTAGAAACATTTTTTTCCTTCACCAAAGACACTTAACAATTTTGAATAAATATTTGAATATATTTGAGATGTGTCAATCTTATAAATACAAATGCGATCCATGATTTGAATGAAACTTGTTTTTTCCAATGCTGCTTGAGAAGTTTTCAACCTGAAAGCTTTGCTGAGACAAAGGTACTGCTAAACTGAAAAGCACATTTTTGTAAATGTTTGGATGTTGATTGCATAGCATTTTCATTGGTTTTTATACCTGTTAATGTTGGGTTTTAATATATAAAGTCCTCTAGAATAAAACTACAGTTGGCCAGCCATTAAGTACATCATTCTTCTACATTTAAGGGTATTGTCGTGTATTGTGAAAATGGTGTATTAACCTAAATTTATAATTTACATCTCAACCTCTCACATGAAGCTGCAGCAAAATGATAGACTGAGTAGTGTTTGTCGCAAAGTTAAATTGAAATAGTTGGTTTGAATGGGCAATGAAGCCCTCATTCCTAACCTTGTGGTGCTTGAGGTAGTAATAAATTGAGTCTTGCTCGAATAATTTGCTTAATATTGGAAAGAATTGGAAAGAATATTATTCGTATTGCAGAGGCTATTACCGTAGCAAATGACTGTAAATTAACTAAAGCACCCAGAATAATGGAAAGGGAGATCTTCAGAAGGTGCTTTCAGTACTGTTCTTTACAGTGAATTTGTACTTTTGTGGCTTCCTACAATTAAAATAAAAATTATGATTGTCAAAAATATCACTTAAGATGCTTTTAATGATAATTAGCAGAAGCAGTGCAGGTAATTCAGTTTGTGGAAACAGAATAATTCCGTGTCCTGTAGTCTCTTTGAGGTATCTGTGAAAAGTAACTTTTAAAAAGGAAGTTTGTTAGAAAATTCTGTATCTTGAGGGCCTGTTCTTCAGTTGCACAGTTTTTGGAGTCTTGAAATGTAAAATTTGTAACCGTCTACAGAAGTTCATTCTTGGGGAAAATTTATTTTTTCAGAGAGACCAAGAGGAACAAAGTTTTTTCCAAAATTGATGATTTGTTCTTTATAAGATTCAAACATGCATTAAACAGGAATTTCCTCTATTAAATATATAATTTAATTTCTGCAAATATTCTTAAAGTTTATTTGGGACTACACATACAAATTGTATGTTCCTTTTGGAGGACGCAGTTTGTTCTGAGCATTGTTGAAGGGTCGGAGTTACAAGGTGGAGATTTCCTCAGAAGCAAAAAATAGGTTGTTACTGAATTTGTGTATTTGCATAATTAAACTTTATTGTGCAAAATTAATTATAAATTATTTTTTAAATCATCTGTTTCTCCAGGAGGTTCCTGTGTGTTGTTACCTCTTCCACTAGAGCAGTTGTTGTTTGTCATCTTAAAGATACATATTTTTCTAATCTGACTGTTGCTGGTTTACTGATGTTTAATTATTAGTTAATTATTAGTAGGCTGTTACTTTACACTCTCGATTAAAAACAAATGCTGAAATAGCATGTGGTTAAATATTTTAATTAATTTTAACAGGTGTTATCCTGCTATATTTTGTTTTCTGTATGGATTCAATATATGAGGATTGGGTGGGAGTGGTAGCCTCAGAATAAAAACTTTGGAATAATAGATACATTTCAACAGGTGTCCTAAGTTTTGTTACTTTTTGTTCTCTTTCTTGTGATTAATGTATGTGTAGACACACGTGTATATAAAAATTCCAAAATGTGTGTGTTGTCTGTATTGACAGATTGGACAACTTGCTTTTAAAGGCATGAAAAGACTAAACCGAATCCAGTCTATAGTTTTTGAGACTGCCTACAACACAAATGAGAACATGCTGATCTGTGCCCCCACTGGAGCTGGGAAGACTAACATTGCCATGTTGACAGTCCTTCATGAAATTCGCCAGCATGTCCAGCATGGTGTTATCAAAAAGGATGAGTTTAAGGTAGGAATTTAATGAACCAGGTAACAGCTTTTTAACTTGTAAGGTAAAACCCATTATATGTTACACACGGAATATGAAATCAGGAAGTTTCCAAGGGTATTACACTTTTCCAAGTCAAAGATAAGGCTATGTTTGATTTACTTCATTATTTTTACAGCTATTCTTATTTGTGTTCTAAAAATCTTAGGCGAGTAAAAAGCTATGAAAACACATTTGGCTTTGATGCAGAACCAATTTTCAAAGTGATGAGGCCGTATAAACAAAATCCATTGTCCTTTAAACAGCTGCAGACTTACCCAACAAAGATAACCAGTTTTCATATATCACTATTAAGAATTTTCTCAGTAAGCGTCTGGCATCATATTTCACAATAAATTGTGATTTGTAATGGTTGCCATGAAACAAACGACGTTGTGGGGTTTGCTCATTTATCAAGCGAGTGTCCTTTTGGTGCAGATTGTGTACGTTGCTCCTATGAAGGCTTTGGCAGCTGAAATGACAAATTACTTCAGCAAGCGTCTGGAACCACTGGGCATTACTGTGAAAGAGCTGACTGGTGATATGCAGCTGTCAAAAGGTGAAATTCTGCGAACACAGGTAAGCTTAATAATATTTTAAAATACTGTTCTGTGTGTGTGTTTGTGCCTCTTCATAGCTGCACTGGTCTTTTCTCCAAACTCCTTATAAAAGGGTCGGTGAGACAGCTGAAATGTTATTCCGAAGTCTGTAGTTACACCGGTTGTCTTTCAAAATGTGACTTGAAATTCAAAGTGATTAGAGCAGGAATACATCTGAAATATCTTAAACCATGGGCTCATTAAAAATTTTGGGTTTTCCCATTTAGATTTACTGCTGCACTGCCCCACTTCTGTATAACCTTTGTATAAACCCACTCTGATTTCCATCTTGGTAACCTTAGTGGATTGTGCCCTTACTCTTTCAGGATTATAAGCCAAGTGTTGTATGTATGTGTCTGCAAGAACCCAACATTCATAATTTCAGGTTTGGCATCTCTGAAAAGTTGAAGGTCTGGTCTGTAAATGGTAAATTCTAAATACATTTGAAGTGCTATAACAACATTGTTGCTAATATGTCCAAATAATACCTCCTTTCTTTTTTTTTTATTCAAAAAAAAAAGGTAATAAAGTTGTCAGTTCCTGTTAATGGCTGATCTTTCTTAAGGAATGACTTTACTTTCTTAAGGACAAATGAGGAAAAATGTAAAACATCTGTAGCTTAAACATTTGAACATTCATAGAAATGAATACAATTTTGCTTTTTTAGCCTCATAAATAGTTTTGTGTAGATGGAGATTTTTACATTTTAGCTGATACTTCTTGTCACATTTATTTCAGGCAAATGCAGTTTGCATCAGTGAAATATCATTTTTCCAAAATACTGAGATACTTTTTAAGAGACTAGAGAAGACTCTTCACATGAGAAGAACATGTGTTTATATATAATTAATAATATATATAATTAATAATAAAGAGGACCACTGCAGTAATATCAATGAGTAATGGCACTGGTGCTTTTATCAGAATTACTTTGCAACATCATCTGCCTAAAATTTGGGTTTACAAAATAAAGAACTTTTCAATTATTAAAAGACCCTATTGAAATTATTTACGTGCACAAAATTATAATTTCAAATTGCTTCCTGTTTTCACAACACTTTTCATCTAAGGAACATAAACAGGTAGATCAGAGTTTTAATAGTGAGAGAGCATGTGTAATTACTGCCAAAACTGAAATGACAATAGAGAAGCCTGCTCTGAATATAACTACAAAGTTTGATTAACAGAATTAATGTAGAATGGCAAAGTGCTATTTTCTCTTGTTCTCCTAGTTTGCAATGTAATTCGTAAAAGTTTCACCTCAGTACTAAAACTCTGCTTACATCCAGTAAGGAAGTAAAGAAAAAAAGGGGAAAAGAAGAAAAAAATAAATCATGCATTATTAAGAAAATGGAAAATTATTTACGAAGTTCAAATTTTATTACTCTAATAATGGCAATTATTAATATATGCAAAGTATTAATTTGGAGCAACACAGTAATTTAAGTGTAGAAAGACTGCCTGTCTCTGCCTCATCATTATCTTCTATTTCAGTCCAAAATACCACTGATAACATAGTTCTTCATTCTCTTTTGGGGAAGAGCCTAAAGTAGATTTATGTATAAAAATGTAGAAGAAATGGCAAGTGGAGGACCTAGGTAAAAATAATTGGTTTTTTTCCTGCCATGGACTCATCTCATTGTTTTGAAATTATTTTTTTTTGTCTGAAACTTAACTCATTTTCAAAGGGTTTCTACAATTTTCTATGTACTTCATAGAATAGAAACACTAATCTGTAGTGTATTTGTAGTTCCTAAACTTTTGAGGGGAATGGAGGTAGAAGAAAAATGGTCTCCAGAAGAGACCCAACATTTAGTTCTTAGATTTTTCAAAGGAACTAGAATTAAAGCATTCATTAATTTCAGTTTTGCTGAAAAAAAAAACCTGGGACTGTGAAATATGCAATTTTTGTTTTCTTTTGTTTGTTGTAGCTGCTCATTCTTTCCCTATGATTAAGCAGAATTTTAGGAGATGCAGAGGGAGAGGTAACACCCGTTGAAGAGTTACCGATGTCGTTGCTGCTGCTGTTCTTACAGGCTCTGGAGCCCAGCACTGGGCTTGGTTTTGTCCCTGCATAGCAAGGTGCACAGAAAATCTGCAGCCCTATTATAAACTGAGGAAAGGGCACTTGCTTGTGTTGGATCTTGATTGTTGCTCTTTGTATATATTGTTGACTGTGAAACTTCATGAGCTTCCTTTCATCAAGTATGCACTTAATCCACCTTGTCCAAGCAGGTTTCTTTGATTACTTTTGCCTTAAATTAATTCTTGCTCTAAAACTTTATTTTACTTGGCAGTGTCTCTAATGTGTGCTTTTCTCAGACAGGAACACTCTGATATGTGTTGCTGCTTTATTTGTAGTTTCGGAGGTGCTTTGCCGATCATTACTCTGCCTTCTAGCCTTTACTAATGCAATAGTTTAAGTGCCTGTGTTTAACAGTAGTTTTTTCTATAAGAATTGATGTTATAACAGCAGATGCATGCACACAATTTAAATACACAGGGATAGTATATGTAGTGTGGGAGCTAAAAGGCTGGAGTAGAATTGTCAGCTGAAGTAGATGCAGGTGTTTCAAGTTGGATCACGGTTTCCAAAGATCTCAGCTGCTTATTCTAGGAAAATGAAAGCCTGATAGAAATCTGCTGTGACAGTTGTCTTCTGTATCTTTTCTGAGCAGTTACACGTTCACCATCTTCGTTTTCATCCTCAGGTGAATGAAATCCACTACAATATAATACATGAAGATGAGGGGATTCTCAGATGTTAGTTAGAAATAGCACTTCAGTGACAGTCCTTTCCATTCTGCGTGCTTCTTCATTTGCCTATATGTATTTAAGTCATTACATACATCTTCTTATGCTTATTTTGATGAAGAAAATTTGCTTTATCTGATAAATTGCTATCTGTCTCACTTCTCAGTAATCCACCTATAATGTAGGGTGCTGTCTGACTTCATTACTTTCTCTACAAATATTTTTCAAAGATCAAAATGCTAGCCAAAGAAAAGTAATGAGTAATTTAAATGTTCATTGCTTTTATGAAAAAGTCGGAAAAATCAAAATAGTTGTTCTGTTGTCTCTTCAATCAGACTTCTAACCTGCTCCCCACATCTTGTGCAGTGAAAACCACAGCTACTAATTATTTGTGTGATGTGGGATTCATGTTTAAACTGTAGGATGCAGTTTCCCTTCATATTTTTGTGAAAAGGAGTGGGTGTAAATATTTAACATGTCGCCTGAATGTTTCAGACAGAATAGATCTGGGTCCATTACCAATAATTTGTATGGAAGAAAGTGCTTCACTGAACCTGGGAACAGAAGAAAACAAACTTCTTACAAAAATAAATAAGCCTAGCTATCATACTGATTTTTGCAGAAAGTTTATTTTACATTATGGAAGCTTTTTCCTTAGTCTAAAAAAAGATACTCTAACTTTTCACTTTCTTTTCCTCATTAAAAACATTTATTTCTCTACAGTTGATATTTTTCCTATCGGTTCTATTGTCCTTGTGTACTGAGCTACTATTATCTAAGCAAGTTCATATATTGACGTGCTGTGCTGGCTGGGAAATGCTGATACTAAGACACCATTTAAGCCACAGCGATACTAATCATACTTGAGCCGTGATATGTTGTTGGTTTCACTGCGTTCATCTTAATGTTTAAATGCCCAATTCAAGAGAGACAAGGACCTACTGGAGAGGGTCCAGCGGAGAGCTACGAGGATGATTAAGGGACTTGAACATCTCTCTTAGGAAGAGAGACTGAGAGAACTGGGGCTGTTTAGTCTTGAAAGGAGACAGGTGTATATTAACATATATAAATATCTGAGGCGTGGGTGTCAAGGGGAAGGAGACAATCTCTTCTCAGTGGTGCCCAGTAATAGGACAATAAATAATGGGTTTAAGTTAGAGCATAGGAAGTTCCACCTCAACATGAGGAGAAACTTCTTTACTGTGAGGGTGACGGAACACTGGAACAGGCTGCCCAGAGAGGTTGTGGGGTATCCTTCTCTGGAGACCTTCAAGACCTGCTTGGACACGTTCCTGTGTGGCTGCCCTAGGGCATCCTGCTCTGGCAGGGGGTTTAACTAGATGATCTTTCGAGGTCCCTTCTAACCCTCAACATTCTATGATTCTATGCAAAATATTCCTAAGTAAATAAATGCGTGTTTTGCTGGGAGGCATTTGCGATAACATGAAGTGTTTTGTTAGAAGGCAATAGATTATTTGGGTGATTGTCCTTATAGACTTTTTTGAGCGTGCATATATATATATATATGTATAAAACTACTCAGTATTTGCCTTATACAGTGTAGAAAATGACATAACGTAATTTCAAAATCACCTTACTGATTTTCAGAAGTGGCTTTCAGATCAGTTATCTTTTACCTTGTGGTTGTAACAAGTGTAGTAGTGCTGGTTACCTTTTTAAAGTTTGGAGGATACAACTGGGCTTGGAACAATACAGATTTAGAATGTAGTCACCAAATCTGAAGGCACTGCCCTGCCCTGGCCACGGTCTATTGTAAGTTGATGAACAGCATGATACCTTAACTTGTACAAAACAGTGGTAGCCTCTAGGGAGTTGTGGTAGATGCCTTCTGGCTGCAACAGTTAGTAACTTTTAAAGGCAGTGAGCATCAAAAAAAACATGTGGGACATAATTTCTCTTTAATGTTTTATACATACATAACATGAAATAAAATTAGGATTCTTGGCATGGCATGATGAAAATTTATCAAAATTTCTTCCACCTGTTTAAACTTTAAAATAATTTTGAAAAAAAATTGTCCTGTTAAAGACATTTTATTTTCTTTTTAAGGAAAGTTATTTTACTGTTCTGTTGTGTCTTCAGTTACCGTGAATATTTCTCACCCCTAAACTAGTACCTCAGCAGTTGTGTACAAGGTGTGTTAACGTTACAGTCGTTGTCAATAGCTAGCATCCTAATTCAAGTAAGTATATGTAAGTGAGACTGACATTTTGAAGTTGAAATAAATTTTGTCATGTGTTTCCATTATTTTGTGCTTCAGACCTGCAAAATATAAGCCAAGTTTCTTTTACTGGTCCTATGTCTGTGGCTTTGCTTTGAAGACTGCCAGACTGTCATGAGCCTTGCTCGCTACAGATATATCTTGGTGTTAGGCCAGATTACCAGTGCTTTCTATTCTATATCTATTTTTAAATTATATAGTAGTTGAGAACAAACCTGGTCAAATTTTAAAAGCAAGCTAATTTCCCCAATGTATAAACCTCTATATATCTCCCTTCCTTCCTTCTCATATTCTTGGAGTTAAAGGGATTCAGAGAGCAGGAGACAGAAATTTATTGTCTCTTAAATAAACATTAGGGGGAAGTTAATCAAACTGTTATTGTGTGAATAGGCCTGACTGCCACTTCTGAACTATTGAATACTTGTTTTTGTAACTCTCTTGGAATATAGATCTATTTTTTTAATAGCAGAAAGTATTTCCATTTTTGTTATTATTCTTGTTGATAAAGAAACTAATTATACAGAAAGCAAGGTTATTCATTTAAAATACAATATTGGATTTTCTGTGGTGGTTACATAGTACTAAAATACTTCAAGAGATTTATGCATTTACCAAACTGCAAGGCTCTGCCTGTCAACATGGACCTGCCAGCCTTCACAGAAACATAGACATTTCTAAAACTTTTAGGTTTCTGCAGACCTCCAAATATCTCCTGTCTTTTTTTCTGTCATGGATGTCATAAAAGTTAATTGCAGGTGCGTTTAAAGAAAGGAGTATCAGAAGCAAACAGTGTATCTGATTTTAGTCTGTTTTCAACCTAAAGTGCTTCTTCTAAATATATCTCCTTAATGCAGAAAGGAAGTGGGAAATCTAGAGTATCATTGGCCTGTTTTGGGTGAGTTTTTTAAATGCTTTCTTCATAAACCTGTGTAATTTCACAACTCTGAAAAACTCCAAGACGTTCAAATAAATCTAATTCAAAGCTTGAATTTGTTTGCTGTGGCATCCTGAGTCAATGAAATATGCCAAGGCACATAGTGAAAGATTAAACTTTTTATACATGTGGCTTAGTTGAAAAAAAATGAAAAGGGATAGTGGTGGTGAGGAAAGTCCTGTGAAGCCTGACTTGCATTGTCAGTTAGAGAACGGGCAGCTAGCTGTCGTGTTAGTTCTCTGCTCATTAGCCTGTGTAAGCTAAAATCACATTGCTTTCAGAGTTGATTCTTGATGTCGCTCGCAGTTTATGTAAAGACTAGCTTAACATTTTGTTAAGAAACCATCCTTGAAAGCCTAAGATTTGAGAAGTGATATCGCTTTCATTTGCCAAGTGCTGACCATGTTGAGCAGCTTCAGAATGTGAAAGATTTCCAAGATCGCAATTAAGGAGAAAAAAAAACAACCACCCATAGCTAAGCAGAGTGTCTTTTCATCACCTTATAAGCACATTGTGCTTGGTTTTTGGGCTGTCCGTGCCTGGATGCTGGCAGTGGGTGGCAGCATGTGCCAGGCACTGACTGGCTCCAGCAAACCACTGGGCATGACTGAGCCCCTCAGCCAGGCTGATGGCCCCTCTGTGAAAGCGTGTTTAAGAAAGGGCAAAACCGCTGTGCAGCAGTTGAGAGAGACTACTGAGATAAAAATTGTGAAATGCAGCCCTGCAGACACCAAGGTGAGTGAAGAAGGAGGGGACAAGTGATCCAGGCACCAGATTCCCCTGCAGCCCATGTAAGAGGCCATGGAGGAAGGGACCTTTAAAGGTCATCTAGTACAACCCCCTTGCAGTGAGCAGGGACATCTTTAACTAGACCAGGTTGCTCAGAGCCCCAGCAAGCCTGACCTTGAATGTCTACAGGGTTGGGGCCTCCGCCACCTCTCTGGGCAACTTGTGCCAGTATTTCACCACCCTCGTTGTAAAAACTTTTTTTCTAACATCTCATGTAAGTCTACCCTGCTCTAGTTTAAAACCATTGTCTCTCATCCTGTCGCTACACACCCTTGTGAATATTCCCTCCCCAGCTTTCCTGTAGTCCCCCTTCAGGTATCTTCAGATACCTCAATTACAGCAGCCGATATCCATGCTGCAGCCCGGGGATGATGCCCTGAAGGAAATGGTGGCCCATGGAGAGCCCATGCAGGAGCAGGCCCCTGGCAGGATCTGTGGCCCATGGAGAGGAGCCCATGCAGGAGCAGGTTTGTCCTGGCAGAAACTGCAGCCCATGGAATGGACCCGTGTTGGAGCAGTTTGTGAAGGACTGTCCTGTGGGAGTGACCCCACGTTGGAGCAGCGGATGAAGTGTGAGGAAGGAATAGCAGAGACGAAGGGTTATGGACTGTCTGTAACCCCCTCACAAAGCCAGGAGGAAGGATTTTTTTAGGTTTTGTCTTTATTTCCTCATTATTGTACTTTACTTGCTATAAATCAAATTAATTTTCTTTAAGTCAAATCTTACTTTCCCTGTGACAGTAGTTGGTGAATAACCTCCCAGCCTTTATCTCGATCCATGAGCTTTTCCATCTTGTTTTCTCCACTGTTCAGTTGAGGAACGTGAGAGAGTGACGGAGTGGGCATCTGGCAGCCCCCAAGGTCAACCCACCACAACTAGTTTTAGTCTTTGATTTTTATTAACTAAAGTTACTGCTTTCACTGAGATTTTACTTTTGGTATTTTAAATCGAACAGGAATGTTTTGTTAACATATTGCAAGTTTTATTAGCTAGTTATTTTTCTTTTTAAGTTAAGCTAGCTGTTTATACTGGAAATAAGAGGAGTTTAGAACAAAATGCAATTCTTATTGAAGAGCATGAGCAATAGAACAGTACTGATAGTGTTTTCGAGAACACCAGTGTTGGAAATGAAAAGAGAATTTGTGTAAGCTGCATTTGCATTGGCAAATACATTTGTCTGATTACAGAACAGAATGCTTTTCTTCAGGAGAGGAAATAGCCTGAAGGACTGAATGTGTTTTGACATCTCAAAGATTAGCTGATTAATTGTACTTGTGATGGCAAGTCAGAAGTGAGAAGTAAAGCAGAGACCACAAAAGCATCAGAGCTGAATAGTTCTGAGAGGCAAATGGCATCAGGACCTTGGAGTAATATGGATGATCGCTCTGATAGATTCTGTCAGCTGATAGAATTTGGTGTTAAGTCATGAAGGCTTTATTCCCTATTGGAATCTGGTACTAATAAAATGGAATAATGCTTTTTTCTTAAGTTCTTATCTGCAGTATAAAACTAATCAAGTCTGAAACTATTTGAAGAAAAAGAGGGCTATAAACTTGAGGTACCTTCTGTTTCATCTACAGCTTTCTTTTTCTGATACACTCTTTCTCATTTCCTGGACTTTAATAAGGTATGGAGATGCTTCTAGGTAAAAGCAGATAATGAACTTAGTTCCTGCTACTTTTCCTATGAAAATGATATATATAAACTTTGCAGATTTTTAGTGCACTATATTCTACGATATTCTGCTATATAGGCGCTTCCCACTTCATCCATATACACAGCTCACTGTTAAAAGCAGAATATTTGTATAGAATAATTTGCTTTATGTGTGTAGTAGGTACATGAGATAGTGACCCTTTACAGTAGTTACTCATTTACATACTACTTTTACATAGACATTACGCACCCATTGTGTGAACTGTTATGTTCATGTGTAACCAGAAATTAGGGCATCTTTACATTAGTAAAAGGGGATAAAGGATGAGACAGTATTTGAAATCAAAGCAGGTTTTTTTTTTTTCACTCAGGAATTGACGAAAAATAGCGATGACAGAATCGTCATTAAACCATGTGAGACATCAAGGGTTTCTTTTTGAATGCTGGGCCTATTTACTAAGTAGGTTGAACTGTCATAAATGTCGGAAGTCTATGTAAGCAGGACTTTCAACACCCAGTTCTTCCAATAGAAAAGATTTTTGTATAGAACAAAAATCTTGAAAAACAGGATCTGGTGGTGTGAGTTTATTTTTTAACACTATTTTTCTTTACATTTTCTCTGTCCTTTTCATAGGTAGGAATTTGGTAAGAATTAATGAGTTCCATGGAGGCAGTCTTTCAGGGCACCGTTGTAAAGAAATGGTCTTAAGCATTACTACTATGACATTTTATTAAATAGTGTGCTAAAAAGACTTCCTAGCCTGACTTGGTACACGTGAAGATACTGGAAACCAGCTAATGAGTCTATGTATGAAAAAATGTAGTAAAACAAATAGAAGGCTAAGAATGTGACAGGTGTACAAGATCAGCACAGGCAAAAATAATTTACTTGTTCATGTTTCAGTTACCCCCAAACTAAAGAAGAATTGAAATGACTCCCTGATTTTGTGGGCTTTGCAGTATGCCTTTATAATTCCAGGTAGTTTTGCCTTTTAGTTACATATATAAAGCTAAAATGCATGAAATTACATTACATTGTGAACTTGAATGTTTTGCATTTCTTATTCCTTCCAAAGCCTTGTTTTCCACAAGTATGTTTCTATTTCTAAACTGTGTTGATAAATTATCCTTTAAAATTTCTTGATTAGTAAGCTATCTATCAAACAAAATCTATGGGAAATTTATTTCTCACTATCCTTTATTGAACACAGGGATGTCATGTCACCATACTCATAAAAAAAAGTTTCAATGCAGTGACCAAGAATTACAATTTTTTTAATTCAAAATTTTAACAGCTCTCCTCCCTTAACAACAGCTCTCAGTACTGCATTGTAACAGAAATCAAATTTTTTAAATTGACATTTTCAATTGTTATCCCATTCATATTACCATAGCATTTTGTGAGAACTATGTGAAGTGCTTATGCTGAAAAATTAGATAGGTTGTGCAATCTAAAGTGCCTTTGAAGCAAGATAATACTGTTTTATTTTCCCATCTCTTAGTGCTTCATCACTGCCTAATCTCTTTTTCGTTTTCTAGTATATTTTGTCCATCTCTGTAGGCTCTTACTGTGATGTTAGTCTTCTGTAAGTGGCCTTCATCTCCTAGTACATGCCATCACTTTTTTATTCACACTTCTTGAAAACACCTATATTACTGCTACCTTTAGATGCCAGTCTGTTTCCTTCCAGGAACAGTGAAGTTCTTTGCTCTAGAAGCTTCAGATATGTTAGATGCAAAACCAATCTACAAATCTTTTTTTGGTATGAGAAGATAAACTGTCTTGAAGTGACCACCAGAAGGGATCCAGAGATTATAAAGTTCACAGATACAGAGAAACCCTCCTCTTTTCAAGTTGTTCATTTCAAAAGAAGGTATGCCTAGAATAAAACATAGTACTGAATTCCGTGCACACCCATAGCCTCAGGAGCAGAACATCCTCTTTTGATCAGCATTTGGACTGGGAGATACAATCTATCAAGACAACATCAAAATCTAATACAAAAAAAGAGGCAGGGATGTGACTGCCTCTTTCTGAGAAAACTTCCAGGACATTACTCAGTAGTACAACCTTGCTGAAAGAGAATTTCCTTTCTCCTGAAATTCCCAAGTCCTTCACTATTTAAAATGAGCCTGTCTTTCTTTAAAAGAGGTGAAAACCTTACGTTTCAAATGAGAGAAATATACTAAAATGTTTAGAACAGAAATGCTTGCTAGAGTGTATGGCTGAGTCGAAGATTGAAATCTTTTCACACAGTAGAACTTACGTTATCTCCATTTCCCACTGTTGTCTCCATAAGGATTTCCTTTGTTTCAGAAGTCTTCAAAGTCTGAAAAAATAAAGTCTTGCTCCCTGCTTCATTGTCTATGCTATCTTCAGGACAAATTGTGTTTTAAAAAATGCTATCCAGGATCTCTTTGAGGCTGTGAGGCTTGAGAGGATTCCACAGACTGTTACATACCATTTTCTTTCTTAATTTTTAAACTTTTTTTTTTTCTGTAAATGTTAAAGTATATTTCTTAGGATTTCGTTCTGAAAGCAGGACTGTTAAAATAAAAACAGAAGGGATATGTCTTTGAACACATGCAGATATCTACTGTATTGGTTATAGATTTGAAATACTGTTTTTTTAAGGCTCTGATCATTTCAGTCTCTTCACCAGCAAGCAGTATATATGCCCAGCTGACAGCAGTCTGGTGACCATTAATACTCAGGTCCTCAACTGCGCTGAATTCATGCTCACTGGCTGGTGGAGGGAGCAAGTGGAATCCTGGAAGTGTTTTGATGGATGAGTAGAAGGAAGAAAATGCTAGTCCTTTTTTTCTAAGATTATCCTCTTTAGAGATCTAAATCAGGGAATGACAAAAGGGAAATGAAGGCGTAATCTGGATTAGGTGAACCTACATTGGCTAGGAGAGAAAATGCTTGGAACCCTCTCCCTTCCAGGTTGGCCGATCTCCGGACACATGAATTTATCAGACCAAAACCAAAAGTAGCAGCTGTCAACATTTTTACCCAGTGACCTTTAGACAGAACTTATGTCCACAAAGCAGTAGATGCCACCTGTAATTTAATTCACAGATCGAAACTTTGTGAGCTGTACTGTCACTATGCCCACCCAGCTCACCTCAGGACAAGTTTTCAGTGTTAACACTGTAGTGCTTTTTCTTAGCCAGCAGTGTGCTCAGGTGGTCAAGAAGGCCAACAGTATCTTGGCCTGTATCAGAAATAATGTGACCAGCAGGAGTAGCGAAGTGATTGTCCCCCTGGACTCCACACTGGGGAGGCCACACCTCAAATCCTGTGTTCAATGTTGGGCCCCTCCCTACAGAAGAGACACTGCAGTTCTGGAGTGTGTCCAAAGAAGGGTAACAAAGCTGATGAAGGGTCTTGAGAACAAGTCTTATGAGGAGCAGCTGAGGGAGCTGGGGTTATTTAGCCTGGAGGAAAGGAGGCTGAGGGGAGACCTTCCTACTCTCTACAACTACCTGAAGGGAGGTTGTGGTGAGGAGGATCTTGGCCTCTTCTACCGTGTAACAAGTGATAGGATGAGAGGAAATGGCCTCAAGTTGTGCCAGGGGAAGTTTAGATTGGACATTACGGGAAATTTCCTTGTAGAAGGAGTTGTCAAGCACTCGAACAGGCTGCCCAGGGAGGTAGTTGAGTAACCACGCCTGGAAGTGTTTAAAAGATGTGTAAATGTGGTGCTTAGGGACATGGTCTAGTGGCGGACCTGTCATTGCTAGGCTAGCGGTTGGAGTCAATGGTCTTGGAGGTCTTTTGCAAGCTCAATGATTCTCTGATGCTATGATTCTATTCTTGACCTTTTTAGAGAAGGAAGGAGTTTTTTTATATCCATAGGTGCCATTTTTATGAAGTATAGGGTTTTCTCAGTTTTCTTCCTTCCTTACACCAACTTGGGGAAATAGTAAAGCAGGTGAAAAAAGTTAATGTTAAACAGCAGAGAGGTAACTTGGGGCCTGTGATGTTAATTCTTTAAAATTTTTAACCCTCAGAAATGAAGGCAATAAACTGTGCCTTCAAGTGTAGGACTCCTGGTTGACTCTGATAATGAACATGGTAAAGAAACAAATTAAGTTTTGCTCATATAAGAGATTTCTGGGTAATTTTCGGTGCATTCAGTTAATAAGCTTGTCGCTTAGTTGAATTGTTGTCTGCATTTTTTCTGTAGTTTTTGTTTCTGGGACAGCAACATTCGTTTCTCCAGCTGATGTTATCGATCTGTGGGTGCCGCACTGCACTATTTTATTTATTTAATTTTTTTGCATCAGTCTTCCAATGCCCTAGTGGATTTGTTGGAAGCTCTCCTCTTCCCATTTTTTTTCCCAGATTTACTCCTCTCCCATCAATATATGTGCCTATGACAGCTAAGATTTTGCCAGAGGGAGAAAGTACTTATATATATCATCAAATAGTATCAGTTTGAATATAAAATAGTAGTCCTTTATAAGTAACTGGCTGTGTTACCTGTGACCTAAATTAATTTTTAGGTTTAGGACAGAATCTGTCTTGATTTTAGTAAAATCAGGCTTCCATGCTTCAGAAATTAGAATCACTACTCATAAGACGTTTTATTTGAAATACTTCCTTTTTCAAGCAGACAGATATAATGGTTTATTATACCACATGTCTACTTGCTTGCTGTTATTGATAATCTGTAGAACTGTAATAGAGCCTCTGAGTAACCTACTTTGTGTTTAATAACTGCCACATGCTCTGATAAAATGTGTGATTGATGGGCATTTTTGGTGTGACTCATTTGGCTAAAATCTCTGTTTAGGTTGGGTTAGAAGGTGGGAGTTAAATTTCGTCTTAGCAGTAAAATCCAGTTGAAATGATACGAGATAAAATTACAGTAATTTTGAACAACAGGAAAAAAAGTTGTTCTGTGTGGTCTGTAGTTAAAGGATATACGTGCTTTTGGTAATTGCATTCTTGGTTGCTTGTTCCCTTTTATTGGAAGTAGTTATATTCATGCCTGACTTAGCTCCATTTTCTTCAAGTTTTTCCAAACTGTTTTGAAACCAAAGTTTTGAATGTTTTGTATGTTTGTTTGTTTGTGGTTTTTTAATGATATTGTATAACTCTTTGGTATTATACTTCTGAACTTATATGAAAATATATTAGTTATTCAATTTGGATGAAGAGCCCTTGCTATAAGTATATACACTTTTTTTCCCCTTCACCTGTGCTCATTTTTTCATTTACTTTAAGCTTTATCAGAGTAAATTCAGTTTTAATATATGTGTATTTGAAGCACTAGCATTAATCACTGTCTCTGCAGAGGTTTGATATTACACTGAAACATTAAAAGTGTTAGTGTGTAAATATAAGAAAAAATAATTGTGTTTTGGATACACCATTGATCCAGACTGCAGCTGAATATTTTGAGAGGAATGCTGTTGCTTTTTGGCTTAGACCAACAGTGTCACCTGCAGGTGTATCAAGCAGATTTCTTCATTTTTAGAGTGGAAATCTTAGACATACAAGATAAGTTACTTAATGAAAATGAGAAGATCTGGTTAATAGTTTTCCAATTAATATCTTAAATCAATTTTGCTGCTTATTCTTGTTCTGTTATGAAACTAACTGCTTGCTAAAAATATTATAAATCATTCCTTAAAATTTGTAAAAGATGTGTATTGATAATATGCCCCTTTTCTATTTAAAATTAAATTACTCAAAATGCATGTGATTTATAACATTAAAAATTGATTAGTTTTTATGTTTTTATGGAAGTGAAGAACCATGGTTTGTCAATGATTCATCTGAATTGATAGTGATCGAAAACTGCAGAAGTGAATATGAAGTAAAATGTCAAAAGCATTGTGTTTGGTTTAAAAAAAAAAACAAACAATTTTTTAATTTGCATATGTAAAAGGTTGCTCTTAGATTGTTACATCTGTTACTTCAGTACAACAGATAATAACAATGATACCAAAGTTTTTCTGAGAATAGAAGATACGAATTTAATTTATGTTAAGAGAGAGGACTGCTGTTCTTCAGTCTTCTTTTTTTTTTTAGGCTTCAGCATCTTCTTTTCTTTGTTACCAGGCTTGTAATTAATTTAAAAGAAAAAAAAAAAAAGACACTTATTTCTTCACTTCTGCATAACTGGGAGTGACTGAGTCAAATTCTGTCTTGATCTTTACATGAAGGATTTTTCGCTGTACTATTGCAATGATGTGATCATCCAGTAGCTACTGAATCACATGTGAGTTTTTAAGTACTTGTAAAGTTTTAAGCTACATTGTGAATACTAGGGATTTTGTCAGAGAGGCTTCTGTGTAGCACAGATGCATGATTGTGGGAAGAAGGAAGCCTGTTTGAAGTTTCTCTCCCACTTCTGCCGTAGAGCGCTGAAGCTCCTATCGGAAGGTGCCTTTGAGCTTTCTATTCACTCAGGTGGGAGATATATATGTGCACGTGTGTGTGTACATATACATGTCTTGTGGATTATGAGCAGCGAGACGTTTCAGTAGCTCTGTGTAGGCTCTCATGAGTTACGCTCCTTTGTAAATCACTTACTGAGGATGTGATACTAATGAGTTCAATAAGCTACTTGAGCATTTTTTAATCTGGATAGAAAACTCAAAGGCTTTTAGACTTTAGGAGCCTATAGCGATCCTGTGAACTTGTTATTCCTAGTTGATGCCTCCAAGCTTAAGAGAGGTTCATCTTGGTGAGCAGTAAGTCAAACAGGAGTGGCAGGAGACCTGCAGAATGGAAAGCAACCATAAAAAAAGAAGCATGCGAGAGGTGACTGCAGGAACAAGTGACCCGGAAGGATCGTAGTTGCTGTTTGAGCATGGAGGGACAGGGTTAGGTAAGCCAAAGCCCAAGAGCATATGGAAAGGGCAACAAGAAAGGCTTCTCTGGATGTACAGCAAAAGGAAGACTGAGGAAAACTGCTGCGAAATGGGGCAGGGGACCTAATGACAAAGGACATTTAAAAGGCAGAGGTACTTGATGCTTTAGCCTCTGTAGTTAGGGCTGGCTTTCAACAATCCCAGAGACAAATGGTAAAGTCCAGAGAGGGAAAACTTAACACTTGGTGGAAGAAAGTCAGGTTAGGGAACATGCAAATGAGCTGAACATAATACACGTCAGTGCAGTCTGATGAGGTTCACCCACAAGTCCTGAGGGAGCTGGCCAAAGTCAGTGTGAGGTCGTTCTCAGTTACCTTTGAAAAGTCATGGTGATCATCTGTGATGGGTTGGAGTGCACCGTCAGCAACTTTCTAGATGGTACAAAACTGGAAGAAGTGTTTGACAGATCAGGTGGTTGTACGATTATTCAGAGGGACCTTGACAGGCTGGAGAAATGGGCCAACACAGATCTCATGAAGTTCCAGAGTTAAATGCCATGTCCTGCACAGGAGTGGGGGAATAATCCTGTGCACCAGTCCAGGCAGGGGGCCAACCAGCTAGAAGGCAGCTTCTCAGAAAAGATGTGGGTGTTCTAGTGGACAACAAATTGAAGATGAGCCAGCAATGTCACCTTCAATCTCTGCTGCATTCAGAAAAGTGCTGCCAGCAGCTTGAAGGCTTGAAGGAGGTGGTCCTTCCATTCTGCTCCACCCTGGTGAGACACATCTGGAGTGCTGGGTCTGGTTCTGGGCTACCCGTTAGTAGAGAAACAGGGACATACTGGAGCAAGTCTGGGAAAGAGCCATGAAGGTCACTAAAGGATAGAAACATCTGACACATGAGGAAGCGCAAAGCCATCTGGGGTCATTCAACCCGGGTATGGGAGGGCTCAGATAGATGGTCGATGTGTATGAGTTTAGTGTGTACTCATGTGTGAAGAAGGCTGAGCCAGACCTCAGCAGTGTCTAGTGAGAGGACAAGAGGTAGTGAGCGTGAACTGCAATAGAGGAAATTCTCTGTAAACATAAGATGTTGGGTTTTTCCTGTGAGAGTGGTCAGACACTGGAAGTTTGAGTAGAGGGGTTGTGGAGTCATTACCTTAGAGATACTCAAAACCCACCTGGACGGAGTCTTGAGTAGACTCCTTTAAGTGACCCTGCTTTGAGCAGTAAATTGCACTGGAAGATCTCTGAAGGTGCCTTCCAACCTTATCCATTCTGTGAAAATGCTGATGGAACTGCCGATGTGATATTTACTGCAAATATAAATAAAAGATGAGCAAGGCACAACTTTAGACACCATTTTGCCTGTTACAGTGTTCCCATACAATGATTAAAGATGACATTTTGTCAAACACATTTCAGATTTTCTTTTCCAGTGATGGAAGGCTAATAAGCAGTATGCTTTTCATATTTTTATATGTAAACCTAAGACTAAAAATCTTTAAAATACATTGAGTGTTAAATTCTGAAGTACAGTGAATCTTAATAAGTAAGGAGTGAATCAATTGAGTTCTTAAATTAATCGCAAAGAATCTGAAATTGAAGTACTTCATGGTATGTACTAATTCTTCATCTGCATATGAATAATTAATGAATTTATTAAAAACACCGAATAGAATGTTATTATAAGACTTTGTCTCTGAGCCTTTTTTGGCACTGAGGATGTAATCTTCAGTAAAACTTGTAGGAATATGATTTTCAAGAGTGTCTATTATCATTAATATTTCAGATATGAACAACTTGGAAGAATGATTTACTTTTGTTGGTTTTAATGGCCTTTTATAGCTGAAAAGGTTCTGTGCAAAAGGAATCCACGTGTCTATAAAATAAATGAATAACTGGTTTTGCGCTTCCAAATACTTTTTAAGCACAGTAAATTTTACAGGATAAAAAGCAGTCTTCTATAGTTAATGCAAATGATGCATTAAGTTAGACTCTTTTCCCAGAGTACAATTTAAAGGTACTCAGAAGTCCAATTATCTTTGATTTAGATGTAAAAATTGCAGAATAACAGCTGTGCCTGCTGAGTGAATATTCCTCTGCAAAAAGATAGCTTATTTGAGTAGAGTTGTGGACAGGTTGCTCAGGGAATGTTTGCCTCTTTTGGCTCTTCCTCAAATTTAACAGTTTCTGGTCAGTTGAAAATGCAAGTAAATTACAAAATAGTACCAGAGGAATTTAGAATTTTTATCCTCTAAGTTGTTATTTTGCATATTACAGAATATTTTTGGTTGTTGAACATTTTTGTGACTATTTGTAGAACAAGAAAAACACATTATACTTCAAATTCATACAAGTATTGCAGATAATCTTACTAAATTTGACTGCATTTAAAAGTACATCTTTTTCTGCACTATATTGCAAAAGTTTTTTGAAGAACTTCTGATACTGAAGAATCACTTTATATGCAATAACTGTATTGAAATGTACTCTAATTTACAATAGAATTAGAGTATATGTAATAGTACAAAGTATTAGTATAAAATAAGAGTTTTATTAGCATAACTTGTTTGATAGTATCTATTATGGCATATAGTATTAGCAGAGTATATATTACTAGCATATCAAATTATTAATATAAAGTATGACTAAAATGTATTATTTAGGCTATAAGTGATATACATCAGGTTAGAATTGAAATTTGAAATAAGTTTGTAATAATAATAGTTATTTTTATTATTAACAGAATTCTATTTTCAATGTAAATCCTACTCAAATATTATTACTGATTTCTTTGTACGAATGTCTTTCTTCCCCAGCCGCTGCTGTTCACTTTTTCAAGACTCTTGTAATTATCTCTGTTCAGTCACATTTATTTAGCCTAAGCATTGATTCATTTAAACTTTTCATAAAGTTCATGCTTCATTTATGTTTAGTCATTCTCATTTTTCACTTCTGGACTCTCAGTTGGTTTGCACTTCTTGAATTAAGTTGCCCAAAACATAATGTATTACCCTAAGGTCATACGGTTGCTGAGCAGTGTTGAAGGTTTATTTAGCATGTCTGAATAACAGCATTTCTGTTCCAAGGTTTCTTTTTTTTTTTTTTGCAGTAGCATAGCATTTTTGGTTTATGTGCAGACTGATCTGCTCTCCAACTGCTCTTTTGATGGGTTTTTTTTACATTCTCTTTCTGTTGAGATAATTATTCCTAAGGGTCAGATTAATCTCTTTTGACTTTACCTATGTACAATTTAGGTAACTAGTCTAAACTGGTTGCACAGACTTGTAGGGAGAACACTATAGATGAAAAGACTTCTAAGGCTAATTCATACGAAGATTAAATGAAACAGCTAGAGGGAACCTTGACAACTAGTTTAGATGGTGAATTTCTCAGCTAGCAGGTGAGATAGGCAAGATGAGTCTCATTCTCGGTGTATTGCTGACTTACACACATTAATACGTTTGTTCTTTAACTTATTAAGGCATTTAAAATTCTTACTCCATCTGCCAATGCATTTACAGCTCCGTGCAGCATAATATGAGTTGAAGGTTTAGTGAGTATAATCTTAACCTGTCATTAGGATTACTCCTGAAAATATGTAATAGTACTGAAGTGGGTAGACTCCCGTGGGACTCCATTTGATTTGAACCTTTCGTTACAACAGCAAACTGTTGATATTTCCTCCGAGTGCTTAAAGGATCAAAAAGGTGTGCTAGTTTTTAGTTAATATTAACTTGAGAATATAAATCTCACAATCATTTTGTAGATCTGTTGCAATCACCTTTGACACTGGTTATCATTGATATTAGCATGCATAATTATCTTTGAAGTGTAGACATGAAAGCAAATTTAATGAAATCACATTTGCATGGAAGCAAATGAATTGGTGTGTGGTTTGTCGTTTTGTGAGCAGGTGTCACAAAATTGGCTTTTCATGCAATATCAGTTTAACATCAGCACTCAGCTGAACCAAAAAGCCTTTCTTCATCTTATACTTAGTATGCCTCTGAGTCAGTGATTTGCAGTGATTTGTCCAAAAAAATGGTTTCAGACAAAAAAAAACCCCGTGATTTGCATCCTAAAGATGTGTTAAAAAGAATATGTGGAACAAAATATCCCTGTTGCAATCTGGTCGGTCTTCACGCAGTGTTGGGTTAATCTGCGTCTTGGGGTAATGCTTTACAGGAGCAGAACACAGAGCGGAAAAAAAGTCATCAAGAACAACTGCTTCTTGAGGAACAGTTCCTCATGTCTAGAGAAAAGGTATATTTGTGTTCCAGGCAATAGGTATTTGATCACTGATTATTTTCAAGTGCCGCAAAAAGCAGCACAGACTCCCTCTAAATAAATGGTTATGCCAACAAAAGTAGTTCTGAATTTTTTATATTTGCAGTTAATGAGAAATGCAGGGCCATTGTGATGAGCCTTAAAAGTGTGCCAGTATAAATCTGTTGGAAAAACTAGTAGCTGAGGTAATCTTTTATCTTTGCCTCCGAAGTTGTGCAATGCAAGCCTAAAGTTTCCGTGTAGAACAAAGGAGGAATGATTTTGAAACCCTTTTCCTTGCAGCTTGAGAAAAAAGAAGGAAAGAACCAATGAAACAAACAAACCACCGACCAGGCAACAACAGTATTGGGTTTCTCAGAAATGTCAGTGTATTTCCAAAGAAAGTTCTCATGCTTAGTTTTCCCTTGTAAATTCTTGTGCAGTAAACAAACTATCAGTTTTAGCCCAGGTATTGTTCAAATACAGAAATACAGTCTACTCTCATGTTTTGTTGTTACTCTGCTGTATCTCTGTTCTATATGAAAAAGGGGATGAGGAAGAGGAAAATGCAAAATAACACTGGCAAGACCTGAAAACAAGCAGACTAGATGTGGTGTCTCAAGAGACAGGCACTTGCTGCTAGTTGTCAGATCTGATTAAGGGAGCTATTGGCATCAATCAGAGCTGACAGGAGTATATCAGAGGTTAGTATAACTGTAATTAGTGAACAGATTAACAGCAAAGAGAAGTGGATAATGTGGATCAAACTCCTTTAAAACATTTAGATCATTATTTACACTTGAAGGCTGAGTGGGTAATTACATATTTTACAATGTAAGAGGTAAATTTCACAAAACATGCAAGCTGTTCTTCCTCACTATGGCTGTTAAAGTAAGGTTTGTATGGACTCTAAACAGACTGCATTTTCCTAGGAAAAAATACGGAGAGCAGGTGCTCTTATATTAGTTCTCAGTACAGCTATTTTGATCCTAACGTATATAGTTTTCGTAGCTTTGCCTCAGATTAATGTAACTACTCCACGTGTAAAGCTTGATATTCTTTTAGTAAGAAGGTAAAAACCTTCAATGCTTTCACAGCAGCAACGAAAAAGAATTGTATCCGATTCATCTCCCTGACTAGTTGTGCTGGGTTTGATTCCAGTGTATTTTGACTCTGTCAGAGTCCATTGTACTGAGGTTTAAAAGTAGTATTGGAAGTTACAAATGAATTTTGTAATCACTGGGATATAAAGCATCAAATTTTAAATCTTAATGTACGAACTTAAATCTGTCAATCCTAACTATGAAAATTAGTATACAACAAATATAATGCTGAAATAAAAATCAATTCAGCAGTACCTGGCGGATATGTCATAAGTATCTCGCTCTGCTAAGGCGATGTGCTGGGGCATCGTGAATCAGTTGCCCTTTCATTAGGTGGGCTAGCTGAGTTCTATAAAGGGACTAAATCATCATGAGTTCCTAGGATTGAGAGGCAGCTATTACAATTTTTGTTGTTCACTTGTTGATTTCTAGACATATTGTTGATTGATTATCAGTGTTAGCTTTGGTGGGTTGCTAATTGCTGCTAACATGCACCTCTGTGAGTCTTTCTAATGTGGAAAAATTTATGTAGATGCTTTTTGTAAGTATAGGCTTGAATATTTCTGAGTTGCTTTTATATATATGTATGTATGCAAATGTGATCTTGTATTGCCATTATTTTAGAGCACAAATACATGTTAAGATTTGTAATAATGGGCATACTGCTCACCTGTGTATCTTTGTATGGTAAGGAATCTGCTTTACTGAAGACATAATTCCATTTTAACTGTGTAAAACACAGCATCACATGGTTGTCTCTGATGTATGAAAACCAAAATATTTGTATTCATTATTTATTACTTCCTACCTTCCTACCTCAAATTCTTGTTTTGAATTGCTACCCTCTATTTTACTTTCTGTATGTTTATTCCACTCCCTGCCTGAGCTCCTGCTCACATGAGGTTTTGTGAAATGCTTGAATAAATCATACAGAACAAGAGTGTAATAAAAAGTGGAATAAAAACAGCATTATGAAAGTGACTTGCAGGCTGCTGCTCTTGTAAGATGTTTTGATGAAGTTTTACCTCAGGGAGTGCCAAAGTGGTAGAAGTGTCCCTCCTGGGGTGTGATATCAGGTATCTGATATTAAAATATGTGAGAGGCTTCAAAGCATCACTGATTAGAAAGGAAATGTTTCCAAACTGTAGAAAACCCCAGCATAGCAGCTCTTCCCGTAGGACTGTGGAATATGTTGCATCCCGATGAGAGGCTGCTCTGGGTAGATGTTGGTTGTGTGCAGTTTTCTGTCTCCGTTTCTTCACAAGTAAAGCTCTTGCAGTGAATTTGCTGCCAGAACCAAGCACCAAGATAAACAGTTACAGCATGAATAGAGTAAACTGTGTAGGTTGCCTGTGCCCCATAGCCAAAAAGCTGTCAGAGGATGAGGAGCGCTGGCTGTGACTGAGCAAGCTTCCTCTAGGATCAGCCACATAGTCTTAAATGCTGTTTTCAGGTGTGGTACAGGGAAATTATAGATGTGTATAAGTGAATGGGAGAAGAAGAAGAAAGGCCAGGAGCAAGGTGAAAGGAATATAGACAAGGAAGTTCTATTACTTGGAATCTACAGAAGTGGATCTTGGTGAGAGTGTCTTTGAGTTGTCAAGACAGCAGCAGTGGCTCGACCAGAATTCTTTATTGCTGTCCATCCACGATGAATTGCTGTGGTGATGAACTTGTTGCAGGCACTCACATAGAAAGAGGCTGGTTCCTTGCTTTCCTCGGAACTTGTATTCCATACATGAACTGTGGGTTTTGTTTAAATGTATATAGAAATTAAATAGGCTTAAAATTGTTTCTTCTCCAGCATCATCGAGGAACTTCAGAAAATATTACTTTTTGTAAGTTTACTGAATTCCAATCTTTGATACGATGCTTTATTTCATCACAATTTCAGCAAAAGAATTCTTTTCACTCTGCAAATAGTGAAATAATTTCTAGTCATACCTAATAGTTGTTTTATGTTGTTAAAAGACAAATTTCTGAAATGCCTAACATGCATTTTCCAATGGAGGATATGTATTTCAAGTTTTTTCCGGGCTGAGTTTAAGCTGTTTCAGTCCTTAGTTCTGCATGTGGTATCTTTAGTCAGACTTCGTTATGCGAACAGCAAAACAAGTAACTCCAGTTTCGTTGGTCATTGCACAGGAGGAGTGCAGGAGGTAGCGTTTGAAGGATAGTTGCCCACATAGCCATGGGCAACAGGTGTTTTTTTTTTGCAATAAGAATTGTTTTCCTTTCCCAAGGATATTGTAATAAGTAAGTAATAATAGTTCAGGTGCTGAGCAAGTAAGGTTATAAGTAAATAGTAACAATTAAAGTTACTCAATAGGAAGTGGGAATGATATGAAGAAATGTTAATACAAAATGAAAAAGAAATGGCTGTTAAGAGGGTAAAATAAATAAAGAATAAAGTTACAGTGGAAATGTGTGTTTCTTGTTTAGTCAAGGCTTTGAGAAACAGTATTGTGAACTTCACGGAGGAAGATAACATGAATGGAGTATTTGTCGTTCATTTCGCAAAGAGGAGGTAGTACTTTTATATAGGTATTTTAAATATGAAAAATCTCCATTGTTACTGCAGGGGTGAGATGACATATGGTCAGGAAATGTTTGTGGGTCTTGATCCAGCTTTGGAAAGATAATTTAATTTTGGAAACTTCCCATAACAAATAAGCTTTATTACTGTGATCATTTGACATCTGCAATATTTTCCTCATGCAGAGGCCTCTGGATTTGTTCATTATAATCTTGAGCTTATTCTACAATTCCTTTCTAGAAAGAATGTGCTCATGCACAGGGCATGGGGGTAAACAAGTCATAGATAACATAATACTGCATTTATCAGCAAAGTATATCTACCTGCATAGTGAGGTTCTTCTAGCCCTATGGGATGATGATTTTATGGAATCTATGGTGAGCTATAGGTGTGCTGTAGTAGAAAAAATCTGTGTACCATAGAAGAGTACTCGTCTTGTTCAGTTGCTCCTGTTAGTTCTTTTAAGTGACGGTCATAGCTAAATGTTAAAATTGACCACTGTTGGTAATGGTTCATATGCCTGATGACAGATATTTCCCGCTTCTCCGAAAAAGTTTCCAAAAATTTTTTCCCCCGTCTTTGAAAACTTCTGCATGCAGTTGCACACTTAGCTTTTACTCACATTCATTTTGTAACAACTACTTTATACAACAGCTCACTGGCAGCAAGTTCTACTTTCTGAGTGGGACTGATTACAGCAGACTTGCTTTCAATCTTCTCTTCCTGCTCTTCGTTGGAAATGTGTCATTTTTTTTCTCGGGAATGTCCATAAAATCTCTGCTATAAGATTTTGAACAATACCTTTTCCTTTGTAATAACTTCATCAATTCGTTCAAAAGTCTTGCATTTGAATAATGGTTGGATTCTCTTTGTCATGTGCATCAATAATAAAAGCTTGTAAAATTTTGTTTGAGGAGAAATTGGCAAAGGTATGATTTAGTTTTTAGGGTGTTTAGTCAATCACGATGTGGAAACTTCTGTAAACTCATTGTCAGTCCAAAAATTTAGATTGTTACCAGGTTGGATAAATCAAAAACCTAAAATGAGAACATGTTTAAAATCTGCTGTGCATGCTTGCTTTGCTAATGATGCCTTACCTTCCAGAAAGGTTTGAACAGATGTAAGGTAGACTATTTTGAGAATCCACTTTTAAGATAATGGGGCAGGGAGAATTTAATTTACTATCCTGATGATTCACAACCAACTGTTCTCCCTCTGTTTTGCAATCGGAATGGTATTTTGTCTAAAACAGAAATGGAACACCAGTCCCTTTCTTGTAGCATCCCAGTTGATATTTAACCTGAAATCCCAGTCAATCAGTTTTTTATACATGTTGTTTTGATTAAAAAATGGGAGATAGGAAGATTGACCTAGGTATTTTCTAATTCTTTTCTGGAAATCATAGTAATTAGGAAGTTATTGGGGGGTGGGGGGGAGGGAGTTGGTTCTGAGTTTTGTTTTATTGTATGTATGACAGCACAGAAGATTAAATAAATGGCAGACATACCTGGAAGCTTAAGTGGCTAAAAAAGAAAAACTGGATGGTCTTGAAGAACTTAAAAGAAGTGAATTTTGTGGTATGGGATATTATAACTAAATATTTTATGTAGTTCTGCAGTATTTCCATATGAGGATTGGACTTGTGGGAGTGTGGATTTGAGGGGCTTACTATAGTTTGACTAGCTTTAGAGTGTGTGCAAATTATTTTCCAGCATAAATCAGATATTAGTCCTGTGCATAATGTGTTTGGGAGAACTTAAAAGCTGCAAATAAATTCAAAGTATTGCAGGTGAGCTATTGAAAAGGTAAACCTGCAGGCTATGCCAACTGCTAGAAATTAATGTTGGACTCTAGGAAGTTGATGAAAGATCATTTGATTTCAGCGAGACCATAAGCCTTTTCACACTAATAAAACCCCCAGACAACAACAAAACCCAACATTTTTCGACATGTTTATCTTCTGAAACTATGGCAAAGCTGTAACTTCCTCTTACTGTGAAGTCTGTCTTCTAAGGGGACAGAAGAGAAACTGAGAAAAGTAGTTAGCAAAGCATGCAATTATAGAAAAATACATTTTCACAGTCACTCAAAATTTTGAATGTTGATGATGTTGAAACTATCACCTAGCAACTTCTCTTTTGCCTTTTTTTATCAAAGTGATTACACTTTTTTGTTTGAGTTCTTACCTGAACATTATATAAAGTAGTGTAGGGGTATGTTAAGTAACTCCAAAGCTAAAAGAAATAATTTGGGGTTGAAAGGTTTATTATTTTTGTAGACTTACCTCTTTTTTTTTTTTTTTGTCGTTACAAAAGTGAAATTGAACGGCCGTGTTCACCTAAGATAGAAGACTTGGTGATAAGTGTATATTTTCCCTAGTAGAAAATGTCAGTGTGGAATAGTTACTGATGGTAATTCAAAAAGTGTTGGAAAAGGAGAATTGTATGTACAAAGAGAAATTTAAGTTGACAGTAAAAATATTGGCAGTTAACCCATTTCTGTTCAGCCATACCCTAATACTAAAACTAGATTGAAATGTCTTTCATGTTGCAGTTCGTTAAGCAAATGTGACACTTTATTTTCTTGCTATTTCAGTACTGGGAGAGGTGAAGTTGTAAAATAGCAATATAGATGAGCATACTTCTCAGTGTGCTGATACATCAAACTAAAAAAAGAAAATATTAACAAATATTTCAAGATTACATTCCTGTGTCCTTCCCTTTCCCCCAAACAGAAAGCAGAATCCTTTTGCTGAATCTGAGTTTTGAGTTTATAACTTTGTGGATAAAATATGTTGTCTCTGAAAATTAATTTAAAAAAAAATGCTGCTACCACATTTAAAACTAATTATGTGATGGATCATAATGCTGCTTTGTTTATTATTTTAATTGAAAAAATAATCTGTAGTTTTGTTAACATTTGCTGATAGTCAACATTTTCTTTTAGCTGATATTGTTAATTAGCACTTTTTATATTTGAATACAGTTTATGGTTTGAGAGTGCAAAGCTGATTTCTTTGGGTTTTTTTGAGGAATTTTTTCTCAACTGCAATTTCTTTCTGCAAAATAAATATAAGAAGCAGTCATGTTTTCTGGCAAGACTTTCTCTGGAGATCTCTGGTCTTACTAAATGAGACACTATATGAAGTATAGCTTTTAATTCAAGTCATTACTTTGCGTAACAGCTGTTTTAAAATAAGATGAAAATAAAAGACCATTATAATGAAAACTTAGTCATTGCTCAGAAACAAAAGAATTAGTGGTACCATTTTAAATATATATCCTGATAACATGACTGACATTTAAAAAACCCCACAAACACTGTGATCTGGACATTGCCAATTTAGATTTAGCAAATCAGCTAAGTAGCTTGCATTTGTAGTATTTCACACCTTGAAGTCTGAATATGCATTGCTAAATATGTTTCCTCGCTGTTTGCTAATTAATGTTCTGAGGAGGTACAGCTGTTAATTATTTGTGGTTGACACGGCTCATTTTAAAGTGCTAACAGTTGCATCTGTAGTAGTGTTACAATTCAGTTCATAAGTTATGGTCATATATTTTTACACCTACTACTTTGTACAAGCATTTGAAAAATCTGTATTTGCTAACCAAATACATGCAGTGGTAGTTTAACAAAACACAGAAAAATGCCCCACATCGTACCACTCTCAGTGATATTAGAGACTCGGTGAGTCTTTCATGTGTTAAGTTTTAAATATTGCAGGATAGGAACATTTTTTTTCTGCGGTATCACGAAGTCTCTTCAGGAGTAGTTCTTGGTAATTAGTAAACATTGATGTATTCTGATGGTAAAGTAATTGGACTGGAACAATATTGTGAGGCAGTGTGGGAAAAATATTTCTCTGAGGAGAATAAATATCAGGATATATCTTATGGAGATTAAGTGAAGGAAAAAGTATTCATAAATGCATGTGTTTCATAAAATGCATTTTTGCTAATATTTTGGAGGAAACACAGCAGGATGTAAGCAATACAGTGCATTAATGAGAACTTCCTCATCCAGGTCATAGAGGAATGAAGGAGGAGAGGTGCTCTGCTGTACCTCATACTCTCCAGCAAGGAGGGGTTCGTTGGCGATCATAGAATCTTCGAATCGTAGAATGTGTTGGGCTGGAAGGAACCTTCAAAGGTCATCTAGTCCAACCTCCATGCAGTGAACAGGGACATCTTTATGTGAAGATCAAAGGCAGCCTTGATTGCAGCGACCATGAGATTATGGAGTTCAGGATCCTGAGCAGAAGAAACAGTGCAAACAGTGAGCTCACGGCTCTGGGCTTCAGGAGAGCAAAATGCCAGGAAGCCTGCACGGGTGAACAAGTTGCTCATGGCCAAACTCAAACACAATAAAGAAGCATAGAGAGGGTAGAAGCAAGGACATGTAACCTCAGAGGAATACAGAGACACCAAGAGTGACAACAAAAGAAATACTAGAGAAAATGTGGGCCTGTTGCTCAAGACAAGGGACCTGGTTACACAGGACATCAAAAAGGCTGAGGTACTGAATGCCTGCTTTGCCTTGGTCTTTACTGACAAGACCAGTCTCCAGGAATGCCAGGTCCCAGCAAGTGGGAAAAAAAGTCTGGAGCAAGTACAATGTAACCTTGGGGGACAAGGACCAGGTGAAGAAATTCTTAAGCAAACTGGGCATACATATGTCCATGGGCTCTGATGAGATGCATCCATGAGACTGATGTCACTGTGATGTCAGTCTTGATAATCTTTGACTGTTTGACATCTAGAGGTCCTTTCCAAACTCAACCATTTTTGGATTCTGTTAACTATGAAGTTTGTCGAGCTGGGTTTCGAAAATGTTGAGGCAGCAATTCAGTTGCTTTCTGAAAGCTCTTAATATGCTGATGGTACTTGAGGTAATTGAATGTTCTCATGATGAGAAATGCTTTTGCTCAAATTTGGACTAACAAGTTTCATAAAGGTTTTATAAAGTCTCTGTTATCTCTCTGTGTTTGTTTTCCTTAGCCAGGGCCCTGAAGCATTATTTATAATTACCCAGCATTTTTACGCCTTCCATTGTATAATTTCTGTGATAAGAAACTGGTTTTGGTAATATTAATGTGTACCATGTGGAGCACCACATTTGGAGGCCACCTAACTTGTCCTGATATTTTCTTTTTTTGTCAGTCTGGGATCTAGTGCAGCAATCTTCTTTTTTTTGTATTTGAACATTGTTTTCACAGATAGTAAGATTTTTTTTTTTTTCTGTGGGGCTTACGTTACCTGGTCAAATTTGAGATGATTTGAGATAGTATCTTGTCAACTCTTAATTTATGGGTTTTTTAGTATTTTGTCATGGTTGCTTAGAATATAGCAAATGCTGATTAGATGAAAACAATTGTCGTGTGTGTAAGCTTTTGTAGGAGCTTACTAGTGTTTATATTTTCTGCAGAAGCATTATCATCTATAAAGTTGAAATGTGTGTTATCTTAGTGTTTTATTTGTTAACATCTGAAGTTAAGGGAAAACCCAATCATAAAACATCTTAATTGTGAAAGAACTAATAGGCATCTTTTCCTGCCTCATTGTAGACTCAATCCTTATTTGTGATGCGAAGCATGGGTTCACTGAATAATAAATGTTAAAGTGTGTTTATTATTGTTTGTTCTTTTTTCTTTAAGTAGAATTACAAAAAATATTTATAGAAAGGAAAAATATTGATGTCCTGTTGTAAGAGTCAAAGGCCTTGATACTCAAATTTGTATTAAAATAACTTTGGAATCAAAATCTGTCAGGAGAAATTAATCCACATGGTTGGGGGAAAAAGTTGGCAATTTATTTAAAAATACTTTGTCAAGTGAAATTGTACTTTCTTATAAATTTGAATCTGGATTTTTCATTGTAAATGCTTAATATTACCTTTTTTTTCATGCTTTACTAGATGCTTGTGACTACTCCGGAGAAATGGGATGTAGTGACAAGAAAAAGTGTTGGTGACGTAGCCCTCTCGCAGCTGGTAAAACTCCTGATTCTTGATGAAGTTCATCTATTGCATGAAGACAGAGGGCCAGTACTTGAAAGTATAGTAGCTCGTACTTTACGTCAGGTAAGAGCAAAAAAAAAAATCTTCAAAATAGTTTTATTTTTGTCAAGAATAGATAGATTTCGGTGAAAAAGGAGAAGTACAGAGACAATGAAATCAAAATGTTAGGCAGATTACCGTTTATTTTACAGCTGTTCTAAGAATAAAGAAAAAAATGTCTTCTACCTTCTCTTCTGTATTATAGCAACTATCAGATTTCTAGGATGCATAGTTTATTGCAAAGCTATTTCTTTACTACAACTTATTTACTTAATCTACAAGTAGCAGCAAAATTTAACTTTTTTAAACAAGTAATAATCAGTTTTATATTTTAACATAACCAAAATTGAATGTATTTTCTTACTAGGAGTGCTAATTTTTAATTAGCAGTTTTCCTAGGAGAATTTGCTTTTTTTTAATTAAGAGTAAACTTTCAGCACTGCCTGAAAAACACTATGTAATTTTTTTTTGCTTTAGCATGATTGATCCTTTTTTTTTCCTGTCCTTTAGTCGTACTTTCTCAATACGAAGATTTGATATGGCAGAAGAAAAGGATGCATGTGTGGGGGTTTTTTTCTTAAATCTTGTGCTAAAGAAGCGTTCAGAGTTGGGTAATAAATAAGATTGGTCTCAGTGGTGAGATGTGCGTTTACAGGAAAAATAAAATGTGGAATTTAGGGATGAATAAAAGGGGTGAAATTAGGATGAACAATGTTACAGAGAGGATAAATTGCCCTTTTCATGCAGAGCAAAAGTATGTCAATACAAATAATCTGTAACAGATTAAAAATAACCATAACTGGTTTTGTTATGACTCTATTTATAGCAAGTTAAATATTTAAAGCCTCATAGCTTTCAGGATATTTTTTCTTTGTAAGGCTACACTAGATTTGTTAAGGCTCTTTGAATCAGCTGATTCCAGCTCTAAGAAAGAGTAAAATGTCTGTCTGCTGCGATCCATTACAGAAATTGTAAAATTTCTGTATAAAGGAAAACAGAAGTAGTAATTCCTTAGAAGAAGCTAAACTTGGAAAAGTTGGGCTTTTTTTAATGGAGAGTAGAGCTTTTAAAGGTTAGACTACTAGACATTAAAGCTTAACCTATTTGATACTGGATTTTCTTTCTTAATGGTTTTAATAACCTCTTTTCCTTAGGTGTCTTTGAAGTAAAGCATCTCAGCTTTTAGCAGTGACCATGATGGTCGTTGTCTTCATTAGAAGACTCATTAATTTTTTAATGTGAACTTGTATGTGACTTGCAGGGTAGACTTCAGCTGTCCCAAAATACATGTCTAGAGCCGTTTTGTCTGCCCTGCATTATTCAGTTTGGCATCCTGCTTCTGCTCCATTTGGGCACAAATGTCCCATAGATCCTTTCCTTTTGTGTCAAGCCTGTGCAGGTAATTTAAGGAATATAGAATCTGAGGGAATTGTGTACTGGGTACGGAATCTTGCCCTTGGTATTTATTTATTGTATTATAGCAATATCTTGCTTCAACACTGATTTAAAAAATAGCTCTCTAGGATGCTTTAATCTTCTAGGACTACTAGGTTTGTTTTACTACCAAATTGGAGTTTAATTTATCTGGCATTGAAGCTATTCATTTGTAACCCTTCTGTAAATGAAACGGTCAGGAAGAAAAACAGCACAAATCTTGAAATGAGCTATCCTGCCACCTTTCTGAAGACCTTGTTGATTCTAAGTTGATAAGAAAGGCAGTAATGGAGACCACTGTGATTCTGTACAAGAAGGTAGTTGAAGAGTGTAAAAATTTACGGTATAAAAGTACACTAAAAAAACCTCCACAGTTAAACAGAAAACAAAGCTACTTGTAGAAATATATAGAATTATGCAGTAGAAAACAATTCGAGACGAAAATATTTTGAATTGCAAGCCTTCCAGAGAGTTTAGAGACAAAGAAACAGGAAACATTTTTTACAACTGCTTTACTTTTGCAATACAGAAACAAATAAGAGGAATAATTTTTAAAAGTTACACTGAAATGTTATACTGCAGCATCTGAGCCCGCAAGCATAGCTCTCTGAAATTTGCACAATGCATCCATAACTAATTATGAAATTACTGGAACTTCTGTTTGGTGACTAAAAAAGATAGGTTTGTGTTTTTCTGATTTCAGAAGTATTTTGCTTGAGTTTAGGGAAAGTACTGTTACAGATGTTTTATGTGTAAAACAATCATATCTAATAATTCTTTAATGATATTTTGCAAAAAAAAAAAAAAAAGGTACATTGCTTTGGTTCTGTTCCCTTCTCATAGTTCTCTTTTACACATTTTGATACAAATTCATAAATGACCCTGCAGCAGGAGCTAAAGCCAGGAGATCTTTCTGGATGTCATCTCTAAACATGTGGAAGAAAAGAAAGTAATGGGCTGAAATTGGAACATAAGAGGTTCCGCTTAAACTCGAGAAGAAACTTCTTCTCAGTGAGGGTGACGGAACACTGGAACAGGCTGCCCAGAGAGGTTGTGGAGTCTCCTTCTCTGGAGACATTCAAGACCCGCCTGGACACGTTCCTATGTAGCATTATCTAGGCGTTCCTGCTCTGGCAGGGGGATTGGACTTGATGATCTTTCGAGGTCCCTTCCAATCCCTAACATTCTATGAAAGTTACTGGCAGAGATCAACATGGATTCACCAAGGGGAAAGCATGTTTGACTAATCTGATAGCCTTCTGTAGGTGTCATTAACTGGCTGGTTAGATGATCGGGGAGCAGTGGGATGTCATCTACCTTGACTTCAACAAGGCTTTTCACACTGTCTCCCATAAAATCCTCTTTAGGAAACTCAGGAGGTGTGGGTTAAACGAGTGGACAGTGAGGTGAGTTGGGAACTGGTTGAGTGACAAGGCTCAGAGGGTTGATCGATGGAGCAGGGTTGAGTTGGAGGCCTGTAACCAGCAGTGTTCCCCAGGTGTCAGTATTGGGTCTGGTCTTGGGTCTGTCAACATATTTGTCAGTGATCTGGACAAGGGAACAGAGTGTATCCTCAGCAAGTTTGGTGATGATACAGAACTAGGAGGTGTGACTGACAGACCAGAGGGCTATGCTGCCATCCAGCATGACCTGGACAGGCTGAAGAGTTGGGCAGGCAGGAACTTAATGAGGTTCAGCAAGGGTGAATATAAAGTCCTGCAGCTGGGGAGAAACAACCCCATTAGTATAGGTTAGAGGTAGACATGTTGGAAAGCAGCCCTGAGGAGAAGGATCTTGGAGTCCTGGTAAACAATAAGTTAACCATGAGCCCTTGTGGCGAGGAAGGCCAATGGTATCCTGGGCTGCATTAAGAAGAGTGTGGCCAGTAGGTCAAGGGAGGTCACGCTCACCCTCTATTCTGCCCTGGTGAGGCTGCTGCTGGAGTACTGTGTCCAGTATTGGGCTTCCGAGTTTAAGAGAGACAGAGAACTACTGGACATCAGCAAGGCCTTTGACACCATCTCCCACAGCATCCTCATAGGTAAACTGAGGAAGTGTGGTCTGGATGACCAAGTAGTGAGGTGGGTCGAGAACTGGTTGAAGGGAAGAAGCCAGAGGGTTGTGGTCAATGGGGCTGAGTCTGGCTGGATGCCTGTGTCTAGTGGGGTCCCTCAAGGGTCAGTGCTTGGGCCGGTGCTGTTTAATATATTCATCAATGATCTGGATGAGGGATTAGAGAATGTTGTCAGCAAGTTTACTGATGATACGAAATTGCGAGGAATGGTTGACACACCAGAAGGCTGTGCAGCCATTCAGAGAGACCTAGACAGGCTGGAGGGCTGGGCGGGGAGAAATCTTATGAAGTTTAATAAGGGCAAGTGTAGAGTTTTGCACTTGGGAAAAAATAACCCCATGTGCCAATATAGGTTGGGGACTGCCCTGCTGGAGAGCAGTGCAGGAGAAAGGGACCTGGGGGTTCTAGTGGACAGCAGGATGACCATGAGCCAGCACTGTGCCCTCGTGGCCAAGAAGGCCAATGGCATCCTGGGGTGTATTAGAAGGGGAGTAGCAAGTAGGTCAAGAGAGGTCCTCCTGCCCCTCTACTCTGCCCTGGTGAGGCCACATCTGGAATATTGTGTCCAGTTCTGGGCCCCTCAGCTCAAGACAGACAGGGAACTGCTGGAGAGAGTCCAGCACAGAGCCACAAAGATGGTGAAGGGAGTGGAGCATCTCCCTTATGAGGAAAGGCTGAAGGAGCTGGATCTCTTTAGCTTGGAGGAGGCTGAGGGGTGACCTCATAAATGTTTATAAATATGTCAAGGGGGAATGTCAGGAGGACGGAGCCAGGCTCTTTTCAGCGGCGTCCACTGACAAGACAAGGGGCAATGGGTGGAAGCTGGAACACAGGAGGTTCCAGAAAAATATGAGGAAAAACTTTTTTACTGTGAGGGTGACCGAGCACTGGAACAGGCTGCCCAGGGAGGTTGTGGAATCTCCTTCTCTTGAGACATTCAAAACCCGCCTGGACGCGTTCCTGTGCGCTCTAGTGTAGGTGGTCCTACTCTGGCAGGGGGGTTGGACTAGATATCTTTAAGGTCCCTTCCAACCTTTAACATTCTGTGATTCTGTGATTCTGTGACAGAGTCCAGTGGAGGGCAACGAAGAGAGACTGGAGCATCTCTCTTACGAGGAAAGGTTGAGAGGGCTGGGACTATTTAGACTGGAGAACAGAAGACTAAGAGGAAATCTTGTCAGTATCTATAAATATCTAAAGGGTGGGTGCGAGGAGGATGGAGTCGGACAGTTTTCAGTAGTGCCCAGTGACAGGACAAGGGGCAACAGGCACAAGCTGGAACATGGAAAGTTCCATCTAAACATGAGTTCTTGACTGTAAGAATGACAGAGCACTGGAACAGGCTGCCCAGAGAGGTTGTGGAGTCTTCTTCTCTGGGGATATTTAAAACCCACCTGCGTGCAGTCCCGTGTAATGTGCTCTAGGTGGTCTGGCTTTAGTGGGGGAATGTATGAAACATTAAGCTCTGATCCAGCCCATCTGAAAGGAGTTCATATTTTTCATTGATATACATAAAGACATCATACTCATGCAATATTCATGCACACAAGAGAATAGTCGGTCAGTTCTTTAAAAACCAAACCAAACAAACAAGAAGAAGCTCAAAACATTGACAACATGTATCTATAACGTTATGCCATTTACACCACTGCAGTAATTGCTGACATCAATCATCTAATTTGTATACTGGTATAAGACATCAGAAATATTGACTAGATTTTCTTTATTTGTAGTGGAGGGGTTCTGAAGGTGATCAGACAAGTAATTCAAAGAAAAATCTGTTGCAGATTAGAATCATAGAATGGCCTGGGCTGGAAGGGACCTTAGAGATCATTTAATCCAACCTCCCTGTAATGGGCAGGGACGCCACCTCTCGACTAGATCAGGCAGCACATGGGGACCAAACGGGAATCGAACCCTGGACCTTGGTGTTATCAGCAACACGCTCAACCGTCGTTAGATTAGACTGGAGGCTGCAGGAACTGGTTCTATGCTGGCATATACCGTTGACATTTTCCCAGTTTCTGCTTGGTCCCTTTTGGCCACTGTGGGAGACAGGGTATTCAAGTAGTTGGGTTTTTGGTATGACCTGGAACAGTCATTTCTTGTGTCACTTCTAGGCCAGAACTGTGATAAATTCCTTCGAATATTACTTCAGCCTTTTCAATAAATCACTCGTAGCTACTCTAATAATGGTGTGTACCTACAGTTTCGTCTGGGTCATACTTCCATAGCTTGTATATGAGACAATCTCATGGTTCCTGTGCAGGTCGGGATGTATCATGCAGTGCCTTTTCCATTCGGCAGGACTTGTTATCCTGTCTTACAGAAAAAGCATCTCTCTTGTTTTGCTGGAGTGTGTGAGGATTTCTTTGCTTAGATGGTAGATAATGGAAAAACAGACAATGGAATTTTGCGTTTTGGTCTTTTTAAGAATCAGTGTTCAGCCAGCTACTTGGGCCTACAGCTGTACCAGAAAATAATGTTTTGAGATCTGTATTCTATGCTGTACAGATACAGCTCTACAAATATATTCTCAAGAAAAACGAATGTCCTAATTTGTACCTTAAAATACTTGAATTATTGTTGTACTTTTCCCCAGATGAACGCTGAGTCACACCACTTACTGTAAGACTTTAATGTGTTCATTTTAACTTATGGCATTTTTTGAATTATTTTTTTTTTTAAACCTGGAAGGAGCATATATATTGGGATTGCTGACAGTTTTATTCATAACAGAATGAACAGCATATTTGTCCATGTTTGCACTTTTCAAATTTTAGCGAATGATTTTGCAGATGATTCAAATTGACTTTGCTAAACATTTTAGTGGGAAAATTGCTTTGAGCTCCGTTATATACTCTAGGTATAACATCAAACAACTTCTTTGAATTGAATTTATAGCTTTGATGTTTAAAGTTTTAGTCTAGAGCATAATGCAGATGTAAAACTAAAATGCTTAAACTTTTTAATCAAACTTTCCACACTTCTGTACTAAGCTTATTAGCTTGAAAGAAAAAAAATTGACCGGTTTTGAAGGACACTGAATTATTTTGTCGTAATTATTCAGAGATTTTGATGACTTTTTACTGCTTACGGGTATTTTTTCACAAAAAGCATACTAAGTGTACTTCAGTGATGTGTGAATTTTGATACTGTCACTCAACTATGTGAATGAGAAATTAAATAAAAGAAAATCATGAAAGGTTTCTCAGATTTGGGGGAACTGAAGCTCCCATCTTAGGCAGCAAATATTTTTCTCATCATAGTCTTACTCAAATTCACATTTCAATTGCTTTGTGTTTATGTATTAGATCAACGGTGTGGCAAGATAAATAATAAGTAACAAAACACAGAGTGGAGAAGCAACCCAGGGGACTCCTGGAGTGTGTTAATGAGAACTTCCTCCTCCAGGTGGTAGAGGAGCCAACAAGGAGGTATGCTCTGCTGTACCTCATACTCCCCAGCTAGGGAGGGGCTTGCTGGGGATGTAAAGATCAAAGGCAGCCTTGGCTGCAGTGACCACGAGATGGTGGAGTTGTTCTCCTTCGCCTGGAAATTCCCATGTTTCCTTTCTGAGCTTCCTTCTCTCATGACACCTTAATTAAGAAACTCTCCCTCTCAGCTGTCACATAATTTTCTTTGCTCTGGATACACTGAAGGAGGCCTGCAGGAAAGCTAGGGAGGGACTGCTTACAAGGACCTGTAGTGACAAGACAAGGGGCAATGGTTTTAAACTAGAGCAGGGTAGATTTAGAATAGACATCAGGAGAAGTTCTTTACTGTGAGGATGCTGCAACATAGCCACAAGTTGCCCAGAGAGGTGGTGGAGGCCCATCCCTGAAGACATTCAAGGTCAGGCTTGCTGGGGCTCTGAGCAACCTGATCTGTTAAAGATGTCCCTGCTCACTGCAGGCGGGTTGGTCTACATGACTTTTGAAGGTCCCTTCCAGCCCAATGCATTCGACGATTGTCAGTCTCTTTAGTTCCTTATTGTCTCATCTGCCTCTTTTTTTTCTTTCCCTTTGGTTCTGTTTCTGCCTCTTCACTAGAAATAAGAAGCAAAAAGGTTCAGAGGTTTCTCACTCACAAGCCAAATGCCTAACTGCCAAATTAGGAATTTTTATGTGCTTAGAAAAAGTAGTTTGAAAAAAAAAAGTAAGGCTCATAGCTAATGACCTAAAAAGAACTGATTAGATCTATTTATTTTGTGTCTAATGGTAGTCCAGTGTAGTTCCTGTATTTGTCTTTTGGGACTAGAATGGCATTGGTATTTCATTTGGTTCTTCATTTCTCTTCCTGGGTGACTTGCTGTTAGTCTTTTGTCGCTTTGATATCAATTTTCTCAACATCTTTTGTTACAGAATAAACCAAACAACCTCCTGCAATCACTTTTTTTGTTTCCATCGTCAGTGTTGTGGGGCTTTCTTTGCTGAACTTTCTTGTATTTGCAATTGTATTTTTAAAACATGTCAACAAAACTGGGTATAGAATTTTGTTGTTAGTTTTGGTTGTGGCATATACAGAGGTTGGGTGTTTTCCTCCTATTACTCAGTTCCGTCCTTTTTATACCTCTACAAATTGCAACTACTTCATTTGCTAATTCATCGTCTTCGGAGCTTACATTCAGATGCTTGTTTGCTAAGTGCTCAGACAAACCTCTTTATAGTTGCTGCAGGATTCACTTGTTGGTATAAGAAAGTTTGCTGACAACAGTGTTTCATTTTGCAGCTGTGGCCTGTTTTAGAATGAGCTAAATTAAAAGAAATTTAGTTTGAATGGGACCGTCAACCTAGGTTTATCCGTATGGCTGAGGCACACGTCAGTTAGACTAATTCTGCCAATCATCGGCTCTTCTTGTCACCAGTTATTTTTTATTTACTGCATACCATGGGTAAAATTTTTGAGTGGAGTTAGGCTTAGACAGCAATTAAAGGCATCCCTTTTTAATTGCTGCTTTTCGATTATACATTCTCTTTCAAATCTGTCAGATCATCAGCTTCTGATAAATTTAATACATTTTCTGCTATTCTGTGATGTTATTTTTAAACAGTATGTTGTGCAGCCATATGTCTAATGCCTCACACAAGCCTCGATCTATCTTATTATCTTTTGTGGCAACTCTGCAACTGTGTAAAAATGACTTTTTGACAACAAAATAACTTTTTAAAACAAAACCTAATCTCCACTTCTTTGAAAATGTTAGGTATCAGATATTTGAATTAATCTTCAGAAGCTCTACTATTAACTTTGTATGAAAGTGATGTCAAGAAGTCATTCCGCATGTCATTTTTAATTAATGGTATGTGAACATTTTTTACATTTCTGTGATATATCCATGGAGTTTAAAAGGTAATAGTGATTAGCATATGTTTTATGTTGGTAAAGGGGTTCAACTGGTTCATAGAAGGGTTCATATTTTGTTCTGTTTCTTAGTTTGGGAACAAAACAGTAAGCATAGCTTCACAAAAAGACTTTCTGTCATTCAGGAAAAACTGATATAGCACTGTGCAGGACATAGAAGTCTCTTCACAGGTGTATTCACAATGTCATTTCTTAAGACAAAGTATTGCATACTTAATACTTAGCTGAGGAAAAATAATATGGCTTCTAATAGTGCTTTCTGCATGGTTACGTTTTTCAGTCCTTTAGATTTTTAAATATGTTCTAAATGGAGGACTGAGATCACAGTATTTTCAGGGTTCATTGGAAGCAGAGTAAAACTCATTTATAAAATTACTTAACTAGATGGTTGCCTAGTAACAAATGCATTCTGTGCAGAGTGTTTGAGTTGTAGATAACGTCCTATGTAGAATCTTCAAAACAGTATTAGTAATTGCATTTTTACTACATACTTTTGATTTTGCTGTTTTACTGGGTTTTCCATTTTTGTTCCTAAAACTGGGAAATTGCCACCTATGTGAACTGACTGACAACTTCTCAATTCTTTAATCAGACAGTAAACAAGATATCAATAAACAAGTAAACACTGGTGAAGCATTCTAACAAAGTTCCTTCATTTTGGAACACCTTTAATTTTTTTTTCTTATTATATTTCAAGAATTCCTCCTTTTTTTTTTCTCTTTTTCTCCTTTTCTTTTTTTTTTGGTAGTGGGAGAAACATAGGTCTTGTGAGAGGCTTGACACTTCGAACCATTGTGTGAGTAGGGGGGTATCTAAGAGCTAATGTGAATCCCAAGATGCAGTGCTTCATTCTTACTGCTGTTGAGCAGGGAACTCAGGAACCTGTGTTAAAAATTCTTCTTCTGGCACATCTAGGCTCAAAACTGAAACGCTTGTGTTTAATTTTCTATGTACCTTGTCTTTAATGTGTATCTCAAGGGCACACAGAGTGACTGTAGAGGGTGTGTTGAATTGATCCTGGGTCATCTGAATAACAGATGAATTTCTAACCAATGGACAATTCTTCAAAGATTAGATTATGTAAACTCATCTGCTTCACTTAATTTTGTGCTCGAGTTGAACAGTAAGGGATATACTTTCTAGCTTGATTGTTATTCATTCTGTGAATGTGATATTTTAATACATGGAAATGGGAAGACTGCCAAGATCACAAAGTTCAGGAAGAATTTTAGAAGTCAGATAAAAGAGTATCTGTATGCACACACTCTGTATGCTCTCAAGTGGCAGCTGTAATGTAATGAGATGATATGCAAATCTTAAAACGTATTAGGAAGAAAATGATCCTGCTGTGATCAATTTACAACCCAGAGAGGCACTTCTCATACCTGACCATTTACAGTATAAATGCAGATGATGCTTGAGTGTGGAAATTGGTCCGGGATAGCTGTCATCTGTTTATTTTTTCTGTATACATGGAATTTCATGGTATGATAATTGTGTTCTGCGAACGTGTATGGTGAACATGATGCCAATTCTCCACGTGCCATCCTGAATGCTTCTGAATCAGATATACTAATTAGACATGTCAATTAAATATAGTTCTGGCAATTTTATTTCTTACTTGCAGTGTAACATCAAATCAATAAAATACAGTAAAGCTTTCAAAGCACATGATGTGCAAATACTGTGACAGTCCAGTTTTCCAAAGAAAGCCTTGTAAGTTCCAAATGGTGCTTATATTTTTAGTGAGATAATTAAACACATATGAAGATTAAAATGTTTGAGATTATGTGCCAGTAGGGAGGCAAGTGCGCTTAGCTGCTTACAACTAGCCGGTTCTAGGGAGTATAAACAGAAAACTTTGTCATCCAAAATGTCTTTTCAGTAATTTTTACTGCAGTTTCAGGAAAAGACTGTGTGTTCTTAGTGTCTTGTATATGAAGGTATAATCTCTAATTGGGACTTCTAGGTCCAAATAATAAATGATCCAACATACGAAAAATATTAATGTTTGAATGGACTGTATTTACTAGGGGCATCTGTGCACTTTCAAGACTTACTTTTCTTTAGAAGCGTCTGAGAGCAAGGCATAATAATGCTTGCTCGTCAAGGTAAAGTCAGAAGAGTAGTTGAAAAATGCATGCAGAGAACTCTGTTCTAAAAATACATTAGAATTCTAAAAGCCATTGTGAAAAATAAAGTCTCTATAGTGCTTAGATAGATGAATAACAGATAAATAATTGAAACTGAATTATAATCACAGAGAAAATGCAAAAATAAATGGTATGTTACGGTTGCATATTCAGGTAATTTTTTTCTTCTGACTTCTAAGTTCAGCACTGGTTTAGTCCCTGCTGTTTGTATATTGCCATGTATAATTAAAAGAATAAACAAAACATTCTACATATGTATGTGATGGTGTGCAGATACATAGGGGTTTAGGTTACAGGTTAAATTTAGTGTGAGTGTAAAATAATTGGGAGAATTGTTATGATACATTGGTCTTTTAGGGTAAATACATTTTTTTTGCGTCTTGATTATTTTTAGATATATATTAATTATTGATATTTTGTGTTGGTAAGTGGATATAAAAGAAAATGGTAAAGAAGAAAAATCTTTTTTTTAGGTGGCCTTGAAAGAAGGAAATTGATGGAATGATTTAGAGTCTTAAGTCTTCTTTTAATTATGAAGATTAACAAAATGGTAGAGCAAAAGATTGCTGATTGCCTGATTTCTTGTAGCACTCTGACTTGATTTTTGTTCCCTGCTGTAAATACAAAACTAATTGTCCAATTAATTTGCAAACTTTAAATTTATGAATTCAGAAAATTTTATAGGCAATATATACATATGCACAAGTATATGTATGCAAAGGTGTATTTTGTTTTAAAATATGCTATACGTATTAGTAATTTTAATTGCTCGAGTTAACTCTCTGCTGCATTTTTTATGTGGAGTCGTAATTCAGGGTTTTCAGCCTGCTCCTTAGCTTCAGGGCCAACTGCCAGATCAGTGAAATTAAAAGGCTGCTTTTATACAAAGGTTTTGAAAGTGACAAATCACGGTAAGCTGTAGCTGTTCTCTAGGCATTTTTTACGTTTTGAAAGAAAACTGAACAAACAGCTTACAGTTAATTGCTTTAAAAAAAATCATACTTGCATGGTTATTAAGCAGAGTTCTTCTTAATTGTTTGAATACTTGAAATGCTTTCCTACCTTTGAGTGGAACTGAGCATGCTTTCAAACCAGTGATTTCAGGCTCCTAGGGGATTTGAAAAAAAAATTATTATTGAATTTAGCGAAATCAAATAATGTTTTCCAGATTGAAGCTCAGTTACACTTCCAGATTGTGGTGCTTATTATCAAATGATGGTGAACAAAGAATAGGATAAATATATCAGCAAGTGGTTATTGTTCTTACACACTCAAGTTTGCTTTTTTAAAAAAATGTACAAATATTAAGTGTATAAACATTAAACATGTGTACCAGGCGCAGGTGCCCCCGGGGCAGCAGGGTGGCCCCTGTGAGGAGTGGTTGGGGCTGCCCCAGGCCAGACACAGCCGGTTTCAACCGGTTCCAACTGACCCCCCTGCAGGACACGGCTGGGACCCCTGGACAAGGGGACAGCGACTCAGGGAAAACACGTTTAGGCCAGGGTAAAACCACAGTGCAGCAGTTTAGAGAGACGGAAGTGAGGAAAAAAGTGTGAGAAGCAGTCCTATAGACACCGAGGGCAGTGCAGGAGGAGGTGGTGCCCCAGGGAGCCCAGACAAACCCAAACCAACTCCAAATGAACAAGAAAGAAAATCACCCAGTCCCCCGCTAAAAGGAAAAGAACAACAAAACACCCAACCACCTCAAAACTGTGTGGTTGAGGTTGGCTGCAGCCCTTGGGTGTAATCTTGTGATACAGCTGTAACAAGATGTGTAAGAAATGATGATGTGGCTTTGTACTCCTAAAGGTGCGTGCTGCTTTTGTTCCCTGCAAGGGGAAGACGTTTGATAATGGAATCTCTCACTGATTTGCATTTATGCATAAGATTTTCCTTTGCAAAACTGCCTTTTGCTGAAGTGCAGAAGGGTCGATCAGCAGATTTTCTGTGTCGTTTAGTTGGTTACATCCACAATTTAAGCATCCAGATTTTTGCCACAGACATGTCCATTCCCAAGCCACGTAGTGGTTTGTCTGCTTGACGTCTGTGGAGTTGTGGATGGTTTCTGTTGGGAATTAGTTTATTATTTTGTGGTGCTTGTTATTTGCCAGGTCTGTGCTATGGTGTAGTGTATTTTATCTTCCTTGAGAACGTTCTCCCTGTACTTTTTAATCATCATTTTTGAAAATTTGTAATTCGTCTATTTCAATTGCACAGCATTTCCTTTGACTTTTAATTCAAAATCTGTATCCCGAGGAAAACCTCATATCATTTTAAACAGAATTTAGCCAGATAGAAGTTACCAGTCTTACTCACCATGAGACAGACATTCATGCATTTGCAACGATTTGAGAACCTTGTATATGGCTTCAGTTATAGTGTTTAGAAAGCCTTTTAATGAATATTGCTGTGAACTTTTTTTATAAATACTAATGATAGTAAGAAAGTTGTGAGCCAGCTTACACACCTCTTAATATTCCAGAAGGAAATGGGAAAATTCTTATGTACTTTCCTCATTCCTCTCTTAATGGCTGGTTTCATTCTTTTTGAAAATTACCTAGAAATACATGTAATATGCAGGCTGTTATGTGGAACAGAGTATTTAGTTTTAAAGCACCATTTCTGTCATGCAGAGGCATGTAATGCAAACATGTAGGGAATTTGCAAAAATAAAAAAAAGTCTGTCTGTTACAGAATAGATTCTCTGGGAGACTTGTGGAAAGGTCAAGACTGAGGAGTGTCACAGATTATACTTTTCTTTCTTTTCAGAATTCTGGGTTGATTTGGATTAAGGAAGAAATTATAGCAAATTATCTGTCCTAGTTTTCCCAACAAATTGGACTATCCCTTCTTAACAAAGCTAGTTTTACTGCTGTTGTTCCTCCATGTCAGTTAAAGACTGCTAATGTTTTGGAGGGCAGAAGTAAAATAAAATAGATGAATGAGCAAGGTTTGATGGAATGGCAGATTTGTTTGGTTTCTTCAATACAGGATAATTGCTAACTCGCATCTGTTGTTCACCTTTTGTAGAAAATATTAACTTCTTTCACGTTACAGTTTTATAAGGAATGTACTAAAACTCTATGTTTGATTTCTTCAGTTATAAGCCTTGGATCATTTATAGGTCTTCTGATTTTTAACAGGTTGAATCTACACAAAGTATGATTAGGATTTTGGGCCTTTCAGCTACATTACCTAATTATCTTGATGTTGCTACATTTCTACACGTCAATCCCTACATTGGACTATTCTACTTTGATGGCCGTTTCCGACCCGTACCGCTGGGGCAAACCTTTATAGGAATTAAGACAACCAATAAGGTAAAGAATCATGAATGCCGAAGAAAAGGTTGCTGTTTGTTTTGATACTGCTTCGTATATGTATATATAGTGTGTACTGGTTTTGTATGCCACAGGTATTTCATTAAGCATACTTTCTTCTGCATGAACATATACATAATCAAAAGGTGCTTTAAGAATCATATTTCCTTGTTTTCCAATACTTGTAAATAAGCCTTGTTGCAACTGGATACGGTGGTATCTAGCTTTGCATTTCCTCCATGTTGCTACTAACCGCAGAGTCACTGTAGCAGCTGATTATTCTGCCTCTCTTATTTCAGTTTTCTGTTTTACTAGAAACAGCAGTGCTATTTGTAAGAATGCATGGGCATTATAAGAAAAATAGTAATTTATGAAATCTGGACATATATATACACTAACACAACATGCATTGATACTGGTAGGATGTAAGTTATTGATGGAAACAGCCTGCTAAGCCATTAACTATCATATGTTCACATTTGGTCGAAAATGCATTGAAGTAGTCCCTAAATAAGCTTCTGTACTCTTCATGGTCTTGTTCATTTTGGGAAGCATGAAGGCCATGGTCAGGTAAAATATTCTGATTAAAAATCATATGTGCAGTGCCACTTGACATATAACTCATAATTCTTCCTTAAATACAGGAATTAATACAAACACTTTCTGTAAGATTTCCTATGCATCTCATTAGCTGATAATTAAAGTTTATATAACTTTTAGAAAATCTTGTTCTGCTATGATTTAATTTAACAGAAATCAAAACATTTTCAATCAGAAGTTAATTTCATAGCTTAATAAAAACTTTTTTTCTTTTTTGCCTTTCTTACTAGGTTATTTAAGTAGTTCATTCCATCTGCAGTGCAGGAAAGAAACTTTTACAACTGTAGGGAGCCATTTCAACTCTATATACACACAAGAATAGTTTACCATATGGTGCTTACCATGATTTGCATATTTTAACCTTCATTAATTGTTTCAAGTACTTTCCCTATTATTTGCTTTTGCATTTCTTTAATCTTGATACTTGATTGGAATACTTAGTTTATTTCCACTGTATGGTAAGAGGAAAGGAAAGACTCCATTTCTTCATGCTCAGTTTAGAATGCATCTATGATTTAAAAATCAAAGAAATATACAAATAAGCCTATAAAATTTGAAGTTGAGGAAATATTAGGAGGTAGTTGTCGTTCTGAAATGTGAGTACCTGGTAGGCTGTTTTGGTAATACACAGCAGGATTTTTTCTTTTTGCTTTTTAGAAGAATGTCATTACAGATTTCGTTTTTGTTGTGTTTTTTCAGTCAAGATAATACACTTTATAGCAAACAGGAAGCAAAAGTATTAATCTTCTTTGATAAAGGATTCTATTCAGGATAATACTGGTACTAAAGCTTCCCTATTATTGCCAATAATTCTTCAGTGTGAGAGTAGCAAGACTCTAGAATAAATAGTCCAGAGAAGTTGTGGATGCCCCCTTCCTCGAGGTGTTCAAGGCCAGGTTGGATGAGGCCTTGAGTAACCTGATCTAGTTGAGAGGCGTCCCTGCCCATGGCAGGGAGGTTGGATTAGATTGTCTCTAAGGTCCTTTCCGACCGTTCTATGATTCTATGAATATCAACAACCTTCTGGTCTATGTGAGAGGAGGAAAGCAATGTAAGAACAGAATCAAAAGCAGTTCTTGCAGAACACCAGTGCTATGGTTATATCCAACTAGTGAGTAGCAAGAAAATAGAAGGCTGTTATTTACTTTAGGTTAGTTACTTTAGGTAGAGGCTTGGCCACAACTTTCTGACATCCTTCACCACAAAAAACTTGGAGCTGATTAGTGATTTGCAGAATCATATGCAAACCGTAGGCAAGCTTTCAAAGGCGAGAACAGCATGGTGTATTTATTATGCATAGAAGTTGGCCAGGAAAGCTCTTCAAAGTCCGTACGTCGAAACCCTTAGAGCATATGGGACCAAGACTAACGTTTGGTTTCTTCAGTCAGAGGTCTTTTAGTGTCAACAATTTTTCTTTCATGTCAGTTGTTTTTCTCTATGCAAGTTGATGTTTTCTTCTTGAGGTATAAATGCAAAGAATACATGAAGTTACCTTTGTATGTATGAATACATATTTATGTTCTTGTGTATTTATGCACTGCCTATGTATGTTTCTGTTTAATAATTTGCACTTGTTATTATTTGAAAGAATAATTAATTGAAATGCTAGCCTCTCATTTTCAAAATAATTAGACTGGCTACTTGTCTCTTGCACACACATCCATAGTGTCTCATGTTTTTCTTACTAGGCTTGTACAATTCCAAATACGAAAGTTCTCTTCTCTCTAAAGCTGTTTTAAAGCTGCAATTTTTTACTTTCAGCTAATCTATATAATTGCAAATACTGAATTCCTGAGTTTGAATTATTACATGCTTTGCTCTTATAAAGCATTTTTGTGCCAAAAAAAAAAGTTGGTTACACCAACATGAATGCACAAATGAAGAATGGAATGATTGCTCTGATTCTGAACTTCATTTATTTTGGTTTGTTACAACCTTAATACTTAGGTGTATTCAAATAGATACATGCTAATTATATTGGGATGCATTAAAGAAATAGAAGAAAAAATCTTTAGAGTACCTTGAAGAATACCTTTTATTTCAACTGAACTCTTTATTTTGGAACCTTCCTGAAACATTTTGTTTATCCATAACCAAAAACTTTGTACATGGTAATTCCACTCTTCCTTGTGCATGATACCAGTATGATGAAATTTCTTTTCTCTGTAGCAAAGAGGCTAACAATCAATAATTTCCTGGATATGTGTATCTGCAATGTAAGAATTATTTTTATATTACCAGATAGGAGGACCTAATGTTAGGTAAGATGATGTGTTAAATGGATATTTCATCAATATCCTGTGGAAGTAAGATTCCTTAATGTGAAACGGTTAAAGAAAACAACTCGGTCATGCCTCTTAGGTCATAAAAAAGACCAAACAAAGTCATATAATAAATTTTCTATCCACTGCCCTTATTCTTATTTTGTCTACTTATTTTCATGTTCTGTTTATGAATTTAAGAATATCAAAATTATGTTGTTAGGAATAGAAACCAGTATATTGTAAATTTAATTGTATAATCACATTTTTTTCTTTCATTGATATATATATAATAGAAAATACATAATGAGAGAAATGCTTTTGGTATGAAGTATGATGTTTGTTTTTCAGGTGCAGCAGCTAAATCATATGGATGAAGTATGTTATGAAAATGTGCTGAAGCAAATAATGGCTGGACACCAGGTATTTATTTTTTGCTTTGGTTTGCATTGAAAACACATGTAAAGAAATCAGTTTTGATCATCATAACGTATGTATTAAGAGTTATTGTTGTTATTGTTTTTATTGTTGCTATTGTTATTTTGTCACTTCAGAGGTTGTTTCTAATCTTGAAGTCACACTGTATCGAAACAGCATGCAAGAGAATCCAAACAGTCTAAATAATGTTAGCTTCTAGCCTAGATGAAAATTCCTGGTGCTTTAATGGATATATAAAGTAATTAATATATATATTTATGTCACTATTTTAAAATGAAAAGGCAAAGTAGGTCAGTGCTTTAGAGACTTTATACTTAGGTAGACTTAATGATTATAAAAAGAAAAATATTGCACTTAGTTATTATTCTTAGCTTTTCATATATCTTTCAAATTCTAGTGTCTCCTGTTAGAGATGAGGGATGAGAATTGGGCAGTGTTCAAGACATGATGCACAAGGGCTCTGCTTCTGTCATTTGAAATATCCTGTGTTTGTGTTTTGTTTTCTTTCTAAAGCACATAATCTTTCATTTGCCTTTGCAATAGAGGATTCTACAGTGAATTTTCAAGTGTGATAGAATCACCAAACGTTTTGGCATGGGAGAGTCCTTTAAAGGTCACGTAGTCCAACCCACTGCAGTGAGGGGTCACGTAGTCCAACCCACTGCAGGGGCATCTTTAGCTGGATCGGGTTGCCCAAAGACCCATCCAGCCTGACCTTGAATATCTCCAGGGATGGCGCCTCCACCACCTCTCTGGGCAACCTGTTCCAGTGTTTCAGCACGCTCACTGTAAAAAGTTTCTTCCTTATATCTAGTCTGAACTATTTTAGTTTAAAACCATTCCCCGTTGTCCTGTCCCAAGAGGCCCTGCTAAAATGATTGTCTCCACCTTTCTCATAGGCCCGCTTTAAATACTTAAAGGCTGCAGTATTTCCCTCCACTATGTTTGTGGGCTAAAATCATTTGCCTGGATAGTTTCTCATTCTGTTATTACTGTGAATCACCCCCACACTATCTCTTTTTTGTTAGAACCCTGCACATGCAGCAGCATGAGCAGCAGTAGGTGTAGCAGGTACGGCACCTGTTTGGAGCAGGAACAAATGCTGATATATTGTGATCCTCAAAGAGGCTTTCCACGAAATAAACAATATATAAAAGAGGGCAGCTCTTTCCCACACAGACCAAGAATTGCACATTCTCCCCTTTTCACATAAAATTCAGATTGTGGTGCTTTTGAAAGATGAACGGTTGGTTTATTACTTGAGAGGGGGAAATACTTCAGCAACGGCTTCTTAGTCCTCCTGCTCCCCTTACTTCAACACCATTCTTCTCCTTATCTTCCGTTGTTGGTATCAGTTACTGTTGTTACATTCAGAAGACTTTCATGAAGGTTATGTATGTAAATGCTGATAGTTTCCTGAGTGAAGGATGTTAACAAAATTTGTTTGCAGTAGCAAGGGGACTTTATTTTATTTTATTTTTCCTTGTCAATTATGCATATTTCTACCTCACCAAATACCTAACACAGGGGTACATTTAGTTTCTTGTCTATATAATTCCTTGTTTTGTTTTTTGTGTATTTTCACTAGGTGTAGATAAACCTACAGGTAGTAGATTCTTTAAATCTCTATGTCTAAATATGTTGAATTCCCAGCAAGAAGTTGCATCCTGTTCCAGTGTATGTATTGCACCTTTCATCCCCTCTGTTTTCTTCACACTGAGGAAAAACTGTCTACAAACACATGTAAGATTATTTGGAAAAAATGAAGTACAATAAGTTGTTTAATGCTGGCAGGAGATGTTTTTGTAGCTTTCCTTGAGAACAGTTTTAGCTCCTGTACTAGCAGCTGAGTGTTTTGTTTTAAGGCATGAGCTACAGCTGAAAGAGCTCAAGTGAAGAACTGTATTCTACTTTATGTTACAGTTTCAGCAGCTGATCTCAATTTCTGAAAATTGTATTTCAATCCAACAACCAAATGAGGAGTGTGCTTTCAGAAAAAGTGGAAGTGTGGTTTCCCTTGCTGTATGAATGTTGATTTCATTTGAGAACACTTTGGTTAATTTGATTCAGCTGATTGTTAAGAATTTTCTTTGCATGAAAATCTTTGTTCTGCTATGTTGCAGAACTCTTAAATACACATCTAAATACCAACGTGTTACAATAGACTTTTTTTTGTCAGAGTATTTAAAATATATCTGTGTTGATACTTATGAAACAAGAATTTATATCCTGAAATGAATGATATACAAATGCTGGTAGGTTTTCTCCAGTATCTTTTCACAGTTTTTTTAGAATAGCCTTTGGTCTTCTTAAGTTTTCGCCTTCTGATTTTCTTAGTTTTTAGAAATCCACTACCCTGCGTCCGCATTCATCATAGTCTGTTATCGTCATGCTGTTGCCTTTCTTACCTTATGTTATCCTTGAAATTTGTTTTTATTTACATTCTGTGCTGCAAAGTTTGCTTTTTAGCAAAGCTGTGGTTATTGCTAAATATACATCCTAGAAAGACATATTCACACCTTGCCCCCCAAGATTTTAGAGAAAATTCCCACAGCAGTTCTGTATCTGTATGGAATTCAGGACATGGATGGAATTTTAGAACTGTTCAGGCAGTAATGTGTGACAGACACAGATCTCATTAACAGTGCTTCAGAAAGCCAAAACCCTACCTGTTCTATTTTATACTGAAGCACACGAAAGAAAGAAATATCAGAATCAGAGAACAATATGTTACCTCTTCTGAAGTTCTCTGAGTTAATGTACACCTTCCTGTGGCCATCCAGCTTTCACAGTGTTGTCTCTTTTAAGATTCTTTACTGGAGTCTTTGGAATATCTTAATTTATTAAATTCAACATTGTTTGTTTAACATTGTTCAGCACTGTTCTGTTAACTCATTTTCAAAGAATTCTACCGTGCCAAAACCAAATAATTTACTCTGATGGAAGTCATGTGGGTGTGTCCGTGTGATATTGTAGGTTATAGTGTGGTGCTTGACTGAAGTTATATGTTCATGTGTTTCAATAGATGAACACGTGTTTTCATTTTTAAAGACTAAGGCTGGTAGGAGGTAGTTGCATTCTACAGGCATGTGTTTTGACAGATGGAGAGAAGCTTTTTATGTTGATTTTTCAATAGTCATCCTCTGTAAGACTTCAAGCTCTTCCTGGCTACTGGGAAGTTAAGGGTTGGTGATTCAGCCTTTCATTTTGATCCATCTGCTCAAACTAATGAGACATCTCATTTGTAGGCTTCACTTTGAATTGCCAAATGCAACTGAAACTACGTTTGTCTTACCGTACAATTCTCCTCTTGCTTAACTTGAGGAAAGATATAAAGATAGATGACTTGGCCTACCCGATTTTCTAGGGAGTTCATTACAGAAACTTTTTGCAATGACTGAAGAAATAAGATTGGAAAACGTCCCAAAGGTTTCCAGGTGCATTTTAAGTCAGTGTGCTCTTTTTCTAGGAGTACTAACAATGTAGATCTTCATTAGGAGATTCCTCTGTCAGATCTTACCTCTTATGACTGCATTAGCTGAGAACCTTTAGTGCTGTTAAGTCTAATTTCCTGGGACTGTCCTGTGCTCAGTATTAGCTGGTGAATATTTGTTTTCATGTCGTATTTTGAATACCATGTTCTGATATTATCTGAAAAAATGTTAGATCATCTTGAACTGATGTACATTTTTTGAGATTTTTTTTCTACCAAAGGCTCTTTAAATAAAGAAAAAAAAACCTGAAATTCCGTACTATTCAGAGAATGACTCAGTGCTCAGTTGCAGGTAGAGTATTCTTGCCAGCCATTATCTTCCATTGTACTGTTCCCTTCAACACTGAGTGAATGCGAAATCACTGAAAATTGGCATTCTCTCAGAGGGATTACAGCTGTCTCTTCTCAGGCCATCACCAGTAGTGGGCTACCTGCATATTAACAGCACTAATTCAGCTACAGAGCTGAAAAAACTTCTTCATATTTTACAACCCTGTGAGAAGGGCATCTAATGGTGATGAGTTCTGGGGAGCAGGCAGCACCTTTCTGAGGCAGCCTGTAGAGAACTTTGCAAGATCAGCAAAGACGCTGTCTGAAGACTATCAGTAGCAACATCATTTTTTATAATAATTTGAAACATTGCCAGGTTGGGGTAATTCCAAGCACAAATACAGACTGGATTGGGAACATCCCTGCAGAGGAGGACTTGGAGATGTTGGTGGATGAGAATCTGAATATGAGCCAGCAATGGGCACTCACAGCCCAGAAAGCCAGTCGCATCTTGGGCTGCAGGTTGCTGGGACGTGGCTGCGTGGCCAGCAGGTTGAAGAATGTGATTCTTCCCCTCTGCTTAGCTCTGGTGAGACCCCACCTGGAGTACTGCATCCACCTCTGGGGCCCCCATCATAAGGAGACATGGACCTGAGTGAATCCAGAGGAGCACCTCCCCTACAAGGACAGGCTGAGCGAGTTGGCATTGTTTTAGCCTAAAGAGGAGAAGGCTCTGGAGAGACCTTCTAGCAGCCTTACAGCGGTAATGCTTTTGAACTGCAAGAGGGTAGATTTATATTAGACATAAAGAAGAAATTCTTTGATATGAGGACCACGAGGCACTAAAACAGGTTGCCTGGAAAGGTTGTGGATGCCCCCTTCCTGGAAGTGTTCAAAGCTGGGCTGGATGGGGTTTAGAACAACCTGGTCTAGAGGGTCCCTGCCCGTGTTAGAGGAGTTGGAACTAGATGATTTTTAAGGTCTCTTCCAAGCCAAACCGTTCTATGACTTTATTATTACTACCCAGTTTAGGACAGTGCATGTCATATTGTCATCATCTTCATAATGTGTAAGGGGGAAAACACCCTTGTCATGTTATGGTTTGAGAAATAACATAGTATTTTAAGGTGTTTGAGAAATAACGTAGTATTTTAAAGGTTTGTGGTTTTTTCCTCTGGAATATATCATATGTGTGACATAACATACCATAACTATACTTTCAATTCTTTTATCTAAAACTATGGAGCTGTTGCTCTTTTCCAAGATTCAATTGCTTAAGTTAGTGTCCTTGGGCATTAACTCATTTTGACTCTGACCATCACTGTTGTATACATTCACATCTATTGTATCTCCTACTGTTGGTGACCTTCTGTTGTTTAATCCCGTTTACTTTAGTTACCAAGACATGAGCATATGTTTCTGTCATGGTCTCCATCACCTTTTAAATACTTCAGTGGAAGTTCTGACATCTTGCTGTGGTTCTCATTGCCCTTGCTGTCTCTGCGGGCATTGAGGCTCAAGTACATAAACATAGTTTTGCATACAGAGTCAGGTCAAGTTGTCACCAGTATCATAGCTAGTAAAAAAATAAAGGAACAGTACATAAATAGTGAGGAGACATCGTGGCTTTACAGGAAGTAGTTTGTGTGCAAGGAGGAGGTTTGCTGGTAGCTAGAGATGCCAGGTTGCCTGTGGCAAAGAATCTTGATTTTTGAAACAGTAAATAGGTATTGAAAGCCTCACCACAACATCGAAAAGTGAATGCAGTACTAGTGTTCCTACATGTTTAGCAACAACTCTAGTTAATTTAGATGGAGCAGGCTTTAGGAACTGTAAGCCAGTGGAGATATGACAACCTTTTTATAATTAATATGCTGGAAATCTTACTGATGGGACTAAAAATGTAGAGGAAAACTACTTAAAACGATGAACAGCCTTGTACAAACTGTCTGTACTTGCTGATGTCCTATGAGTGGTGATTTCAGACTGCCCATTTTGTGTTTATTTCAGTTTAGTTTTCCTAACAACCTTTTGAAGAAAAGTGCTTTTCCAAGTACCTTGTTAGTTTCTGAGCTCTTGCTCTTCTGACTTGAACTAGTTTCCTAGGTTTAGCTGACTTCTTCGGTCTTTTCCATTTTACTTTTGCAGTGTTGCCTCAACTGCATTTGATAATACCTGTGACAAGCTTTACCTTTTATCTTTTAAAATGTAATGTTTAATTTTTTTTCATGTACAGGATACAGCCATGTATATTTGGTAAATTTTTAATTCGTTTATGCATGGGGTGTTTAGTAGGCAGTTTTCTGGAGATCAAGCTTGCTTTATTGATTAAAATTTATGTATTTAATTAAAATCCTGTTCTATACCACTGTTCTGCATTTAGTTCATTAGAAGTAATATTGACAATCTATATATTAAATCTTGAGATAATTTCTAAGTATCCCCTTGCATAGATTTTTAATACTTTATTCGTTCAGATCAGGATTTTTGATGTCACAGATCAGAAGCAGGTTACTCTTGAATCTATATAGTGAAAACTGTTTCTATGCTATATATTGCACATTAAGCATTCACTTTGTAAGTGTTCTCTTTATATGATAATTTACTTGAACTTTGCTGTACCAAGAAGTGTCATCCTGATTTTCTTACAGTGTTATCTTAAACCAAAAAGTAAACACCGAGTAGTTATTTTAAATCTATTATATTAAATTGTCAGAAGTGAATTTGACAGGAATTAATTTCATCTGTAAAAATGATGGATTAAATTTCTTTATTATCAGTTTTCCAGCTGTTATTTGGTTGCAGAAGCTGTGTGAAGATAAAAGTTTAATAAGCTTAGTTACTGCAACTGTTGACAACGCTTTTATAGCTATGTCTTAAGATAAGATTTAATAAAACTGTATTTTCTTCAGAGGTCTCTCTGGAACTTAGTACCTTGAGAATTAAGCTTGTCCTAGTATTTCTCCTGGGTGAAATAGTGTTTATAGCACACTTTGGACTACTGCATTTTTTAAAATGAATGCTTTATCTAGATTGTGGGTTTTTTTTTCCTAGACTTCCAGCTAACAACCTAAAGAGTTTATTTCAGTCAGAGCTTTTATAACTCTATATCTATACAGATTGCTTCTACTTCATCTCCTGGTGTAGCTTATTTGCATAGATACGTGTATATATTGCTTCTATATTTATATATGCACACATCTATGTAGATATATAAAAATACACAAATACAGAAGGTGAAGTGGTCCAGCAGGGTAATTGAATTATGATTGATCATTTTAGATATTATTTGTGTCCGCTGATTAAGTGAAGTCTTGAATTCTTTGGATATTTTTCCGTAGAATTTCTTTTTTTAGTTTTTGCGCAGTTAGGGCCCATTTGTATGTATGGTTTCTTTAACAAAATCACAGACAAACTAATTCAGTGATGATGTTCTCTTTTTATGTTCTGCGTCTTCATAATTTATGCACTTCATTTCCACAATAACTGCCTTTGCAATTTTAAGTATATAATAGTTAATATAATCTTATGCCTGAATAAATGAAGCTTTGTGTCTTACTTTAATTAAAAAATACTAAATTGATGTGCTGTGTAGAAAATACACTTTCAAAAAATGTTACATACCAGATACTTGTTGTGTTATTGTCAAATGATACGTATGTACCACTTTCCTCTATATTTTCTGGCCAAATCTGTTTGGCTTTGAACATATAATATCTTGTCAGCTGCCTATAGGAACAGCTGAGGAAATTCCTACAAGTGGATGCTGTAACTAGCAATGTATAGAATAACCCATTATTCCTCAATTAGGTAACTTTCTGAATGTTTGTGTGCTATGTTTCTGTGATTTTACGTTAATTTTTACGTATGTTTGTATTTACATAGTAGCCGGTCTGTATGCGTGTACTCAGGTCTTCACGATGAGTTTAAGTAGACCAGATGCACAAATTTAATATCTCTCCATAAATTCTGAGTTCATGGTGTGTTCAGTTTATGTCTGTAGTCTTGCACAGCTAAACAATAACGTTGGTATTGGTAATGCACCTGCCTAAGGAAGCAAGGGCTAGAATTTAGAATTATTATTCTTCCAATATCCTGAATGTACCTTGAATCATTAAAACAAAAACTCAGATTCAATTCCAAGTGAGTAACTTCTCATGGCCTAAAATTATATTTGAATGAAATAATAAATAGTTACATCTCAAGCTAGTTGGCCTTTTGTGGGTGACTGAAGGGTTAAGTTACAGGTGTGTGGCTTAGAAGTATGGTAGAAGCAGCTTGACCAGTCTTGCAGCCTAATGCGATGACTTTTACTAGCTCTGTGTTAAAATCTGTTTTTCAAACATGGGACTGCAGACATTAGTGGTCTAGAAGATTGCGGGAAGTTAAGTCTGTGGATTCTTGTCATCTTCTTGTTGTTGTTCTGTAAGAATTTAACAGTAATGATAAATGATACTCCAGAAGACATGATGAGAATTGCCCAAAGCTTTTGAAAACTGGCTCTGTAGCCCTGAAAGTAATGGATCTATGTGATTAGTTTAACATAATAGATGGTATCAACTAATAAACTTCCTGATTATTGTCAGAACTTCTGTAAACTACTCAAAATGTAATAAGATAATTACTGTCCACCAAGACCTTATGCCTGTTGCAGAGTTTTTAATAGATATTATTAGACAATACAGTAGTAATGTCATTAGTGGGTTTTAATTTTAAATATACGGTAATGTACTATAGAAAATAAGTTATTTGGAGGAATCCACGAATACAGGAAATAAATATTTTTTATTAAGACACTAAGGTGCATCTGGAAATTCCTTTTGACTTTCTACTTCTGTTCACTTTCCAGAGTATGAGATTTCTCACGTAAGTAGTGCTGTGGTGTTGACAGTTTTCTTTGTGGTTACTGAAGAGTTGACTCCAGAGTATGTTACGTTTGTTTACTCTCATGTATTTAATCATGAGGTATTTCTAATATTCTTACTTAGGAGAGTATGCCTTGAGAAGGGCAAGGTACATAAGGTAAGGGTTTAGAAGGGACATTCTAATTGTTCCAGCACAGTTTACTACTGTTTGCAAACTATTGCATCATTTAATTCTTCATAACTTTATTAAGTTTCGCACTAAAAACATTGCTTATGCTTGAAAACAGTTCTTCACTTTTCTGGTGATATAGAAAACCTGTTGTTTAGGAGCAAAAAAAGCTTCTGAATAAAGATCTGTGATTTTAAACCGGTGCTCATAAGAAATAAGCTAGAAAACCTGACTGTTCTGTTCTTTAATTGTTTAGGAGATTTGTTTCTCCTACTGGATCTTATAAAACCAGAGTATGTAGAGGTTGACATGGCAATTTTCTTCATCTTTTTACTTAAGTAGAAGGAATGGTAATAGACATTAAGATTTCTCCGGTGTCCTCTGTGTTCCTGTCATTCAGTAAAGCTGACTAAAATCTGCCTGTCACTATAGTCTTCTGGGTTAGTTTTTCATTTATGGATGGTGTCATGTAAGCATAATTAGTTTTGGAAAGAAAAGAGATAAAGTAGACATGACAGCTCTTATTCTGGAGTGATATTTGTAAAAAATATAATTTGTGATAGTGTAGAACCATGTTTTATTGTACAAAGTCAAAATAGTAAATGTCAGAACAGGTCAAAGGGAAATGCTTAAAACAAATAATTGCATGATATTGCTTTTCTACAAAAAAAGATGCAGTATAAAGCTGCTTATAATTTTGAATAATAACTGTCGTTCAAGTCCATTGACATCTACAAAAACGCAATTGTTAACTGCCTAATGACATATTTGCATAGTAATAGACTAGTTATTCTTGCTTAATTTTCTGTACAAGAATAGATATTGCTATTTCTAATCTGTCAGTTAAAATTCAGAATAATTTCTGCTACCTGTAGGAGTCAGTGAAGTATTGTTTGTTTGTCTTATTGAATAATTTGCCCTCTACTTTCATTTTCACTCTATTCATTTTTTTCTCTGCATTTTGTCATATATTTGGCTAATTTGAAGATAGCATAGATTCCATTATGCTGTTCTGAAACAGATTTTCTTAGTGTCCAGAATCCATATTTAGGAGCAGATTCCTAAGCATTTATTTTTTTAGACCATCTAATATAATTCAAAATAGAATAAAACAAGATCATAAACACAAGTGCCTGCAGTTTTTAAAGTAATTAATACTTTAGAAATTCTTAATGTAGTTTAAATCAGACAAACTAATTAACATACATTAGTGGAAAGTATGTATAGCTGCTGTGTAGGTATAAAGGAAGAGTCATGAAGTTTCATGTGGGCAAATACTTTTTACTCAGAAGCATCTTTCCATTAGTGCTGCAACACACACTGACTGGTATTCAGTGTAAAGGTTTAATATTGTCAGAGTCTCCTATTGTAATGCAAGAGGTATAATGTCAAATTTATAATTCATATAGAAACAAGAAAAAGATGCATTAAAATATATATAAACATATACGTATCATTGGAACTACTCGGGAACATTCCAAGATTTATTTCTTTTGCACCACAGACAAAGATATTACATACTTATGACATCTACAGATTTACTTGTTTGGTTTTTTTTAAATGGTGATAGGTCCACAAGTTCTGGGTTTACAAGTCTGTGGTTAAGCGGGAAGATCTTTTGTTAGAGATGATACAGGAAAGGCAGAGGAATGACGAGGAAAAAGGAATAAAGTAAAACTAGGAGCAACTAAGTTTATGCTGAGAATCAGAATAGATTTATAACAATAAAAATTGTAACAAGACAGAGAAGACGGATCAAGGGGTGCATCATGCAGGAAACTGCAAGAGAAGTGAATATGAAGAATAAGAAATAAGTAGTATTTCAGAATGTGTATTAGAGTAGAGCCTTTTTTATGGGTGGATTTAGAACACAAAAGGCTAAATGAAGGAGGGGCATATAGGAACAAAATTACAAAAGTAATTCCAATATAGGGACCTTAACATAACTTTTTCTACAAAATTTCATGAGCAGTAATAAAAATAAGACGAAACTGTGTGATATAATACTTATTAGGGTGGACACGTCATAAGTAAAAAATGCATTTCACATCAAAAGACAAAAAAAATAATAATTAGAGGACACGTCTTTAAAAAGTAATATTATTGCAGATAAATAAATGAGCAAGTGCACATTATTGATAGTAAAAGTATTTGTAAACAAACTAGAAATTATTGCCCTTAAAAGATGGTGTATCTAAATAGAAATATAAATAGATAAATATTTATGTTAAATACTTTTATTTTTTTAATTGGATTCTGCAGGTTTTTTCAAACATCCCACGTTTTTGTTTAAACAGGTGATCAGAAGTAATTTATTTGAGTGACTAATTAAATCAAAGCTTAGAGAGACAGGAATTAATGGTAATCTATCAAGAGTTCAAAATGTATCACTTTAGTGAACTGATTAATTGAAGTGACATTATAGATTTCTCTGTTGTTATTAGTTAATATTTTCTATTATAATATTACATGATATTGTGTAGCTTTGTTCAGCAGAGTTTGCTGAATTTTTCTCTTGGACATACAGATGTTTTGATGGTGACTTTTTTTGATGCTTTTTTTTTGACATTTTTGACCCCTCAAGATTAAGTGAAAATTTGCATATTCTAATACACGTTATTTAATTTTATATGATGAATAAATGCACTCTGACTTGTCAAGAATTTTCTATACAATAAGAAGGATATATAAATTGTTTAATCAGAACTAGTTTGTAGGCAGCTTAGTAACCCTTTAATTTTCTGTAGCGTAAAAGATCTTAATACATGTGAGTTTATATCAATAGTTCTCTTAAATGCAAGATGTACTAAAATGAAATAAAATAATCAGAAAATAGATCCTTTCGTTGCCTTGGTAAGTGAATAAAAGCCTGTACAGCTTTTTCCATTCCCATGGCGTTGTTTAATGTGTGAAAAGATTTTAATATGCAAAGTACAAAATTTGCTAAAATAAAAGGAAGACTTCTACATTAAACTTTTTTAGTTTTAGTATCAGTCACCTTATACAAATTCTTACTTCATATACTTTATTGCTGTTCTTCTAGTTAGTATTTCAGGATAGTGATCTTCATAAGTTCATAAGGAACCAGCCACCTTTATACCGCATCGTGCTGTCGTTTGGATCTGGTAATCAAGACATTCTGATTTTGCAGTGAGGATTTTTGATCAAGAGGCTATTAGGGAGCCATGTGTGTTGTTTTCATTTGTTTTGCATGGAATATACTTTTCATTGCTAAATGTTAGGCACTGAAATTTTGAACTGTATCTTGGCAGTTGGGGAGAAATCGCAACATGAGAGAAACAATTCTACTGTTCCTTGGAGTGAGGCTGGGCAGTAGTGAGTTGTACTTAGTTTAGGAGGTGGCTCTATTTAATGAGGTGCAGATGATGTTCTTCACATAAATAGGTGCGGTCAGTGCTCCTTGGGGAAAAGTGTTGAGAACTCATTAGGAACTGAGTTTTGTGAAATACTTGGAGGAGGTTTCACGCCTCCCTTATTAAGGGACAAAACGGCTGGATAGATCCAAATCTCTACCTGTTCATTTTCAGTGGAAGTCAAGGTCTAGGCTCAGGTGAAGAACCGAATACCATATAAAAAAACACGTTGGAAGGATTTAGCTGGGTGCCACTAAACAGTGTCTTGAAGCTCAAATAAAGTGTGTACACTTGTCTCTAAACTACGTAATTATTTTCAACATTGCATTAAATAAATTCAGTCTTTCACCTTATTTTTTTAAAAGATGTGGTGCAAAACAGGTGGCAAAGCATAGGCCTTCTGTCCTGAGGAGAGATGTTAAGTAAAACAGAGATGCTGGACTCAAACATTCTAGTGACCGGCACTCTAATAAGGAGATGAAAGATACCTGAACGAGTCAGTGTGCTTCCCCCAAAAGGTGAATGAACTGTTGTGGAGTTATCGTACAGAAAGTTATTTGAAAGATGTGTTAACACAAGCATCTTTACTGTCTAGGGCAGAAGAAAAATGTTCTGAGGGATTTCAAGTACCCGATTATAAATTTTCATGAATTATTTTGGTAGACTCTTTTGTTAGGTATATATGTGGTATGTGAAAATGTAAGTCATACTAGTATCTGGTTAGGTGTTGTAGGAGGAAAGTACTAGCTCCAATATGTATTTTGGATAATAGCATGCTTCTCAGTGTTTTGGTGATGCACTAACAATTCAGAAATATTACAACATATTTGTAAGCAAGCACTTCCTGTTGTGAATTTTGAATAAAATCTTTGGTGAAATCGTTTGATTGGTTTCACACTTCAAGAAAATTCTGGGGACGTGACCTGTCTAGAGATATTTGCTTTCTCCTTTTTTGTGTATTTTTCATTATTTAAAAGCTTTGGTTTCAGGAGAGCAGCAGCAGACGCTTCCAGCACTAGGGTTATATATACACCAGAGCTAGCTTTGAACCACACAGTACAGATCTAATTACACAGCTTGTAGCTGTGGAACTGCTTCTCTCTATTCTAAATTACTTTTCCTAACTTATTTGCATAATTTAACGCACAGAGAGTTTGCCACTGAAATATAATATTCTCTAACACAGCTAGGACAAGCTAAATTAACCCCCTTAGGAGTATTTGCTGTCTCACAATTTATTTGGTAAATACTTACCAACTTCGTTTGGGGGAAAACATTCAATGAGGTGTTATATGTTAATTTTTAGCTAGAGGTGGTTCTTTGTAAACATATTTGGTGATGCAGAGAGATTACAAGTAAACATTAACCTTAAGATTGGGCACCTCTAATCGGCTAAAACTGTTGGGTTGTTTTAATCACACTTGGTTTCTACCTCTCACAGAGTTTGGGGTTTTTTTATTGTCAGCAATTTGTGCAATCAATTTAAATTGGAAAAATTGGTCAAAAGTTGTTGATATGTGATTATGAAAAACATAAAAGTCAATGAATTTCAAGGGTACATTATTTGTTTTAAAACAGTGGGAGGAAAATTTCAGAAGGAAACATGCTACACATTTCAAGATTAGGTAGCTTTCTGTAAGAACTGTAGAAGGGCTTATGGGAGAGGTTAAGTCTACAATGCTTGTTTCCTAGTTTTTGTTTGCATAAAAGTTTTTCTGTCATTCCAAATGAATGATTGCTGTGATGTCAGGCATTGTCATACAATGATTCTGTGAGGAGAAGAAGCAGCAGCAGCCCTATAAAAATTAAGAGAATATCAAATTGTTCTTTGACCAGTGACTATTCTGGTTTGTTTTACACATTAGACCTTTATTTCTTTTAGTTCATTTCATTTTAAGTGTTTTAATATGTTAAAGGAGTAGTTCTGTGTCAGGACACATCTTCATTCCAGACGATAAAAATTGTATGATGGGAGAATAAGAGAGTAGGAGAATAATAGAATAAGAGAATAATAGAAAAAGGAGAGATAATCTGTTATGTAGGACAAAGAAACACTTCACTGAAGATACAGGTTTTGTCCCTGCCTCTGACAGTTTAGGTATGATGTTACAGAAGCTGAAGCCGCTAAAATAAAAATTTTCAGAAACAGGTACTAAGCAGGACTTCTGAATTTTGAGAGTTATGAGATAGGAATCATTGATCTGATGGTTAAGAGTATTGAGTGTTCATGGCTTCGATGCAGTTGATAGGAGCTCTGCTTTGAGTTTATTGTCACAGAATCACAGAATGTTAGAGGTTGGAAGGAACCTCAAAGATCATCTAGTACATAGATCATCTTACATAGTAAGCAGTAGGATTTCACATCTTAAGTTTCACACTCGGATAGCGAATACTCTTAACCTTAGTTCCACCTGCAAAACGGGAATATGAGGAAACAATGTTGTGTGCATTTTTTCTTGGTATTATGGAATCCTGACTTATCGTAATGATTAACCTCATAGCAATTCTGTAATGGGATTTGCTATTTCTTGACAGCAGGTTTTGAGCAAAGTATGCAAGATAAAACAAGGTAAAAACTAGATCCTGCTTCATAAATTAAGCATTGTCTGTTTCACATCCAAAATGTGACAGGTAATGTTTTGATGTGAGAAGGAAGATTAAATACAGACTGTTAATGACTGGCTTCCTAATTCAGCACCATCCAATCTTCTGCAGGCTTTGCATGGTACCCCAGCCAACTCATTCAGGTCAGCGTTGGCAGTTCTGGTTGTTGTTTTGATTTTTTTGTTTGTTTGTTTCTCCTGTCTAGCTACTATTCCTAATGATACGCTTGAAATATCTTCCAATCCCCTGGCAGTGAAACAGGCTGCTTGTTTCCGATTTTTGTGGAGAAGCCAGCATGGAATTGTCCAGGTGCCCTGGACTGGATAATTCTATTTCTGACAAAAATTCTATTTTCCTAAAAATTTTAAGTTTAATGTATTTTAAGATCTTATTTCTTAAGGCATTCCAGTCTTTTCTAGTACTCCTCCTAGCTATGTTTTTACTAACTGCATTTCTTGAGATCATACGTATCTTATCCAGCGTCTCAAGCAGGTGACTGCTTCAGTAGTGCTACATAATATTTTTTGTCGTTTTTAGATTAATCCTCAAGTCTGTAATCTTCTCAGATAAAATCAAGGCACCAGACCTTGAAAAAGGGCTCAGACTCTTTTCTGCTGAGACAAACTGATTATGGAGTGATATGTTTTAAAGTTTAACGTTAATTGAAAGGAAAGTATTGCAAAAGTAATGCTATGTAGTCGTTTTAGTAGTGTTCAGTGGCCAAGATTCATTTATGCACTACACTTACATTTGTATGTTTGTGTAGCAAAGTGTCAGCTATTAGATCTGATTTTCCTACAGAAGTTCATACTGAATTTCCAATATCTCTGTATGAGTAGGGAAAATTAGGTATGTATGTTGCTGCTACATCCACCAGTGTACTACTTTTAGCACAAGTTCATCCCAAGAAGGAAATTGGGTCACACCTGCTTTCGAGTTGAGGCAGAATTAAGGGCAGGGAGGAAACCTGAAAAATAACAAAAATTTTTCTTCTAAGTCTTCAGAATAATATTTTGTTATCTTTTTGGTGTCACTTATCATTGTGTTAGCACAACCAGAACACCATAGTGACAGCTGACTTCAAAATGTCAGTTCCTAAAGACCCTACCTGGTTTTGACTGGAACTAAGGGGTTTTCCTCATACTTACCATTTCAGGAATGTTCTCTGTTAGAAGCATTGCAGTTGCTGTTCGTTTATATAATAATTAAAAGGAAGATTCTTCCATAAGGGCCCATTTAGAATCATGGATTCCTATAATGTCTTAGGTTAGAAGGGATCTTTAGACGTCATCTAATCCAACCTCCCTGCCGTAGGCAGGGATACTACTGCTATCATTCCACTACCATTTTTTCCCTGACTAGTATTGTGTGCTCTGCTTCATGTAGTTGTAGTGACTTAAGGTTTCACTTCCCAGTGCAGCTTTTTTATTCCTTCATTTTTTTTAAATACATGTAAACCACCAAAGTGTTACACCTACTTTTTTTTTTTTTGTAGCTTGTTTAATTTGAAGTTACCTCCTAATAGGACTCTGTGTATGTATCTCATTTTAGCAAGCCTTAAAGAATTATGCCATCATTAATTACAAGGTTTATTGCATATAGATACACACTTGGGTCCAGATTTCCTTGCTATTTTATTTAACTTTTTATTAGTTCCTTTCAAACTTTAAAACCATTCCTGCTTGTGGCTGCTCATTTAGCTTTGTCCTTCTAGTTGTATAACTGCCACTCACTTAAAAAAATTAGGCAGTACACACTTTGTTTAGTCTTGATTAGGAATTTCAAAAAGGTCAGGAGAACCAGTAAGATACTTATCAATATTATGTCAAAGCATACAGAAATACATTAGTCTAGTATGTTTGAATGTAATTAATATTAATGCTGTGTAAACATCATTCTCAAAGTTGCCATTTTAGATTTAAGATATGGGTAGTGATTTCAAAGCTGATAAAAGACTGAAATTAAAATAGAATCTAAAATATTAAAATAGAATGTAAAACCAATCAACAAAACTATTTTGTGGTTAAATCATAAAGCCCCTTAGTGCATATGTGACCCTTTTTAAGGAATCAGCATGTCACTATAAAAAAGACTGCTCCAAATTCACATTAATGCTCAATACTGTATTTCCTCAGTTTCTCAACTTTCAGAATTTAGCTATTTTCACAAGATTAATTTTTTATCTATTCATCAAAGAATTAAATGTTAATATGACTCCATTTAAAAAGGAAACAAACAAGTAAACTATAAAATCAAGTTGATTTTAAAAGTGAAGTTTTTTGTCAGTGAAACCTGTTGACACAGAGTTTAATAATAAGTGAGAATTCACTGAAGAATACATTGTAGATCTGTTAATGAAAGGAAATTGCTGGTTTGAGTAGTCAGATATTTTTATTCAGGCTTTGTGTAGAAAAAATTACAAAGAGGTAAATGGAGAAGTAATCCTTAAACAATTAATGATGACAGAAGGGGCAGATATTGAAATTCTGTTATGTTGTGGTTCTCTTACTTTTTGAAGAAATTTAAAACAGATTTTGCCAGTATGTTGTTTTTAAGTTAGAGAAAATTGATATGTTGCTGTGACATGTGTCTGAAAATATTTCTATTCGGATGAAAACTACTAATTGTAGGAGTCACAATGTTACTAAATTGATCACGTAAAAACATATCAAATAAACCTAAGAGGTAAGCAGTAATTACTCTCAATAGGCAAAGAGTTATACATGCATTTCTCTTTTTATCTCTTCTCTGTATTTTCACTTGAATTAATTTGCTTGGGTTTAATTATAAATTTATAATGTATATAAATTCATAACAATTATATATACTTTTATATAAAATCATATGTATGTTATACATTTATAATTAAATTATAGTTTTCCAGATAAAGAACAGAGGCAATAACTTGTTTAATTATACCCTAAATAGCATTACTTTCTAAATACTGTTTCATTTAAAGCAATTCAGTTATGCACTGAAAATTGATACAAGCACGATTGTGCCAAAAGGCCAAAATTAAACACACCATTCACTTCAGTTTGACATACCAATCTTCAAATTCAGCTGAAACTACTGTAGAACTGAACAGTAACTCCGTGGTTATATTTTTAAATAGAACGTGATGGACTTGTGAAACTGGGCAATACAAAGTGCTTAGGGGGACAATACAGAGAGTTTTCCATAGTGTACCTTTCCCAGCAGTACATGGTTGACAGACACTTGGAACTGTTATTACGTTGGAATTAAGTGGTATTTAAATACTTTTGCCTTCTTACATAAGTCTAAGGGCTTACTGCCACGATTGACCTTAAATGTGCCTTGGAGTGAATCTTAATACCAGTTTAAATAGCTACATATGTATTTCTAGAGGAATAACTATTAGCATCTTATTGCTGTCTCTTGATCCAGGTACCATATGTAATGGTAATAAGCATAATGAAAGGACAGTGGAGTTGGTTAAACAATGGCCAACTATATTTCCAAAACCTACTGCAGGCATGGGTACAAATAATTTTTGATTACCACTCAACTCTTGGTCGACATCCCACACAACATCCTGGTCTCCAAGTTGGAAAGACTTGGATCTGATGGATGGACCGCTCAGTGGATATGGAGCTGGCTGGAAGATCTCACTCAAAGAGTTGCAGTCAATGGCTCAATGTCCAAGTGGAGACCAGTGACAGATGGTGTCCCTCAGGGATCAGTACTGGGACCAGTACTGTTTAACATCTTTGTCAGTGACATGGACAGTGGCATTGAGTGCACCCTCAGCAAGTTTGCCGATGACACAAAGTTGTTTGGTGTGGTTGACACGCTGGAGGGAAGGGATGCCATCCAGAGGGACTTTGGCAGGCTGGAGAGGTGAGCCCAGGCCAACCTAATGAATTTTAACAAGGCCAAGTGTAAGGTCCTGCACCTGGGTCAAGGCAATCCCAAGCGCAGATCCAGGCTGGGTAATGAGTGGATTGAGAGCAGTCCTGGGGAGAAGGATTTGAGCGCGTTGATGGATGATAAGATCAACATGAGCCAACAGTGTGTGCTTGCAGCCCAGAAAGCCAACCATATCCCGGGATGCATCAAGAGATGCGTGACCAGCAGGTCAAGGTGATTTTTTTCCCCTCTACTCTGCCCTTGTGAGACCCCACCTGGAATACTGCATCCAGCTCTGGAACCCCCAACACAAGAAAGACTTGGAGCTGTTGGAGCAAGTCCAGAGGAGGGCTACCAAGATGGTCAGAGGGCTGGAACACCTCGCCTGTGAGGACAGGCTGAGTTAGGCTTGTTCAGCCTGGAAAAGAGAAGGCTCCGGGGACACCTTATAGCAGCCTTCCAGTACCTGAAGGGGACCTACAAGAAGACTGGGGAGGGACTTTTTACAAGGGCCTGTAGTGATAGGACGAGGGGCAATGAGTGGAAGCTGGAAGAGCGTAGGTTTAGACTAGATCTAAGGAAGAAGTTCTTTACCCTGAGGGTGGTGAGACACTGAAACAGGTTGCCCAGGGAGGTTGTGGATGCTCCATCCCTGGAAATGTTCAAGGCCAGGCTGGAGGGCGCATTGAGCAACCTGATCTAGTGGGAGATGTCCCTGCCATGGCAGCGGGGTTGGAACTGGATGATCTTTGAGGTGCCTTCCAACCCAAATCATTCTATGATTCTATGATATTTTCAAGGAAATATTCACAGTGTTTCTAAGGTATCACTTAGTGAGTGACAGTATGGGTTTAAACCCCACAATTGTATCTGTCAGTTTAAAATTTATATCCCAAGATGTCTTTTGCATTTCTTAGTGCTCAATTTTAGTCTTCTCTTTGATTGTCAAGTGGTTTGGGACTGCAATGTCCTCCTGAGGTTCTTCATAGTCAGTTTTTGTTTCAGCTGGCTCACATAGTCAAGTCATACCATCAGGAAACGTATCACCTCACTATTTGCTTTCCACAGCCTTTAGGATGTGTCAAATAACACAACCCTTTATATCAATAGTAATCTCTCTACTTTTTGAAATGAACTATTTATTGGCAAAAATTGTTCCCTATCTTTTAAATGCTGAAGATTTTTTTTATAAAGAACTTTCTCAAAAGGTCTTTAAAATATTCAAAACAATAAAGGCAGGATCACCTTTTAATTTCCCTAAAGTAACATTTATTTTCATCAGTATGTCATATATTAACTTTTTTTTTCATTCCTACAGACAAAATTTTGTAGTTGAAGTATTTTCATTATTTTATTGAGACTAAGCCATTTCTCATTAGTTGTTTCTTTCTATCTTAAGGTGATGGTTTTCGTTCACGCCAGAAATGCCACAGTACGAACTGCTATGGGTCTTCGAGAAAAGGCAAAAAACAATGGTCATATTTGTCACTTTTTGTCACCCCAAGGATCAGATTATGGACAAGCTGAAAAACAGGTGAGTAATTTACATTGGTAGTCTTTACAGTCTTAGAAATGATGTTTTTACAAGACAGTCCGAGATGGGTATAGGTGAAGCATTTTTGAGCTTCTGCGAAGATATATTTTGCTCTGAAGGATCGTGTGGAGTTGCTAAATTGAATAGAGGAAAGCGTAATGGTGAAGGAAAAGTGATACTACTTTTAGATTTTTTAATAAAAGTTGATAATAGGTTGTGTTTTATGCAACTTCGAGTACTTGACAGTCATCTTCATGTAATCTGCAGCTCAGGAAGTGCCTAAACCTTCAGTTGCCACAATTTGGGAGAGTATGTATCTCCTGGTTTTTGCCCTTTCCCTAAACATCTGCTGCCATCCACTCTTTAAGACACAAAACTGTCTTCAAGGATTAATCTGAAACAGCAAATTTCCCTACTCTTTCTTTCGTCCCTTACATCCCTGCTCCAGCACAGATATATTTGTTACTAATCCCAGCATCTATTCTAAACTGAATTTTGAATTGTTTGAGACTCATAGTTCCAAATGTTGATCTGTGTGAAAGGTTGTAGAAAAGCCGACTTTGCTTTGGAAGACACTTTCAGAAGGTTTCTAACTTTTCTATTAAAGCAAACTGACCTTCATTGCACTTAAAAGCAAATGAATTATTCTATTTTGTGGGAATCTTTGAGCCTTCTGACTACTTTCTGTTATAAAATGTGATTGAAGAAGTATGACTGGTATTGTGAAGAAGCATTTTGCGTACTATCATACAGCCAGAAACTATCACTGTCGTTATACTACCTCTGTATAGAGGGGGTGTGTGTATATATAGTATCTAGAGAGAGAGAAGGTATATAGAGTATATATAGTATTTATGCACCTACTAACAAACAATAATTCAAAAAATGAAAATTTCCAAATTAAATTAAGTGGTTATTTTGATACTAAAGAAATTTTATTGGTAATTCCCTGAAACATTTAAAAACTGTCACGGCAAAAACATAGTAGTTGTATGAAAGAAATTATTTTCCATTGGAAAGCCCTGAATCTTCTATTTCAGTATTTTATTTCTTTTTAAATATAGTGAGTAGACATTATGACAAGAAGTCTTTAAACATATAATTATATGAAGCATGTACCAGTGATGGCTGCTTTTTTTTTTTTCCCCTGAAGATGTTGGTGTCTTTTACATAAAGTAGTATCAGATTTGTGATACTAGTTAGGAGAGATTCCCTTCGGATTTTGTTTTAATTATGAAAAAAGCATATGAAATCAGGGTATTTTTTAATAAACTCATTGTCTATTCCTTAAAGTAGTTGCCTTATCTTAAGATCGTATACTATCTGTCAAAAGAATGCATTCAATCAGCTCTCTGTTCTCAGTAACCCTTTTCACAGAATCACAGAATGTCAGGGCTTGGAAGAGACCTCAAAAGATCATCTAGTCCAGCCCCCCTGTCAGAGCAGGATCATCTACAGCAGAGCGCACAGGAACGCGTCCAGGCAGATTTTGAATGTCTCCGGAGAAGGAGACTCCACAACCTCTCTGGGCAAGCCTGTTCCAGTGCTCCGTCACCCTCACAGGGAAAGAGTTTTTCCTAATGTTTTTGTGGAACCTCCTATGTTCCAGCTTGTATCCATTGCCCCTTGTCCTGTCATTGGACATCACTGAAAAGAGCCTGGCACCGTCCTCCTGAGGGAGTGAACTGCTAGTTGTCAAAATTTGCCCAGCTGGGAGATCCTGGTTTTGACTAGCCTTGCTCCTGGCTGCTCTTCAGCTTGAGCAGCAAATCCAAGAGTCATGGTACTATAAAAGGCATTTTAAAGGATGTAATGGTCTACACTACATCAAAAGGGGGAACTGACCATGTTTTTAGCATTTCTGGCTGCTTCGGAAAGCAGTGTGTAGTATGAATGTGTTTTGATGTGACAGAATACTTACTACTTGTGGATAGGATACAGCAGGGAAATTACACCTCCCGGGCAGCACATCTTTTGTACCGTATTGGAAAGGATGGAGTAGGAAGAGCAGGAGAGGGAGTTGTGTTCTCTGTTATCTAAACCTTTGGCTGTGCAGAGCTCTGCTGTGAAACGGGACATGTGCAGCTCCTGGCTGGCTCAAGCTCGTAGCAGGAAGGGATGCGGAGGTTATGTTTGAGGTCTGCTATTAACCATCAGTCCATGGGGCAGTACTGGGTACGACTTACTAAGAGCTACTGGCAGTAGTCTCCTGCTGGCAGGCCTTCATGGGAGATTTCAGCCATGTTCTGGGATGGCAGCATTATTCAGGTAATCTATGAGATTCATAGAATCATAGAATCATAGAATGTTAGGGATTGGAAGGGACCTCGAAAGATCATCAAGTCCAAGCCCCCTGCCAGAGCAGGAATGCCTAGACAATGCCACACAGGAACGTGTCCAGGCAGGTCTTGAATGTCTCCAGAGAAGGAGACTCCACAACCTCCCTGGGCAGCCTGTTCCAGTGTTCCATCACCCTCACTGAGAAGAAGTTTCTTCTCAAGTTTAAGTGGAACCTCTTATGTTCCAGTTTCAGCCCATTACCCCTTGTCCTATCAGTGGTTGTCACCGAGAAGAGCCTGGCTCCATCCTCGTGACACTCACCCTTGATATATTTGTAAACATTAATGAGGTCACCCCTCAGCCTCCTCTTCTCCAAACTAAAGAGCACCAGCTCCTTCAGTCTTTTCTCATAAGGGAGATGCTCCACTCCCTTAATCATCCTAGTTGCCCTGTGCTGGACTCTCTCCAGCAGTTCCCTGTCTTTCTTGAACTGAGGGGCCCAGAACTGGACACAATATTCCAGATGGGGTCTCACCAGGGCAGAGTAGAGGGGCAGGAGGACCTCTCTCGACCTACTTGCTACTCCCCTTCTAATACACCCCAGGATGCCATTGGCCTTCCTGGCCACAAGGGCACAGTGCTGGCTCATGGTCATCCTGCTGTCCACCAAGACTCCCAGGTCCCTTTCCCCTACACTACTCTCTAATAAGTCATTCCCCAACTTATACTGGAACCCGAGGTTGTTCCTACCCAGATGCAAGACCCTACATTTACCCTTGTTATATTTCATTAAATTTTTACCCGCCCAACCCTCCAGCCTGTCCAGGTCTTGAGATGGCACCAAGGATAAGTCATTCCATCACTTTCCCAGGGATGGAGGTGAGGCTGACCGGTCTATAGTTACCCGGGTCCTCCTTCTTGCCCTTTTTGAAGACTGGAGTGACATTTGCTTCCCTCCAGTCCTCAGGCACCTCTCCCGTCTCCCAAAACTTGGCAAAGATGATGGAGAGTGGTCTAGCAATGACATCAGCCAGCTCCCTCAGCACCCGTGGATGCATCCCGTCTGGACCCATGGATTTATGGATGTCCAGATTGCTTAATTGGTCCCTAACGCAGTCCTCATCGACTAAAGCAAACTCCTCCACTGCCCTGACTTCCTCTGGGGCCTCAGGGGAACGGGGCTCCTCAGGACAGCCTCCGGCAGAGTAGACAGAGGCAAAGAAGGCATTCAGTAACTCTGCCTTCTCTGTATCATGTGTCACCAAGGCACCCACCTCATTCATCAGTGGGCCTACATTGCCTCTGGTGTTAGTTTTATCTGCCACGTATTTGAAAAAGCTCTTCCTGTTGTCCTTGACTCCTCTCGCCAGGTTCAATTCCAGGGAGGCCTTTGCTTTCCTAGTTGCCTCCCTACACCCTCGGACAACAGCCTTATATTCTTCCCAAGTGGCCAGCCCCGCCTTCCAAGATCTGTAAATTCTCCTCTTGCCCTTGAGCTTACCCAGCAGATCCCTGTTTAGCCACGCAGGTCTCCTGGCTCCCTTCCTTGACTTCCTACGTGTCGGGATGCTCTGATCTTGAGCACGGTAGAAGCAGTCCCTGAACGCTAACCAACTATCTTGGGCCCCTTTACCTTCAAACAGCCTTGCCCATGGGATTTTCTCGAGTAATTGCTTGAAAAATCCAAAGTTTGCCTTGGCAAAGTCCAGGGTTGCAATTCTGCTTGCTATTTTGTTTCTGCTACATGAGATCCTGAACTCCACCATTTCATGGTCCCTGCAGCCAAGGCAGCCCTCAACCTTTACTGCTTCAACCAGATCCTCCTTGTTAGCGAGGATGAGGTCCAGCAGTGCTCCTCTCCTAGTCGGCTCCTCCACCATTTGCAACAGAAAATTATCATCGATGCACTGGAGGAACCTCCTGGACTGTGGCTGGCTGGCTGAGTTGTCCTTCCAGCAAATATCAGGGAAGTTAAAATCCCCCACGACAACCAGGGCCTGTGATTGTGAGACTGCTCTCAGCTGCCTGTAGAAGGCCTCATCAACTTCCTCACCCTGATCTGGTGGCCTGTAATAGACACCCACAACAGTATCTCTCCTGCCAGCCTGCCCCTTAATTCTAACCCATACACTCTCAACTTGCTCCTCATCCATGCCTGGATGGTATTCAAGACATTGTAGTTGCTCTTTCACGTAAAGAGCGACTCTACCACCTCGCCTGGCTGGCCTGTCTTTCCTGAAAAGGACATAGCCACCCATGACCGCATTCCAGTCATGTGAGCTGTCCCACCATGTCTCTGTAATTGCCACCAGATCATAATCTCCTGCCCGAACCCAGGTTTCCAGCTCCTCCTGCTTATTCCCCATGCTGCGTGCATTGGTGTATAAGCATTTCAGGGAGCAAGCTGAGCACACTGATCTCACCCTAGGGGGATGGAAGGCCACCCGGTCCTCATAATTTCTAGAGCACTGCCCCGCTGCAATCCCAGCTATAACCCCATCCCCCTTCATATCTAGTTTAAAGAACGCTCTATGAGTCCCGCCAGCTCATGACCAAGGATCCTTTTTTCCCTTTGTGTCATTTGAACCCCAGCTTGTTTCAGTAGATCAGGTGCCCTGTAGATCTCCCCATGGTTAAAAAATCCAAAGCTAGACCGCTGGCACCACCCCTTTAGCCAAGTATTAATCTGCTGCACTTTGTCAAACCTTCCACTATTTTCCCTCATAATTGAAGGAATAGAGGCAAACACAACCTGTGCGCCTGATCCTTCTAGCATCCGCCCCAGTGCCCTAAAGTCCCTTTTGATTGCTTCTGGCCGTCTCTCTACTATCTCATCATTACCGATCTGCATAACCAAAAGCGGGTAATAGTCTGTGGGTTTGACCAGACCAGGAAGCTTCTTGATAATATCCTTAACTCGGGCCCCAGGGAGGCAGCAGACTTCCCTGTGGGTCGGATCAGGGCGTCAGACAGGGCCCTCTGTTCCCCTCAAGAGGGAGTCTCCAATTACAATTACCCTCCTTTTTTTCTTAAATGAAGAAGTCCTAATGCGTGTATCCGAGTGACTCACCCTAGACCGCCCTATGGGTGAACCCTCCACTGACTCTTCCTTGGCCTGGCTCTCATTGTCTAGAGCCCCATACCTGTTTTGCAGGGGCAACCGGGCAGGTGAGGGAGGCCGGGCAGGGATTTTCCTTCCTCTCCTGGCAGGCACCTGCTTCCACTCCTCCCTATCCTTTCGGTCCCCCCCTTTTGCCTGATGGCCAGAGGTGGGGGGATATTCAGCTCTTTGCAGAGCTTGCTGCTCGCCATTCAGGACGTGACTCCACCGATCTGTCTCTCTCTCCGACTCCCTAATGCTCCTCAGCCTTTCTACTTCCTCCTTCAGCTCAGCCACCAGGCTGAGCAGATCGCTCACCTGGTCACATCGGACACAGGTGTCACTTCCACTACCCTCCATGGCCAGTGCCAGGCTCCGTCATTCTGTGCAGCCCGAGGCCTGAACACCCACATGCTTACGTGGGGCCTCTGTCTGGGTGCCCACAGTTTTTCTGACAACCATTGACCTGGTGGCAACCATAGTTGGCTCTACAATACAAAGACTCTCCGGAAAGCTATGCACGGAATAGTTTACAGGCCTTTTAAGTGCTTGCCTTTTAACAAAGACTTACCCTTTTGTTCGGTGAACAGGGACTCGTCCCCGCCCTCCCCAAGGCTTCTTATACCCTGAGGATGGAGTTAACAGCTGATCACCGTGTTTAAAATCGCGGTGCCGCTGAGGGTGGCTCCGCCCACGCTATCTCGGGTGTCCGCCCTGGAGCTGCCGGTGCGGCCTCAGGTGTGGTTGCTGTAGCCGGCTTAAAAAAAGCCCCCCAAAAGCTTTTCGCCAGCCTTTTTTTTTTTTGCTTAGATTCCTTCCCCAGTGCAGTCTTACCTGCTCTGAAGCTGGGCTCGATTCATGGGCTGCATTTTGAGGCAGCTTTTGAATCCAACCGGGCCCCTCTTAGACTTGCTGCTGAAGCAGGAAAGAACTGGAGGCAACTCTTGGCATTAAGGGCAACTTTGGTTGCAGTGATTAAGTTCTGTTTGTAGAGGAAGGCAGTGAGGGTGAACAGCAAAGGTGTGGTCTTTAGGAGAGCAGTCCTTGACTTGTTCAGAGAATTTCATGGTAGGATCCCTTGGGAAGCTTCTGTAAACAAATCTCTCTGCTTTTGCATTGAAGAGATGGCTTAAATAGGGAGGAGTTCTCTTTCACTCAAAGCAGTGATGACTTAGCATCACAGTGCAGAAAGTGGAAAGGAAATTGGGAGAGACATAGTGAAAATGAATGTTGAAGTTGTAAGCTTAGCTTCAAATGCTATTAATGCCAAATACGAATAAAATGTTGTCACTGTATATGTTAATGTGAAATGTACTTGTTACTCTAAGCAAATTCCCAAGGGAATTTGAACTCTTATGTTGGAAAACTATTCTTCTGACATGAAACTGTAAATATCCTTTTTCAGGAAAAGCTGTAGAAACAAGCTCAGTATGACTTGAATGGTATACACACTTCCATGTGTTCTTAGATCCTACGGATGAACATAAAGCATGAAAGTGTAATGTGAGAAATTATGGAGTCCTTCCCAAGGGAATTTGAAAAGTTCTTAAGAGTTAGTACCTAGGAAGAGTGTGAAAGATGAGACCGAATGCAGTTCCAAAGCTGACGATGCTTGTCTTGGAAAGCAAGACCAAGAAGTAGGACTGTTTATAAATTTGTTGTGTTACTGACAGTCCTACTTCTTGTACAGCTAAGAAGGAAGAGATGTGAAGATTATAGCAATTAATGAGAGAGAATTGTGTTCTCCAGCACAGTTCACATAATGTTCATGTATGTGTCCTGAGTCTTACGACTGTCAAAAGATAGAATAATTCATTAAATTCTTCCAGTGATCAGTGCATGTCACATACACATTTTACATGAGTGCAAATTCACATTATTTTATTCCTTATGCATGTAAATATGACCTAGATCTTGGGAAAAATTATTGTTGTTGTTGTTGTTATCATCAATAACAGCACCAATAACTCCTCCCTACTAATTTTGTCCTCTTTTGGGATCCATTCAACAAAATTAAATTATTTTAATTTTACTTACTGTAAAAATTAGATATTTCATTGGTTCTGTCTCTATTACCTGATAAATATTATCTACAAAAGGAGCTTTTAAGATATAAAGGAAATGTAATATATGTTCTGTATTCATGGGAAACTTGCTGCTGTTTAAAATGAAAATGCACAGAATGTATTGAAATGATGATGTCACAGCACGCATCTTCGAGGAATATTTTTATTTATTTATTTACAGTTATCACAATAAGTGCATTAATCGTATAAGATGTATACTCTGCCAAGGCAACATCTCTGCATAAACAATCTTCAGTAATCATGAAATGAGTAATATGCTGGCAACATTTTGTTGAGCAACTAAGGCTCAAAAGCTATAGTAGCAGCAGTAATATATGTGCATCTTACCAGAGGGTTTTATAATCACATGTTTTGTTGGAGGAAATTTCTGCACTGAATTTTCTAAGGATTTCAAAGTCTAACAGCTAAAGACATAAGGCACAGTGAAGTCAAGCTTTATTAAGCTTGTATTAAGAGATTGTTTTAAGCTGTATTAAGAGATTTTTTTCCTTTAACTTTCCACGAGCCCTCCAATAATCCCACCTTGTGATTAAACACCTAAGGCTGGAATAGCACTGTGTGAAGCGTGCGTAACACTTGTCTGCATTCAGGTAACCTGAAAGTGTAGACATTTTCTCCTCTGCTGGTAATTCTAATACTGGAGAAATTTACTAGCTAAGGGAAGAACTTCAGTACCACATAGGTGTACAGAGTCTATATATAGATGTGACTGTCACCAGGAATTACAACTGTTCAGTTTTCTGCCATTAAATCTGTCAGAAAAAAAAACCACCGTTGTTATTGCAGCCAAACGTGGTTCTGAATAGAACGAGTCAGAGATGTCGAAACACTGCAGAGGCATGCTAATGGATTCATAGTTTTTGTGGACAAGAAGGACCAGCTGTTGCAAAAGTGTTTATAATGTGGTGTAGAGAACTGAGCAAGGCCTGAATTTCTGTTTGAGCTCCAGCAATGTTTCCTAACACTGATATAGCCCTGGTGTGTGTCATTCCTCAAGTCTGAATTGGCCTGCCTACTGCTCTAGACCCAGGATTTCATCATGCTGGTTCTCTTCACTAATTTAGTTTTCTTTTACTGTGAAAATTCTTATGCATTTAAATAATAGTGAATTGCTGTTAGGGGTAGATCAAGCTACTCAGTAAGTCTCTTAATGGTAAATTTTTGATGGCCAGGAGAGTATACTGGAAAGAGCATTGATGCATATTCTTCCTTAGGAGTTTGCTGTTCAGAGAAACTGCTGCTATAGACAGACTTTCAGTTGGACCTAGCACAGCTGTTCTTACGCCTTATACTATAAAGCAGGTACATCTCATGCAATAAATTGAATATTAACAGGACAAACTGCATGACTTAGAAGAGCTTTTCAGGGTTCTTTTTAAAATCCATTCTCAAAACACAACCTAGGTTCTTTGTTCTCGGATGTCTCAAAGGTTAACATGAGCCAAATGCCACTGTGGATCTGATCTGTCCTTTGCAAGCATTTAATGTTCCTTTTGAGTGCTTCTGGTTTCTAAACTATACCTTTAACTGGAATGATCACATTTTAATTTTTTGATTACCAGTACAAATATGAAATACCCATGGGTCAAATTGGATCTCTGAAGGACCTCATTAGACATTCTGTCATCAAAGTTTCTGTATACAATTAATTTCTTTCATCATCATTGCCTAATTTTAATCTCCTTAATAAGCGAAATTCATCAATTTATGTATTACTAAATTCCTAGTGCCATACCATACAAATGAAATTTCTGACAGAAGTCTAACTGTATTATATCAGTGCTGTGAGATGCAGAGTGATTAATTGAAGCTTCATAATGATAATATCATGTTTGTCTGACAAGAGCTATCTTGTATAAAGGGATGTTTATTGGCACAGTTCCTAAAATTATCAGACTGCAGGCCCTTCAGCCTTGCCATTTCATTTGACATGAAGTTTAGCAACACCTGGCAAAGACTAATCATGATAATGTCATACAAACTTTATTTTGTATTCTGTACCCAGCGTTCACTGTAATGGATGAAGATGGTTAGAAACATCTGATATCCAGTGTATGACTTACGAGAACAAGTAATGCCCAAATCATGCATATTTGCGTGTTCTAGTCTATACACAGGAAGTATGAGTGAAGGCTACTTGAACACATGGGAGGAACTGAATAGAAAAGCATTGTATTATTTGCTGGCCTTTAGAATTGGAAAGCAATTTTACTAATCCCCATAATTATCTGTCAAATGTTTTTAAATTAATGGAAATCAATTTTAGTGACCATTTATCAAATATTTGATGTGTAATCGTTTGTTTGACATTTAATTATTTCAGAGCAAATCCTCATTTTTTGTTTTGCTAATAACATATCTAATATTTGATATGCCATTAAAAAACCTGTAAAAATAAAATGAGGATATGTGTACAAATACATTAGGCTATATTAAACATCAAACATATATTGAGGTTCTCTATTTGTTTTATAATTACTGGGTTTTTTATTTTTGAAAAATATTTGCTAATTGTCTCTCCAAGAATGGAACGAAGCACTTTTCTATTTCTTTCATGGGATATTTTATTCAGTAGTTCTGCTTAGAGGTCACAGACAAAATTCATGAGATGATGTGGTCCTAATAAATGATGGGTTGAAGAAAAATTTGTTCTGTATAGAGTGGTCCTTCTGTTTTAATGAATCCTGAACTGTGGAATTTGGTAGTAGGAGGCATTTAGATGGACATTCGTGTCTTGGAGAGGCCTTTTTGGAGAGAAATATATTGAGAACAATAGAAAAATGTTGCCCTTGGGTTTTTTAGCAGTACTCCTATGTATTAGAGTTAAGTTAAACATTAACTGTTGTAAAGTGAAATTAAACGTTCACAGAAACAGTAAACAATTTCTTTTTGCTTTTGCTTTCTCTGACCTTTGAAGAGGAAAAACATTAGAAGTTTGAGGTGTATTTCTGTTTTGATAGTTACTTTTTAAGTGTTACTCTAGAAATTGTATTTACACAGCTTACAATTTGTAATTCTATATTCTACCTGCCATTCCATTAACTCCTGTGCATTGTATACAGTATACAGGAATTTTCTGGTGTTTCTATTATGAATCAGAAAGTATAACCTATATGGTGTAGACTGAATTCTGTTATGAGCTATCGTTCTGAAAATCCATCTCTGATCCAAGGATTTCAGATTTGCTGGCATGACTCTCAAGCTGTGATAGTTACAGCACTGAGGTAACAAGCAACACTCTTCTGCTATCCTGTGAAAAATAATAAAGTGGACTCTTTTTTTCCCCCTGATCTATGGGCTTGATCATATATTCTGTTTCATCTGTCATGAGCATCAACTTGATATGCAACAATGCTTAGTTTTATCCTGTTTGTCACTAGAAAGCTGCCTCATGAATATTTGTTCTACTTCCAGAAACTGCACTGCGTTAGTAATGGGACTCCTGGAAGCAAAATGGGTTAGCAAACTTTATTCTAGAATGATCTCTGAGGTTGCAAATACAGCTGACAGGGGTGCTGATGGTTTTGTTCAAGGAGCTACAAAAAGACGTTTTATGCTTTTGTACACAACTTCTCAGCAGTTCCAGAGTTATTCAGGTTAAAATGACTTTCATCACTATAAATGGAAAATTTAATGCTTTTTCTTTCTAATCCTCCATGGAAATGCTCTGATAAACTGTAGGATAATGTGTTGCCTATAGCATCCCCTTTCATTGTTGACAAAATTTCCTATGAAACACTAAATGCGCTTAGTAAGATCGTTTGAAACTGTTGTCGCATTTATAATATGATTAAGCTTCTTTCCTTAAATGAAGTCTACCGCGGCCTTCTGCAAGGTAGTGCAGTATTTATGTTCAGTCAATTCAGCTCTTAAGGTAGGTGCGTTTTTAAAATGTCTTCTTTGTTTGTACTTGTAAATATAGAAACTGAAATTCAAACGTCTGCTTAATAGAATGTTTTTAATTGTTCATTTCATTTAAATCTAAGATTTTTTTTATGTCTTTTGATTAAAATACACTGAAACTTCTTTCTCTCAGTGGTATGGGAACAGTATCAAGCTAATAGAGGTTCCTTGATGTCAAGATATCGTATGGCTTACTGTCATGAGTAGCTGTAACAAGTTACTTGGTTGATTTGGGGGCAGGTTAGCTCACGCTGTTAGAGCATGGTGCTGATAACGCCAAGGTCGCGGGTTCGATCCCCATTGTGTTCTCATGTGTTGCCTGATCTAGTTGAGAGGCGTCCCTGCCCGTGACAGGGAGGTTGGATTAAATGATCTCTAAGGTCCCTTCCAGTCTAGGCCATTCTGGGATTCTGCAGTCACAGAAATTTGCACAGTCGCAGCACGTGTGTATATTTTTCCTTTAAAATCGGCATAAATGTCGATACTACTGTAAAACTGACTAATTTCAATATAAATAGGTCAATGTTTTAAAAGCATAACATATTTAACCATTTTCGTATGCGTTCTTGGCCATTTCGTGTATCAGAATTTGTGGTCTTTCCTGAAGTTTTAACCTCATTTTGGGGCACTGACAACAGAGAAAAGCCATGTAATATTCTTTTTTCCTCTTGACTGTAAAAATCTCCTTCACTTAGCTGCTAGAGTGTTTTACCATGTAATCCAGGTCAAGAAGAAAAAGTTTGATGTGTCTTTTCACAGTAGTTATTAATTGATAGCTTCCCTGGGTAAGATGGTTTCAACTTGAAATCTTATTGTTAAGTAAAGTATCAAATAGCTACACTATGAGTAAAGAAACACACTTCGAAAGAAAACTTCAAAGCGGTTTAGGAGGGGAAGAACAAAAAGAAACAAGAATTATGTTTGTTTTCATACTGTTTAGGAAACAGGACGCTCTTTCCACTTCAGCAACACAGCCTGCTACCCACTTCTGATTTTTGCCAGTGCTTACTTTCACCGTGTCTAATGAAGTTCAGGTGTATATTAAAAATGCGTAAGATTTCTTGAGAGGGTAAAGTTCCCTTTTCTTCATGTTTTCTTCTGCCATTTAACAGGTTCAAAAGTTGGTAATATCTAGTCGCTTGTAAACACTCCAACAATAAAAGATTATAAGATAATATTAAAGTCAGCTTAGATGCTCTCTGCCAGAGCCCCTCTTTGGCCCTCCCTCAAAGAGCTTGGCTGGTTCAGCTGTTTTCAGCTACTTTTAATCCCTAGGGATTGTGCCAGGCAAGAAATTAAAAAAACAATGCTTAATTTACTAATGACCTAGATCTTCCATTCCTTTTCCAAATGTGCCAGTTAGTTGTTGGCTGCAATGTGTCATCTTGTGCAATATGTTCACAGTGAGACTGTGGACAGTAATCATATTTTTCAGGCACCTTTTCTTTATAGGATGCACCAGACCGTACTGACAAATGGTTGCAGTCACATACAATATTAGTAGCTTAGTATGGCAACCACACGCTGATGAGAAAATAGTATTTAAAGAGATTCTGTCTGCTTAGGAATTCATTTGTCGGGAAATAGTGTAGCTACAGTAGTTATTAGTGATGAAGACTAACGATTGAAAAGTTAATAAGAATTTGTGGGTTTTGTGCATTGTGCACTGACAGTGAATACTGCTTGTTGATCAGTTGTATTTTGTATTTCATGTACATATATTACATTTATTTCAATAATTGCATTATTCTCAGACAGAGTCATTACTGTTCCGTGATAGACATTCTGTTAGAAACTATATTTAATTTCTTCTGCAGGAACTAAACAGAGTATCTTTTCCAAGGTCAGTGAATTGTATCTGATTTTAGGTTTTTTCTCTAGTATCACAGTTGACTTATTAAAAAGGATCATTGCAAAAATCTCTAAGTACTATTCGGTGGGGTCATAAATGCAGGAGGTGATGTTTGGGGTTTTTTCGGTGGTGGGTCATTGCTTTAAAGATACAGGCCATCACAGTTGCCTTTTCAGCAATAAAATTCGGAACAAAACCCATAGTTCACAGTTCTGTAGAGTATATCTGCTTGCTTTCTTCTAGGGTTGCTTGATGTTTTTCCTTCAGAATACCACGATTAACCAACCATGTTTCTTTTGCTCCCTGAGGGTTCAAGTGAATGTATAGGATATGTGATTTTTTTTAATTCAAGGGTTTGACCTATCGTAATCCAAAAATACGTTTATAAACACCTAATTTGATAGAAAACGTCACTGCAGTATGGCATTGTATCTCATACTGCCTTTTTTAAAACATGATTAGAATAAGTGCAGTTAAGGAATTCACTTGTTGCATGAAATATTCTCTTCATTTAGCTGTTGATAGATTTACTCATGTTCAACCCAGACATTAGATTTTTACTTTTTTTCTCCCCTGAGGTAAATTCAGGTGCTTGGTTTAGTTTTTCATTTAGAAAACATGATTTTCTTAACAGATGGAGAAAAATATTAAACTTCACTTTGGTTCATATTCTTAATTTCATTTATTTTCAAAATAAGAAAGCTTTCCAAATACAATTTAGTTTGATTACGGATTGATGGAATTGTTTTAGCTATGTGTGTTCACTGTTTCAGTTGTCGTCCACTTTTCACTTCCAACTCTTCAATACCATGATTTGCGCAAATTTGGGGGGGGGGGGGCTTTTCAACTATTTCTTTAGTTTATTTGCACAGTATGTAGAGTACATAAGAACTGGACAGAAACATTTTTGTGCTGATGTTTGCAATGACATCTAGTTAAACTTAACTGTGAAATAATGAGTAAAATGAATGCATACTTTCAAGAGTTTTAAATACAAGAGTAATTAGAAGCAAACATTAAGAGTGAGCGAATTGGGTTTGGTCTTCAACCTGTTAATACGACATGCTGAGAGCAGAAGATGCTTTGCAGAAAACAAAACAGGTTAAAAAGTAATTGAGCATATTTTCAATAAGTTGTGCAAATTTTTTTCCCAGAGGACTGCTAAACATTTATCGCCATGTCTTTCTTTTTCTGGTTTAAGTTGTAGCCAGCTTTTTAGCATGTCCTCTATATGTTTTATATTGTCAACCTCTCTCCATAGCAGGAGACCAGATGATACAGAAGCTTTGATACCTACAGCATTTAGTTTTATCTTCTGGTCAGCTTGAATTCATCTTAAGCATCTTTGAAACAGAATTTCAAAAGCCCACCAAGATGCAGAGGAATCCCCTCTTATTGGAATTCCTTGTCCTGGAGAAAAACATTGAATTGTATAAAACCACAAATAGCTATGCTTTAGGATGTACAGATACTGTCGCATATCACCATCGTCAAAGTAAAATTTTGCCTAAATTTGCCAAATATCTTTTTGAACAACCTAATTTCTTTCAGAAACCTCTTTTTGTTGCTGGCAGATTACTACATCAAAAACTCTGGAGACTGGTTACAGAAGATTTCAAAAAAAACATTTAAGGCTAAAACCCAGTATTCTTTTCGTCCCACTTCTGAGATTTTTAATAAGCATCATATAAATGTGTATTTGACTGCACATTTATTCACATACCATATTAGTAATTTTTGTCTCTTCTGACCAAAAGGCAACTAGAATTAAATGTGTTATTCTAGTGTGAACTAGAATAACAGCATCATGTTTTTGACAAGGCTAGACTATACACATACTGTGCACGAACTCTAATGAAATCTGGTAGGTTACAAAAATGAAGCTTACTCTGTATTATGAAATAAAAAAATGAAAATAAAATTGCGAAAAAACCAGCAGGCAGATTTAGAAGTATGTAGCTTGTGAGAAGCTACTAGAAGAGTGTAGATAGACAGCAATATCAGGAGACTTGTGAAATTCAAAACTATGAGTTCATAGAAAACTAAATGTTCACCATTCATGTCCCACCAAACAAATCTTCACGTTGGGGTCACCATTTTCCACCTCTCGCCTCTGTGAATAATATATTTAAGAATTATCATTAAAATTCGCATTCCTCACGTAATATTCACAAACTTCACTCACATCACAAGACTAGATCCACCCCTTGTCCTTTCACCACAGTTACAAGAATATAAATTCCCCAAAATCGTTCTGCTCTTTAACATTATTCAGTCCATGTTTTGCCCATTCTGTCTCCCGGTTACTGTCCTTATCCTTCCTTCACAGGTTTTGACACCAAAAAGACTGTAGGGATTTGACTTGGCTGGTGCCGGTTGTCCACCACACCCGCTCTGTCACTCCCCATTCTCAGCCAGACAGGGGGAGAAAATATAACAAAGGGCCCGTGGTTTACGATAAGGATGGGGAGATTAGCTGCCGCTACTGTCCCAGGCAAAACAGACTCGATTTTCGGGAAATAAGTTAAATTGATTTAACAATCAAAATCAGAGATGAGTATTGACAAATAAAAACAGATTTTAAAATAACACCTTCCCCCTGCCCCTCCCTTCTTCCTGGACTTAATATCAATCCCAGTTTATCCACCTCCTCCCCCTGAGCAGTGCAGGGGGACAGGGAATGAGGGTTGCGGTCAGTTCATCTGATGTTGTCTCCACAGCTGCTTCTTCCTCAGGGGGAGGACTCCTCACTCTTCCCCTGGGCCATTGTGGGGCCCTCTTATGGGAGACAATCTTCACACACCTTCTCCAATGTGAGTCCTCTCACGAGAGCCTGTTCTTGACAAACTGCCCCAACATGAGTCTCTCCATGGGACACAGTCCTTCAGGGGAAGCTGTTCCAGTGAGAGTTCCCTGCGGTGTTACACAAGTCCTGTCAGCCAACCTGCTCCAGCGTGGGCTTCTCTCTCCATGGGCTACGGGTTCTGGCAGGAGCCTGCTCCAGCACGGGATTCCCACAGGTTCACAGCCCCCTTCAGACATCCACCTGCTCCAGCGTGGGGTCCTCCATGGGCTACAGGTGGACATCTACACCTTGTCACCTCGATGGGCTGCAGGGGGACAGCCTGCCTCACCATGATCTTCACCACGACTGAGGGGAATCTCTGCTCCAGTGCCTGGAGCTCATCCTTCCCCCCGCTCTTCACAGGCCTTGGTGTCTTCACATATTCTCACTCCTCTCTCTGCCAGTTGTTGGGTGGCACCGTTCTCATTTCCCCACTTCTTAAATATGTTTTCAAAGAGGCGTTCCTCTCCTGTCATCACTGATAGGCTCAGCCTTGGCTAGCGGTGGGTCCGTCTTTGGAGCCGGCTGTCATTGGCTCTGTCAGACCTAGGGGAGGCTTCTGGCAGCTTCTTGCAGAAGCCGCCCCTACAATCTCCCCCGCCACTGAAATCTGGCCAGGCAAGCCCTGTATCACAGTATCAGTGCAAGTAGATAAAGGATTAATTTCAGCTAATAAATCTAAAAAATGTAAAATGTGTAAACATGAAATTACAAGAAAATTGTTAGGCATTTGGTTGAACAAGGTCTTAAACTAAGTCATTTTTAGTATTTGAATGAGCAATACTGAAAAATAAGGGGTTTTTTCCTAGGAAATTCCCTTCTTATAAAAAAATAATTTTGCTTGGTAGGTCAACCAGCTTGACTAAGAAGCAAGATTCGGTTTCTGATCTCCCGGATGGCTGTAATGTTGCCAGCGGCTGTGGAACCAGCAGAATCAGTTTCTTCTCCAAGCAACAATCGTATATAACATATGTACTGAATATTTTAAGAAACTGCCATGTCCTGGTATTTGCCTTACTCCAAATGGAAAAGCCATTTGAGATTAATACTGTCAACACTTCTAATGCGTTCTTTAGAATGGTATATTAAGAGAATATTAAGAACTAGGGTGATATTTCTAGAACATTTGGACAGCAACGATGTGGGATGAATTGGGATGCGTTTCAGGCAGTGGCTTTATTCAGCTTCAGAATTTTGTTGGGTAAAATCATTCTTAACCTGTAAGGAAAACTAGAAAAACAACAATAGACAAGCAGGACAGATCCTGTTTTGACATATTTGCAGATGATGTGCATATGGTGTGAAAATTTATCCAAAAAATTAATGCAAGACTTTGAGATTTGAAAGTTTTTTGGCTTAGGATTTTTATTTCTTGGTATAGTTAGTTCCCATTTAAAACAGTTCTAATTAGACAAGTAAAACTTCTCAGCATCATATTGTATTTGCAGAAGAATATTTCGTTCTTTTGATCAGAACAGTTAGGAGATCTTAGCAAAGATTTTGAATATTTCATTTTCTTAAGTCAAAAGTAGTGGAACTTAAACTGCAATTACTTCTACAGAGGATGAGGGGCAACGGTTTTAAACTAGAGCAGAGCAGATTTAGATGAGATATTAGGAAGAAGTTCTTTACAGTGAGAGTGGTGAAACACTGGAACAGGTTGCCCAGAGAGATGGTAGAGGCCCCATCCCTGGACATTTTCAAGGTTAGGCTTGATGGGGCTCTGAGCAACCTGATCGCTACAGGGGCTAGGATTAAACGACCTTTAAAAGTCCCTTCCAAGCCAACGCATTCTATGATACAGACTAGGTATATCTTACATTAAAACCTGTATGTGGTCATAAGCATTATGGTAACTCACCTTATCTATGTTACCTATGTTAATATCAACAATTACTTCATCAGCCATCTGTCAATTTTAATTCTAATATAGGATATAGCTCTTTATTATCTCTTTATTAAAGAACAAAGTCAGAATAGAGTGGAGTTGTCACGTTTCTGACAGTGCTTGTGCAGCCAGGCTACTCTGTACCTCTGTCCTGCCCAGTACGTTTCTCACACTTAAGTTTTCCATTCCTTGCAATAGAAATCAAAATGCTAATATATGTCTTGTGTATCTCACCTTCAGATATCTGATCTGCCCAGCCTTTTAAAAATGTTTTATGAAACATATTTGAAGCTTTCATGAAAATAATTGATCCGTACATAAGTTTTGCTGTATTGTGATGGTTTATCATCTCTCTAAGAAAACTACATATGTGATTTCAAAAGCTTATGCACAACTTCTCTGGTGAATCTTTTCAGTGAGAGAAGGCAGAAATTGTGAAAATGTGAATTGTTGAGATAGTTGGAAACATAGGCCAGCAACTTCCCTAAATGCTGGCAGATTTTGATGAAGTTTAGCAGAAGTTCTAAAAAAAATTAGCCAGTTATCCATGTTTCTCAGTAGATACAAGAGGACTAAGACCAAAGTGAAGTTTGTGTAGGTAAAGTTAAGTAAAAGCATTTATATTAAGATACTTTTTCCTAACAATTGCCTTCAAGTAAGAAAAATAAATAGGGGTATTACATAACTGCTTACTTCCAACCCCTAACATTCTGTGATTCTGTGGATAGTTGTTACCTGGGGAAAAATGTGATTTGTACAGCTGCCTGAACTCAGCAAGACACTTGATAGTTTACCCCATACCCCAGCAAAGTGCTTTTGACCAAGAGACTTTGCAGCATCATGATTCTTTGAGAGACATTTACTGGCTGCTGCTCAGTTTTCATGGGGAAATTCAACCTCTGCTTCAGAAATCTTATGCATCAACCTTGAAAGTGTTAAGGTTTCCAATATGTTTTTCTTTTGAATTACTTTTTTTTCTCAATAAGGACTTGTTATCTGTTTGAATAATGACCTTGAGCAGCATTTTTGAAGAAGACGGGGTTTTTTCTGCTATTTATTATGTGGATCCATAATTTTCTATAGAAGGCACTGTATGATTCATTTTGATTATGAGTATTAACACTGTGAGATGAAATTTGATTTTACCATGTGCAAAACTATCATTATTTCTAAACCTCTAGTTTAGTAATTGGTGTGCTAGGAATTCTTCTTTATCTTCTTTATTTCTTTTCTTTTAAGATAGATAAAACTTTCCAGAAGTTTGTTCGACATTGGCTTATAAATTTGGAAGTTCTGAAATATTGAGAACTGTTGACAAAATACTAAAATCCTGGTCGTTCTAGAACTTAGAGTATCAAAAGCTGTGTAAAGGCCTTTCTAGACTCTTTGTAGTAATAATAAAAGTAGCTTAGGAGTCAAAGGCTGTTCCATCAAAGATGAAAAATAGTGCACATTTTCTGTCTGTGAGGGTACCTCTGGCTTTGATATACAGGAATTTTGTAATAAAGTATAGAATTCCATGCAAAATCTTTGATTCTAGAGATCACTTTTTCCAAGTATTGTGCTGTGTGTGTAAAGGACAACAATCAGGAATCTGAAAATAGTTTGAAATGTCAAGCATCATATCATTGTGTTTTCATTTAAGCTGAGGTATTGCTGAATAATTGAACAGAGTCATACCTGGTTTGTGTTCATTGAAACACATGTTGAAGCTAATGGGAAAGAGGCTGTTGGCTTTGGAACAAGCCCTAAGGACACAACTTGGTACAGCACAAAATAGTGTTTCATAGAGAAAACACAGCACAATGTTGAACTTTTTGCAGATGTGGATTTTCTGCAAGCTTCTTGAACTGAAAGTGCAACAAACATATGGATTTGTCCCAGTGATGCCTGGCTTAAAACTACTCATGTGGGATCGTCACTATTACTTATAACTCTTTTGATGATCCCTTACACTCAAATTATTCTGGGGGCTCGATTCAATCGTTAAGAGCAGAAAAATGGTTTTATGCTGCAGCATAGCATTGAAAACTTTTCTTTTTTCATGTTCTATGGGCCTGTAATTTCAAACCAGTTCTAATAGTTATTTTCAGAGGTTCTTTTAGATTTTGCTCCTGTGAGGGATTGTATTCCTTGAAGTAACCACCAAGATCTCTTGCCCTAAGGAATATATCCATGATGATGGTTCTAAGAGACTTCTTTCAGATTACTGTACATGTCTACAATTCACTGGTTCATAACCAAGTAATAATTCCTTACTGGTTTGATAATCATAGCACTATTAATTATTTTTTTCTTACATGGTCCAGTTTCTTTAAATTTCATATTTTCCTTGTGGGAAAAATAAACATTAAACGAAAACAGAGTTATTTTTGAAACTAAAATGGCTACAGAAATGGGTGGAAGGTGGTCAGCCAACCCGACAACTATTAATAAACCTGTGAAAGGAAAAATAAAGTTGTAATTAAGAATGTAAAGAACATAGCTAGAGCATATTGGAAAAAAAAGTGAGATGTGTAAGACCGTATCCACATGCAAATTCATGTTTTGTGTAGAAATTTCGTGCAATTTTCATCATGGAGCAGAACTAGTACTGGTAAACAGTTGAAAACTAACAATCAAAAAAAGGTCAATAAATTGCTTCATTTATATATATAAAAATTCCAATTAGCAAATGGGCTCAGATTTTTGAGGAAATACATGACTAGGGGAAAATGATTCTGTTACAGTCTGGAAAACTCTCACTGGAATTCTTCATGTAAGGTTCGTCATGTTGAGGAAGAAGAAAATTTAAAATATCTTCAAAGTATTTGTCTAATGTGGAAATAGTTGCTAATAAGAAGTGAGGTGAAACAGTACTTATATTTTTAATAAAACAAAGCTCGGGATTTTTTTTTCGGAGTTAAAATTTTCAGTGCTGGGTATCGAGAGCCACCTTGTGGCGATACTTTTTAATGCATACGTATGATGATTTTATGGTAGATAAAAGGACCGTGTTCATTGTTTCACTTCAGAGCGTTTTGAAGATTGAGAATTAAAAGTAAATACGTAAATACATTCTCCTTCCAGGCATCTAGCCTGAAGTGCAGCTCTCTGCTTGACTTGAAAAGATGGGTTCTTTAAATGTGTATGAAATTTATGAGATAATTTTTTTCTTGTTCCTTTGTTTCTTCCTTTCTTTCTCTCGCATACCTCAGTGATAGTATAAAATACAAGATATATGTTACACGTGTAATAACTGTGATGTATATTTGTATAGTATATATACGTGTTAAGTACATGTATGCTAATATAATATTGACTATGTTCACTCTTGCTAAAAAATATAAATTCTTGAACAGTGCTTATTTTAGGAATCTAACAAAATTTGACAGTTTTAAGCATGCATTTTCCTATGTCTCTTGGTAACTGTTTAGATTACTGGAATAACAGTTAATAGTAAATAGCAAAAATCAATATCTATATCTTTCAAGTTTGTATTTACTCATGACATACATGTATGATATTAGTTTCAGGCATCAGAACTGGGACTAGTTGGAGAAAAAGCATGAGGATTAATTTTCTCATCTTGAACACAATTTTGCAAAATATCTTTATGAATTTCTGACTTTTTCTGGAGTAGACACATCAAAATGTTGTAATAAAGAGGCTGATATAAATACAAGAATTAATTAAAGTAGCAATCTGGGTTTTCATTAATTTAGTTTTGTGTTATGTAATATAAAGCATATGCTATGTGTAAGTACTCTACAAAGCATTTTCTTTGGGGATTTTGAGGTAGCAGAGGTGAGATATTAGTGGAAACCTTTTCTCCTCTGTGGCTGAATTTGGACTGAGGACTGTCAGTCAACTTTGGGGTTTCACAGGAAACTCATTCCATCAAACACACAGCTCTTGAATTTTACTCTCAAACTAAAATTTAAACCAGTAACTGTAGAAATTTTCACAGATAATAAAAAAGTCCCTTGACATCAGCTATTCAGGGGAAAATTGAGATTAACTAGACATTTAATCCCATTCTTTGTATGACAACAACAGTTTGAGAACATTTCATTTATAGTATGTTCTTATCAACTTTGTCACACTGGAGAAGACTACTTCTCCTCGTACTTTTAAGTAGCTCCGTGACCTGTGCTGACTGTCGTGATGAAAGATACTGTGAACATATTGCATAATTTTGTCCCTGGCAAAGGAAGGCCTATGGGAGTGTAATATTTTATGATAAGGCACATAATTTTATTTGGAGTTTCTAACAAGTACAAAATGAATTTATGGTAAATAATGCCCCCTGATTAAGGTGCCATTGTTGCCAGTAGAAAATATGTAAAGTTTCCACTCCTGTTTTTACTGTGATGTTCTTTAATTCTGTTCTGTTCAGGTGTTTAAAACCATAGGATGATCTAAAAAATGATCATGTATCAGGCCATTAACTTCTCAATTGTTTCTTCAGTTGGTCTGTGATTCGAGGTCTTCAGAATCAGAAGCAGCAGGGATTAGTGTGAACACAGATAATGCAAATTCCAATTTACTTGGAAGAGTGAGTGATAATTTTTGATATATGCCATCTGGGAGTGTTCAGACAATGCCACCTGACTCGGTTACGATAGAAACTTGTTGCAGTGGAAATTTACTTAATGGTCTATTTTGTCTTTAATTGTTCATTAGGCTACATCTGAAACATGCCAGTGGAATGCCTTTTAGGCCAATATTATAGTACACAGGTTTTAGGAGACTGCATGTGGTAGCTACAAATGCATGAGTGTGTCTGAGCTTCTGTTGTAGTTGGTGGAGTTCAGCTCATGTCAGGCAGTGGAACCAAAAGGATGCCTGAGCTCAACCATGAGCAGATGAGGGGCAATCAGGGAGCAGAAACTCTGTGCAAGCCCTGCTGCCTCCTGCCCATTGACTGTGAAGGGTGCTCAGACTCCTGCTGCAGCTGTGGAGATCTGCATGTAGACATCTGCAGTGTTTTAATCTCAAAGTAAACTGTGCCATATCAAGCAGCTGGCAAAGGGGCCCATCTCAAATGGTCAGGCATTTCTAGGGATATTTCTCTGCATCAGACAGCCTCAGCTGGCTCTATGTCTCAGATCTAGCGGCATGCAGATTAAACAGGCTTGATGGAACTAAGCTCTGGTAGAATTAATTCTGGCCAAGGACATGCAGGACAACAAGAAAAGTTTCTATAGATACGTCAGTGGTAGAAGGAAGACGGGATAATGTGGGCTCTCCCTGGAAGGAAACAGGAGAGTTGGTTACCTGGGACATGAAGAAAGCCAAGATATTCAAGAACTTTTTTGCTTCACATCTTCATTGGCAAATGCGCTGGCCACACTGCCCAAGTCACAGAAGCCAAAGTCAGGGACTGGGAGAATGAAGAACAGCCTACATAGGAGATCAGGTTTGAGATCATCTAAGGAACCTGCAAGTGCACAAGTCTATGGTACCTGATGAGATGCATCCATGGGTCCTGCGGTAACCACTGGATGAAGTTGGTAAGCCACTATCCATCATATCTGAAAAGTCATGACAGTCTGGTGAAGTTCCCGCTGACCGGAAAAGTGGAAGCATAACCTCCATTTTTAAAAGGGGAGACCTGGGGAGCTGTAGATCAGTCAGGCTCACCTTTGTGCCCATCAAGGTCATGGAGCAAATCCTCCTGGAAACTATAGTACGGCACATAGAAAATAAGGAAGTGATTAGCGAAGGCCAACGTGGCTTCACTAAACGAAAATCCTGCCTGACAAATTTGGTGAGCCTCTGTGACAGGATTACAGCATTGGTGGATGCGAGCAACTGACATGGTCTGCCTAGACTTGTACACAACATAACCTCCTTGTCTCCAAATCGAGACATGGATTTGGTGGGTGGGCTGTTTGGTGCATAGGGAATTGACTGGATGGTCACACTGGAAAGAGTTGCGGTCAATGGCTCGATATCCGAGCAGAGACCAGTGACAAGTGGTGTTCCTCGGGGGTCAGTACTGAGACCGGTGCTGTTTAACATCTTTGTCTATGGCATGAGCAGTGGGATCGAGTGAACCCTCAGCAAGTTTTCCAATGACACCAAGCTCTGTGTGCAGTCGACATGCTGGAGACAAGGGATGCCATCCAGAGGGACCTTGACAGGCTTGAGAGGTGGGCCCGGGCCATCCTCATGAAGTTCAACAAGGCCAAGTACAAGGTCCTGCACTTGGATCAGGACAATCCCAAGCACAAATATAGGCTGGGTGATGAGTGGATCGAGAGCAGCGCTGCAGAGAAGGGCTTGGGGGTGTCAGTGGATGAAAAACTGAATATGCGCCAGCAATGTGTGCTCACAGCCCAGAAAGCCAACTGCATCCTGGGCTGCATCGTAAGAAGCATGGCCGGCAGGTTGAGGGAGGTGATTCTCTCCCTCTACCCTGCTCAGGTAAGACCCCACATGGAGTATTATGTTCAAGTCTGGGGCCCCCACCACAAGAAGGACACAGGCATGTTGGAGTGCGTCCAGAGGAGGGTCATGAAGATGACCAGGGGGCTGGAGCACCTCCCCTGTGAGGACAGGCTGAGAGAGTTGGGGCTGTTCAGCCTGGAGAAGGCTCTGGGGAGACCTTACAGCAGCCTTGCAGTACTTAAAAGCAACATAGAGGAAAGAAGGGACAAGGCTCTTTATCTGGGAGTTTAGTGGTAAGACAGGAGATAGCAATTTCAAAATGAAAGAGGGTAGATTTAGATTAGATACTAGGAAGAAATTGTCTTCTGTGAGGGTGGTGAGACACTGGAACAGGTTGCCCAGAGAGGTTGTAGAAGCCCCCTCCCTGGGCGTGTCCAAGGACAGGCTGGATGGGGCTTTGAGCAACCTGGTCTAGTGGGAGGTGTCCCAACCCAAACTGTTCTATGATCTAGTTATCCCAATTGATGCCTCCTCAGAAAAGAAATAAGAGTAGGAAATCTTTTCTAGGTTGATCTCAGGATTGAAGAGTCATCAGTCTGTCTCTATAAATCTGATCAGGAGGGCTGTTTGAGATTATCACTGAAAATAGGCTCGATAGGTTTTCCTCCAGTGAGTGGTCACTGGGGATAATAGAGATAATACCAGTGCTATAGGTAAGTGTTGCCTCTATGTTTCCATTCTGTGTAAAATTTTTGTGATAATTGGTGATTCCGTATTTGGAGCTCAAACAATCAGTTTAAAAATTTAGCTGAAATCCAAATATGAAATGAGCAGAAGGAAGTAGTTTTGTTGAATAGCTTCGGATGTTTAGATTGAAATTTACAAAGTGAAATAGTCTTAAATTTGTAAACCAAGTTCTAAAGATAGGAGATGTTAAGATCACCAAGTTTGTTTTGCAATATATTTTATATTATTTTTTATACATTATGTTGTTTACGTTAATTTTATATACAGTGCATATTTTATGTTAGCTTTCAAACTGCATAATGAGAAAATCAAGCAAAACAGTACAAGTTTTTAAAATATCTGTCACACTGAATCTAATTAAAAGTTTGTACAGATTGCGACTGTCAAAAATTCTCCACTCCTTTTATTCTGATTTTAATTCATAATTCAGTATTACCATCTTGAAACCACTGAAAACTGATATGCTGATGATAACCCTGTAGAATGTGTGTTACGCAACTCCACAAACATGATGTTTGCTGTAGCATTGAACCGTGGGATGTGGTTCAGTTCTGTACAGTCAGATAAAGTTTCTCTTTGTGTAGGAAAGCTATGAATTTGTCTTGACAGTGATTGCAGTACTAGTTACCGAACTTTTTTACATAGATAGCATTAGCTTCTGGTCTTAAGAGTAGGGAAGAAACTTATTTTTATCTTATGTTTTTCTTGTATTTTGGTTATTTTGGCATTTAAAACAATATAAAGGTACTCAGTTACTCAGTGTTGTTGCTTCAAGTGGTGAATTATATAGACATTAATTTTTAGGCAAGTGTTGGCATTGTTTACAATTTGCTTTCCTCTTGGAGTCATAACACTCCCACAAAGGCCGTATTACAAGTATGGGTTCGACTTTTAGGTAAAGAATTTTGCAAAGCCTTTTGACTAAACTGCTCTTAAAAGAAAGCGGAGTTGTGAGATGAAAAGCATTTTTAAAGAGAGGAAATGCATGAAAAATGTAATGACTTGAACACATACAACTATTAATTGTACTGAAGAAAGTCTATTGAGATAGTTAAAAGATTAAAGAAAATGAAGCTCACAGTATGGTATCTAACACTTTTGAACAGTCATTATCACTAATGTATGCATGATAAGTAAACAGTATGAAAAATGGAAATTACTCAGGGTTCAGAGGGACTGTGGAAGCAGCTCAGCAGCTCTCCTCTCACCCGTTTTTGTGCTGCTGTTTGCTACATGAAGTGAGAAAGTAACAATCTCCTTACTTTTTCCCACACCAGGTAATTTAGTCTCCATGATATGTTTGATATGTGACATATTTTCTGAAATTTCCGCCAAAATCTATCTGCTGTGTGGGTAAGACATGTGAAGTTAACTTGCAGAAGAAACTGTTTAGTCTGTTTTAAAATAATACTGTGTGAATTACAGTATCTTGACAGTAGTGGGCTCTTCAGTTTTGACAGAGCATTTCTAAACTAGTTCACAAACCCCAGACAAAGCAGATGGATGAATTAACATCACTGCAATATCTTTTTTCTCTCAAATATCTGTAAATATAGTATAAAAATTACTGGCACAAGAAAACAAGTCATCATTTGCTCAAAATACCAGCCTTGGAGAGGGATATATATGCTGCATAAATGCTTAAAGAACTGTAGATGCAGAAAACAGTCTTTCAAAGCCAAATTTAATTATAAGTAATTGTTTTCACTCTGTGATTTTTAAACTTTGTAAAACAATTATCTTGCATACTTTATGAAGTATGAAACATAATGTTATCAAGTGACATAAAATATTTGACTATAAAAACTGGGTTTGAGAGGGTTTTTTGTAAAGGGTGGTTAAAAAACCTTTTTTTTCTTTCGCTAGACTAGAGTTTAAAATTACAAGGGATCTCATAATTTTGCAGTGGTCTGTGGGAAAATTCCCTACATTTGAACAGGATCTGGCTATAAAATTGCTCTGGTGGAGGTGACTGCACAGTTCCCCTTTCTTGCATTCACTGGTTTCCTCTGGCAGCAAGCCTCATAGTTGCCTCAGTGAAACTGACAGTCTGTCTCTACATTCCCAAGTCTACTGGCCAAAAGAGTATAGTAATAAAAACCTTCTTTTTTCGTCACTTACTGGGTGCTACTTTTAGGTGCCCTTTTACGATATCATGTTACCTTTGAAACCAACTTCGAATGATGTTCGGTAGTCCACAGGCTTCACAGTTCTGCACGGAGGGGCAGAACTTCAGAGAGCAGCCTGCTGGTAATTTGGAATAGGACTAACAAAAAAAGACAACACAGTTGTCAAAGATGTTGGTAATAATCAGATTGTGATGTTGATAATCAATGTTAAGTCTTACAGATGCATCTATACATAAGCATCTATAATTCTTCATACTCTTTGGAAATTGCTTGGAAGTCATTGTTTTGTACCATTTAACATTTGGCAACATTGAACTACAAAGTGTTACTAAGGAATCCTTGAAATTCTCTTAAAATAGCAAAAACACGGGAGGAATAAAATGTCTTTAGTGATGAGACTTGTTTAATATTATTAGCACACAAAACTTTATGTGATGCTAATTACATAATGAATTTTCTTATGGGGCTTTGTATTACACAAGTATCAGTGAAGAATTTAGGTTTATGGTGCTGCAGGTGGTGTGATGTTCTAGTTTGCTTATCTTTTTTTCTTGTTAGAGTTCAGCTGACACAGTTCAAGTTACTTATTTAGTGGGGAGTATAATTTTGACTGTCTTTTAGTTTAGGAATTTGTACCAGTTTTATTGACTTGTGCTTTTTTTTATTATGTCTGCTTAGTATTGTTTTGTTGGTTTTTTCTTCCATGCTGTAGGGCAGAAGCTAGAAAAGTGAAGAAACATAATACCAAGTCAAAAGACATGTCATACCTAGGGTTCATGTCTCTAAGAATTATTTTCCTGGTTTAAGATGAGTTTCAGCTTTTCATAACCCTGCACACTAATGCCAGTCTAAAACTGTTTGAAAACCTGTAGGCTATTCATTCATCCTGCACATTTCCAATGACCTATAAAACTTGTAAGAGAATTTCCATTCTTCTGAGGAAACCTCAGTCTGTCATTTTGCATAGCTGTGAAGTTGTAGTGAACTGTTACAGATTAATTATGAGCTGAGAAATAACGCTTAATGTTCACAAATGGATTTTTTTTTCCTACAGGGTTAATAATGTCTTAGTGTAGCCTTTGAGGAGAAGTTGCACTAAAAATTATGGTGATATGTACTAAGTAAGCTGCAGCTGTATTGGAAAGAACTGGAGAACACTTTCTGCTTTTATTGTCTCAGGGTAAAAATGCATCCAGTATTGTCATGGCTCAGCAGAGTGACAGTTTGGGATATTAGCAAGCAATGGAGATATTCTCAAATACAACAAATATTTTTATAGAAGCCATGCAAGTATATTTCCTGTTGAAGCAGAAATAACGAAATCTTTGCACAGTTAAGCACAGCAACAAAAGGTTTAACTAGGTCTCCAGAGGATGTCAGTATTCAAACTGAAACTGGTACAAACTCATCCTTTCTGTTGCAGTGCTATCCTCGCATGTCATCAGATTTTTTCTCTCTCTCTCAATTTCTTTTCAAACTGTATATCTTCCCTACTGGCTAGTTTTCTAGCAGCATACTGAAAAATTCTGCTGTCAGCAAAACAGACCAAGATTGATGACTTTTTCATCTGTGCACTCCAAGTGGTTAACAAATACAGTGACAGGACTTCCTGTCTTAAGGGCTGGAAAAGAATAGCTACCTTGCTGTATTTTACATGATTCCCAGAAAGGGAGAACAGTGTAATTCTGAACTGATGAGAAAAAAGAAACAGAACTTTACGTGATTTTGCATGCATCTTCAAATTGTGACATTACACAGTTAATCCAATCTTAACTGATGTGCCTTTTCATGTTATTGCTAAACTGAAATGTTTTGACACTTCTTTTTATAAGACATGAGATTATTTAGGCAGAGATTTCTGTTCGCTGTGAAGTCCAGATATTCAGCATACTGAAGCAGTACAAAATGTCTCTGTGTAAGTTTTACCGCACTTACTATAAACAATACGAAGATGATTATCATTGTACAATATGTTGAAAATTATTGTTATTTTTACTACATTTTCACTCAATGGTGGAGCTTAAACTGGGTCATTATAACCAGCATTTCCTTTCTATCTAAACCTAGTGCTGTTTTCCAAGCGTGTTTTACCGGAAGAGTTACTCTTCATTCTAAATTCTTAAACCCTTTTATCTGAGAATCAGTAGTTTGTTCAGTTCTAAGACAGGCACCGCAGACTGTCTTGAAGCGAAATGTTAGGTTACTTTTGATCCGTGTTAAAAAATTCTGGCTTAAGTCGGGGTAGTATATTGACTATACAAATAGTTCCTTTTTTTGCTTTGTAATACGTAGGCATTAAATGAGGTAAATTGAAACTGTCTACCTCCTCAGTGACTTGTTGCAAATCCATCATTTGTGCATGGTCAAATTTGCATTCGTGATTTCTTCTCTTGGTTTGTCTGGCTGGTTCAAAAATCTAACATTTTAGCAGTACTAAATTTTCTTAAATTCTATTGTTGGTGAGGTCTGTAAAGACCTTGATCTTCTGTGTTACAGGTTATAAACTGAGGAGTCAAAGACCAAATGAAACGTTTACCTCTTGTTCAGGGTTTTTTAATCTGATTACTATTCTTCCTCCTTCCATAGAATCTTATTTCATTCCCTGTGAACCACAAAAATTTTCCAATGAAAAAAAGATGGGGCCGATATGGTGTAGCTTAGTGTACTGTGAAAAGAGCACACTGAATAAGGCATCATTCCCTAATGTGCCAGCTGAATGAAATAGGTTACGACCTGTGGCAAGGCCAGGGTGATAGAAAAACGTGCCAGAAATTCTGTGTTACACCTCATTTCCTTGTTAATCAAAAAAAGAATAAGATAATGCATAGGAGTTTTTTTAAAAATTATTCTCTGACTGGAGCACAAAGACGTAAGGAGTAATGTTCCTATTTGTATAACTGCAAAATATGTTTTAGGCCTATATTATTTTGAAAAATCACAACATTATCTATCATATGCAGTGACATTAGGGAATCATTGAATTACCCGATTACAAATTCCCCATGGTTACCACTACTGTGTTAGTAGTGTTCCAGCAATAACTCGCATTTTCTTTATTAGCAGAAAAAATTGTAAGTTTTGACTTTTCGGTTTTGGAAGTAGACAAGTCTTTTTGATCCATATTTAGAGAATTCATCTTCCTTTAAACAGAACAACAGCTTCCCAAGTTTTTTCTTCAAAGAGCATCTGCAAACACCAACCCTATAAAAAGTAGAAAAGTTAGCAACCTGGACTGAAAAGTAAACCATGCTAAACAATAAAGATAAGCAAAAGAGTGTACTGAAATATAAGTATCACCTAACCATATCTCGAGACTGTTACTTATACTCAGTGAAAATTACATGACTTTGAAGAGAAAAGGCCATTATTTTTCACTTGAATAAAAAACCACAACTACTTTAGAACAAGACAGTCATAGCTTGGATAGGCTGCTTGGTAGTTGCTCCTAGTTGTTCAAACTTCTCTCTTCTCTTTTATATACAGTTTTTCTAATTATGGTTTAAATACACTGAAGCTGAATTCTTCTGAAACTTTACTCTGCAGTGACTCTGTGTTTTACAAGCTGCAGAAACCCAGTATGTTGTATAGATCTGATCTATTTTTTAGAACTTTGATTGGAGGTAGCTCTGCCCTGTAGAAAATTATGTGTGTGTGGAGAGAGAATTGCTTTTAGTGCAACAACTGAAAAAATTGTGGCCTACAGAGGACTAAGAAAATAGATCTCTGTTCTAAACAAGTATTTCTAAATTACAAATTGACAGGCAATAACCCTAAATAAATAGAAACTTGTATACACACAAAGAGAAGATTCAGGAGAAAAACAATTATGATAATACTGAAAATTAGTCCTAAATCATGTGCTTCTGATGATTACACCCAAAAAATTTTCTTCACACTGATAGAGGAAGACTTTTAAGCAAAGCAGTCACACTGTTCTCCTTTCTTTCTCCTTCAGAGGTATTTTTAGAGCACTTTACAGAACTTACTGAGGTGATTTCAGTAAATTGATCAGATCAGTAACTCATGGGCTTAAACAATTCTAACTTTAATACAGCGAACTTAAATCTCCAGAGGGAGACGATTAAATTATTGACTCTTCCAGGAGAAATTCAAACTGATCACACTTGTTTGCTAGAATTACCTTCTTTAAACACCGTCTTGCCAGGTACCACCTAATTATAACCCAGTAAAAGAATGTGTTGGACAGAGATATTACTTCAGGATAACTATACAAAGTTAGTAGCTAGATGCATTACAAAAGCGAAGCTGTAGAGAATGAGCGTGCATACTCATTAAGTAGAATAGCATATTGGCTGGCCTGCATCCATCCCAAGATTACCAGTTAGGTCATGGAAGTCATCTTGATTGAGGAGAGCTCTCGGTAGTCTTTGAGTTCTTCACGGGGACCAGCTGCAGGGTGAAGAGCTGGTGAAGCTCATGCTGCTGTTCCCAGAAGAGAGTGAGGGAAGTACAACACAGTATCAACACAGTAGTATAAACACAGAAGCACTACCTGAATCCAAGGTATTGAACTGTTGGGTTTCTTTTTAAAAAGTGACAGATTTATAGTTTTACAGAAGAGCTTCGTGACAAGTTGTTTATGTATTATCTAGCGTACTACTACCTGTTTAGTAAATACTACGAATTCTCCATTTCATGCCGTTTCTCAAGCAGTATAGAAGGTAATGCAAAATAAGGACCAACTGTTTAATACATGTTGTCCTGGTTTCAGCTGGGATAGAGCTGATTTTTTTTTGATTTTTTCCCTTCTTAGTAGCTAGAAGAGTGCTGTGGTTTAGATTCAGTATGTAATTTGGTGTGAGAAGAATGCTGATAATATACCAATGTTTTTAGTTGTTGCAAACGAGTCAAGGAATTTTCAACTTCCCATGTCTTGCTAGTGTGCAGGTGCACCAGAAGCTGGGAGGGACCATAGCCAAAGCAACGAACCCAAATCAACCAGTGAAATATTCCATATCATGCGACGTCATGCTCAGTATATACATGTGGGTTAGCCAGGAGGTTGACGCTCTTTCTTCTGGGATCTCTTTCTTCTTGGACTATAGTTTTGGGGATTTTCTCCTCTGAGTTTGCTAGCCGGGAGTAGGCTGGGCCTTGGTCAGTGAGTGATGAGCAATTGCATTGCATATTACTAGTTTGTAATAATATTATAATAATATTATATTATTAATAATATTATAATTATAATTGCAACTTTATTTCAATTATTAAATTGTATTTATCTCAATTTACCAGCCTCCTTACCTATAGCACTCCAATTCTCTCCCCCTACTCCCTGGGATGGAAGAAGGGTGAATGAGTGACTGTGCTGTGTTTGGCTGCCAGCCAGATTCGAACTGTGGCAATATTCATCACAGAAATGTAGTCAACTTTTAAATCCTTCAGGGGAAAGTTCTTTCAAAGTTAATTCTTTGTTTCTGTAATAAAATAATAATTTAATCTTACTGCTAGCACGTAACATGCCACTTCAACCTTGTCCTAGAAACAACTGGTGATAGCTTAGTTATTATGCAGACAGCACGAGTTGAATAATAAATAAAAGTTCAAATTCACAAGATCCTCAGGTAAAATCTTTGTAGCTCAAATGTGTTCCTTTTTTCTCCCTTCAGACTTCAATCTGTATTTCTTCATGTTCAGTTTCTTTCATAAACTGTTGGATAGTGTTACTTCGCATCTTCATGGTTTAGTATTTCTCTCCAGCTTTTATGTAGTTGCTCTAATGGTGCATATTAAGGAGTTTCTTTTTTTTTTTTCTGTAACAAGACATTTTTGTATTTTTACTTTATATTTAGAAATTCCTTCTTATGGTTTTATTGGCACTAAGTTTTGATCCAGTTGTGAATAAAAGAATAAAACTTATGTTAAAGATTTAACTTGTATAGATTAATTAATATGCAATACGTATGTAATAAATTCTGAAGAGCAAAAATGATGAATGATCATGCAATCTTTTTATTATCACTTTCCATTTCTCTTGGTTCTCTTATATACTGAACTCATGTTAGTATTTTGTATTTAAAGAGCAGGATTAAACCTATTGATGGACTCTTCAACTTCCCCTTTTTCGTTCTACTTTTCTCACACATCCTTTGCTTTCTGAATGGATCAAGACTTCTCCCAACTTACCTTGAACTCATAAATTTTGAAAGACAGTCGGTATTCTTAAGCTGAACCAGCAGAGCAGATTCAGCAGTATGACTAATGAGTCAGAGGCAGCTTTTGTCTTGTTGGAACTCATAACAATGTAGATCAACCTAAGAGCTACGCTTTTAGATGTCTTGAGGAAAGTTACAAAATACTTACTTTGGAAAGAAATTGCTTTCATCAAACAGTAGTAGTACTAATTAAAACTGCCCTTCACCAAAGGCTGCAGCAAAAGATAACTTTGGTTTAGGTGTCTGTGATATTTGTGCCATCTGAGCACAAACACCCGCCAAGTGAAGCTAATGAGGCCTCAAATTTAAGAGCTAGTGCTTTGCAGGGTGTCAAGACAGCACAGAAAATGAAGGATGGGAATAAATTGTTCAGAATTGCTCAAACCAGTGAACAAATACGATGTGCATTCTGAACAAACTGCAAGTGCTGCCCTACTGTGAACTCTGCAGAAAGGAAATTACAATGATTGAGTCTTATGGTCAAGAGCATGAAGTTTTGCTGTAGTATGGTGATCGTGAGAAAAATACTAAAATAGCCTATGCCATTTCTGTTGCTGGAAGAAGATATGTGAGAGTTAAAAACTGTGTTGTTAGTGGGAAAAAAACACTAAAATTCAAAGTTCCAAACAGTATTTTCGAAATGAGGAAGCAGAAAGGAAAAGTAAGGAATTTACAGAAAGAAAAAAAATCAAATCTGATGTTACCAAGTAGTGATGATCTACTTAGTCTGTCTTAGATGAGTATAGCAATTGGAAATTAGAAAATATATAAATTGATGTTTCACTTATCAAGAAGTAATTTATTGGCATCTGCTTCCTTAATGACTCTTTATTCCTTTTTTTTAGATAAAAAATATCTATAAAACTATTTGAAATTTCATTCTTCATACAGTGATGGTAGTTCAGACAAAAAGCTTTGAGCTTATATTCTTTATGAATGATGATACCTTTGTGATATCAGATGCAAGAAAAGGTTAAGGAAGAGTGTTATCTTTTTTTAAGTCTTTGGCTGAAATATCCTAAAGCTTGATGAAATCTTTTTTTCTGCTACATATGCCTCATTTTTCATTAAAATTAAAATTAAGCAGGACATTTTTCTGCGTCTAATTGTGACATTTTTAATGTGTCTTAATCAAGAACTGCATGAAATTCAAACCATTTAAAGGAGAAATAGAGGTGGCAGCAATCTAAACTAGAAATTTATTTAATAGATACTGGTTTAGATGCACACACACATGTAAGGACAGTCATAAATCTGCAGCCCTCTTGAACAATAAGGGAGGGGAAAGAAAATCAATTCTAATCAGGAGACCAGCGCCAGACCTCGTAATAACTTCTCCATACACCTGAGGCACTTAGTAACATTTTGTATAAATTTTAAGCAAACTTGTGGAGGTTTAAAAACAAGATTTGGCTTTTTCAGCTGGAGATGTAGTATTTAAAGTGTAATTTTTGATATTGAGTCATAGTGCTTTCTGAAAAGTAGGTTTTTTAATACCGAGAAAATAGTCACATAACACCAATACAATAAGCTCTAATAAAAAAAGTGAAATTTCTGATCATCATCTTATCACATAGAAAGATTTGTTTTATTTAAGACAGAGGCTAATTATGTTGTTACATGCTTACACCATATTCTGAATAGGGTCAAGATCAACCCAAATTTCTGTGTCAAAATTATTCTCGAATTTGCAGCTGAAGTGAATTTTCCACATGCCTGTCTTTTGTGAGATTTGTTGTTGATAAATCATAAATGCAAACCTTGGTGCATTTGTGTTCTTATATGAAATATTTGTTTCCGTTGCCTAGCTCATAAATAATAAGCTTCATGATCTGCACTGCCACTTTCTCATTTTCTTGTGTATTCATTTTTAAACACAGCAGCAGTTAATTAAATTTGCCAAAAACTCATGTGTAGGTAAAAGCTGAGTTTGATTTCCTTTAAATGAATAGTAAATAATTACTGCTAAAGCAGGAAAGATCAGATATTGAGAAGCTGCATAATTGTGAAGCTGAGAAATGTTTTTCCTACAATATTTTTCTTTTCATGTCCTCCTTTATAATTGCATTCCCATCTCCCTATTTGTTTCTGTGTTTGCAGAGATTTATTGTTCATGTTTGGCAGTATGCCAGCACTGTGAACCATATTTTACTTTACTTTACCCACTCTGTATCCCTGAAGTCAACTTTCAGCGGCTGTGTGTTCAGTTCTGGTAAATGTGGAGATTTAAAATAAAAATAATTTTGTCTAGAATTAATTCACAATAATATACAGGGCTGAAAATACAGTGATAGTAAAAAAAAATACTTAACTCTCTTGTGGTCTCTGGAAAAGTAGAGAATCTCTGCTGACAAAGATAATAAAAAAATCTGCTTTAGGGAAAGATTAGAGTCATCATTACCACAACCCTCCTGGTGTCGTATTCAGCAGCGATCCGTTTTAGAAGGCAGGGAGTGCAGCAGTTAGGAACATGTAAGAGGTGTGAGGAAAGACAGAAGTGTTTGTGACAAAACATAGAATGATTTGGGCTGGAAGGGACCTTAATTATCATCTAGTTCAGGGACATCAGGGACCTCGAAACATGAAGATCTGAGAAGCCAGTTGCCAGGGGCGAGGGTAAAGAGATTCTGTACAGCGTGCTTTCTGACCTTGTGTTTAAGCTCATGTAAGCTTGGTTGAAGGTCCTTTGTTCCATTTTATGACAGGGTTATCATGTCTTTACTCCCATTATTTAATTGTAGTAAAAGAGCTGTACTTGTTTGTGATACTTGACCTTTGGCCCAAAGGCTTTTTTCTGAACAGAAAGACAACTATTCCCGTTGGGCTAAAATGGCATGAACTCTGGTGGCTTGGATTTCCTCTTTATGTGGTTTGGTTTGGGTTTTTTTTTTTTTCCTTCGCTGTTGCTTCTGGAGGACACACTCCAAAGCATTTGGAGTTTCAGAGTTTAGTGTCTGGAAGGGAGGCGTGTTAGTTTTTCCTTACTTTGAGTCAGTATTCAGTTCAGGTGAAGCATGAAAAAGCTAGCACCCAGAAATTAGGGAAATGTGCTTATAGGCCTCGTACCCAGGTGTAGGCTGGAGGACCTGAGCTTTTGCAGACAGAGACCCCAGCCTCCTATGCGTAGGGAAGGTAAAACTGAGGGGCAGATGAACAGTTTTGTTCTGTATTATGAATTTTTAGCCCAGCTGCTGCAGTGGCTGGTCATGGGGAACCGTATCTCCTCCTTAATGTTAAGCACAACATGTGGCCTGCTGCTCTAAGCCTGTCCTAGCTGCCTGCAGAGTTGGAAAGAGCTGCTTTTAAGGAAAAGCAGTATGTGACTTCTCAGTTTCAGTGTTCTTAATTGCTATCGGTAGATTTGAATCTTCGTTTAAGTGAAGCTATATTTTTATGAAAGTGTTCTTTTAAACAATTAAGTGTATTTTTTTTGAAAGACTCATAGTCTAATTTGTAGAACATCATGACGTACTGGTGTTGATTAAAAGTTTGACATTAATAGAAATTATTACCTTCCTATTACTCATAGTAATATTCAGTAGGTGTTTTCCTGTGATTTTTTTTTTTTTTAACTTAGTGCTTCTTGCGCTGTAATTAGAAGTGAATTTGATTTTTATGCCTGTCGGTTCTAGGTACAAAGATCCAGAAATAAACAGTTACGTGAGCTGTTTCCAGATGGATTTAGTATTCATCATGCAGGAATGCTGCGGCAAGACAGAAGTTTGGTTGAGAACTTGTTTTCTAATGGACATATCAAAGTCCTGGTTTGTACAGCTACGCTTGCCTGGGGTGTCAATCTTCCTGCTCATGCGGTTGTTATTAAGGTAAGAGCTCCCATTACCCTGCACATGGGTATCTGTCTTAAAAGAATCTGTAAAGAAGGATAGCTAGCAAGATCTTTATTGTGGGTTTGGGGCCTGGAGGGGGAATATCTGATTGACTTGAAATGTTATTTATATCTCATTAAACTGATTCTCTCCAGTGGGAGTCTAGTTTGTATAGTAAAGATTTAAATATATCAAAGATTATGAAAGGATTAGTTAAAGTACACTTCTGAAATCATGCTATATTTGCCTAATTTCAGTATTCAGCTCATCAGGATTATATCCATGTGTATTTATGCTAATTTTTATTAACTTTTCCTCAACCAGGGAACACAAATATATGCTGCAAAAAGAGGCTCCTTTGTTGACCTTGGAATTTTAGATGTCATGCAGATATTTGGTCGAGCTGGACGGCCTCAGTTTGATAAATTTGGAGAAGGCATCATTATTACAACTCATGATAAGCTCAGTCATTACCTGACTCTTCTGACTCAGCAGAATCCAATTGAAAGCCAGTTTCTTGAAAGCCTTGCAGACAACTTAAATGCGGAGGTAACCTTTGTTTCATTTAGAGAAACTGGAAAACTGTCAAGGATTAATATTATTTGAAACAGAAATGCAATATTGTTACACTCAAAATATCTAAAATGGAAATTTTATTATTAGTGGTAGCCTGTGGGTGTGTATGTTTAAGGGAAGTGAACTGTTACACATGTGAAGATGTTGGGGGCCTTTTACAAAAGGTAGTAGGTATAAGAAATAGTACAAGTGGTCAAAATACCATTAAGTTAGAACTGTAGAGGCACATAATTTAAATTCCACAAAGAAAACTAGAGCCTATCTGTCTGTATATAAAGAAACTTACTTGGATAACTGCAGTATAGGAAGAATAATGTCCATGACTTGGACTCTTTGTTCACTTTTACAGTGGTAATCAGAACTGATTTGTTATAAATAGTGGGTTCTCCATTTGCTTCAGTTTAAATCTTGAAATGCATTTTCTTTGAAAATGCTGTGGCTATATTGAAACCACTGACCACTGTCATATTAAAATACAATAATTCAAAAGCTGTGTATTGTAAAAACCCATTCAAAATATGCATATTCACACATGCACACTTGTTACAATGAAACTTCAGTAATCATAACATGCTTAACTGAAGACAATTCTTTTTTCAAAGCCACTGGACATTTTTTTAACAAAAGTAAACTTCAGCTAAACTGAAATATCCAGTGGCATCTTAAAACTACCTATCTCTTTGAAAGATGCAAAGTTTATTTGGTGTATTAGGAATAGTCTTGGTTTCTTAAGATTCCTGTTCTGTTTTCTTTGTTTATTCATACATATTTCTATTTGTTTTTTACGTTTTCATCACTTTAAAGTCTTTGCATTATTCCATCATAAATAATATTTTTTAAAGGAAATTCTGGAAAGGAGCAGAAGTAGATACAGTGACCTTTTAAAATGTTAAGATTCATTCCTTGATTCTTTACGAGTGACAGAGTTTGATCATTTATGATTTCGTTTGTTTGTATTTTTTTCTTTAAAGGAGTCTTATAAGTTATTTCTTCAGTTCTTATTAACAGGAAAAATCTCTGCCCAAGTACAGTCACACATCAGAAGCAGAATGAGGTTTAACTGTATTCCAAGTATTTCCACACAGATGTGGGCGAGATGAAAATGTTGACACCTGTCTGTGCTCACAGCTCCTCCTCTTTACCTCAAGGCTCTGGAGTGGTCTGAGTACGAGGAGGCAGAAACGAATTGAATTCCTCCAGGACATGAACGCCAAATGTGATTAAAAAGAACTATGTGCAATTTTCCCACCCCTCTTTCTACCACAAAGAAGAGAGGAAAAATAAATTGAAGGTGTGCTCACAGTGGGCAGGCATAGAGCTCTCAACCATTTCATTTTGACACTTTTATATTCCTGGAGATGGACACCTGTGAATGTTCTCTAAGTGGAACTGGATGGATACCCAGTTCTTTAAAATTGGATGTTAACAGCTTAAACATTAGTAGTAATAATAACTGAAATCCTGAAGTCCGCTCTGAAGTTTGGGATTACCAGTAGTTACTGTTCAGCACCCCAGGAAGTTAGGAGAGACAGATCTGGTTCTGGGGTACTGTGTACCTTTTCATTAGGGAAGAATCCAACTAGGTTTCGTAGAAAAGCTTGGTTCTTTTTCTTGAGGTACATGTAGACAGGGAAAGAAAAGGGTTGGATATTCTTTCTTTCACAGCCAAGGATTTATTTGTCTAATTTTTGAATTTTAGCATTAGAAATTTAGTCCTCTCCTCTCATAGATGGCCTTCAGGTCAGTGAAGAATTATAAAGACAGAGGAATCACAGAATCACAGAATGTTACGAGTTGGATGGGACCTTGAAAGATCATCTAGTCCAACGCCCCAATATAAGCATCTTTTCTGAACTAGATCAGAGAAGATCTCTGTGACGCACTTACTGTGAAAAACAAGTGGCATGTCTTTGCGCTACTGCTTCCTCAGGCTTGGTCTGTATTTTTACAAACTGTCTGAAGGTGTGTGCATGTGCTGCTGTGCCCACCTGAATTACACCTAGAATCTCACATATTCCTTCCACAGAGCTCTGGGAGAAAAGCTGTCTTTTCTGCAGAAAAGGCTTTACTGACAGACCTTAAAAGATCTTGTTGGTTAGCTTAGCGAGAGGAAATTTCAAAGGAGGTACAATAGCTCTCTATAACTAGTCAGAACTAGAAGTGAATAAGAAAAAAAAAAAAAGATAATTTTGACCAATGCCGGCATAGGAATTGTTCACGCTGCTCATAAGTAAAGTTGCCTGAAATATAAGATCTGCAACAGTTTTTAGCAGTAGTGGAGTTAAAAGTCTAATTTTTTCTATGGTGAAGATTTTGTAGTAAGTGATGGTATTCGTATGGCAGATGTGACTGCATACTATGAAAAGAAGATTTGACTTGATGAGCTAGGAGTTCCAGCCTGATTTCTTACTTCCTAGCTGAAAATGATTAGTTAAGAAACTTCCATATGTGCTGGTTTGATCTAAGGTAGTGGAATCCTGAGAGATATATACAGATGTTTTAGAAATTGTTATGTTTATCTGGAAAAGTCTATTCCATAGGCTGCAGCTTTCCAAAAAAATAAATACGTTTTAAAACATACACCATTGTATTTATCAGTAGATAGTCTTAGGAAGCACATTCAGTTTTGGTGATCTTTTATGGACATTGTCCCTTTGGCAATAAAAATAGCACTATATGGAGACAAAATATATGTTTATTGATTTATTTGTTAAAATGATCTAGACAGTGTGCCGATGACCACTGTCATCTTTGCCATAATGGAGCCTGTTGTTAGCACTGGGAAATCTTCACTGGTATATAATAAGATGACATATTTTAGGAATAGAATCTGCTTTTATTAAAAGTCATTTAGGAAATCCAAAAGCTTATGCTATAGCTGTAAAGAGAAACCAATTAAAGGCCAGAAGCACTGCTGAGTTCTTTAAATTCTTCTTTTGTTATAGACAGATCAGTAGCTGAAAGAAGAACTAGTAAAATTAAGGCAGCCTCTGGAAATATGGTAAGACTTCATGTTTCCACAAGAATATAAAGTTGCTTTTATCTAGACCAGGTCTCTTGGCAGAAATAGGTAGGTGGTAAGAATGAGGCAATGATTCAGATATTTGGAGTAATACAATATGTAATCCTAGCCACACAGTCACTAAGTGGCATCCAGAGCCATGAATTTTGTACCTAGGTTTATGGGGTGCAGGAGAGAAAATTTGGGCAGTGAGGTGATTCAAGACAGCCAGCATGGCTGCACAAAGGGCAGGTCCTGCCTGACCAACTTAATGACCTTGTGTGATGGAGAGACAACATCAGTGACCAAGGGAGGACCTATGGATAGCATCTATCTGGAATTTTTTAAGGACTTTGGCACAGTCCTCCACAACATCCTTTTCTCTAAATTGGAAACATACAGATTCGATGGGTGGACTATTTGATAAACGAGGAACTGGTTGGATGAGGGGGCCTATAAGAAAGATGAGAACAGATTTTTTAGCAGGACCTGTTGCCATAAGACAGGAGGTAGGGGTTTTAAACTAAAAGAGGCTACATTCAGACTGGGTATAAGGAAGAAATTTTTTACAATGAGGGTGGTGAAATGCTGGAACAGGTTGCCCAGAGAGGTAGTAGAAGCCCCCATCCCTGGAAACATTCAGGGTGAGGTTGGATGCTCTCTGGGCAACCTGATGTAGTTAAAGATGTTTCTGCTCCCTGCAGGAGGGTTAAGCTATTGTCTGAGATGAGTCACTGTCAGTTTCAGAAGATGGAAAAGTATGCCAGCGGGGTGGTTAGTCTATAGAACTCTTTGCTGCAGGGAGTTGTATCTAAAAGGTAGAGTAGTTCTAAACCTGAATAAAAATCCATTAAAAGACATCAAATGCAAAGGCAAATACCTTTAACTAAAGTTTAAGAACTTGGGAGAAATTTCTATGATCCTTGCTTCTCACTGCCACCTTCTGTCCTTTAGCATTTGCTGTTATCTAATCTCAGGACAGCACACAGGCCGTGATGTCCCAGTGCACTTGTTCGTAGGAAAGCTACAAAATGTCAACTTCGTTGAGTTGACACCAAAATTACAACTTTAACATGAGTTTCAGAAACTCAGTCCACTAAGAATTCGCTCTTGCAGATTTGTTTTGAGTTTTGGTTTGCTTTGGGTTTTTTTCTCACCTAAAAATGTACAGAAGAAGAGTAAATTGTCAGCAATGATCAAGATAGCCATGGAAGCGCCCTTTTCCTTTCCTACTGAAGCTGTGCCACAGGGCATAATGAAAGGTAAAAAGAAATAAAATAACTGGCTGGTTAGCATGCTCGGTCAAGGGGAGCGAGTCCTGGGTCAGTTGACCAGCTGGCAAACAGAAAATACCTACGACTGTATTTTCTGCAAATACAGGAAGAAAGATAAGATGCAGGGGATGTGGTTTAATTAGACCATAAACTTTAACTTATCTGGGAACTATCATCAATAGCTCATAGAAGGCAGGTCACCATTCCTTCCCTAATTGTTTCCACCTGATGGAGCCCTCCCTGACATCCACAGCTGGACCCCAGCTTGTTGCCGGGACAGCTCCTTTCCCCTGAGAGCTTAGAAACCGAGAGGATTTGCAGTGCTTGGCAGTAGGTGTACCTTCCCCAGGGGGTGTGCCTTTCCTTGCATTTACTTATGGTTTTGTTGTGAAGCCAGGGCTGTAAAAAGTGGTGACTTGTTTAGGTTGGACAAACCCCTTAATCTATTTTTGTTTGAAAGAGCAGCCAACTGTTGTGGTTCTCGGCAGAGATACAGAGTTCCTTCAAAGCTCTTCCGAAAAAATCACTCAGGAGGTGGGTGACTGAACAGCTAATCTGGGTTTGGGGCAAAACATAGGCTGGAGGATCTGAGGTTGTCTCCCTGGGTGTCCAGGGCCCAGGGATCTGACCTGACCTGCATGAAACCAGCAACCTCCTCCGTTCTCCCTTCACCTTCTTCTGCTGTGTCCAGGTGGCAGACAAGTTATTTGGAGTTCAGTTGTACTTATAAATAGTTCTTCAGTCACTTGTGCCTGCAGGAGGTTCTCTCCCACTGGGGACAGGTCTAGTAGCATTAGGAAATTATTTCAAAAGCTGTCCAGGACTAAGATCATAGTCACTTCAGATGCTGAAATGGAAATTCAAAATACACTCATTTCCAAAGCAAACAGAAAATTGCTTATTAGGTTCTTAGAAAGATTCCTTGCTCTCTTACCTTAACAACAAATGTTTGATTCATTTATAGAAATTTTGTATCCATGTAATCTGACTCAGTTTTTCAATTATAATAGCAGTTATCCTTATGTAAGAAAACAGTTTATAATACGTACAGTATGTACTATCAGTAATATCTTTTATGCCCTTTTGTAAGGGCATAAACAGACATTACTCTGATGGTAACATCAGTCATCATAATGAATTACATGGTGGTTTTGTAATATGCATAAAAATATTAGAAAAACGTGTTTCAAAAACTACCCATGAAAACTGTGCTACTTATCTTTTTGCACTTTTCTGAAGATCAAAACCACTAGTAAGCACATCTCTCTGATGGTAACATCAGTCATTGAACAATTAGTTGAAAATTTGTGATGCTGCTGATTTTTTCATTTAAAATGACACAGTGAGTTGGATTAATATGGTATTTAAATTTTTGGTTTGCGATGTTAACACAATTATTTTGTATTTAAACAGGTTGGTTTTTTAAAGCATTTTGAGACACCTAGTGCAATCAGTCAACACAATGTCAACATAGAAAATATTTCTAGTCATTCATTATTTCGTCTCTAACTAAATACCTAACGCATGGTTGAGGAAAAATTTGGAAAATTTAGAACTTTTTATTTTATTATAATAAAATATGACTGTGTCTGTTTATTGATTTTATGAATATTACATATCATAGGTCTTAACAGAGGTCCTCTCCTAACTTTGTAAATAATTTATTTTCTAATTACTCTTAAGTGTTTGCATTAGTAGGATCTGTCATACTGTTTTAATAAAGGTAGGTATTTTCAGACAATCCATAAGAACTTCACTTGAACACTAGATGGCAGCAAATATTTAGAAGTTGCTTTTTTTTCTTTTTTTTTGTCTGCATATTATTCGGTGAATATTCCTTAAAGTTGAGGGAGGAAGTAAAGCACAGTATTGCAGCTCAGTGCCATATCTGAAACCTAACTGTATTTTGTAACCACTGTTTTTTCCCCTTAGTTTTACTTTTAACTTATGAAAATAATTAATTTGTAGGTGTCAGATATTTGAACAAACGAGGCAAAAAAAGTGTTGTGTTTGTTTATTTTCTTCTTTTCGTTGTCAGGATTTACTGTCAGTAATGAGAATTTTGAATTTTCATGCTTGTGAAAGTGGTTGTGTGGGGGGAAAATGTTACTGGTGGACTAGATTGTTGTGCTATTTCAATCTGTGTACTGAAAGATATTTGAATAGTGGAAAGAAACCAAATGCTGAGATCAACCTGGATAGCAAACAGAGTAATAATTACCTGTGGGCTGTATCAGATGTTTTCCCTATAGCAATCTGTGCAGAACTGAGTACCTTGGTAGCTACTCCAGTGGATTATGTAGCTATACTCTGAAAAACAACATGATCGAGGTTCCCGTGATCTCCTTCTGCTGTTGAAGAACAAAATATCCCTTGAAAAAAAGACATGAGACAAAGCATGGGGTTACTTCATGCAATCAGTCATTGATATCAACAAGGTTTTGCTGGATTTAAGTTATTTTAACTCGGGACGGGTTTGGCTTATGTTATTATTTTTGACTAGCTATTTATGTTATTTCAAAAAATATTTATAGAATATCTATTATTATTATTAAGGTCTAGATGCTTAGATCTGAACATGCATATGAAATAACTTACAGTTGTATAGGGTTTTTTTTTAATTTCTGCCAAGTCATGTGGAATATTTATATGAAATCCAAACACCAATAAAACAAAAATAACTTTACAAATGTAGTAATGGATCACAAAAATTCAGTAAGAGGGACTTTTGCTTGTTTTAAGCAACCAGCAACAACCAAAAAAATTTTTCTTCATGGAACCTGCAGGAAATATTAGTCTCCTGGTACAATCAACTTAACTGGAGTTAAGCAGTAAAATGCTTCTCATGGATTTAACACAAAATTGAGCTGAAGTTACCAAGTTAAAAACTGTATGTGACAGATGATTGTATTAAATGGTGTGGTGACAAAAGTATTAAATCAGCAAAACAAGGCACTTCGTAAAAAAGAACCTGCTTTGGTATACCTGATTTAGCCTTGAAAAATAAGGAAGTATATGTGTGTGTATATATATATTCATGTTATGTATTTGGTTTTATGTTTTAGCAAAAATGTTGCAGGTACCCGTATGCTTGACTTGCCAGACACAAAAGGAGAAAACTATTTGTGAAACTTGTGTATAAACAAATTGCCAAGTATAAGGGCATGATGATGAAAATCCTAAAAATTGTTGGTATCATTTAGTTTAGGATTTGAACAAGAGCTTTTACATTGGTATGAAAAATTAATATTTTAAATATAGATTTCTTTATTTTTTCCAGATGTTCTCTTCTTTCAGTTACTGTAAGCATATGTGCTAAAGAATTGTGTTATTTTGTTTGCCTTTTTTTTTAACAAGCTTGCTCTTTATCATCTTTTAATTGTAAAAACCATAAGTTGTGTAGAAAGGATCATGTGGGTCACTACTTATAATATTATGTCACCAAACATAGCGTATCATTAGATGTTCCTAAGATGAAGATGTGTAAATGGTTTGAGTTACCGTCCTATAATTATTTTAAAATAATTTAAGTTGGAAACATACTGACACTTTCTTTAATCTAGTGCTAATGCTCTGAATGCCATATGTTTTCAGCCAAATACTTATGTTCATCTGTAACATATACGTTTAATTTTGTCTCTTTTCCTATTTCCAGATTGCTCTTGGAACAGTAACTAATGTGGAAGAAGCAGTAAAGTGGATAAGTTACACTTATCTTTATGTACGGATGAGAGCAAATCCATTAGTATATGGCATCAGTCACAAAGCTTATCAGGTATAAAATGCATTTTAAAAAAATCTGTAACCTGTTCTGTGTCTCTAATCCTTCTCTCATGTGAGGATAAATATTTGCTATTTCTACTTAACCTGACATCAGCAATTCTTTTAAAGTGCTTAGAAAAAGAAAGATATTTTCTGTAGGAGAGTATTTTTAACACTAAATTAAGAGGCCCCTTCTGTTACATAAAAATACATTCGAACTGGCCAAGTTATCTTCCAAAGGACAACATTCATCACATGCTTTCCCCTTACCCCCATCCACTTTTCTTTTAGAATGTTCCATCCCATGACATATTATAAATTTAAAATAATATTCTGTAATTGTTTTTTCTTGTAATTTAGTAATTACAAGATTTTTTAATTATTTTAATTTTTTTTGTTTATTTAGAAGGATTCCATGCAGTGATATAAATCAGAGCGTAGTTACATAAGGGTTTTTTCTGGGTTTTTTTTCATTATCTGTAATTTTTTTGAAGTTTAATAGTCTACAGATTATCTAAATATTGTTATGTTTTCTGTGCAACTATTTATAAGCATTTAAAGTTAACACAATTTGTACATGGGGAATTGAGGCTAACGCAGGTGGAACTCTCAGAAGTGTGTGGTAACTGCAGTTTATTTCACGTGTCCTGAATCTGTTCTGCGACTTCATAATTTTTCATGGTATTGTGCACAGCAGTTGTAACACGTAGAGATATATGTCAGGAGATATTTTTGGAGTGGCTTTTGTGTCTGATAGTGGAAATATGTAGACTTATTCTTTAAGCAAACTTCTGCAGGCACGTTTAGATCTCTGGTCATCTCAAATCTGTTTTCTATAAAAAACCCTTGTTGTACATTACAGTATGTTAATATAGCACTATATGACACAAATCACATAGTAATAGGTAAATGCAAAGTAAAAATTGCTTTGCTAGTGAAAAGAATGTTGCGTCCCATTTCTATAATTTCCTTTTTTTTTTTAAATCGAGTTTTTTTAACTGGTGTTATTAACAAATTTTATATTAAAAGAAATGCAGCCACAGTGTTAGTAACTGGTAAAAAAAAAAGTAATAAATCACTAACAGAAATATTTTTTATAAATTTAAAAAATAATGAACAAGAGTTACTCCCCTACCCCTTGCTTTTGCAGTTTTATTCAGCTACTGAGAAAGTGGAGATAGCCAGCACTTGTCTTTTCCTGCCACTAACCTCCTTTCTACTCCGTCTGATTTGATGTGCTAATAACAGATAAAAATAGATAAAAATAGGAATCTATTTTTGTGATAAACCAGTAACAAATTATATCAGTTTCAAGTGTTATCCATTCATATACGAGGAAAACCAATGTCCATCTCCTTATTTTCTAGATAAACCAGTTTTAAACTTAAAAGCTAATGTGTTATAAATGGTAGGGGGTGGTACAGTGCCAGATACAGGCATAGCTGCAGATTTTTTCTCACTTAATCAGTTCTATTCCTTCTGTTCTGGTTATAGGTATCCCATTTCCATAATTAGTATTGTTTCTTAGTAACATTGCGGTGTGCCAGTTTCTATCTGTTTTGTTTTGGCTGACAAGCAGTGGTACCCATATAGAATCCTCGATAGCTGTGTAACCATGGTGGGTCACACTTCTCAGCTGTTCTGTGGGAATGGGAAAATGCAATCTCGTTCTCCTTCCCCTTTCCCCGGGCGCTCGCCACATCCAGTAATTGCTTTAGGGCACAACAGGTCCAGCTTGTCCGCACAGAAAGGGTGTCTTGTGCTGCACAGGGAGACCTGGGCAAGCACGTGCCAGCCAGGACCGGCACATCCTGCACCCCACACGTCGCCTCCGGGATGTTCCTGTTCCCCACCTGGCCCCGTCCCTGCGCTGTGCCTGGGAGGAGGCTACTTCAGGGCCCTGCTTTGATTGTGACTTTTCAAGTTGTTTGCCAGAAGTGCGAATGATACCATTTGCTGAGTTGGGGAAATGGCCAAAATTCGTAGCAAGCAGCAAAAGAGTGGAAGAAAAAAGTGGAGCAAATGGGAGCGTCATTTAATAAAGTAAATAAGTGAAAGTTAGAGGAGCTTGTCCCCAACAGTCAGTGAGTGAAAACAATGTGAATAATAATGTGGTTTGTCATTCATTGGTAGATTTCTTTATTTGTATTTCATACCTGTTCAGTTTCTTGTTGTGGACATGCCAGGACTCACTTTTAAGAGTATGGCCTAAAAGCTGTTCTAGACTGCATCCTTTACTCTGTGGGATTTCTAATTACACAAGTTCAACAAGAAGGGTGCTAATCATGGATTTTCTACACTGAAATATTGTTTAACAGCCTTTTCAAGTTGGTGACCTTTCCTTTAAAAGTAAAACCTTTGTATTTGTAAAAAATGTTAGTCTACTGTTACAGCTTTAGATTTTTTCTGTCTAAGGCAAAAGGTTGGCAGGTAATTTGGACTGCCAACGGGGTAGGAAAGTGTTTTGATATTTTTTTTAATTTTTGTCTTCTCTTTAGTTTTAAGAAACGTTAAACATCTGGCATCCTGATCACTTTTTTTTGACCACCTCTGCTCTGAAATCTGACCCCAATGCATGACTTAGTATTGAGAAAAACACTCTAGACCTTTGCCATCTTAGCTTTTGACTTGAAACTAAGGCAAGCCATAACTAAGGAGAAACAGCTTCAGAGTAACTGGCAAAGACAGGGAATATTATGCACTAGGCTTGCAGCTGCTTCGTGGAGATGGCTGTGTTTGTCTGCAGCTTCACTGAACATGAGATGAAGCCTCCTGGCACAAAGGTGAAACTGAATCCTGGCCCAGGGAAAACCAGAGCAAACCCAAGGCACAGCAGTTCTTAAAACCCACTGCTTTTTGCAGTCTTGGCCATATTAAAGCTGTATCTCAAGGGTACCAGAGGGTTTACATGAATCCCCTTTCATGCATCCCTGTCAGTCTGGGTATCCCAGGTGCATGACAAAGGTTGGACTCAATGATCTTGAAGGTCTCTTCCAACCAAAACTGTTCTATGATTCTGTGAGGTGGTAACACACGGTTAGAAGCAATCTCCCTTAGACAGGAGTTTTGCCCAGCCTTGTCTGTACTCTATAACGTACACTATTATGTGGACAAAATGTCCAAATTCCTAAACTGTGGCATGAGCAGAAGTGGTGTTGGGCACAGCAGCTCCTCACGTGCTTTAAGTGTGAGTGTTTACGTGGTACGCCAGTAACTCAATAATCAGAATATCCCAGCTGTCATAACCAAAGTTTTCGGGGACGTTAGAGGTTTTTTGCTAGTAAACATCTCAGCCATCCCATTTGAAGTTTATTCTGTTTGGGATACAGGTAAAGCCATCCTCATGTCAGATACCCAAGCGAGGTGTATCTTCAGCCGTTTTCATTAATAGAAGATATAAGATGGCATGTTTTTGTGGAGTGATGCAGTAATGATAATTTCATAAAGAATATGTCATCATTAAAACTTTCTTCAAAAATTTCGATGTAAATTTAATTCATATCCATGCTACTGTTTCATAAATAATATTATCCTACCTTGTACTGATAGTCTCAATGCGCTGTGAAAGAAATACTAATCTGATTATTTTGTCCTGTACAGACAGATTTTGGTCAATAACATCAATGTATCTGTTACTAGTGAGATCTCAGGAAAATCTTGACTTAATAACTGTACCTTCCTTTTGTTTGATTTCTGGCTTTGTGTGACTGGGTTATCTCAATAAAATTATTTATTTAGCACTTTTTTTTTTCCTTTTATACAAACAAATGTGTATGTTTCATGTCTAGATGGATCCAGGTCTAGAGAAGCACAGAGAACAATTGGTAATTGAAGTCGGCAGAAAACTGGACAAAGCCCGCATGATTCGCTTTGAAGAACGAACTGGCTTTTTTTCTTCAACAGATTTAGGCAGAACTGCCAGCCACTACTATATTAAATACAATACTATAGAGGTAAAATATGATGTTCTATTTCTGGGATTTTTTTCCTTCTTCTTGAACATACACCTAAAATAGATATTACAGAATATGTAGCTAATTTGTTCAATATATTTTCAAATCAAATTTACCAAAATGGGGAGAGAGGAAATAGAGAGGAAAAAGAAAGGAAGTAAGTATAAAGCAATACTGCAAAATGAGGCTTGGTTTTAAGTGCGATTTGAAATGTCTGTAAGTCTCTGTCTTCTTTTAGGTGGAATATAAGAAATATTTTGATATCAAAAGAAAAGTTTTTCCACATGAGAATCCTATCAGGTTGCCAACCTTAAACAACCTGTGGCTCTGTAATCAGTCTGTGTTTTAAACTTATAAGGAAGATGCATTTGTACCAAACTTTGTAGTATCAGAAGCTTGGTTTGATGTGCACATTCATCTTAAAACCTTTCTTTTGTACGAAATAAGTCTTTTTCTTTAATAAAAGCTGAGCACTCGGCATTAATTTCTATTTACTGTCACTATGTATAATTAGTCTCACATATTTAGTAACTCAGATATGTACTAGACTTTTTTTGAAATGGCCATAGACTGCACAGCTTTTGTTTTTGGGGTACCAAAAGTTTTGAGGGACTGTTTTTCTGAAAGTGCTTAGAAGTCATTCTGAAAATCCTGTTTAAATTGCATCAGTCTGGTCTTCCAGTAACTTTCTTACATTTTAACCTTATATACTATTTAAAATCTTGGTTAATGTTTCTTTCTTTTGTGCTATATTTTTATTTTCAGTGTTAAATCAACTAATTTTATTTTTAATAGACTTTCAATGAATTGTTTGATGCTCATAAAACAGAAGGCGATATTCTTGCTATAGTATCAAAGGCTGAAGAATTCGAGCAGATAAAGGTAAAGTTGTATCCTTTTATAAAAAAATGCCTTAGAACTAGTCACTTCTGTAGTACTCACTCCGTAAAGAGTCTCTACAGACCCAAGTGTTGTTGAATATTAAGCACCATTATAAAATATTTTTTAAGTAGGCATAACTGCCAAGAACTATATATGCTCTCACTCAGATTTATTTGTAGTTCAGCTTGAACTATAGTGCACATTTAATATCTAGTTATGGATCTTTAGCAAGTCCTTTTAAATGCTTTTAAGAACTTTTCAGCTCCTCCATTATTTACAGGTGAAGATAAATGTCCATTGGAATGTACATCCAGGGATGAGACATATTTCCTGTTTGAAGTTTAAGCTGTTATTAGATGTCTCCCTGAAGAGTTTGCTTTATCAGAAACGAGGCAGGACTCACTGAAGTTAATTCTGTGATACGCTTCATGCAGGGAACAATATTAGATTAACAGAACGATAAATTCTGCTGACTTGTTTTCGGATTTAAACCCTAGAAAGCTGTTGTGACAGATTTTGTTGTGCAGGCTGGGAGATTACTGTACTGTCGTACTCAGTGCAATTCCAACCTCCCTTTTCTCCTCCCGTGTGGGCAGCACACAAGACAAGACGCTGCGAGCCGGCACGAGCTTGTTTGCCGATGCTTCCACCTCCTAGAGGTGCGAGCCAGGCTCCACAGGGTTTGTTAGCTTGGGCTCGTTGCCATTTTACCACAATTATGCAACTTCCAGATCAGAGCTGGCTCTCGGTCACCTGGCTCCGCGAACAGGCAGCGCGAATCCCTCACCATCTCCGTATTTACATATTTGCACACGGTATCTGAGTATTACCATCTCTATCTAATGGAAAAATTCTATTTTGTTGTAATCTCTTCCATTATAGAAGATAATAAGCAGTGAGGTTTCTCAGTGGCACGCGCAACGTTTTCCAAGCTAGAAGGGTTTTTTTATGATAGTGGTATTGCTTCGCTAGGTCTAAATTTAGCGTAATTGAATATTTAAAAGGAAAGCATATGGAAAATATGGTGAGATGTGTTTCTATATTTGTAATAAAGTTAGTAGTGATGCTTCTTGACTAAAGCCTACTTTTTCTGGTTTGCTTTTTCCAATTTATATGGTGTGACACCAGTGCATTTCCAACTCCTTTGTGATTTTTTTGCTGTACAGCTCTTAATGTTAAAACTAGTAACTGATCTTTCACAAGAATGACTCAGGATTTACCCGTCTATGTGATAAAAACTGATTTTTGTTAATATGAACCATGTCTCCGTAATGCCTTTAAAAATTCTATATTTTGAGATAGGTAAGTCACCACTAGCTGAAATAGGGATCTGGATTTGACCTGGACCGTGCTATAAAAGAGCAGCAAAAATTATCAAAACTGCTGTTGTAAGCAAAGCGTAATATTCCTCTGACAGTGGAGTCATCTGTGATGATTGTATCCTTCATCATCTTTCCTGTAGGACCAGTGGCTGGATAGTTGGGGGGTTTAACCCAATTGTTTCAGGGTCTTTTGTATGTCAGGTAGTCAGGTCCAAATGAAAATTACTTTCAGCTGGTTCCCTGCAGGGACTAAACATTTACCCTCTTTAAATAAGTTTTACACTAACAGACTATCAGTAAATCAAAGAATATGTAGATTTATGCTGGTTTTGCCATGTAAGGGTCATCAGTTAGAATGTGAAATGTTATGCATTATTCAAACCATAGATATGAATATTTCTTTACTCATATTAAGACTTAATCTTATTAACAGTGAAAATTTTAATATCATGAATCATAGTACTTCAGAGTTTTGAGTTAAAATCGTATTATGCCACATGCAAACTATGTGACTATAATGAGTACATTTAATGTTAATTCAAGATTGCCCTAATCCAGATGGACAGAGGTTTTCCTCTGGTCAAATAAAAAATGAAATCTCATCAGATGAAGGATGGTAGGGTCAGAAGATTCAATTTTTGTAGCATATCAAATTTTTGTATGTCAATGGCAACCTTAATAGATGGTGATGAATAATAAAATGTAATTGTGTCACTATTAAGATAGTTTCAATTATAGTCTATTAGCTGCATTGTGGAAGGTGTGGGTTTGCTGCTTTTTTCTTCTTTTCTTTTTTTTTCCCACCTTAAAACAAGAGGCTCCATTTAAAAATAATGTAACTATGTTATAAGGAAAATTTGATTTCAGAGTAAAAAATTTTTATCAAATTGCTCCAGCCTCTTCATAATGTGTAATTGTGTTTTAGGTAAGAGAAGAAGAAATAGAAGAGCTGGATACCTTACTGAATGATTTCTGTGAACTTCCTGCTCCAGGAGGTGTGGAAAACAATTATGGGAAAATTAATATCCTCCTTCAAACATATATTAGCAGAGGGGAGATGGACAGCTTCTCCCTTATTTCAGATTCTGCATATGTGGCACAGGTAAAAATTGTGTTTCTTATGTATCCATGCCTGTCTTCTGCTGTTTTCGTTCTCTCAGATGTTTTAAATCGTGGAAGTAGACCTCGATCTTCAACTTTTTTTGTACATTTTCATGCAAATTGATTTGAAAATCAGAACCGCATGTGTGCACATGTGTGGTTTAGTATTTAGGTGGAAAAGATTTGCAAAAGCCTACCTTGGGTGACTATTGCATTTTTTGTTAATTATCAATGTCGTTTTTGTTCATATTTTGTTCACATTAGTTCTAACTGCTATTGCACAGAAATGTTAATCTTGAATTACTGGGTTTTCTTCTAAATCTGGAAAACTGTTGCAATCTGGTTTTGTGTTTTGTGTACTTTTGGACTGCGTTCTGCAAAACCTAATCCATGTTTTAATCGCGGTCCTTGGTCTACACAAGAAAGATGTGTTATTACAATTTTGTTGCTAGACATAATCCTCCAAATTCACATGTCAGTCTATATATTTGTCGTCTTGCTTTGACACCTGGATGGCTAAGAGCCGTGCAGCCTGTGTAGTTATTGCACAGAGTAAGAGAGCTGCAAGTCTGTGACACAGAGCTGCTTGCTTATATGACTAGAGCCCCTCTCAGAAGGACCAGGGTGTTGTGTGAAACTTCAGGGCTCTCGATCCCCAAGAACTCACAGTGACAAGACGTGCATAGATAATCCCAGCTGTGCAACAATGACGAGTGTATAAAATAGATTTTAAAGTTTTACCTTTTAGCATGTCCTATGTCTCTTTTTCTTTCTTTTTTTTTTTTAACAGTCAGCAACATGTTTCATTGAAGCATTTTGTCTCATCCTTAAAAAATCTTTTTGGAAAGAACTGATTGCGTTTAGCTGGTGCTAAAAATGAGAGTTAAACATTCAAAAGTATATGTATTCTTCAGCAAGATTTTAATACTAACATTACCTTCTTCAGAAGTGTTTACATTTCGTAGCACGTATGGTTATAAATGAGAAAATTCTGAAATCATTATGCACATCATAAAAATTGTGGTACTTGCACAGCAAGATCATTTTCGATATGATTCTTTTAATCTTTGCTTTCAAGCCAATTGCTTTTATTTGTCTGTCTCAATTATGGCATTTTTAGTGAGGCAACATGGTCTCCTTCTCAGATCTTCATAAATTGTACATGTGGAACCAGTGCTACAAATTGAGATTTTTTTTTTTTTAATTGGATAGTGACTATTAAGAAAATCATTCATCCTTTCTAAGTAAAAGAAATGTGTTTCTTTAGTAACATATGCTTCCTATCACAACCAAATAATTTTCTATTTCTTATTCCTGTTGGCATTGCAGAGCCAGTAGAGAATGGTTATACTCTATTGAATGAATCAAGAACAGAATTGCTAATCCAGGCATAGTGAAAAAAAAAAAAAAACCACCAAAACCCCACAACTTCATAATACAACTTTATGAAATAATACAGTTTATGAAAGGAATATCATAACTTACGTTTTCAGGATAAGACTGACCTCATTCAAGCTTATGGTAGCAATTAATTTTCTAAGTCCGAAACAGATTTATACAGTTTATTTATACAATAGTTTCAGAAGATAGTAATGTTTGAAAAAAAGACACTGCTGTTAAACTTCTGTGCAGATGTGAAATTCAGTGTGAAATGAGATGCTGTACGGAAGCACAACTGAAGTGAAAAATTAAAACTTGAATTTCCATATAAACTGAGTTTGCAGGTGTATATGGGGAGATGAAGACATTAAGTACGGTAAGTGAACTTGTTTCAGAAGTGATTGAGACCAAATAAATTTAGAACTCCCTAATGTTAGCATAATTGCGATCAAAATCCTATGGCAGACCTGCCACTACAACTTGAATTAGTTGCACATGTTTCTTAGTTTCTGTAGGCAGCCGTGAGATAGTTCTGCCACTAGACAGTAATGGAAAAATGGTTTTTAAGAATGTTTGAAATCAGTTTGAAAAGAAAAATCTATTGTTATGGTTTGTCAAAGATGAGTCTATGGGATCCTTTTCATTTTACAAAGAATACTTGAGAGAATTACAACATTTTTTCTTTTTGCTTTTTTTTTTTTTCACTCCCCAGAACGCAGCTCGTATTGTTCGAGCTCTTTTTGAGATTGCCCTTAGGAAACGTTGGCCTGCAATGACATATCGACTACTGAATCTCAGCAAAGTCATTGACAAGCGGCTGTGGGGCTGGGTGAGCCCTTTGAGACAGTTCTCTGTGCTACCACCGTCAGTCCTTTCAAAGCTGGAAGAGAAGAATCTCACTGTAGACAAGATGAAGGACATGAGAAAAGATGAAATAGGTGAGAAACAGCAACTCTGATCTGTTTGAACTGTTAGTAATCAATGGCCAAGTTAGGACTAAATCTGAGCCATTCATTAGTGCACTCACTCTGGTCTGGAAGCCGTGTAGATGCATCAACATGATATTAGGGTCTGTCCAATAAAGAGGGTTTGTTCAGTCTCCACAACTTGTAATAGAGCACAGCTTTGAAGGTAAGGCTGGCCCACGTCCTGCCAACCACAAATGGAACAGAGGTGTATGTTGGCGCATACTCACATTTATGTGTATACATACATATTTATGTTGACCTATTCCACCTTTCTTGCTCACATTATGTAATACACCTCCATAAAAGGCATCTGTTTATTGTTGCCAGTCGGCAGAATATGGCATTTGTTGGGTGTTTTTTTAGTTAAATACTAGTAACGTGAAAAAGAATAAAAGCAGTTTATTTTGTCCTGGTATACTAGCAGTAAATTACCTGTTTCTGAAACACTGCATTAATTTTCATTGACCATGGAGAATTCATTGTCACTGGTGTTATTGCAACAAAACCTTAATGGAAATTTTTTTTAAGGATTTGACACTTTGGTAATAAGAAAATCCACAAGCCTAGTGGTAGACATAATGACAATTTCTAGTATGTGTGTATAAAGCGTTGCGCATAAACTGTCCACCAGCTGTTGAAGATGAAGAAACATATTTACTTGTAATATATTTCTTTTTCCTATCTCAGTGTATTTTTTTCTTATGTGGGCTTTCTTTGCACCTGTAAATGCCAAGTTGTTGAGAAAAAACCTACAATTTAAAAAAAAATAATAATTTTACAATAAAAATGTGTTTCATAGTCATGGCTTTTTAGAAGTTACGGCCTCTGACTTGACAGTTCTCTCATTTGACAAGAGAACTTTGTTCCTAACTCAGGAAGCTTTGTTACATGCTTAATTTAGGTTGGAAAAAAGTTGAATAAATACGTAAAAGTTTGCAGAATTGGAGGCTATATTTTTATTTAATAAGCCAAAGGACCATGAGAAAATTTTAAAAGCTTACTGTAACTGTGCATTATAATATATAGTCATTTTTAATGTATTAAAAATAGAACATTTTATTTGAAGTGCTGGTGTTATCATGCTTGTCTATTCAGAAGCATTATAGCACTTTTTCATTCAGATTTGTTAGTTTGTTGTGTATCCGTGCAGTCTTTTTAATACTTAATACTTTTTTATTAATTGTATTAGTGCTTGTTTTCTTTCATTTACGCTTCTTTCTTCCCACAACTGCCCTTAGAGAAGCAAGAAGTAGCGTATTAAAATACAAAGCCAGTTTTGCTTCCTTCAGCATAGCAGAACTAGTATTGACAAGATGGGAGGGTGTCCATATAGACCTATAAAATCACAGAATTGCCCAGATTGGAAAAGAACTTTAAGGTCATCAAGTCCAATCATTAACCTAACACTGAGAATTCCTCGACTAACCCATATCCCTAAGCGCTATGTCTGCATCTAATGTCTAGTTTTGTTTAATATTAACTTAATTAGAAAGTAGATGAGACTTGGGCTTTGACTGTGGCAATCGCTGGCTGTATGTAATGCTATTTCATGTTCTTTGGCCTTATAAACTTCGAAGCAACTTGATCTGTGCCTCTCTGTGAAGTCCTGGTGCTTGGTGTACTTCTAGCCCCTCTTGCTGACGCCGAGGGAGCGAAGGAAGCACTTGCCTGGCAGCCGCCTTGCTTTTCTATGAAGGCAAAGCCATGCTGGAATGAGGAAAAGCAGAGCTTCTGGGTGCTGCCCTCTTTGTTGACTCCACAGGACTAGTTTCAGTCATTATGTTTCTTCCTTTTTAACTGTTCTTGTTAAACTGTTCGTAATAGATAGAGAGACAGGAGCTGGCTGGCTAACTCAGCCCATGTCTGGGGAGAGATAAAAACTTCAGAAAGCCAAAAAATCGCTGTGTTATCCAAGATGAGCAACCCTGGTTTCTCAGAATGCAGGTGGCGGTTGTCGTGGATTAGGCAAAATTTATTTTTCTTTTCTTAAATATGCCCGTTTTCTTGAATAGTCAGCTTTTGTTCAGAAGGTTTTAATATTTCTTAAACACCATTGGTAGTTTCTCAGAATGTGACTAGGAAAAAAAAACAAGGTGAGAGGGAGAGAAAGAGTTTCATAATGTTTTATAGAATTTGGGAGAGCAACTTTACTTTCTCCTGGCAGATAAATGTGCAAGACCTCAGTGCTGTCCTGTGCGCAGGTCACCTCACACATTGTGATACAAAAAGTGATTTTGGCATGAGGAAGTACTTCCCAACATAAGCTTATTGAGTTGTATATTTGCCACCTGCCTTTATTTAACATGATTTCTGAAGTTTTACCTCTAAATGCAAAAGCTGTTCACTGTGCAGTATCCCATAATACTGCATGTATCAACAAGGTGTACCAACCTAAATGTTTTGATTTCTAATAATCCACTTGCTGGAGGCACACCTATTTTACCAATTGGAAATTAAACTTATTAAATATGTGTTAAAATCTTTGCATTAGAGATTCGCTTCCTAAGATCACCATTCATCACTTCAGAGCATGGATAAACACCTGTGTGAGGCAAAATCTGCCAGTTTGTTAAATAAGAAACAGCGAATATGAAAATTCAGGATCAATATAAATGAATTTCAATTGTAAGATGTTGTGCTCCTAAATTTCATGCAATATCGAGAAAAAGTTTGTGTCATCCTTTCACTTTGCACATAATGCGACTAATAGAAGTTCTTCTCTTTTTTTTGTATTTTTTTTAATGGAGAAGTGTGCACAGGAACCACACAATGCTTCCAGAAAATATTGTAGCTTTTAACAGGAACTACTTATGACCAGTTACAACTAAAATCTAAAATATGCTCCAAATAATTATAGAAACATTTTCAGTGGAATGTGGTAAATTAACCTTCTTTCCCTGAATAAGCTAGAAGTTGCAATATTTTGGGAAAAAATAATCGCTCCTATATATTTTAGTTTATATTTAAAATTAAGAGCAATGAAACAGAGATTTCAGCTGTAAAATACAAGTAGTAATTATATTTTAGTGAATACCGTCACTTTATTGCCTTAGTTACCATGACTGTGATACAAAATTTTAAAATAAAATCACTTTTCCTTTGTCTCAGTTGCACTTGTATTCTGAAAGATCAGAGCTGCTGTTAGATGTTGCTAGTTGCATGCATTTTTAAGCTATTAACTACCTTTATTCAGTTTTATGAAAAGCATTCTGTCTGCTTTGAATCACTACGCGGGATTTGTAGAAGTTCAAATGTGTGCCCTTCATTAAGTAAAAGGTCAGTATTCGTGCTTTAAAAAAAAAACCTATATGGCTTGGTAAGAGCCTGGTCAAAAAGTCAGTAAAGGAAAGAGAACTGGCTTGACATAGTATGTTTTCAGTGTGAATTATTAATAGTTATTTTAACCCCTTAGTTATAGCCAACAGGGGGATTAATACTGACTTTTCTACGCTCTAAATTGCTAATTCCAGTTAAGTATTACAAAATATTCAGACATGCCAGGTCAAGAGAGTCAGACATTTATGCGCCTAAGAGCAAAACAAGCAAGCAATAACACTTCTCTCTAAAAGCCCATTTAAAAGTCGGAGTTGTGTTCTTTTTTCCTGGAAATGCAAATGTGTTATGCCTGGTATTTTCTTGGCAGGTCATATGCTGCATCATGTGAAGATTGGGTTAAAGGTAAAACAGTGTGTCCATCAAATCCCCTCCATCATAATGGAAGCAACGATTCAGCCAATTACCCGCACGGTGCTCCGAGTTCGCCTGAGCATCGCTCCTGACTTCACGTGGAATGATCAGGTAAACAAAAAAAGGACGTGGGGGAAGGACGGGAAGCATTAGTTTAGCTCCAGTAAAGCAGGTGATCACAGGAAGTCTGTAGCTGTTTGGATAAGGAAAAAAAAAAGGATGTAATTTAGCTAAAAAGCAAATTTGATAATAGGATTGGAATGACCATTTAAGATTTTTGTAGAGCGCAGCACCCGAAGATCATAGTTTTCTTCCTGTTGTTTACAGGATTGCGCTGTTTATAACTTCTTGTACCAAGTGCTTACACTGAATATTAGTAGGAGCCACACACGGATTTGAGTTATATGCCCAAAAAAGAGAAGCAAGAGAAAGGGAGACAGGGATGGCTCTCTGAACTATGAATGAATGTCAAATACAGAAAATAAAGCCTTGAAATTCAGTTCGTGCTTGCCAAGTTCATCTGCTCTTTGTGGCTTTACAAATGTAGCTTCACAACATCGAAGCCCTTCTTTTTTCTGTTGGGACTTACTTGAACAGAAGAACATTTGGAATTCTATTCATCTATATTTTATGGCACAAATTTATGTAAAAAGAGTTGTGCTAGTTGCACACCCTGTGGTTCAGGATCTGTTCATTAGAACAGATTTAAGATAAATTTTAATAAAACACAAATGTCCACATGGGGGCATTGTATTGTTGCTGGTACTTCTGAAACTTTCAAAGCTACCTCAATGGGCAAGCATATATTTCTTTTCTTTACACTATTTACGCTTAAGATAAATTATTCTGAAAAGTGGATATTAAGTATCTGTTCTTTTATTTAAAAAATAATTTTTAAATCCCTTGGATTACAAATTTACCTTAATAACAAGTAAATTAGACTTTTATTCCGCAAACATTTAAATGATTTTTTGATTTTTTTTCCAGCCTAAAGGCTTTTCCTTTTTTTTTTTGGAAGTTTCACCAAGTTAGCTTATGAGTGGGAGATCAAGGATCAAAGTATAGAAAGTTTGATTTTGTTTGCTACCTGGATTTATTACAGAAATATTTGAATGGATTCCTACCATGAATTATAACATGAATTATTGCTGCCTTATTTATGTGCAGTACTTAAAAAGTAATACTTGTTTGCCTTCTGAAGATTAATACAAGTTTTTATTGCTCAGTCTTTCATCCACTTTACCTGTGATCTGCTAAAGACAAAAAACTCATGACTGTTTTCATGTTAAACTGTATCCTAATGCAAAGTAAATTGCTCAATTCATTTTTTAGATTTTTTTTTTTTACGAAATCTAGATTCTTCTCTATTTTTACAAATTGAAAAGGGGTCCACATAGAATCATACTCTCTTATTTCAATTCAGAACATCTGATGTTATAGCAAAACTTCGGCAAACATTTATTTTCTGCTATGACCCTTTGACATAGTTTTCTTAATGGCTATTTTGGAAACATTATGATCATTTTATTGATTCAACTTACAGAGCTCTTTTTGTGTGAATTTATATATTGCTACTCATCAAAACTTGGAAAAGTTTTTTTTCGTTTTGTAAGGTAGCTGTTGACTTTTTTTGTTTCTTCAGTAAATGAAACTTCTATCACAGTAAATAAAAAAGCTGTTAATTTATAATGGCCTCTAAAAATTAATAACTGTCTCTTAAATTCAAACACTGACACTCATAAACTATTTCTCCGTTAGCACAGAGTATTTGAGCAAGCTGTTCAGAAGACTATAGAAACTTACAGCTGTATTTGGTACATAAAACTAGCTGCCAAAAAAAATCCATTCAAAGTATAAGAGTAGTCAAAATCAAAATATTAAATGTTTAAATACCATATTTAACTGAAATACCTCGTTTGGATAACACTTCATGGTTTTAAGACTCTTCCTTTATCTGGGTACTTAATTCTAGAACAATCTCATCACAAATTTTGCACTTTCCTTTTCAAGAGAAAGAAGATATGTTCTGATAGCCATGAGATATGACAACATCTCATATCCTAGTGGAAATTTCTTGTTACATTGTTAGAAGCAAAGTACCGTAGACATACCCAGGCAAAGCAAGTAAGCCTTGCTGCAGCCGGGCAGAGTCCAGCAAAAATACGGAATAATGCAGGTTACATCAATTAGCCAAGTCATATATCAGACATGGGGGGTTAGGGAAATGGTTGCCCAAAATACACGTAGGGATCAGCTCTTAGGAGCTCCCCAGAGTTCTTCACAGTTGTAACTGGAGAGCGTGTTGCATTGCCTGTTCCCACGTTCCCCTTCTTTCCACATGCGGCTTTGTCACAGAACTCTCCAAAACTAAGATGCTGTTACAGTTGATAGTAAAATTTCGGGGCTTTGAACCTTATCGCCTTCCTTTAATTCTTCTTTCCTCTCTTAGATTCTCCTAAACCCTGATGTAATTATAGTCTCGTGGTAATTTTTCCAAATGTCACCTTCAGTGACCTGTGTCCTTTCAGTTCCACTGCCTTAGTTCCCAGTGAAGCTGCTAGGGAAATTCAAATGTAATGAAAATGAACGGTAGTGTCTTTACTGTCCAGCTACTTATGTATTCTTTGACCATGTTTAAAAAAGAAACAAAAACACCTTAGCTTTATATTCTTAGTACATATTTTTGTCTCCCAAAGCCAGTACAGACTGTTGCCTAACACATACACATTAATGAGTTACGCTGAAAATAATGTGTGCTGTGTGAATCAATACCAGATTCCTCTAGCATTAAAATTGCCATTAGAACCATGTTCCTTTGTTTTTCTTCTTTTCCTAGATATTATAGTAAAATGCTTTTACCTTGGCATAAGTCATTTATTCTAACAAAGAAACAGGAATTCTTTACTGAGCTTCCCACCTAGCTATGATTTCTGGCTGTCATTGCAAAATAAGGTACACAACAAAGTAAACAAAACTCTAGGATGGAAAAAAGTGTTGCCAGATGGCATGGGAATCATCAAGAGACAGCTCTATTTATGTTTTCTTCACTTCATCTGTAGCAATAACTAGATCTGAACCCACTCAGGTGTATCTTTCTAGAGGAGAGCAGAAGAGAGAGAGGAGGAGAGAAGAATGTCATAATTCAGTGTCCAGTTTTTCCTGAGAGAATGATTTTGGCTGAAAAGTGAGCAGCGGATAGCAAAAGATGATCCTCTATACAGAATCCAAAAACAGAAGTATGAAGGAAAAGGAGAAGGACGCGTTTTTTAGGAGCTTAGAGGAAACCCCGAGTCTATTTATAAACAGCTGAGACACTAGCTTCGCTTGCATTTGTATCATATCCTTAAGCAAACTCTTACTGAAACATAATCTTTAGATAGACTGATCTAATCAGAAATGTTATATACTCTTACCTCTGATTTCTACATTTCTATATTCCTTTGTAAACCTACATCATTTAGAAATATATCCACTATATCCAGCAAATCTAGAGAACCTCATTACAACTACAACAAAGCAATCTTTTCTACTCTTAAAGGTACACGGCACTGTTGGAGAGCCCTGGTGGATTTGGGTAGAAGACCCTACTAATGATCACATTTATCATTCAGAGTATTTCATCATTCAAAAAAAGCAGGTAATGCTTTTTACTCAGAATCTCATAGCAGGACAACAGTAAAGTTAGTGAGATGCAGATTTGTAAGTCAAACTGTGTTTTGACCTAAGCTGATTTTCAAATCAGTAGCACAGCTTTCAGTTTCAGATGGACATGATAAGCTTGGACTTTTGCAAAAAATGTTTTCCAATCTGAGATATCCCTTTTTCTCCTTTGGTGTGACAATTATTTCCAGGTGAAAAGACTGATAGTCCAGCCTTATTTTTATCTTTTGAAGCCCATGGTAACAAAATCCATTCTCGGTGGTGAAACACTTTATGAAGATGTGAACGTTTTGCACAGAGAGATGCACATGTACTTTATTGCTTTGAGTTGGTAATGCTTATGGAAATGAGGCAAACTCTGATTTTTTTCAAGTTACTGATTTGTCTGTGCAATAATTATTCTCTACACATTTGCATTAGGTCATTACTAAAGAACCTCAACAGCTGGTGTTCACAATCCCAATTTTTGAACCTCTTCCTTCTCAATATTACATTCGAGCTGTGTCGGATAGATGGTTAGGAGCAGAGGCTGTATGTATCATAAATTTTCAACATCTGATTCTTCCAGAGAGACATCCACCCCACACAGGTAACTTCAAATTTGTTTGTTTTGTTTTAATTCATCTTGCTCATATTGATTTTCCTTGTGATAGTGCAATAAATCTCTTAACTTCCACTTTGTCATAGAAAAGTATATGAAATTTCACTTTGTGATATATTTGTATTATTGAGATAATTTCTTCACTAATTTTAAAGCTCTCTAAAATTTTAAAATCCTGAAGAAAAAGCAGCTTATTTCATCTCAGCATAATACCAGCCTTTTAGTTACTCCAGGTTCTCTACAAACTGTAGGAAATCTGAAACTGTCATATAAAACGCAGCACATCTCTGTGTCACAGTATGCCTTACCTTAGTGCTTGTAAGCATTACGTTTCTTCTGGGCTGGTTAAAAATGATCTTAAAGCAATGGTTGGGTTAGAAATGGCGTTCAGCAAGTGAAAAACACAATTAGAAGTTCTAAAATCCGAAACATTTTACTATTTTTGCTAAAATAAGTTTATCATAGCAAGCACCGTTACAGTACTGAACATTGCATTTCGATGCGGCACTGCTGATCAAGTCACGGCTTTCCCCTCCCCCTCCTTTTTTAACACTTGGCACAGAAGCATATGTTTGTGTTTTGCTTCTTTTTTTTCGGGATATATAAATTGCTTTATACATTCATTGTGCCTGATGTCATTGTAAAACCTTTCCGCTGTAATTACATTTGGCTCATCTCACAGTCTGTGAAGTGAGTGCCTTCAGACATACTCCGTTCTCATACGGTGTTGTCCTTTGGCATGCGTAAATTCACATGTGTTTGTGAAGTGTTTAGCTATTGTTACACTGTACCTACGCTGTCTGGAAAAGCATGTGTAACCTTTTTATCTAATTGACTGATCACTGACTACTATTCAGAAGAAACAGAAAGATATTTACACATCACCAGTTATGGAGCCTCTAGGATTTATGATAATTGATTTCAATTCCCATCTGGTTCCCACTCAACAATGAAGTACGTAGAGGCCCTGCTAGGCAGAAAACCTCCTTTCTCCTCAACATAGCCCAAGAAATCACATTTTCAGTGGGAATGATAAAACAGCCATAAGGTACCAGTGAAAAGCATGTGAAGAATATTAGGCATCATTGCCTCAGTAGATTTTATGATTCCCATATCATACCTTAATGGGAAGCACCCTGAAAAGACAACGAGACCTCCAGCCACATACTCAAAAAAAACCCCAACTTCAAAGCAAGCATCTGCATAGCAGAATCACTGCAGTCTCCTTAATTTGGTAGGATTCCAAATCCAATATGGTTATATATATCATCTTCCAAATTCCACAATCTCTATTTGTTTGGATAGCAGATGCCTTCAGGATATATTGAGAATCATATATTGAAAGGCTGTTTGTTTATTTGTTAGGACTATGTCTTTAACTACATGTTTAAAGGATTAGATGCAAAATTTAGTTGTACTCATCTGATTTGTATTATTCCATCAACTTAGAAATCCAAAGAATCCTTCCTTCTTAAATACATTCTTTCCCTGAATCTGAATTATACAGACTATGCTGTCCACTGACTCTGCATTCTATTATCATAAGAAGCTAATACAGTGAGTTTAGAACTTACTACAACTGAGTAAAAAGGACATAGCTTAAAGAAAAATATTAATTTATGCAAATGGCTGATTCACATCTATCAGAATACTAACAACAGTACTTGCAGAAATACTTCAGAGCTATAAAATCAACTTTTCGTTACTCTTCATCGAAGTAAACAATGACCCAAATTTATGTCATATGATGTATTAAGTAAAAAAATTGCCAATATAAGTTACTTTCCACTAAAGTACAGGTTACTGTCTTTTAATAAACTGCGTTATGTGGTGGCATCTCATATTATGCACTTATTTTGTGATTTCAGAGCTTCTAGATCTTCAGCCTTTGCCTGTCACAGCCTTGGGACATCGGGAATATGAAGTCCTGTACAAATTCACACACTTCAACCCGATCCAGACCCAGATATTTCATACACTTTATCACACGGACTGTAACGTTCTTCTTGGAGCACCTACAGGTTCTGGAAAAACTGTTGCAGCTGAATTAGCCATCTTTAGAGTTTTTAACAAGTATCCCACATCAAAGGTTGGTAAAATTAGGTTTACTAGAATCATTCTGTGTAGGTGTGTTTTCAGCAATACAAAAGCCTGGAAGAAAGCCTGTGGCAAAAGGAACTTTGCTTTCTCCAATTTATACCTGTCTGGATACAGAATGGTACTGCATTATGTACATTATGCTTTTACTTCAACTTTTATATAGTAATTGGTGTCGTACTAGAATTAAATCTAAAAGCATGACACGCAGTCCTGCTGAAATTCCTTTTCTGTACTTAGCTGCATTTCCTGCTTTAATCTCCTTCTACCAGCAGTGGTACTGTTTTATAGCTATTAGTTCCCCTCCGTGTGAATACAACTAGTGCAGTTTATCTCTTATTTAAACAAATAAGTTGCAGTTAATTACTGCAAGCCAATTTTCTGTTCCACCTTGTCCCTCTGCTTTATTTCTTAAATTGCCTAAAAGCTGAACAATTCAGCTTTTGAGGTTTTCTTTTCCAGGTAAGTATATATTTGTATCTTGACTTAGCCCTTTTAGCTAAAGTCTGTGGAAAAGATATTTGTATCTGACTGTGAGATTTAACCAAAGAATAACCTCTGAAATTAACAAAAATCATGTACATAAATCCCTTATTCTTCTTGAAGTTTTCAGTATCTTCATGTAATTTGTTAGTCCACACGAGATAAATGAGATGCTCATACATTTTCAGTTTATTTATTAGACTTACAAAATAGTCAATTCTCAAAGGAGTATATCTTTAGGTTATAATAAAACTGTAAAGCCGACTATACATTTTAAAGAATGTATATGAATTCTTCATGTAGCAGTTTCTTCATGTTCAAAAGCTTCAGAATATTTAACCATAGATATAATATTGTTTATCCATGTCAGAGTATTCTTCCTGCACAGCAGGCTTCCTTGAGGAAAATATTGTGACATTTTGCTTAAAATATTCAGCTCTTTAATTTAATTAGTAACGTTTTAGTAATTTAATGACATAACTAGAAATCTGGTAAGATATTGCTCACCAGAAATTCTGATAATTTCTGTTCTAGAATGTTAGCTCGCAGATTTTTATAGTGCTGGAAAAACATGGCATTAGTTATGTAAGTGGGTTCAGGTAGTAAATGGTGTGATAAATACTTCCCCTTCAAGAAATTATTCTTTGTCTTTTTTAATTTCTTTGTTTGTTAATAGTTCAGGAAACAAAAGAGTATTTTCAAATGCTAAGTCTGTTACAAATATAATCCTGTTACAGATCATTTAAGGAACTCAGGCCTTAATCATTTAATAGGTAACAAGTATGTTCAAATCTCACAAGTATTAAATAATTTCTTTTCCTTGTAGAAGTTTCTTGCTTAACTTCTGGTTTTGTGACTTTGCTTTTGCAGGCGGTGTATATTGCGCCCTTAAAAGCACTTGTTCGTGAAAGAATTGAGGACTGGAAAGTTAGGATTGAAGAAAAACTTGGTAAAAAGTATGTTTCTCCTTACCTAATCAGAGAAATGAGATGCAAAAGAACAGCCTGTCAAGTAGCAGTGAAATCTCCAGAATACTTTTGAATATTTCAAAATAGGTTTTGATCATGTAGAATCCTTCAGATTTCTAGTACTTAAAAAACCAGAAAATGTTATCAATAGTCATTCTAGTGATAGCAAAGTCAAAATTAAAAAGGGATACACTTCGATACCCAGCTAGTTTCATTACTTGCCATTATAACAAATATGAAGCTCGGACTTCTCCCTGCAATATCCTTGGAAATGGAAATTGCAGTCCAAAATAAGTGTTCTTTCGAAACCTCAGCTATAAGGAACTCCTAGGAGTCCCATGAACTGCGTACTAGTATTCACATATTGTCATTCATATATAACCCGATATAATCTTATTCCCTGGTAACAATTTCTTGCTGATCTTCTCAGGTGTTGGAGTTCAGCCATTACTTATACAGTATATCAGCCATGTTGATGCTTACCAGAATTATACTTTCTTTAGTTAAAAATTATATCCATAGGATGCATTATTTAGGGCCTTTTCCTTTCCTACATGTAGCTTTTTTTTTTTTTAAGCTCAAAACACACCACAGGTTTCAATAGGAAGAGATACTACTCTGTGTACATGAAATTACCAGTGAGGTTCCCAGCTGTTATCATGGCAGTAATCTATTAGTTGGCAATTTTAAATTATTTTTTTTTGCTATTTTAATGGCCGGCCTGTAAAGATAAATTATTTCTCTCATAATTTTAAGACATTTTCTTGAAATATTTCCATTTTGAAATTTACTCTCTTACTTGTGACTGAAATTTTGAACAGAAGATACACTTTACTTTGAGGAATTTTTATTAGACGCTTAACTGGATGTAGAATCTGTCATAGAAATATCAGAAATCCATTATATTCAGTCTGAAATGATGGATTGTGTCAAATGCTGTTTGTAGTACTTGAAAGGATAATAATAGAGTTGGGAAAACTCTGCTAATCTTTCAAGAAAGAAACTGCAAGAGGGTAGGTGTAAGGAAGAAATTCTTCACCATGAGAGTGGTGAAGCACTGGAACAGGTTTCCCAAGGAGGTTGTGGAAGCACCCTCCCTGGAAGTGTTCAAGGCCAGGTTGGATGGGGCTTTGAGCAACCTGGGAGGTGTCCCTGTCCACAGTGGGGGGTTTGGAACTAGATAATTTTCAAGGTCCCTTCTAATGTCAGCCATTCATGATTCTATCATTCCGAAAAGTAGTAATTTCTACTCCAGTCTTAATGCAAACTTTGCAATCTAGCCTAATTATTCAAACTGGAGATTTATACAGGAGAGCAGGCAGCAACTTGGTAGCTTTCTAGAAAGCTTTCATCCTGGCTATGACAGGATGTTATGATTCACATTATATTCCTGCCAGTATTTATATATTCATTTTGGAAAATTACCCCTAGATGGTTAGGGATTCATGCCCACCCTATGTATGCCCACCTCTTTGTATGGCTTTGCTAAGGAATGGTGGTGTTTGGTATCTGTGGTATTTGGTAGGAAAACAGAGAGCCAGTATTTTTTACTTAAAACAGCTTTGAAAATTCTGTTAGAAGTATTTGACCAGAAACAAAATGACTTTGCTTAATTTTTTTTGTTTCTCTTTTCTAAGAGTTTATATTTAGGAGATAATACTCGAACACTAAAAGGTTTTAAAGCTTTTTAAAGCCAAGCCACTGTCTTTCTTGATTACAGGGTTGTAGAGCTGACAGGAGATGTGACTCCTGATATGAGAGCTATTGCCCAAGCTGACCTGATTGTCACGACCCCAGAGAAGTGGGACGGTGTCAGCAGAAGCTGGCAGAACAGAAGCTATGTTCAGAAAGTTGCCATTCTTATCATAGATGAGATCCATCTGCTAGGTGAGCGTGTTTTGTTGTTTTTAATCACAGTCATTGCTAAATTTGAAGAAACGTGCTGGTGCTAATGGCATGAATATGCTTCCTGACATATGAACCTTTTCTTTTTCTCTATTTTTCAATGGGCTTTTCATTTACTAGGGGATGAGAGAGGCCCAGTGTTGGAAGTCATTGTGTCTCGGACGAACTTCATCTCATCTCACACAGAGAAGCCCGTAAGAGTAGTTGGTTTGTCCACTGCTTTAGCAAATGCCAGAGACCTTGCTGACTGGCTAAATATTAACCAGGTGAGAAAATTGCTTCAGAAGATGCATATGTATTTGTGCTGCGGAGAAACAAAATAGCAATTTATAAGAGAATTCAAGGTTAAGCTTGAAAAAACTGTTTTCTTCCAGATGGGTCTGTTCAACTTCCGACCGTCAGTACGGCCGGTTCCTCTGGAGGTGCACATTCAGGGCTTCCCTGGCCAGCATTACTGTCCTCGCATGGCTAGCATGAACAAACCTGCATTTCAGGGTAAGCAGCAAGCTCCTGGATCTTTTCCTTCTTTCTCTAAAAGAAAAAAAAAAAAAAAAAAAAAAAAAAAAAAAGAAAAGAAAGGCTGTGAGCACTTTACACAGTTCATTTGCAGCACATTTACAACATGTGTTACTGTGTGTACTCTTGGCATGTATAGGGGGAATCTGCTCTGCTAATGGCCCAGAGCTATTTGTCTGAAACATGAAGTGTGCTGCAAATGAAACATATAACGGAGGAATGTAATGTATTTAGAACAGAAGAATAAAGCTAGTGCTAATGAAGGGGAAATAAAATATGTTTTCTTTTAGTGTTTGACACCATAAAGAAACATTTGTGCAAAAATATTTGATATTTAGAAAGTAATAAAACCATTCGTATTATTGATCTGCTGAGCTATTTTCATGTGGACCACTGTATGTAAGCATTAAAAAAATTGTGAACAGAAGTTGCAAGTCAGGCTAACCTCCTATAATTCTAGTTTCAAAGCAATAACCATAAAATTCAAAATTTGTAGTGCATGCAGATATGCCTCTGTTTTCAATTTTTTATTCTTAACAAACCTGGCAAGCAGGATAGATTTAAGAAAAACTCTCATATTTTACTTGAACATGTTTTGGTTTTGTTACATAAGGAATATTTATTATATCAATTAAAAATAACCTCCAAAATAAATTTTGTAATGTGAACTGCTGTTGATTGTGAGGTGACATTTGTGAGGTGACTTTTTAGCTGCTTTAATTAGCCTTATGACAGAAGCAAAGTATTGATTGTGGACTAGAGACCAATCTTGACAGCTCAGATTATTTACACCTCCACAAGAGCATTGTACAAAAACACTAATGAACAATAAATCTGTCTTGGGCTGTTCTGCCACACCTGTTCCTGAAGCAACAAAAATCCATTAGTTGCTGGGCTTTTAAAATATATAGATATATTGGCATATATAGTTGTAAGGTATAAATAGACGTGAATTATCCTATTTCAATAATTTCACAACTGTGTAGTTTGTGCCTATATGCAGGAGCACATGCTGGGTAGTATTCATGAACTGAGGTACGATATGTGATGGTGGATAGCACAAAAGAGTTTTCGGTAATTAACAATGCATAAATTTAATTGCTAGAATGAGAATTACATGACAAAACACACAAATGGATTTATAAGAGATTTAGAGAGTATTTGAAATGGTGCGTACACCTGTTTATACTTCTAGTGCTTGTTGTTAGAAAATCTGCGCACGTATGATTTATTGAGGGCTTTTTCCCCTCTCATTTAACATGATATAGTCAAGGTTATTTTAACATTTCCATGGCCATACTTACTCCTGAGACCGTAAAAATTTTGCTGCAACCTGACACTTTTCAATCATGGGCTGAGAAAGAAAATGCTTTTTTAAAAAGTCTGGAAACATAATTGGTTTAAATATATCAAGCTAATTGGTGAAGTACAGAAACAAAGTTCTTTTGTACCATAATGCCCGCTTTCACAGCAGCTATTGAAAAGTCACCTCCTAGCTATTTTGCCTCTTCTGGATTTGGTAGATTTGCAGGCAGACATGAGTTTATGCAGTCTGAGCTCTGGGTCAGGCAAAGAGCAAGTTTAGGACCTTGGCAGCCTTAGTTTGAGATGACATGTCCCAACAGGGCAGAAAAAACATAATGTACTTAGACTGAGATAAAGAAGTTCACACAGTTTGAAGCAGAGAGAGCTTGGCCAGGTTTTGTGGTGGTTTGATGTTTGGTTGTGGGTTTTTTCCTGCTTCTCTTAATTAGCTTATCACGATCACTAAAGTAGCAGGCCAAATCAACTCAGACTCAGCAAAGCGTAGTGACGTGGTCTTTGATTCAGAGATGATACACGCTCACCTCAGCTGTATCTCTCCAGCAGAACAGAGACTAAGTATAGATAACTGTGTATCATCCACACAGAGGTGTATTAGCTGTCTAGGTATTGCAAAGAGAAACTCTAATTTTTGACCTTAAAAGGGCCTAATTCTCAAGTTCTGTTTTCCTCAACAGCAATACGGAGTCATTCTCCAGCCAAGCCTGTTCTTATTTTTGTGTCATCCAGACGTCAGACAAGGCTGACTGCCCTAGATCTGATTGCTTTCCTAGCCACCGAGGATGATCCCAAACAATGGCTGAAGATGGATGAAAGAGAGGTAGAATCATCTTACCTGCATTAAATGTGCTTTGCTTCTGTTCACTTGATGTTTGCTTGAGAAGAAATACATCTTAAACAAAAGAGTCATCTGAGGGTAGATCTTGAAGCAGCTATGCATGTGCTGAATTTCAATATATATTAAAACTAGTGTCAGCATTAAGACTACATAAGCATCTTTGTGAAATTTGAACTTTAGAACGCAAACTCTTTTTATCTTTGTTTTTTCTGTGTATCCGTTATTAATGCTAGTTCCATTGTCCCAGACAACATATATCACATGCTGGAAGTCTAACACAATGAATAAGAAGACTAGTGTTCTCCAGAGTTTACAGCTGGAAATCTGGGATTTATAGATATTGAGCTGGAATTTAAACCAAATCTCCTTCTGGGGTTTAGAAGCAAAATCATCCTTCTCCTAAGATAGCTCTGTGTATAGAGGATTATGTATATGCATGTATGTCTGTGTGCATATATGCACGTGTGTATATATGTACTTGTGTGTCTATCCATCTCCATTCATACATATAGATAGATAGATATACTGCAGAATCAACCATTTAGGAATGGTTCCTTTCTGCGTATCGATAAAATAAATCGATGTTGTAAAAAAAAAAAAAAAGATAGCTTCTGCTAATATCTTTGTTATAAGAATGTAAGGATTACAAAGGCAAATGCTTGGAAATTATATTTTTCTGTATTGTTCCTCAAACAAAATCCTTCTTTCATTTATTGCAAAACATAAATGATAGTCAAATAATGAACAATCATTCAATATTCTCTTCTATCTGCATTCTTCAAAATGCGTACTAGATTTTATATACTGCATTTGGTTTGGCACCTACTCTGAATATAGTACATCATTTCTTCAAAACAGTTTTTTTTAGTCAATATGCAGTTTACCTACATTTTGGAAGTTAGCTTTTTCTAACAGTAGCAGACGCTCTGCATAGAAATATCCGTCATAATAGAGGGCCAAAACAGCAAAATACATGACTCATAAATGCAAGATGCAAATTGAGTATTGTATAAGTGCTTATAAATCAACAGTTGTATGAATAGTTATACACTTGTGCACCAAAAATACATGCCAAAATTATATGCCAAAAAGTATAGGTTTCTAGATGAGATTATTTAATCTTGTTTGCTCTGGGCCAAAAAAATAAAGTGTGATTTTTTCCAAGATAAAGCATAACATCTGTATCCTTCCTATTTTGGATGGATTTTTAAAGAGAAAATGGATGTATTGGCTGATAAACCACTAGTACAAAAACATGACTGAGTTTGATACTGCTTTTCTAACTGTATAACCTGTAATGTTTACTTCAGCATATCAAAAACCTTTCCTATCAAAATTACTACTACACAGTTGAATACTCTACTACCTAGTGCTGGTTTACTGTAGTAATCTCACCTATAATTAGAATATACAATGTGCAGCTCGCCCGAAATGACATGCAGCAATGTGAATAACTTCCTCATGTCCTGTGAGCCACTCCTATCCTGAAAAGAACAGTAACTGAAGCTTCTTCACTTGCTAGAAAAGTGTTTTCTATTAGAGGTTTTTGAATTTCGTATGTTTCAGAATAAACTTCTGAAGGTTTTGAAAGGGGAGCCAACAAGGACAAGCAGACTTTGCATTTATTAGTTTAATAACATTTGCATATGATTTGTATTTGAATTAATAAGCTGAATGTTTGGAGCATAGGATACCTACCAAGTTACTTGGTACTGATTACGTAAATGTAAAAACGGAGGATTAAGTCTTAGATTGTTATATCTTACCACTATTATGCAGAACACAATTGTGTTTGAAGTGCCCACACTTTCAAGTGGACATTTCTCCAGGTAATTATGGGACCAGTTTGTAGTTTTTTGTTTTAAATGAACATGATTAGCCTGAGCTTCGTTTGACATTGAAGGAAAGGACAACGTTGTAGTGGTGCTACGTACATAGTGTATGTACTGCTTAATTCTTGATGCACAATATTATCTTTTTCATTTAAAAATTCTAACTTTTAAGTTATGTTAAAGTCAGGCTTGTACTAGGTGAAATAGGCAAAATTCTATTCATCTTGCTATAGCATTTTTAATTATTAAAAATAGAAGTAGTGAATACTTACGTTTTAGTAGGTATTCCCTGTTTTAAACACTTGCCCAGATATTTCAAGTGTTTCTCAATTGTACACGAGATAAAAATGGGCCAGTTGGAAGAAATAAACTGATGTTGTCTTTAAACAACTTTTCTTGTTGCCTGTCAGTTTTCAATATTTATTTTTGCCAACCAGTGTTCCTTGATCGGAACTGACAGACAAATGACTTTGTTTTCAAAATATTTGTAATTGTTAATTGTGAAATATGTTGAAATATAAGAGATTTTTCATAAATGGGCCTATACAAAGTTTGCAAGCTTCACAACAGACCTCGTCATTTTTTCTTCATTCAACCTTATTGTATGATAGTCATTTCGGCTGGCATAAGATTCCTGTGAGAACCCATTGGTTAATTTTGTTTATTGGTGTAATTGGTTTTACTACGTGATGGCCAAATGTTGGTCTGTGTTTCCGTTAGCTTCCCAGTGGGTAGACTTGATAAGGCTTCGTAAGATGCTGTAAAGAATGGCATCTATAAGAACATCTGGAAGACTGATAGCGAGGTAGATACAGATTCTTACAGCCATTAAAATTTTTGCCCTGCATAACAGCTTCTCTGTGATCATAACAGAGATTCAGGTCTTGGCAGGAAGGGATTGGAGTAGAGAAGAAACCGTTACTGGATCTTTGTTAGATGTTTGTCAGCTATGCCATCATCTTAGCTTCCCTCGTCTTCTCTATAGAAATTCTCCCTGTAGAGGTAGTGCCAAGCCAGGTGGGTTCTCATTTGCTGCACGTGAAGGCTCCTGTTCACAAAACTTCAGAAGATGACTCTTCACAGTGCTCTGTGATAATGGATAAATCCACCCCCACCTCTGCCACCCAGCTCGAAGTATCAGCGTAAGGCAGTATTTCAATCAGTTATATTTCAAAAGACATGAACTTGTATAAAGCTTCTGGAATACGTATTTGTATGTATAAACGACATACAGGAACATCCCTGCAACTGCTGCCACCAAAGTAGACATATCTAGGTCATGGAGGAATCATACAAGATGTTCTTTCCCTCAAAGGAGCCAGTAGACTAACAGGTGCAGCTGAATTATAGTCGTAAAGGAATTTTGTCTGACATCCATCTGCTTGAAAATACATGTTATAGGCAGCTCCATTCAGTTTTGGAGATGCTTCTCCCTGAATGCTTTCTTTGAATTTTATGTCTGATGAACAGTTTCCTGCTCATAGCCATGTTCCTACAGTACTCAGGAAGTTGAAAGGTAGTTGAAAGAGTTGAGACAGCAGTCAGTCTTTGTAAGACTGAACCGTACTTGATGAAAATTTCTTTTTCTAGTACTGGTAGGTTTTCCAGTTCTACTGAACCTGTTGTTGCACAATAGTTAGATCTCTTTAATAGATTCTGTCCAGCTGAGTTTCGGTCTATGTACATGCTTTTTATGAAGAAACGTCCACTCAAAACATCTGGTTTAGTCTGAGCAAGGAAGCCTCCAATGATGCTAAAATAGCTGAAATACTTACTGAGATTTGTAGCTGATGCTTCAAAGCTCATCGCTACGTTAGCCTGTTGCTATGCACAGCACGTGCAGACGTTCTTCAGGATTTCAGCAGGACTGCCACAGTTTGCCCAAAGTAGCATATGAGTGGGCAGTCTCTTCAAGTAGAAAGAATAGTTACCTATCTTGAAGCCTTAAAGGTGGGATATTTTTCTTTCTCTGTAAAGTGCATTGTCCATACACATTCCAGAATGAGCTCTCTCTCCCTTTTATGATTTCCAGTCCCAACACAGAGTTTATTTTTCACTAAAGAGTGAAGAAGCAGCTGAAGCTGTCTTCCTTGCCGTTTGCAGTAGTTGCAAAGACTCTTCAGCAGACCTCTCTCTGTTAAGGTCATCCTGGTTATCCTCGTGAGGCACAAGTGCACTGTGACAGAAGTGTGAACACGCAGTGCATCTCACAGAGAAGACCACTCCAGTAAATTGAGTAATTAATTTCTTTTTATTGTTCATTCATGCCAATGTGCCAACAGAGAGAGAAAACCTTATGCTTACCCTGGTTTTTTTTTGTATAATCATGAGGTGATTTTTAAATACACACTTCCTGGCTAAAATCCTAATTTGGAGCTGTCAGACAAGACTGTCATGTTCAAGTTTGTGACCCATTACTTATCTTGTTAAAAGAGGCAACAGCTCAGATTATCGCGTTGGAAACAGTCAATGCCACCAGTTTGTGATGGCCAGCTTTGGTAGTATCAGTTATGCTGTTCTACACTGGGAGCTGACTAAAGAGGAACAAGTCCTTCTTTTTCAGACTTTGCATACATCCGTGGTGGTGGCAGATGTCGCAATCTTTTTACAACATAGTTTATTAGAATTAAGTTTTCAGTCTATTTATTTTTCTCTAATGTTTTTACTACTTTTTGTTTTAACCTAAAACAAAAGTACAAAGTAGTGTTTATTGTTTGAAGTTAGAATGCAGTTCTCACCAGCAAACAACCAGGGTGTTTTCTTTTCTTTTTAAGAAATTTATTCCCTGGCCAAATACTTGGATTATTTTTTTTTTTTTACATTTAGAGTTCAAGGATGCAGAAGAAATATACCCATGTACACAGTTTTAACCACAATGATTTTTGCATTCTGCTTTGTGCATCATTTTACCATCTGCATCTTGTTAAGACTGTTCTTTATGAAACTTCTAGAAATAACTAAAATCCTTTAGCACAAACATACCTACTGTACTATTCAATAGCATCCATACCAGGCAATAGCCGGCTTCCACTGAATTCAAGGCCACTTAACTGAAGGGCATTCATTGATTCCAAAAGAATGAATCAGGCCCGTACTGATTTTGCAGTTTTAGAGATGTGTGTGTAGACGTGTGGGAGCTAATTATGGATTGGTATATGTTTGTATACTGTGTGGAAATATGCATAGACATATGCATGAAAGTGAGTTAAATTTTACCATATAGTTCAGTTTTGCCTTGCTAAAAAAGCAACCCCGCAGAAAAATCCCAAGAATTGTTGGAAAGACAAGAAATGTCTTTTCCTTCTCTAACCTTTAAATCAAATAACCTGTTATCTCCAAGTTATTGTTCTTAGGTAATGCTGTGCTATAAAACAGGAATAGAAGAATCTGGTCTGTGTCATGAATAGGTATATTACTATCTTTTAGATGAGATTTTTGGTGTTAAATGTAAATGTTTTAGTAATATATCACAACTGATTAAACCGTAGTTCAAAATGTTTCTTGAGGTGTTTTAGGCATCTTGTTTGTGTGGGAGCGTTCTGGAGGGTGAGGATAAGTCAACTCTTCATCAAAGATGATTCTAGAAGATGAATTTTTTTCTGCCTTCAAAGATCAGGAGGGTACCCAAAAATGATTTCTAAGAGTTTCACTCATTATAGAAGTTCAGCTTCCTTCTACAAGATGTTGTTTTTATGACACAAAAGTGTGTCATAAAAAATTAACTTTTGGTTATAAGAAGGAGATGTTTTTATTTGACTTAACATCTGTAGCAGATGTGAAAAATGTAATTATTTTTGTAAAAGACTTCATAACTTTCACGATTCTTTTGTTTGGCACATCTTTCTTCTATTGGGCATTTTAGACAATTGATAAGCATTATTCAGTGGCATATGGTCTGAGTCTGACGTGCTTTGAAAAGAGTACAGAGTACTAATAATGAGGATTCTGTGAAAATGGGAAAACCAGCACAACAGATATGCTTTGAGAAAGTATGGGTTTTTAGCATCTTGAAACAATATATCACACTCAAAGGGACAGAATTGGGCTGCACAATCTGTTAGCTCATTCTTGTCCAATCTGGTCTCCTCCTTTCTTTTGGAGCCAGCATTGTCATCAACTTGCTGAATTATACTCTGACTGGAATGTATTTCAGGCACAGGGTAATGTATCTACTTAAATGGAATCCTATCTTTCTACAAAAGCTTTTTAAGTATAATAAATTTAAAATATAAAAAAGTTCTATTAGCTTAAAGTAAATGGTTCAACAGTTTACATATGTGCAGGAACAAAGAAAATGACTACTTACTAGTTTGAGAAAAATCTAGCTTGTTCAGAGATATAAAAGGTAGAAACAAACTTTAGTTTTTATAATAAATACTTTGCTGTGGTATTAGGCTCCCAAATTGGTTTTCAAAGTGTTTTTATTAAAAGGTGGATTCCTAATCAGTCTAACATTTGGAAAGCACAGGAGGTATTTTTGTTTGTTCGTCAAAAAATCTGTGAAGGATAGCAAAATCTTTTCTGCATGGGCCCGATCCTGCCTGTCTTGGAGTCCAGGGAAAAATCTCTCCTTGCACTAAGGTCCCTGCATCAATGTTGTACGGGGCGGGGGGGGGGGGGGGGGGGGGGGGTTTATGCCAGTACCATGTATATTTCCTTATATTATTTTTAATATACTTTTCCTCTTCTTAAGATAAAATATATTTTCTTTTTCTTTTATGAGTTAACATTACAGTTGTTTTCAGAAGGATAAATACTAATGAAGTTATAATAATGCCAAAACAGATTTGTGTTCATGTCCCGATGGTGTGTCTGTTTCTGGGTAATGAACCTATTAATTGTGCCATCATTTCTTAATAGAAAGTGATAATATTCTTACACTACGCTGACATAAGAGAGCTGTATTTTTAAATAAATCATCACGAGAATTTTAAGCCTTGGATTGTGCCTATGGGTAAAATAGTTGTGTTTATTACATTGATTTATGTGAAAGCAAGGGGTCAGCTAAAAATGACTAGGATTCCCTGCTGCTAAAATGACAGGATAGTAGTACATGCGCCAGCTCTCCTGCTAAGGGTTCTTTAGTTTTCCTGCTCTAAATTACACTGCTTTGCAGGTATGACTAACAGCACCACAGGCCACCGCTGTAATACAAGTCAGAGGTGAAAAAAATAACCACCGCTGACTGTAAAAGCAAGAAGAAAAGCTTTGAATAAATTCCCAGCAGTGTGAATTCAGGATGCTTTGTGCTGGCAACTACATGGCAAAAAGGTTTGGCTCAGGTTCTGTGCTGAAAATAACTAACGCTGTAAAACTGCCTGTGCTGAAGGAGCAGTCTAGCCATCACTATGGACTTATCCGAATCAGCCTAATTTGATCCCTGTGCTCTTCTAGAGGAAAAGGGAGTTTAGATTCATTATTTTCTCAATACCAAATTCTGCTCGTGTGAACAATGAAATAAATATTGTTGGAACTGGCTTTTTCCCTCACATTAAAGACGTAACTACCATGATGTGGGGAGGAGAAAAAATTAATTCAGCAATATAATGCCTTTTGTCAATTTTTGAATACAGAAATTGAGAAAAATAAAAAATGCATTATTTTTTTCATTTATTTCTCTCACATTTAACCAGTGCTGATTTTCTTTCTTTTTTTTTTAATTCCCTGTCAGATGTATACGTATAACTATTATTTCTCAAAGTGTCCATTTAAGCATAAGGAGCCTGTGCAGTTCTAGTAGCACTTCATAAATGCATAGCTCAAAAAGCATTAATAGGTTTGAAAATATATTTAGGGGTGTATGTTGATGGTCGTAATTGCAGAGAAAACGGTATACGGGTTCTCTTTTTATTGAGCTATTTTTTCATCTTAGAAGACAAAATGTTTAAGATGTGTCGTAATTCATGTTGTCTACACTGCAGTCACATGTCTATATGTTGACTAGAGAAATCAAAGGTTTGCTGATTGTATCTAGATAGATAAACTTTATCCTTTAGCATATCTTCCTTTCATTCAGTTCTTTACTCTCTTCTAATCTGCCCCTCTTCTTGTTTCCCTTTCCTCAATAGACATCCCCTCTTCACTTTTCAATTCACTGTTTTGGTTTTTTTTCCTGCTTCCTTTCCTTTCATTGTTTTATAGTCCCTTTCACTCCCTTCTTCTATAAGCATCCTCTTCATTTATACATGCCCGCTCAGGTTATACAACAAAGCTTCCATGTCTTAGAGGAAACTCGCAGGAGCATCCAGGCAACTGCATTGTAAAGGGAGATAAACTTCAGGAGCTTCCATTGGCAGATCAGATTGATCGAACCAAGCCAAAATTTGAACAGTATATTTTTTAAATTGGCTTCTCTGTGATTCCTGTCAGTTCTGATTCTCTTAGTCAATACTGCTTCAACAAACAGGCTTTTTAAAATGCTTTGTAATTTGCTCTTGACAGAATTGATGGATTTACAAAATCCATATTGTTTGTTTGATTGATTTTTTAAAAATTCTCTGAGTCTTTTATACCTTTAAGGGTATTTTTTATAATAGCAGTGACATGTGTTACTCAAGTTTAGATACGTGAATAATTTTGTTGAGGTCTGAGAGTTATAAAACCCAGGAAACATTTAGAGAAGGTTGCGATTCTGAGCATTTCTGCAACACCGAAGAATCCTAAGTGAAAATGAAGATACTATTGCAGTCATGACGGTATCATATCTCAGTACTTTGAGATACTCAGTCCAAGGTGAGGCTGGGTACTTGGTCCAAACTCTTCAGTCACCCTGAGTAAATCCAGTTCTGTACTGCTACATCTTGGCTATACCTCCTGGGTTAACCAGGAATGATACTGCCCGAAAGTATGCAATATCATCATGCCACTGCTGGTGGCACCAGGAAACCACTAATAAGAGATGAGGCTTGAAAGTTCCTGGCTATAATTATATTAAAATTGCATATAATAATAAATGGCCTTAGAAATAAAACAAGAAGAAGGAATATTGAGGGGGAAAATCATTAAAGAAGACAGAAGTTATAAAGCTCTTGTTTGTTATTAGGGAGGGGCTTTTCACAGAGGTCGTCTACAGAAATAAATGAGCTTATTATGGAATTTACTACTTGAAAACTTCGACAAGAAATACAGTTAAATAAGAGTAGTTAAAATGATTCTAAGTAGCCATTGACATGAGATTTGAAAAAAAAAAATAGTAATAGTAATAAAACATAGCTTTTTGTCTGGCCTTCTAAAATATTTAAATGAAGACACTTATGGGTTTCACTAGAGAGTTTGAGTCTATAAATCACACACTCACACTCCAAAAAAAAAATCTCAAGTTCATTTGCATTTCAGCATGTAAATAGGAAGCTTTTTCAGTGAATAATATTTGCAGAATTATCGAACTGAAGAACTGTGTCTGTCTTTTTATAGGCATTAGAGAGCCAAATTTATTTTTCATGATTGTTATTGTGTTACTGGTTGCAGGGATTTGCTGTGTTTTTATATCAGTTCTAACCCCTTTGATACTAGGGATTGCATTAAACAAACACAGAGCAGAATGCACGGTATTTGCCAGACCTGTCAAGCTATTTTCAGTATTTCCATTTCTTTAACTGCACTACTTGGTGTGTCAGTAAAGTCATGTGCATTTTATATTCCCCCGCGTCATTAATACAGTGTTTTATTTTTCTTTAGACTAAAACCAGACCGTTCAGAGACTGAAGACTGTGTTTTCCTGTTTATATAAACAACATTGAGCAAATTATCCTTGCTGGAAAAAATAAAAAGAAAGATAACAACAGCCCTTAAAGTTTAACATTTCTGAGTCATCTGTTTTAAAACACGAAACTATTCTTTTTGTTACAGATGAATGACATTATAGTGACAGTTCGAGATTCAAATCTGAAGCTGACACTTGCTTTTGGAATAGGGATGCACCACGCAGGTCTGCATGAAAGAGACAGGAAAACTGTGGAAGAACTGTTTGTGAACTGCAAAATCCAGGTACATTTTCTCTTTTAATCCTGCCGTAATGACTTTTACATGGAATTTTAAAAGTTAGCTTTTTGTTACATATACCTCATTAATCTCTCTTTCTGTTTCAGGTTCTTATTGCCACAAGCACATTAGCTTGGGGTGTAAATTTTCCAGCTCATTTAGTAATTGTTAAAGGAACAGAATACTACGATGGAAAAACAAGGCGATATGTGGATTATCCCATTACAGGTACTCACATAAATTATGGAAATATTCATGTGCTGAAATGTATTTCAGGCATATGCAAATGATCTGAGTCATTCAGTAACCAATCACAGAAAGTACTTAATCTGGATAGAGAGTAGGAGTGCTAAGGAAAGGATTTCTTTGTTTAATTCAAGTTGTAAGAGAACTCTTATGATTTTTTGCAGTAATGAAAATGTTTCTGTTTTGCATATCTTTTTTCATGCTAAATTCCTTTAATATGTATCATCCAAAATAGACATTTAACAATTAAAGGAACAATATAAAGTCATATAGTTAATTATATTAAAGGAAGATTTCATGCATGCAAATAATTTTTGAAGCCTTTTTTAAGTTAAATGGATTTTAACAGTAAACTTATCCGTGATTTGAAATGCAGCAGTTGAATCACACATCTGAAAACGTAATATTTACACGCAGTCACTTGACAGTAAACAAAAAGCCTTAACTAGTGTAGTATCTTCAGTGATGTAAGTGACACTCCAAGTAAGTGATACTTCAGAAATAAGCAGCTAAATTAAATATTTGAATTTCTGGTTTGATGTAGACTTTTATTGCTTTCTGGCTCTGGTAAACTCCACTTTTCACAAACTGTTCTGCAATGTTTTCAACGAGCTTGAGAAAGTGAACCATGGAAGAACTTTCAGAGTTCAGACAGGGAGAATATTTGTCTGGATGGTACTAAGCTTGAAGAATGAGGACAAGCTAAATTTATTCCAGGTTTCCTGTTCTGTTTTCCCTTTCTCTCTTCGCAAGAGAAAGTTTATTGTTAAATACTCCAATCCTATGCCAGAGATGTGTACACCTAAGAACAATCTAAATGTTATTTGTAATGTAATTAGAGAGTTTGCATCTTTTTAACCCAGCGCTATGTTTCAGCAAGAGAAGCTTACTAACGAAAAAAGACTCAAACTGAAAATACTCCAGGGGTTACTTCTCCAAGTAACCTATCGTGGAGTTTAATTTAGTGGTTAGTGCTCCGCAGGAAACTTGGGATCAATTTCCAGACCAGCTCTCTTGTTCAGAGATTCTGGTGTGACCTGGGAGCTCAGCCATGCACAGCTGCATTTTGTGACAGACTTTGGCTGCTGTAAACTTCGTACAGACCGTCGCTGTAGAGAAGTCGTATCTCTCTCGTCCTGACTGGAAGAGTAGCGACAACTGACTTTATTGCTGAATGGGAAAAAGTGCTGAAAATCATCAGAAGTTTAAAATTTTACGTTGAATGTGTGGGACTGTCACAGATGAGTTATAGAGAAAATAATATATCAGAAACTCGATAAGCACTGAAGACTTACTATGCTGTTTTAGAAATCTGTTGTACAAGTACTCGCAAAGGCTTTAGGGAATGCTTATACTTTCACTCTTTATTGCTTTTTGAATTCAGGTGACTGAGACATTTGGGGTGTTCAATTCTTGAATTTTAAATAAGACTGAGGGGTGGATGCAATACCGCTATCTGTGATAAGATGCATTCAAATTTTGTTATATACACTGCAACAGAAAATGCAAATCCCTTACTTTACAAAGAAACATGTGGTGCAGTTTGCTCAGAGCATTTTTATTTTTAACTTTCTAGAGAATACTTGTGCATCTGGAAGTTCTGTGGATAGGTAGCAGTTTTGTGGCAGCAATAAAATGAAAATGTAATGGATTTCTTTCTGAAATACCTCCAAAATTTCACAATGCTGTCTTTAATGCTGCCCTCAAGTTATGCCTTCCCCGTTCCGTCATGGTATAACTTGGTTTCTGCCTGCTGAATTTATCTCTCTGTACCAAGGACGCATTTGGCTCCAAGGAAGCAGCTGAGGGCAGAATGAATCATTCTGGAGCATTCCATAATTTCAAAATAAGTAAAAACGCTTCTTTGAGTGAAGTCAGAGGTTTTGGGGAGGGCTTCTTCTCTGTTGCCAGACATTTATTCAGCCAGTTGGACCACATTTAACATTTCAGGAGTTTAGTCCAGGGATTAAAAGCAGCCAGGCAACATATAGTCAGTAAAGAAAATATTCATTTTGGATAATTATGTAGTGGATATTGGCAAAAATAATATTTCCTGATGCTTCTTGGTAAATACATTTGCTGTGCACAATTTAATTCGCCACATAAGAATAGAAAGAAGTTGTTTCATCACTCTACTGTGCCCATATCTATTCAGAAACATCATTTTCAGGCTAGTTTCATTTTACATTTTCATGTCATTCCTCAATTAACTAAAGGAATAAACTGATAAAAACATTGTCTTCTGGGTACACAAATGAAAATGTGTTACTAAAAACTGTTTATTGTCATCGGGTTGTTTCTTCTGTCATGATCTGCTGCTCTATCCCATTCTACACTCTCTGGCTTTTCCTTCCCCGACTGACTATTGGGCCAAAAACTTATTGATAATGAAGCCAAACAAATTTCTTTTCACAAATCCAGGTACTGCAAGCCACATGTAGTACAGATATGATAGAGCTCATAGAGAATATACAAAATGTAAGAAATTTTAAAATAAAGATATAAAACTTATTTATGAATTGCTTCCCATTGTTTCTTCAAAGTTAAATAGCAGTTGAAGAACAGGAATCAGAGCTCTGTTGAACAAAATGAAAACCAACCTGTGCAAATGCACTTTTTAGATTACTAGAAGAGACAGACAAATAGATGAAAACCATACTTCTTAGTGGCCAGGCAGCAAGTTGGATGTGTTTTGTATGAACTGGTATTTTCGGTGTTTGTAGAAGTTCTTAACTAGTACTTGCAAGTGGTGATGTATAGGCATAATGCAGGTAAGCTTTAACTGTATCCACTTTTAAATTTGTGTATTGTAATCTGATACTGGGACAACATATGATATGAAACCATCTCTACTCCAGTACTAATAACTAATATTACTTGCCCTGAAATTTGGGAGGTAAAGGTCATAACTGTGAGTATGTAGAATTTAACTCTAACATTTTATCTCTAAAATACTCAAAACCTTGGAAATCACATACAGCAGAAACACTTATACAAGGAACCTTTATTATTGTGAAGTTAAATACTTGAAAATTAGGTAATAATAGAGAGTTGCCATTGTAGGCTTCATGAGTTCTCTTACTTATCATCTGTAATTGCATAAGATCAAACGAGAGATGGATGTGGAATGGAAAGTAAAGGAAATTTTTATTAGATGTAAGATTAGATTCTATTGCATGCAGGAAGATAGTCCCTGCCAGGAAGGAGTTCATCATAAATTTATCTGAAATGGAAGAAAAAAAATGTATGTGTCAAAACCTATAGGGCATAGGAGGCCAAAGAAATCCAAAGATCCCATGTTGCACATTTTTTATATATATATATATATAAAAATACATTTATTTATACATTCAAATAAATACATTTGTTTTATACATTCCTGTCTCTTCGGCAGATGTACTTCAGATGATGGGACGTGCTGGCAGACCACAGTTTGATGACCAAGGAAAAGCTGTAATTCTAGTTCATGATATTAAGAAAGACTTCTACAAAAAATTCCTTTATGAACCTTTCCCAGTGGAATCAAGGTAAAGACAAAGCAATCAGAAAAGCTGATCAAATTAGCAACAATGCTACAAATGAGGGATAGAGAAAAATGAAACAAAATTCCTGTGCCAAATGTCTGCTAAATATTGGAGTCCTAGAGGAAGATAATTTAAAAAAAAAAAATATGGTCCATCTATATGCAGAAAACTCCTTTCTTCTATGAGTTTTGAGGCACTGTTGAGCTCTTCAGTGCTTTCTTAGCTAACACTACAAATGCTTCTCTGGTTCTGAGTGTTGTCTCAGACATCTGAATGAGAGCACAAACTGCTCTTCAAGGCCAGTGTGTAGAACAACTATATACCATCCTCAGAAGCCTCTCTGACATTCTGTGACAAATTCTTAACAGGAAAGAGAGTAGGAGAATTTCAAGCACTTTTTACCTAGAATACTTGTAGCATTGTAGAGATCACATTCTTCAAAGTCTCACAAATTCAAGAAGTCTGCATGGTATAGACTATTATTAACACACTTTCAACACATCTTTCATTTCAAAATTGCAGTGCTTTTGTCAGAAATGTAGAAATGCCACCTTTTTGCAGCTTCTCTGAACTCAGTTGATACCAAGTTTTCTGTCCAGAGTAATATAATATTTATAGTATACTTCAGATGTTCAACAAGAAGTAGAACTTGTTAGATCAGTCTCCTATAGATGCATGTTTCATGAAGGAATTCTTAGACACCTAATATACCGTGAGCATTACTGGAAGCTTTTCTCAGTGATGAAGATTTCACAGTGTTGTTCTCCTAAGACAACTTCATCCCTCAACATAAGTGATAACGGGACCTCTATCTGGTCAGGAAATTTGTAGGAGCTTGAGAGTGCCATCCGCCTATGAAATGTAGTTGAAGTGGGTTGATGCATTTGAAGGTTAATTCTGTGGTGCGCAGACAGACACAGTTTTTGCAAACAAAAAATGTTGAGACATTTCCTTGGGAAACCACACTTTTCTTTTCTTTTAACATATAAATTGCACTTAGCACAGAAGGCTACGAGTTGAACTTCTTCAAAATGATAGCTAGTAAGTCAAAAGACCGGTGTGATTAAAATCTTGATATATCCAGACTGTATGCCGCTAGCATAAACTAGAAACTCTCTCTCTTCACTGGTAAGTGATATTTCTAAATAAAGAAATCATATCTTCACTATAAGAGTAGTAATCACACCTTGTTCCTGTTTGGAACACTATAAATATTCTGTGCTTCTCGTAGCTCATTTTGTGTGTGTATATTTCCTTTGCAGTTTGATATATTCCATCTTTTATTATAAACAAATAATATTTGATAAATTTTCACATGATTCTCATATTAATAGCAAACTCGTTAAGTTACAACCTACACAAGGTTGTAAATCTATTAATTTGGAGTTGTCTCGGTCTCTTTTATGATCAAATATTTGAATTAAGAGATTTCGTAGCTTCAGAGAGAAACTCTTTGGAGTTTTTTTGGAGGATTCTTAGTTTAGATTGCTTTCCCATCTGTTTTACCAAAGAGCAGATTTATCAGCTTTATATAGTATTTCCAATTTGTAAAATTAATCTTCATATTTTTTTAATTCAAGTTTTTTCTAAAAGCCGTTGTCTATGTATTCATTGTAAGACTTGAGTATATAACTCTTATGTCAGGCCTTCTGCTTTCACTGACTGTGGGTGTGAAATATAGCACATTAGAAGCAAAAGAGAAAACACTCTTTATTATGAAATAGCTATTGAATCATCTGTCAAGTTTCTGTTGAACAATCTGCACAGAAATCCTCAGTTCTTACCTTCAGAAGCTTGTGATTAGTGGTACAGAGCAGTAAAACAGCTGCTCATACCAAATTCTTTACTTTTAGCAATAGGGAGAGAACCGTAGGAAAATAAAAAGGATCATAATACAAGAAAAATTGGGTTGATGCTGAAGGATATTTGCCATTCCCTGATTGAACTCTAGCCAGGCATGATCTCATTAGATACCCTAATGGAAGCCTTTGTTCCATTTAATGACACTAAATGGCATTTTACTTTGTAAGAACCATTTTAAACTGCTTTTGTTCTGCTGTGTTTCTGGGTTTAGATCTTTCTGGGTAAAAATATCTGCTTTTTTTTTTTTTTTTTTACATTGGATGAAGATAAGGCAAAATCTGGGGGAAGCAGTTTTAATGTAATTTTAATAACCCTCAAGTATTTGTCAAGTATTAGCTAAGCTATTGCCACTGTTTCATTTCCTGTTTGTCTTTCCATATGATTCTCTGTTGGACTGAACCAGCATGCCAGCATGATCATATGGCCAACATACAATATTCAGAAGTTACCACTGAGTAGCTCCAGGTGAATATATTCCATGAATGACTTCAACTTGTGCATTCTTGGTCCAATCAAAAAATAATTTGAGCTTCATTCCACTATCATGTAAAGAAGACGACTGACCATGCAATTACATTCCCCCTTCTTCCCCTCTTCTCTTTTACTGGAAGATAAATATATAATATTTTTCAGATTTAAAGTAATAAACCTTTTAATGCACGACTCTACAAAATATATTACCTGTCTCTGTGATTGTAAAGCCAGCTAAGTCCTCTTGTTTCCTGTTCTTCAGCTTGTTAGAAGTGCTGGCTGACCACTTGAATGCTGAAATTGCTGCTGGAACTATTACTTCTAAGCAAGATGCAATGGATTATATCACCTGGACTTATTTTTTCCGTCGACTTATAATGAACCCAACGTGAGTATAAAATACAGATGTAATTAAAGGTAACTTGAGAGTAGAGTTGATCCAAAGGTGATCCCTCTGCTGTTCAAGCCTAGAATACTTAGTAGTCTCCAATGTAGGAGCATTACTGGCCCACACATGGAATAAAACTTGTGTGCACATTTTTTAATAGTTTCTGCTCTAAATATAAATGCATTTCTTGGCAGATAACTTTACAATTTAGTGACAACTATAACATAGCCTTATTGAGGGGGCTACGTCAGCATCCCTAAAATTAAATTCCAGATTATCACATTCTTTTACGTATTGTATTTATAAAGTGTTACCTTTTTTTTAGCTACCACATTGATATGTTCTGCCCAGTTTTCTATAGAAAATCTATTACGACCTGGGCTTTCCTAATAAATGAGAGAATAGCTATCAGCTGTTTCTCTGTGATAAAGTTTACTTTCATTAGAGTATCCTGGTGAAACCATGTGTGCAATATTTTCAATGATTGTTATCATCCTGCCTAGCTCCAGCTGGTATGCAGATCATTCAGAGCTGCTCCAGCAATGTAGCCTCCCTTTACCACAACATTGTTTTCAGTAAATGGTATGTTACCTATCGCGTGATCATTCAGCCACCAAAATAATTTGGCAGATAAAGAATTAGGCATTTATAGCACTCAGTAGTTCTTTATGTACTCTAGAGTACTGTATTTCTGAAATCATGTTAAAGTCTGTAACATTTGGCTGAATTTTCCACTAAGTTCTTTGTGGGCAACTGCTGGTGGGAGCTTGAAGGTGATAAAATCATTTCCTTTAATTCTTTTTTAATCTTCATTAGTTTTGAATTCTGCATCTAGTCCTATGCTGAGAATCTCCCACAAAACTGAATTTCCATCTAATCTTGTTGTGAAATAAAAAATTCAGAGTGTTAGAACTCTAAACTAAAGAAAGTATATTCAGTTGTCTCACTTCATACCTAACAAAATGAATGCATTTAAATGGAAGTTGTTTCTCCCCTGAGATTGACAAACAGCTAAATTCTGGTTTTGTGTAGGTTAGATGTAGGTAAAGCTGTGTTTATTTATGGCTTTGGAATTTACACATGATCCGTTCTACAACTAATCTTAAAAACTATGCTACTGCAGATACATTTCCTTTCTGGTATAATGAATGAGTAATGCTATTTTAAAATGTCTTGCTCTTGAATTGCTGTGCTAAAGTGATTTTGTTGATTTGTCTTTGGCAAGCTTTGATCATGTGGTGTCTGTGGTAGGTAGATTTTAAGATGCAACGTATAGCCCAAAGGTAAGTGTAGAATATAGAAACGTAGTCGTTTGATTTAATTGGCAAGCTCTTCCTAATACAAAAGAAGGTTCCCACTGCAGTATGAGATTGGCAGTTGACTGACAATCCTTTTTTCCTCAGCAATTTCTTTAACATGAAGTGTTGTCGAAAGCTACATCTGAAGTTACCACAATATCAACTTTTAGGCAAAAGTTCTGCTGTGCTTAGAGGGTTGTGGGAAGAAGGTTAGGGGGAAAAAATAGAAAAAAAAATCCCACTATATTTCATAGTGAGATGCAGAGCCTTTGTAGTGAGAAACAAGATGAACAGATGTTAGCTAGTCATGTCCATAATGGCAGGATAGGAATGCATACTGAAGTTCCTAAAGAAATTGGAGTCTTTCACTGGAACACCACACATGCAGGTTGGAACAGTTCACAGGTTGTGCTGCTTTACCCCCTGTCCCATCCCCACAGAGGTACTCAGCATTCCTTCTGTACTCAGTCATGCAGGGAGAAAAATGAAGGACATTAACCCCATGCACCAATATAGGTTAGGAGTAGCTAGACCTGCTGGATAGCAGCCCTGAGAAGTCCTGGAGTCCTGGTAGACAGTAGATTAACCATGATCCAGCAATATGCCCTTGTGCCTAAGAAGAACAATGGTTTCCTTTTAAGAAGAGTGTGGCTGGTAGCTCAAGGGAGATCATCCCTTCTATTCTGCCCCATTGAGGCCACATCTGGAATACTGTGTCCAGTTCTGGGCTCCCCATTTCAAAAGAGAGAGGGAACTAAGTGGAGAAAGTCCAGCAGAGAGCAACGAAGATGACTGAGGAACTGGAGTATCTCTCTTACGAGGAAGGGTTGGGAGAGCTGGGACTCTTGAGCCTGGAGAAGACTGAGAGGAGACCTTGTCAGTGTCTATAAATATCTAGAGGGTGGGTGCAAGGAGGATGGAGCCAGACTCTTTTCATTAGTGCCCAGTGGCAGGACAAGGGGCAACAAGCACAAGCTGGAACACAGGAAGTTCCATCTAAATATGAGGAAAAACCTCTTTACTGTGAGGGTGACAAAGCACTGGAACAGGCTGCCCAGGGAGATTGTGAAGTGTCTTTCTTTGGAGACTTTCAAAACCTGCCTGAATGCAATCCTGTGTGATGTGCTCTAGAGGATCCTGCTTTAGCAGGAGGGTTGGACTAGAGGATCTTTGAAGGCCCCTTCCAACTCCGATGATTCTGTGGCATTGCTGACTTAGTCGAAGAGGTCGCTTCTGAATACCAAGTGCAAATGCAACAGATGTGCATGCTTTCCGTTCATGAACATGATAATAAATTCTATTAAGCTTCATCCAAAGTTACTAACCCAGCCAGTTAGTAGAGATCTTGGACCTACTATCTGTGGTATTTTCCGACATCCTGTAAGCCAAGCAGTTCAAGCAAGGTCAATGTTTGAGATGCATCCAAGGAAAACAGAAGAGTTCTATGAAGAGAAGTCAGTGATAGTTGAGATAACCTTAAATAAATTGCAGTGTATTAATGGACTTTACTATGCCACAGATGAGCATATGAAATGATTGATATTACCAAATAAGAACTATTTGTGGCTCTTAATAATCCAAAGGGTTTAGAGTTTATTTTTTTCACAAGAGTAGGAGCACAATGGCTGAATTTTAGTTTGGTAGTTATGCAATACCCACTCGGTGTCACTTGATACAGTGTCCTTTATCATGTCCTCCCCCGAAGCAATTTGGTTGACTTTCTCTCCAGTGTGAAACAAGAACGATTTTCCAGCCAGCAGGTGATTGTACCGTAGTGGTGAATAAGTAATTCCCCTGTGCGTGATTGGTAAATTGCCTTGGGATTCATTGGCATAAAAGTCATTGCATGTGATGCTGTAAATCCCCAAAATAATGGGCTTAGATAATATTGAGAAGATTTATATTCTCATTTATCGCCAGTTTTAGCTACTTGTATATTAAAGCTGCATAAACAAATCTAGGATCATTCTGTTCCTATCAAGTATCTTAAAATACCTTACCACATGCCTACAATTTGTACTATTTAAGAAATGTTAATCTGCCTTAGTTATGAGACAGAGATGAAAGTATCCTTTTGCTCTAAGTATCCAGGTTTCTTTGAAACATGGCAGTAATTACAAAAGTTTTTCTGGCACACTTGAGGTGATTTGTTAAAGTTGTAATAATTGCTTTTTTTTATGGTGTGGCTGAAAATCTTTGCGTGTTACAATACTTCTTTTCATCGAACCATTTTAATTTTCTTGTTTGATGAGCCCCTCTGTCTGGAAATCTGTGAAACGGGTTTTAACTGTCTAATTAAGAGAAGCAATTGACCTGTTGGTTTGGGGGAGTGGAGTAGCTGAGTGCTGGTCTTGTTCAGAGGCAGCTGTCTGGTCATGTGCGTGGTGTTCAAGAGATGATGTGCAGGTGAGAGGAGTGGTCCTAAAAAAATTGTTTATCACAGTGTATCAGTCTCAATATTGGGAGTTTCCTCACCACTCTTTCCCCCTCTCCAGAGCAATTATTTCTAAATGTGGAGGGGTTTGAGTTTGCATATTAACTTAAAGTTTCTGTGCTGTTTCAGCTTAGTACTACAACGTGTTCTCCTTCCCATGTACAACTTTAGTCAATATGTTCTTTACTTAGTCAAGATCATACGAGACAGATCAGTGAACTGCCCCGATCTTTGAAAGGGGCTATTTTGAGAGGCTCGTCTAGCTCCTTTCCTTGGCTGAAACTCCTTGGCTATATCATTCTTTTACCCTTATAAAAGGTTATAATCTGCAACTTTCTACAAAAAAATGATGGCTATGGGAAACATTTTCTGTAAATCAGGTTATGATATTTTCCAGATACATGTGCAGTGAAAGAGAAATAGAAATTTACAACATGTGTAACGTTAAGTAGAATCAGGTTTCATTTGAAAAGTTAATTTTTAGGTATTCTGAGAGCACACACATCACTGTTAAAACAAGGGGGGGGTTGCGTATTTATAAATATATATGAGAGTACGTATTTACGTTCAGACTTATAAAATGAGGTTTTAGTGTAAAATCCTTCTGAAGGACTGAAAAAAAAATACTGTATTAATCCATTCTGAGGATTATTAAGGGCTTTTTTTCACTTCATGTCAGTCTTGCAAAGTTTTCCAGAGTGAAAGAATAATATAGCATAAAGTGTAACTAAATTATCTCAGACTGATGCTCTTATCATCACACACTTATACTTTACTTTAGATTTCTTTTGTTCAGTATGATTAGCTGAGCATGTCTAATAACATGTGAATAAAACATCTGAATAAAAATTATTATTATATTCTGTTCCAATGAAGTTGCTGATATTGAGGTGACAGCTAATACTAGCCAAGGTAGAACAATAGTATTTCAGTGATGACATCACAGTTATTCAGAATTTTAGGGCTAGTTTGGAATTATGTCAGAAGGGAGGATTACTGTAAATTAACTAAGATTAAGAGATAAAAGAAGTTTGGCAGTAGCCACTAAGAAGATGCAGGTATATTCCATTGCAGTAATTACCATTACATACGTGAGTTGGTAAACAGATATTTCTTGGGGTGGGTTCTTTCTTTAACAGTCACATTTACACCTGTGTGCATCTATATGTACTTCATATATAACAGCTATAGGCATTTTTAAGAATTTCATATTACGAGCTTGGTTTTAATTATTAGGGCCACGGTGATGTGAGGAGTACAGGAATGTAATTCATGGTATGCTTTTACCAAATTATTCACACAAATAAAGTTTTTCTGATTCTCTCACACTGGGAAGCCCCAGGCTGCTGAGTATTTGAGCCTCTGCCTGTTCCCCAGTCAGGAGCAGTCTTAGGTGAGAATGCAAAGCTGAAGAGCCCGCATCTGCCCATTCAGAAATCAAATTCACATACTGGTCTTCCTATTCTTCAGTATGATTCACCTGTACAAATTGTCTGTTGGAATATGTCATAGGAAAAAGAAGTGCCCGATCAATATGTGAGCAAATTTGCATGAGCCTATTACCTCTGATTTTTCATCTTATGAATGCATCTTAGGAGGTAAACTTTCTTGTAAATATGTTAATTAGAAGCACTGATGTGGAGCAAATACCTTGCTGACGTCAGAGAAACTGGACTCTTCGATCTTTTTAAATAAATACAATGTGTGATGTACTAAAACCTGATTAAATTTAGCAGTGTATCTGTTTCTCATACTTGGCATAAGGAAATATATGAATGCAGGAAAACACAATACAAGTAAAATACAGAGAGAGATTACTGCCTGCAGCATTTGTGCGTGCTGTAATGCATTTTAGCCAGCCAGTCACAGACTGCAGAGTCAGGCAGTGATGTCTTAACCACGGAAGTGAGTTGGTCCATTGGTTCGTAGCTCTCTCTCTGTGAAGGTCCATCAGTTGTGCCATATACTCAGAATCATTTCCATGGCACCTTTTGAAGATGGCAGCCGCCAAAGGCCACAAACTGATGAAGGCAGACAAAGTTGATGGCTGCGGCATAGTGATTTACACAAAAATACTATCTCTGCTTCCCCCATACTTGTTCGTAATAAAACTCTGCTTTCAGGGACTGTAAAATCTCAGAAAGCACACTTTCTTGCTATCAAGTGAATGCTGTGGAATCTTTTTTTGCGCATTTGTTGCAAAAGGCCTAGCAAGTCTTTTCTTATAATATTTTTAGCTGACTACCACCAATTTTCATTATGTGTGTCACTATTACTACCGTATAATCTGAACATAAAAGACATGGTGCTGTAACAAATGACTTCACAGCATTGACAGTTATAGCAGGACTATTTCAAGGCTGATGAAAAATTTCCCAGAGAGATCTCAGGTCAGGTTTACATAAGCTAAACAGGAAATGATTGCCACCATTCACATTAAAACCTAAATGTTTTGTGTAACTTCATCTACATTTTATGTTCCTGCACGTCTCTCTGTCTTTCTCAGCTGATGAAATTCCACACTTCCTTAGATTAGAGAAATAAGTTCATGTTTCGTGGTTTGTTGTTCTTGCTAAGCTCTGCAAGGTTTGGGATTTTAAATAGATTATTTAAAAGACAACAAAAAGTTGCTTCAGTTTTTGATTGTTTAAATTTTACATACTTTGTAAATTTTTATGATACCTGGGGGTTTGTTATTGCTTTTTCCCAACGGACTACTAATGGAAGTTAGCCTGTCTAGCCCATGTGCTAGATGCTGTTAGGATAAAACTGCCTTTGACTTTCACACCTCTCAGGGGACGAGTAATTGTTGTGTTCAAACAGCCTGTAATTGTGATCCCGCTGGCTTTCTCAGTACGCTTCTGGCTATTAGAATCATTAAACAACTCAGCACCTGTTAACAGCATTGTAAATATTCAACCCTGCTTGTGTGCAGGTTGAGTCCAATATAGGGGAAGGCTTACAGAGCCCAGGCTCATAAATTAGAGCTTCTGACAAGTCAATTATTGTGAAACTGGGCTTCACTGTGAAATAAATGAAATGGTGTGCTGATAAAAAGGTAGGCTGTCTGTTTATAGCAAAGGGGAAATAATGACTAGATGATTCAATGCAGTGCGCATGAAACTGCATTGTTTTTATTCTTTATCTGTAATTAAATAGTTAGGTAATATAGCTTCATAGAGGAACTCAGATACGATGCAGTTTTTATACTTGGAGCATACCGACATGCAAAATTCGAGTTGCATTTATGCCGGCACATTCAAAATGATGCCTAATGATAATGATACCTCTGCTTTCACTAATGATTTTAAGATAGTCATTCTAGATGAATGGCTTTGCTTTTTATTAGGGGAAAATGTGCTGAGTGACCAAGAAGTTCCTGTTGGTGTGCTCAAAATGATATTTACCCCATTGTAAATGATAGCTAAAACACTTCACTCAAGATTACAAACCATTTAGGACTTTTCTTTATGTTGCTTTATTTGCACTAGGCAGCTAAATATTTATTCCTCTGCTAAAAAATTGCCAAAATCAGAAAAATCAAAATTCACATAATTTTAAAAAGGCATTATAATGCCTTTAATGATTACAACTTTGGTGTGAAACACTACAAATTAGGCAGAGCACAAGTTAAAATTTGCTTGAATTAGTGTCTTAAATTGCCGTCTCAAAAAATAATTTCAGAGTTCTGCCCATGTCTCTTCCTTTGTTTTATCAGTATTCATCATCAGTGTTGTAGCACTGCAAATAACAGTGCTGAAATGATATGGTGAAAGTCTGAATACCATGACAACAAAATGCTTTAATTATAATCATTTCAGTACTGTTACATTCAATTTAGAGAAAAATACTGGTGAATCATGACTGATTTAGATGTATAAAATAGAAAATCTTTCCACATCCTTAAACAATTCACGTAGTTAATTCACTCAATTATTTTCAGAGGTAAACAGAATGTTACAAAGTAATTTCTGCTAATAAACAGAATCTAAATGTATTCAATGATGTCAAGCAGATGAAAGGTACAGATGGAAATATTGACCATTTTTTGTTATTACTGTATGACTTCAGTAAATTTAAAAGGGGACTCATGAAAATTAAGTTGCATTGAAAACAATGTTAGAGTACTTTTGCTGCAAATAAATTGTCTTTGCATAAGGCTGGTAAGGTATGGCTGTCTATGCAATAAAAATTTCTGGTCAATCTAAATATTTGTTTGGGTTTGGTTTTGGACAATAGCTACGTTTTAACTATTTGAAATCATCTCAGCATGAACCTGTAGAAAACATCACGGAGTTGAACACTCCACTGCTATTTTGTCTAATGTAGCTGACTGTTTCCTGCTATCAGAACAGATTTTTTAATTATTTTTCTTATGGTAGTAGTGTTTTACTCCAACTTCACCCAGTTATAAATGAGCATTCAAAACAGTAGAGAATTAACCCCATCATTTGGTATTAATGACAAGAGGAAAATTTGCAAATTACCGTACTGCTATTTAGCGTGCAGGCTTTTTTCAGTTATGCTATTGCTATTCCAAAAGATAAATGTTAAAAACTCTATTTAGGAAAATAACAATTCTATTTAGGAAAATAACAATTCTATTAATAAAACAGTCATGGAAGGATGTGTGTATTGTACATAAAAATGCATTTCCATCTTTTGAAATTTGCTAACTGCAGCATTACATTAAACGTAACAGAGTTTAAATTGGAGAGTGGGATTCATCTGCCCAAATATAGCATCAACAACTGAAGTTCTTTTTGCTAGTCAGTGATTACATTTTACCTCATCCGAAAGGAGATATGTCAAGTACTTCAGATGACTCGCACTCTGCAAGCTCACCTTTCTTTCCGTTGGCACTAAAGGGAGTTCAAAAAACTAATTCAGGTGCAGCTGTATCTATGTAAAAACTAAAATGCATCTCAGCACACTGTTTTGCAGCCTGTTGTCCACCTGCATCATCCAGTTCTGTTTGTATCAACCTTTCTATTAATAGACAGATAAATTACCATCTTCCCATATGTACATGCTTGTATTATGTTGGTTACTCTCACAAACCATTTAAGAATAATGAATTTCTTGTTAAACTGGATAAGGGAATAGTTGTGTGTTTGTTTCATGTGGGTATTTGCCATTGTAAGTATGTGTGTGTATTATAGCAGCCTTATCAATTTTCCTAAAAGATGTTATTGTTAAAAATCGTAAGTGTGTGAAAAGTATTCATGTAAAGCATCTGTTTTCAATTTATCTAGTTACTATAACTTGGATGATGTGAGCCATGACACTATGAATAAGTACCTCTCAAGCCTTGTTGAGAAATCCCTCTTTGATTTGGAATGCTCCTACTGTATCGAAGTCGGGGAGGTAAGACTGATCTGTGCCTCAAAAGGTGCAGTAAGATACATGCTCTTACGAGTTCGGAACAGCCAGATCCATGCTCCTGATTTGAGTTTGCCTATAGAGCTACTTACATTGGAAACTCAGCTTAATTGGGGTTGCAGCTAAATTATGATGCTCAATCATTTTTGCTGTTCTCTCTTATAAAGTAATCTTAAAATAATTTACAGTTTTGTAGAAACCATTTATATTGAACCATGTCGGAACCATGTATATTTGATTCCTCTTCTAACAGGATAATCGCAGCATTGAACCTCTGACATATGGCCGCATTGCTTCCTATTACTATTTGAAGCATCCAACTATTGGGATGTTCAAAGATCAGTTGAAACCTGAAAGCAACATTGAAGAATTGCTCTTCATTCTGACAGTAAGTGCTGATATTTTCTTAATATATGTAACTCGTGAGTCTTATAAGATATTTAATAGTATGTGAACAAACACCCCAAAATTAAGAAAAAGCTTTCTTTGCTGACTTGTAATTTCATTTTTTGTTGTTTTGAATAATATACCTGAATCATTTCTGATGCTTCAAGTGTTTCTTCTAATCAGGATATCAAAATTACTGTATACACCTATTTCTCTTTTTATGTCCCTTTATCATTTTCAGGATCTATACAAATTTGATATTTGTTCATTTCTAAGTTAGATATAATACGAAAATCCCAGAATAATAACCGCGTATATTTGTACTGTGGTCATTACTTTGCACTAGGACAATCTGGAAGATTCAACAGCTTTAAGAAGTGAGGGAGACATGAGGAAGACCTGTTTCCTAAAATACCTCCTTTTCCTTCTCCCAGGCACTTCACGATGCCTGAAGTCATAACCTGCACTAATGCCAACTCATGCAGTTAGTTTAGTGACTATTTAGTAGAGAAGTGCAATGCAAGACCATGATTCTAGTCTCTGTTATATACAAGTGGCCCAAATTCTTTAATATGCTGATTTCCAAGTGTTAATTTCAAAATCTAGAGTCCCATCTTGTAGTAACATACGTAAGTTTGTTACTTTTATATTCATTATTGTTTTGACATGCTGCCATAATTTCTCTGAGGAGTGCAAGAAGAAAAATAAAAACAGTGCTATTCAACAGTTTGCTTCTCAGTAAAACCTGCTCAGATTTTATGACACTAGGAAAGCCACTTTTCTAGTACAGAGACTTTCTTTCTGATAGATTTAAATCACCTGCTGCAAACATGCGGAGTGTTACAGCTCAGAAATAAGCCCACACTAATCTTTTATAATGAAAAGTGTTAGACAACCTAAATAGGGGAATTGCTATCACTGACCCTGCAGTATCTGTTGTTCTGTTGTCAGAAAACATTGTGAAGTATGTGAAATGAAATTCAATGTATTTGGCTGAATTCAAAATGGTAATCAAGCACAATTCCTATATACGCTATATGCAAAATAACTGAAATTTTAAGAAGAAATACCCACTAGTGAACAGAAGCTAAATAATGTAATGTTGAGTATTTGAGGTGAGAGCTTTACTCCTGCTGGTGTCTCTTTCAAATTTCTTCTCTCTAGAGGAAATTTTCTCCACATAGAAACTTCAGAATTGTGTTTTTTCAGACAAATATAGACAGGGAAAGTTTGAGAATAGCATTAGGATGGAAGGGGGACATTTCATGACACTGCCTGAGCTCGTGAACAGTGTATGGAAGATGAATGGTGGAAGCAGAACCTAGTGCTCTCTGTTTTATGTCAAGGCTCCTCATCTAAACAGCTTGCATCCATGAAATGCAAAGCTAAATGCCAAATATTTCTGTTGCAGACAAAACCTAGAACCCTCCTGTTGAGCAGAAATAGTAGAATTTAAAATTTTTTAATCTTAATTCTTTCTCTTTTTGTCTGGAAATAGTCTTAGAAGTTTTCTATTTATCCTCTTAAGAAGAATGAGACTGAAAATAAAATTGATTAGGGGTCAAAATGTGCCACATGTCAATATGAAAGATGACACAGGTGTATAAATGCTGGATGCCGTTATAGCTGTGTTTTATCCATGTGCTTTTTCTTACTTTTTATGCAGATGTTGATTTTCGTAATTACTATTGAAACTACTATTCTGTCTTCTTGAAGGTGTAAATTGAAAGTTTTTTTCAATCTGATATAGTGTTGAAAAGAATTGCCATTTCAACAGAGTTATTGCCAAGGATTTTTTTTTTCCCCCTAAACACTGTGAATTAATGAGTTTTATAATTACGGCAGTTGCTTCACACCTCTATTGTTAACCAATGACATTACATCTGCCTTGCTCCACTGGTGCCCTCCTCCTTCTTATTGAAGCATTTAGCAGTTTTGGCAATGGGGAATTACATGGCATGGGGTAAGTAGTCTAATTAGGTATAAGTGTAAATCCCGAGGGAAAAGGATATTTAAAAAGTAATTTGAAGAATCTCTTAATGATGCTGGAACTGAAAGCTGTAGCTGTGGTACAAAAAGGCCTGTTATCATTGTAAAACATAATTATAATTGTGATTTTTCTGCTGATCACTCAGTTTTCAAGTTTTGCATTTTGGACTGTATTATTTAAAAATAACCATTCAAAACATTTCACAGATGCAGTTGCAGGATTTTGTAATGTGATGTGGGTCATTTTTTTGCTTGCCTTTTTCATAATCTTGTAAACCTGTAGACATTTACAAGTTGTCTGATGCATATAAAGAAGACACAAGTGTACAATTGTAACAAAGAAAATACTGATGATGTGGATTTGAAGTGGGATATGTAAAAATTTTTACCAAATTGTCAATGTGTAACGAAAATGAGAAAGAGGTTGTTTAACACGAAGACAAGAAACAAGCAAGATTGCTTGCAAGAATTCAGAAATTTATGATCATATTAAGGGTTTTAAATCTAAGTTCAATTAAGGGATTTTGAGTTTCAGCTTGATACTTTGCTGTGCTGATGGGAACGTTCAGAATTCAGGGTCATTCACCAGTGAATTATCAATGAATCTTTGCAACTCACGTGAAAAATAGTTTTGAGTCATCCTGATTCTCATGCTGATGGCTCTCAAAAAAGCCATTTGATAGCAAGATTTGTTTCTCCTCAATAGTCAAGAACATTTATAGTCTTCTCCAGTATCTGTTCTTTCCTCTGTTTTCATCTTTTGATTTGGTCATCTGCCAGCATTTTGTGGATGAAGTTCATTTTTTCTGCATGGTTTAGGGGTTGAAGTATCCACGACATGAACAGGAACACGGCACATGGGAACAGCTCCACGGAGCTGTTGGAGGTGTACAGGGATAAATGGTACAAAAAGGTGTGGGGTACAATCCCCCACTCCCGCTTTCCCTTCTCCTCTCAGGACATCCGAACTCGAGATGTTTAATCTGTCTTGAGTTTGCAGTTATCAGGCAAAGTTCAGATTGTTACCTTTGCAACTGACTTGTGCTAGTGGGCCTGTAATTTTTTCTGAGAGAAAATGTTCGATGCTTTTCCATAGAGCTTTCTTTAAAACTTCCCTAACCGTGCTTCAGACAGTGGTAATCCAAATGAGCTTAATCACTGTTGAGTTATGGTGCTTCTTGCATTAAGTATTATTGATGAGAAAGTGTTCATGAATTATTACTGACAGGCTGGATTTCCCTGAGGTACCTAAAGACTGTTTCCTTTTATTCTGGAAGTTAGGTGCAGAGATTAGAACAGAGGTCTGGGTAGAAAAAACAGTGAGAGATACATTCGGGTAACTTTTTGTCATTTTCTGTATTAAATCAGCAGTCACCGCAAATCTTCTTAAAATCAAATGTAGGTTTGTTGTACCTAGATCAAAGGTGGTCTGTCCTGATGATTCATCAGGACTGTGATATCTAGATCCACTAGCTTCATGATTTTTGATGATTTGTTACTACACTTATCTGGTTAATACACTTATTTACAGAGCAAATTCTTTGTTGTATCTATTCATATCGGACAGTGAAGGGGAAAGCCATCTTTCAGCCTTTATTTTATCTGCCTGGTTTTGAATTCTACCAAGACAGAACTCATTCATTTTCTTGTGCCTACTTCTGTCTTTCATGCAAACTGGCATTATAAGAGATGGGTTTCTTTCTAACTGGGGAGCTTAGGGACAGAACAGTGTTATGCCTACCCATCTTTCTGTGACATAAATATGGACTTCTGAGTTTGGTATCCACATGCCTCTTGCCTATACTTCTATCTGATAACTGACATGGTCTGTTACACTGGCTTGTGTTAAATGGAGGATTTTGAAACTCAGCAAAAAATCTGACATTGCTGGAGTAGCAGATCTGGAAGGTAGAAAGAGGTTCATGAAACAGGTACCCTCCATCCCAGATACATAGATAACGAAAGAGTAAAGTTATTAACGTCTTTCCTGTCTTTCGTTACTTGTTAGATATTTGTACTGTGAAATTCTACATAACTCAGTCAACCTACAGCTTTATATTATTGGCACATTCTATTCTAAGCAGAAAAATATGTGAGTCTTTGTGAATATTTACACTCTCAGTCTAAAATAATTTTATTTCCTTAGCAGGATTCTATCTTAAAGCTGTCGTTTCAGTTTCCCATGAAGAAGCCACAAAGGTTTTTAACTCAGTTATAAACTATCTTTTCTACTGGTCTCCAGTTAGATGCCAGGAAAGGAGGAATTAAGAAGCTACAAAAACATTGTCCAAGAACAAGCTAGTGTGAGCTGGTTTGTGTAATGTTTTCTCTGCAAGCCAAAGAGGAAACATTGCTTTTCATTTTTTAGTATATTGTATAAAACTGGTTTTCTGTTCTATGAGCCCTTTCAGGAAAAAAAAAAAAAAAACAGATTAGTCTTCCTAGGTCAGTCATCTTCTAGTTTAAATTTACATTTACATTTAATTTAGAAGGAAATAAAGGTGCCACTATGATTTTTTTAAGGCATAAAAGTACAGTAAGACTATTCATTATGCTATTCTTTTTTTAATATGGCACTTCAGCATCAATAATAGAAATACTTTATTACATAAACTTTATATCAAAGGAAAAGCAATTATGTCACATGCTAACCTTTAAAGGACTGATTCCACATGTATCGTGCATTCTCAGCAATAGGAACGTGACTGCTGTGGCCACTCTACAAATAGGAACAGGCCTTAGCCATTAGGCATATTGTAGTGATTATAGCGGGAGAAAACTGTTACCTCTTACTGTTAAATCTTTGCTTCACAATAAATACCTAGGACTATTCAATGCAAAAATTTCGCCCTGTAAACAGACACTTTGAGGATCGTTTACTTGATTTTTACACACCCTATATTCTCTGGATTTTAGTATTTTAAAACATTTGTGCTTCAATTCCTACTTGAAACATCTAGATAGTATCACAGTATGTGTGTTTAAATAGTTTAAGTTTGAAGATTGTGCCTGGCCTCATTAAAATAAAAGAAAATGCTGCAGCGAATTTTAATAACATCCAAATTTCATCATCTATATCCAGTGTACTCAAAATATCTCGTACTTTGCAGAAAGAGTACTTACATATGAATGCTCACACACTAAATTTGTCTTGATTTTTCTCTAGTCCCAGTAGGTGGAGCAATTTTGAATGTTGCTTTAGAACTTGAATATACTAATTTTTTTCTAGCATTGTGATACAATTATTTCTTATTTTTCTTTTTCCAAATGATCGATTGTTTTTTAGTTCAAATCACATGCCACTAGCCTTTCTAGAAAAGCACAATCATTTGGTAAATCAAGAGGACAATGCCTACCACTGACAGCTAACTGAATGTGGAATAAGTCTTTCATTTTTATGGCATCAATAAGAAAGAATTACATTCAGAGTGAGAAAATATAAAATCTTCTTATCTCTAATACAAATGACTTTCTAATCTCTGATTAACAGATCTTTTTTCCCCTCCAATCTTCTTACTCAACCTCTGTCATTATTTGCTAGTTTAAAAAAAAATGAATCAATACCCAAGAAAGCTAAAATAAAACCTATTTTAAAGTTGAAGATTTCTGACATACACTTCCCACGGTGTAGGCCGTAAGACAAGAACTGCTATCTTGGAAATAACAAAATATCTTTATTTATTTTTAAGGTGTTTTGATCGCAGTGCAGAGTCCCAGGGAAAAACTTGTGAAAATGTTTTTAACCGTGATAGTGGAAGCCAATAGCATTAGGCTATATGCCCATTTGAAACAGCTGTTTTAATACGTGTTTCTGTCACAAAAATGAGGGAATAAATTCCTTTAACTGGAGCTGTAGATGCAGTTATAGCGGCAAAACACTCATGTATACCAGGGAAAACTATTTTGATGAGCCAGGAAGCTGTTACACTTGTGTCTGCCAGAGCAGATAGGAGTGCTGTCCTGGTCTTGTACTTACAAATGTGAACGTTGGCTGCCATCTGTGGCAAGTCGATGCTTGTCCTTGGTGTAAATATGCTAGATGAAAGTTCTGTGATCGCGGCCTTGGTTTAGCTGACTGCTAAAAGCTGCAAGCAATTCACCCGTGCTCCATTTATTTATTATATACATGCTTACAGGCTTGTTTATTTCAGCGCAAAAATCTTTTACTTGCCACGTGGCGGTTAGAATTGTAGCCATCGTCACTATGTCAGATTTCCAGCTATGCTTAGTTGTTTCCATGCAGCCCATACTTTGCAGAGTATTCATATTGAAAACAAAATGGCTATTTTTTTTCATGTCACATGGCTTGATTTTCAAATATACAGTATATTTGTTGAAATGATGTTTGTGTGTGTGTTGAAGCAAAGCTGATGTTCTAAACTGCATCTTTATGAAGGTAAAGCTGAATTTTATAATACACAGTGCTGTTTTGATACATGGCTGTGCGTTCTCATGCCCCGTGTACCCCAGAAGGCAGCATTACAAGCTCGGTGTGCCTTTAGCAGCTCAGTCCCAAGTTGTAATTAAAGTGCAATAGGCAAATTTAAGCCATCTGCAGCCTGCAGTTCTTCTGTCTTCACTGATTCCTAGTTACTGCCTTTACTTCTGGTAGAATTATAGTGTTGTACTATCTAATTATAGCAGTTACGGTTATATTGCTGATGAATTTGTTTTTACATAATTCAGTTCACTTAGTGACACCAGCTCTGTCAGCAAAGAAGTTGTTGCTCAGACTTGTGAAACTATTGAGAAAGAGAATGGCATTTTGTAGCTTGTTCTCTGATTGGAACAGAAATTTCAGGATAAGGATTGGTTTGGCTGGAATAATTACATCATACAGGAGTGGTATTCAGCAAATACTGTCCCTTTAGCAGAGTAGTTTTTAAAAAAAGGGCACAGGAGGATTACTGGTCAGTCCTTAATGAAGTATCCATCACTTAGATTTTCTTATTTACATTTAGATTCTTTCTTTGTCTCATTCTTTTTTTTTTTTTCCTGATGGAACCTGGCTAGCTTCAGAATTTTGTTTTAAATGTTGGTGTTATGTATTATTGCAGATGAACTTTTAAGAAATCAGCTTCTCCTGTTATTTGACTACTATTTACGAGGTGCTTTATTTCACAGTTACTTAGGTATCTCATGCTACCTATAATGTTGGAAGAAATTGCAGAGGGATTTTTGCTGTTGAAAGGCCAAAACTTTTCTTGTCATTTGAAAAAAGTTAGTGTGTAAATTTGGTATAGCATAGTAAACTTGCTTTTAGGGAGCAAACACTTGCTTTCTTCACCCTTGCAGCTTGATGACTGTAGGCCAGGCATGTGGCAAAATATTGGAATTGTTGCATATGAAAATTGACAAATTATGCACTTTTCTAGGTAATTTTACTTGGAATGATACTCAAATACAGCTTTCCTTAATTTGCAGTAGATTATTGTCCTGTTTCTTACAGAAGAGTCAAATCAGACATCACCAATTTCGTTGGGTTGCCCACATGCCAACTTCCCACTACCTTTCCTTTCTGTCTTCTAGTGGAAAAGATTAGCAAGTGGGCAGAGATTGTTCAAAGTACTAGTTTTCAGACAGAGAAAATATCTCAAGTCTATTCCTCTTGCTTTAAAGAGTTAGAAAATGGCTAGAATCCCTCTCACAACAGGTCTCAAATCCTTCTCCTGTCAAGGTGAAGGCATGCCACTATGTTGACCCATATTTATGTAGTGTGTATATGCATGTCTACTTACAAAATGCTTTTAGGTACAACTGATAATACAATATTAAGAAACTTTATCTTAAATGTATTAAATAATTGAATGCATAATATTCTGTAGGCTAATTCCAACTGGTTTATCAATTGCTTAAGGCAGCAAGCAAATGTAAACAGCATGGGGTGTAGATAATAGATTATTTTTTCTTTTGTATATGATTGTCTTAATATTTACTATATGCAGTCATATAAGATGCTAATTTTTAATACTTCTTTAGCTATAAGAATGCATGTTTGCTTTCTCTTGATTCACACAGAACAGATGGATGCTTGACTGCCTGCTAATCCACAGCTGGAATGGTTTCAGCCGTTTCCACGTTGCTGGGTTAGAGTGGCTTTTCTAGTGGACTGAGAGGGCAGCAAGAGAGGGATATCATTATTCATCAGTATCCCAGTGGGATCGCTGCCAGCAGAGATTAATTTTTTCTGTTATGCTTGTAAAACAAGCTCAGGTGGAGTCTCTAATCCTCAGGGCACGGGTGGCAGATCAAGGAAGATGCTACAAAGCTAGTTAATTTTCAGATTCTAGGGGAAACAGAAGCTCTGTTAGATGTATAAATACATGATTGCAAATTTAAGTAGCTCAAATCCAAATGGGATCTTCCTAGACATCTGGTACAGAAAATCTCTGTTTTCTTTGTCTTTTAAAAGAAGTTCTTAAAACTTTACACCAGAGGCAAAAAATCTGCAACACTCTTACTCATCAGTTATCTTTCCATTTTATTTTTTAATGCAGCTTTTACAGTGTACTTTAGCTGAATACCTTTATTTACAGGTGGAAAAGGTATAGTATAAGTCTGTGCATGAAAACTGAATTTACAGTAGTCTCCCAAATTTGTGTGCAGTGAACATCACCAAGGAATATTATCACTTGCCATCCAAAAAAGGGTTAGATCTTCCATAGTAATGCATGGTGCATCCCAGTCAGCGAATGGGGTGTCCTGTTAAAGTCAAGTGTGGTTACAAGGGCAGTTTTGCCATGTTACTCACTGCATCAGACCTGTGGTTGTTCATGACAGAAATGCTGATAGAACTTCCTCCAACTCAAGTGCACCAAAATGCTGACAGATTGTCTCTTTGTTTAATAGACTTCAAATATTTTTCCTTTCACTGATTTTTTTTGTTTCCTCGGTGATTACCCCTCTTCCCCACCCTTGTAATTAGCAGTGTCTTCCATCTCTGCATTACCTTGTAGCTCTTGAGTTCTTCAAAACATTGGGTCAGATTTTCAAGCAATGTTAATCCACATAGTTACACTGAAATGAGTGGAGATGTGCCAGTTTTTATCAGCAGGGAACCACCCTTATTGAAATTTACTTGCAGCAGCTGTCACTTCCTGTCACAGTCGTGTTTTTTTATTATTATATTACACTATTTTCATTTAAAAGTGCTCAGAGTGAGACCAGTAGCGTTGGCTTGCTGAAAAGACATTGTGCATGGAGGCACCTTCCAAGATTCCCATCTATTTCTGCCAGTTCATATTGTTCTTCTGTTATTCTGGGCTTGAGCCTCTCTTGCACAGAGACTGCTCGTCATTTCACCACATGATGACAGGTATTCACGGCTGTGAACTTTTTATTCCCTTTTGTCTCTGGTCACATAGTAGCCTAGATCCGGAATTTAAGCCCGGACGAAAAGCGTTTGTGGCTCCCCACTAGGGGAGCTGCCACAGGTCAGCAGATTTGAAATCCGGTTTTCAACACACAGAGCTTTTACAGCTTGCCATTAACATCTACAGTATGTACAGGCCCCATTTCACATGAAGAATGAGTAGCACTGACTCCTGTCTCCATGCAGAGTAACATTAAGTTAATGCAGAGATCTGTTAACTTCTTCCCTGGGTCTGGGCTCTGTGCTGGAAGATCCCAATGGAGGATCAAAGCCAAAGATAGAAAATGACTGATCGCTTTCCCGGGGAAAGCCGTGTGCCAAGATTTGCTATTACAATTTTTATTGCTATCATCATCTCAATCAGTGGTCGAGCCAGCTGATTCATCCAAGCTCGGCTTCAAATGTCTAAATGGAACTGCAGTAGATTCCTCATAACAATCAGACTTTTGAATGTATACTCATAGAGATTTTCCCAGTTTTGTGTTAGCACATTGCTGAGTTCGTGCACTGAAAAGCTTTTCTGTATTAGTGCAATACAATTAGTTTCAGTACAGCCAAAAGCAGTCGGTTTTAGATCTTTCCTATAATATGACTTGAGATTACAGGGGAAGAAAGTTGTGGGTCACTGCCTCATCTAGGTCTTAAAATTTTAAAAAATGGGGTGATGATAATGCCTTCAGAATGTGCAGGTTCAAAGCCTTCTTATGAAAAGTAATAGGAAAAGTCAGGCATCTTGGAGAGGTGAAAATCTCAAATATACTATTTCCAGTGGTAAAATGTAATAATTCTCTCACATCACCATAATTCACTTTATAAATGGAATTTATGCCATTCCATTTATATTTATTTGCTCTGGTCAAAGTAACTTATTCTAGGTGAATAATGTGTATGCCATACCAGTTTCAGATGTTTGCTCTTATTTTTGTCATACTTCAGTCTTCTTTTGCTTACAGGCTCACTTATGATCAATAATTTCACTTAAAAACCTGAGAGTGAACTAAAGCCACCTCTCTGAAAGTTGAACAGGCTTAATGCTATGAAAGCACCTACACATTTGGGAGGAAGACACATGAATTTTAAGAATGGGGTTTATTAGGACTGGCCAAAAATGTAGTGCTGCGTTATGATTGTGATCATAGACTTTATAAAACATGGACTGTGAGAATTAAGACTTCGAATCATTAATTCATTCTTGTTTTAATAAGTTTTAGTAAGGTATGCAATTTTTAAAAAAAAGAGATTATTCTGAAACAGAATGGTTCTGTGAGTATAGTTTTTACCACTTGGTACACCAATTACAATTATTGTATTATCTATTACTGTATCTTCCTGTACACTGAAACCTAGCTCTGATATGCTTAGGGAACCTTAGGGGAAAAAAAAAAAAAGAAAAATCAACTTTCAAGTTAGTATAGAAGTCCTAAGAACGTTTTTCCCCATGTCAAATTATTGTTATTTTATATAATCCTCCCTCTCACATGTGCTCACATGCTTGCATTTCCTTTTAGCAACTCCATGCTGATGCAGAGGTCTGTAATTTAACTTTGTACTTCAGAAGTTCCCAGATCTGCCAGGTCACCCTCTGCCACTGGTAGCTAATATTGCTGACCTCCTATTGCTCTGTGCGCGGTGGCAAAGGTCCCTCAGACTCCTGACCTCTGGTCATCAGGAATGTCATCAGTAGTTTGTAGTTTGGATGTTTTAAGTGAGAGGTGAACTTGTGAAATCTAAACCCTCCAGGGTGTTTTTAAGTGATCACTCAACTGTTTCATTGCCCTAGCTTGTACTTTTTACGATGTCTCTAACTGTAAAATTTGTGATGTTTTTCACGTGCAGCTCCTTAAAAGCAAAAATCAAACACTTGTCTGTTTAAAGGGAGAAGTCTGAGAATACAATTATTAATAATATCTCTGATATCATTAATATGAAAACTTTGTCAGAATCTTAAGAAATTTTAAGTTGCATGTTCTTATAAAATACGTTTGTAGGTACCATGACTGAAAGGTGCCCATTTAAAATCCTGAAAGATAGTTACAAATTACTTTTTTAAAAATAATAGATTTACGTAATTGCACATTGATTGGGTTTACAAGTTTATCTCTTCAGCTACTCATACTCAGCTTGAAATTTCCAACGCATCCTCTAGTAAAGTCTTAAATCTAGAGACAGAGCCCAGGATAGTCCAGCCTTACTATTTTGCTCCTATGGAGTTAATTGGGTTAACTTTACAATTTGAATTCTATACTTATGTTGTTGTTGCTGTTGTTATTTTACATGTCTTTTATCTCTAAAAATGCGTTAACCACTAATTAGATAATAAATAAAGAAGTATTCATTTCAAAAAGATACCTGGTGCTCCCCATCCTACACATAACCTGTTTTCCTCCTGTCATTTTTTTCAAAAGTAGCGAGTGCTCTGACAGAGGGCTAGAGAAGCAGCACATAATTTTGATTCTGTGATTCTATTATTTTTCTGTTACTCAGGCTGGAGCAGAGAGTTAGGGCAGGCAGAGTCCCCAGCAGGAGCAGAGCAGAGCCACTTTCTTGCAGCTGAGCACAGCTGCTCCCCAGGGCTGCGGCTCTGACTCCTCTGCACCCCAAGGCCTCCGGGCTGGCAGAGGGTTTTGCTTTCTGCCTCCCCTCCTTGCTTCTCCTTCCCTCCTGGAAGGAAGGGTTGGGAAGGGGCCCCCTGGGAAAGGAGATGCGCTGCAGGACTGGCTGTAGTGTGCTGGGTGGCATTGGATGGCACTGCCACATACACGTGTGGTTGACAGGGAGAAATGTTACATGGTGTGTGAAGGCAAGGAGGTTATTTAAAAATGGTCTCTCTGTTGAATTCACAGTATCATGTAGTAAATATATTCTTTTGTTTTCTTCTTTTGCATCATGCTAGCCAATCTTCCAGATCTCTGCAAAACTTCAGCCTCCTCTGTTGCTTAGCAGAGCTTGTCAGGCTGCCCTAAAGATCTGCAAAGTCACTTCTGCAGAGTTTGTCTTAAAAGGATATTTTTACATGTGTAAAACAGACTGAGGAAGCTCTTAATATTAATTAAAATCTAAAGAGTGGGTGCAAGGAGGATGGAGCCAGACTCCTTCCAGCGGTGCCCAGTGACGGAACAAGGGGTAATGGGCACAAGCAGGAACACGGGAAGTTCCATCTAAATATAAGGAAAAACTTCTTTTACTGTGAGGGTGACAGAACACTGGAACAGGCTGCCCAGAGAGGTTGTAGAGTCTCTTTCTCTGGAGACTTTCAAAACCCGCCTGTTTGAACAGAGGGGTTGGACTGGATGATCTCTGGAGGTCCCTTCCAACTCCAACAATTCCATGATTCTGTGATTTCTTTGTGCAAGTGCCTGCTGTCTAAAAGAGGGCTTCCAAACTAAATATCCCTGTGTTATACAGCAGCTGCAATACACTGGTAGAAACTACTTTTGTTTTTTCTTGTTGTCTATAATATGATTCTTGAAAACATGTATCATGTTTGTTCTTAAAACTTATACCTAGTAATGTATGTTTATAACTGTCTTTAACTGGGATATTGTCCTAGGCCTTTTATATCTGAGAGGAAAAAAAACAGCCAAAGATTTTAAACTTTGAAAGTTTGAATTATGTTCCATAAAACTGAGCCCAAAGCATATACATTTATAGGCTACCAATAAACTCCTTAAAATAGGAGTTTATAATGGAATCACTAACATATAATTTTCAGTGCAGTAACTTCAGCAAGTACTTCTGCAATTCCATTTTTCGATCTACTTGATTTTTTTGGTATGAGCTGAAAGACAACTTATAAGTATGTGGTAAATTTGAGCTTTTTTTTTCCCACTTTTTTTTCTTAAGAAAGTATTTTCTCACATTTAGTTATTTTCTGAATAAGCTTATTTCTGTTTCAGCTGCCTGCCAGGATATAGCTGTGTAAATTTAATGTCTTTACTTATAAATCAAACTCATATTTGAAAATGTAATGACAAAATAGAGTATAAATATCTTCATTAATTTAAATAATTTTTGTAACATATACATGTATCATTGTGTCACAAAATATGGTCTTGTGCTCTTGGGAAGAGCACGGGCAAAGGAAGATTAACTTGTGAACTTCAGTTAAGGGATTTTTTTTTGTTTCCTTTTAATACAGTTGACAGAGTCAAATGAAACTTGTGTCAGCACATGAATGGAGAGATATATATCATCTCTAAAAAATGGAAATAATTTCAATTTTTTTTAAAATACAGAGTTTTAAGTATCCTCAAAGAAAAAACTTAGAATTTGTGAATCTACTATAAGACATTATTATCCAGTTACCTAGCTACTCACAAACTATCAGTGCTTGTTATTTCTCTGCTTCAGCAATGTGAGTTTTCTCTGTGCTGTACCAAGGGTAACGCAGGCACCACCCAAATGAGGGCAGTTACAGACTGCTTTGAAGGCTGGATTCCCGCTACTCCCTGTGCACTGTAGCTCTGTGTGGAAGTGACAGGCCAGAACATTGCACTAAAATAATCTGTAGCACTTTGTACAATGGAACAGAGCACAATTATATAATCATGTTATTGCTGAGCTTATGTTTGCCTATCCAGTTACTTAACAATCAAAATATGCTGTTTTCACTTGGAAAAATAAATCACATATCCTCATACCTTTGAATTTCTGATAGCAGAGAACTAAAATTTACTTCATAGTGCATTATTAGTGTTAATTGCAGAGCAGCTGTAAAAAAGCCATGTTTATTTGTTGCAGATTTTTTTTTTCATTCTGTCCAAGAATGTGTGATTTTTGCAGTACTCCAGCATGAACTCAGACTGCCAGAAGTTTGTGTAATTTAAACCGAGGTTCAGATATAGAGGACACAATTACTATCTGAGCTAAAAAAAAAAAAGATCCTTATCTTTTCTTCTTTTTATTATTCTGATAGCTACTTTTAGTCTAGTTTACTGCAAGATTTTCTAATTTTTTTTCTGGATAACAACTCTTAATTTTGGCATCAGATTTTCTAAGAAGTGTTTCTATATCAGAAACTTGACAGAGAGCAAAACACATTGCAGGTTTATTAAAGTTGAAAACACGGTCTGTTTGGGTTCACTATACCTATATGAAGAAAAGGAATGTACAGGCAGTCAATTCTAAGGTAGTTTCAATAACAGCATCACTAAAGACAAGAGTGCTGGTTCAACTCTGGAATGTGAGAAACTATTTTTGGTTGGTTTTAGACCCTCGTTACAAATTAATCCACTGCTCTTTAAAGTCTAGAACTCATTAACTTTATAAGTTTTACTGTTCCCATGACTGAGCCTGACTTAAAATATTCAACTTTACTTCCGTTGCTCACCTTGATTCCATTTCTGTCTGTGCTCCACAAGTATCTTCTTCTCTCTTGTAGACAGATGGCAAGATGTAGTTACTTGAAATTTAAAATATTTCAGAAGGATTACATGTGGTATACATTTATAATTCAGCTCTCACTATAAATCACTAATTTCAGCCATACTTGCACATTTTGTGGGTAGAAAGGAAATCTGGGGCTTTTTTAACCCTATGGACACTGTGGAGCATGATACTCACCACGTTGTATACCTTATTTAAATTTTAGTTCAGTCTGACTCCTTAAATGCCTCACAGTACCTGAAAACTGCAGAAGAATTATTTTTAAATGGAATGAGTTGTTTACTTTTAGAGCAATTTTAACAATTCAAATAAAGGCTGATGATAAACTGCTTATCTGGAGCACAACGTTGCAGACAGGACTCTAAGATGATTCTGTGGCTGGTGTTATGCAGGAAACAGAATTCAATTATCAGAACAGCCCTTTGGCCTCGTAAAATGTAACTATCAAGTTTTTGCAGGTCTACGTGCAACATTTCTCACTGGCAAAGCAAGTTATGTCCCCTATATGACCCTGCACCGCATGCAGGTTGAAATATAGGTGCAAGAGGACTCTTACACCCTCAAAATGATGCAGCAGTCCCTAATGCCCAAAAAGAAGACATTACTGGGAAAGTCTGTCACTGACCTACAGAAAAGAGAGATGTGACGTGACTACCAAATGCACGATTGCAGGACCCGTAGCTCAAATTCCTGGTATACTCCAAGTTATGCTTGACTGTCTAGGTGCTTGTAAACATATTATCCACACACAGTCTGCAATAGTCTTGATTTAACAGAAGAGAAAGGGAAAAATGCACAGCAGTGTTTTGTGGTTTAACTACAAAGTTTGTATTAAGTTTCCTGACTTAGAATGAAGATTAATGATTGATAGTAATTTGATCTGTCTCCTCGCCCATGGAAGTAAGAATGACATTCAAATACAATGTACTAAAATAATGTATATTATATATTGCGTGGCATAGTTGAAGCCATAGCCTTCGCAGAACAGATTGAGATTCACAATGAAAAGGAAAACTAAAATGAAAAATATTGAGTGAACAGCAGGGCCCATTTGAGGTGATTACAAAGGATGTTTCTTTATTCTGTCTTTTCTTGTGCAACCTGAAAACAGTAGCAGGGGGTTACAAGCAGAGTTCATCAGAGAGTTGTCAATCACTGTCATTTAACATTTTGCAATGGAAGATGTCTTTATTCAAGGACAGCTGGGCAAATCAGAGAAACAGATTTGCAGTTAGTAGTCTGTCCAGCCTACGCTAAGCAAACAAGGACAGGGCAGACATACTGGCCTCTCACATAAAAATATAATGGACTCTGCTGACCTCGGTGCCCTCCATTCAGCTTCATTCTCAGTTGTATAAAAGCTTCACTACCCATTCTCAATTTCCTTTAATTACCTACATGATGCAGATAAGAAAATGAACCTCACTTACTTACAGTCAATGATCACAAACAGGAAATTAAGTAGGCAAGTTGTTTAAAATAAGAGGAGTGTTTTGGAGGTAAATAAAACATGTGCTGGGGAAGAATTAGGGAAAACGCGTTTTCAGGAGTACCAATTGGTCTGGAGTGACTTGGCTGATCCTTCTTTTTTCTGCTATTTTAAACTGCAAAGCAAAACTAAGTAAAAAATCTCCTTGGTAAATATTCTTTTAAATACCTTTGAAGGTGAAGCCAGCTAAATAAAAAAGAGTGAAGCAAACATGCAGCCTTCTATAGGGCTTAAAAAGATTGTGACCTTAGGTTCAGGGAATAAATGACCACAGTTTTCACAAGAGATCTAGGAGAGACATCCAGGATTAAACAGCAGTCGTCTTTAGTCAATCTTCGCTTCTAATCTGCAGTCGAGATAGAAAATAAATTAGTGACATTCTGATTTTCTTTCCAAATCTTGAATTGTCTAATATTTACCTTTCCTTTTACATTTATATCACAGTTTAGTTGTAGTTTCATTGCACCATTGAGGAAAATAGAAAATTTTGAGCTATCAGTTTCCAAGGGGGTGAAAACCAGCCATATCACTTTTTAGGAATTGTCAGAAAAGGTTCTGTGTGTTAGGATATTAATGAGTGGATACAGTGCTTTGCAATTCAGTTAGATAGTTCTATTAGGTGTTCTAAAATTCCCATTTTCTTTAGCTCACTCTGCATTGGTTACTGTTGTGAATGTTTCATTAATATGGATTTGCAGAAGTCGGACTGGAAATTGAAGACTAAAATGCATAATATCTTATCTGTAGTTTAAGAGGAATATAAAACTCTGAACACTTTAATATGATGGTATCTGCTAAGCCCACAGCTCGTAAGACATTGCTTTCAAACTAACCAAATTACTTTTTTTTTCTATGACAAAAGAAATACACTGTCTTAAATTACAGATGGAAAAGATATCACGTTATAAAACTCTTACTTTACTTGCAAGTTTTATACTTTAGAAAGATCATTCTCATTCCAAACAGAGTATGTACACATACATGCACAAGAGGGTTTTGTGGAGGAAAAAAAATTACCAATTAAGTCACAGAACTGACTCTTCATCCCAAATTATAGTTCTTAGGATGCTTCTGTTGAATATTCTTTCTTTCAGAGACAGTGGACTTGCCTAACAGGAGTGTGAGCATCTTGCGGCTAGAGCAGTCGTACTCTCAGCCTCAGGGATATTGCTGCTCGTAACTACATTTAGATTACCTGTTGGTGTGCAGCTCCTTTTTGCAACAGTGAGGAAGTTCTTAGGCAGCTTTCATTTTGGCATGAATGGTATTAGTCCCACTCCAGAGCACAGAGGATGGTTTTCAGCACCTACTTACGATTTTTGCTCTTTGCTTTGATCACTGATCATCTGCTGCTTAGACACTGACTGCTCAAAATATTGAAAATATGTTTTAAAAGAAACTTACCGGAGCTATTTCAAACCTACTGCGTTTTGAATACAAAGAGAAAAGTAAAAACCCCGAAAACTGAAAATGTGAACTATTGACTTCTTTATAGCTAACCGTGCAATGTTTTTGTGAGCCAGCCCGGGTGGGCTATCTGTAACAGGTCATCTCAAATACTGAGTCCATCCAACGAATGTATTAATTTCACTGCTTTTATTTTCTTCTTCTCTAATACTCAAATCAACTATGTGGAAAAAAAAAATTAAACTTGTAATTGTGTGAATATTTGTGAATATTTTACTAGCTATTGTTTTCCCACACATGATTTTAATAAATAAGTACACTTCCTAAACATTAAAGTGTTGCTATTTTAACAATGAAATCTAAGTGTAGTAAATGAAATGCATGTACTTTTGATGTCTCAATAAGGAATAATTATTCTTCTAAAGTTAAATACAATGCTTTAGTTTTTATTTATTTTTTTTTAAGAATGCTGAGGAGTACACAGATCTGCCTGTGAGACACAATGAAGATCAGATGAACAGTGAACTGGCAAAACATCTTCCAATTGAAGTCAATCCCCATTCATTTGACAGTTCACACACAAAAACACACCTCCTGCTGCAAGCCCACTTCAGTCATGCCATGCTGCCTTGTCCAGATTATGCAACGGATACAAAGACAGTGCTGGACCAAGCGATTAGAATATGTCAGGTAAAGGAATGCATTTCAATATTTAACTCTTGTTGGTTTACTGTTTCTTGTTAGTTTGTTGTAATGTTTTGAATATAGAAAAATCTGAATATTTCTTGCAGTCTTGTGGAGAACAGGTACTACACAATATGGTAGTGGTACTACACATTGAGAACTGGTACTACACACTGTTTAGGGAGGAACTAGATGCCCATGGAGGTGCCCACTTTACAGAACTGGAGGTAAACAAATTCAGAGTAAAAGACCACGGTGCTCTGGGTGGAGATATCTGTTGCCATAGGGCTCGCCTCTTCTTTCCTGTGCACCAGCTCCCTATCTCTGTATCATGGAATGCTGTACGTGAGTCATCCCTGCATGGGTGTGCTCCTTGCAGATTGTTGTGGTGACCCCCAAGAACCTGTCTCCCGTGGGTACATTTTATTTTTAGAGCAGCCAAAAGCGCTGTAGTCACTGCCAAGCATAAATAAAACATGTTTTGAAATGTGATTTGGGATGAGATACAGGGGGTTTCGCTAGCTTGGAGAAAGATAGGTCTTCTACTTCCCCATTATCACAGAGTCAGAGAGCGCGCTTTTAAATGCAGATTTGAAAGTCAGTCTGGAGGCTTGTGGCTTTTACGGTTGTACCGCAGCCACAACCCACAGAAACTAAACTGACCGTGGAGAGTACTGGTAACAAGCGATCCCATGCACAGCTGCATGCCTCAGAAGAATCGTAAAGCAGCAATTTGAGTTTAGAATAGAGTACTGCGATGTCTGAACAGCGCAGGAGCTACAGCTACAGCCACCCCTCTGATTCTCCTGGAAAGGAATAATATTCTCTCTAGCTGAACTGGATGAGGACTTATTCACAAGTTCTTGAAGATCAGGTGGCCTTCAACACTATTCTTTTTATCTTCCTTGGTTCAGTATCTGTAAAATAGGGACAGTAATTCTCTCTTCCTACAGATTTTGTGTGATCAAATTTTAATGTCTTCAGTGATCTACATGTCAACTATCCGAATAAGGCTTTGATCTTGTTTGAAACCTGTTGGCAATACGGTAACTTCAAACATCATTGTGTCAAGCCTACTGGTTTGTAAACGATTCTATGAGAAATTGTTAATCAATGCTCTAGACAGACACAATCCCGTGGGCAATCCAGTGTCCAGTGACTTAGGGGGGTCTCAACCTTAGACTAGCAAAACCCACAAGTTTGTAGTACTAATATCAAACAAAGCAAAACTAAAATTAGGAGAAGGTAAGTAAGAAGTAAATTACACCACGGATGTTATTGTTGTGCAGTCCTAAACTTGGCAACCAGCAGTGCTTGAATACAAGTCTACTCCAAATATTTCAAATCAATAAAATCACGGTGCTTAAAGTTTCAGTGTATAAACAGTTAGTATTCATAATACTCAGTTATGAACAGAGAATAAGATCAGTTACTCATTTGAGAAAATTCACTTTCGTTTCAAAGAAATCACATACTTAAAGCTCAGTTAGACATTTGTAGAATTAGAGTTTGGGGTGTAATTACAAATTTGGAACAAAAGTTAAAGATATTTTTCAATAATTGTTTTGCTCAATATTTATCCTACTTTACTAAGAAATTATTTTTTAATCCAATTACTACCTAATAGGTATTACAGAAGCAATAATCCCTCAGAAGAAGAAACTCTAAAATACTCAACAGTTTCTTTAAACTGGAGTTCAGAAGAATACCATTCCACACTGTGCGTTGACACGCCTTCAGTTAACTACTACATAATGTTACATATACAGTCATCTTCTAAAAAAAAATTCTCTCTAAAAAAAAAAAAAGTGAGCATTTTTGTATGTTGAAGTTGGCACATGGTTTACATCTCTTGGGAGAATATTTGTTCCATCTTATTAGTCACGCTTTCCCAACGGAGGTTAAAGTTCCTAGAATCTAAGCAATAGACAGGGTTACACTTTCAATCCTGATTGTTACCTTTTTCCTTAGCACTGACCTGCTGATGAACTCTGGGTCAACAGAGGTGGAAAAAAAGATGTTAGTTGTGAGAAAAGCAACTGAACCATAGAAGGATCCATTGATAAACATATTCAGTGAGCGATGTTCTGTGTGTATGTGAGCACGTGCTTGCACACCACCAAACGTAAAATTCAACAGTGAGACGAGAACTGGGTTTTGAGTTATGTTGAACTTTTGTTTATTTATTTACAAAGTACTTTAGCTGTTCAGGTTGTATAGCTAACCTTCAAGTTGTGACCTGAACATAAACTGTTATTTTTGCTGGCGGATATGTGAATAACAGACTTTCCACATCAGCACTGCTTTTCTGTTTACAAGAAAGCAAGAGCTTTCAAAGAGCTTTTACAAGTGGTCGTATCTCTGTGGTACGTACGTCCCAGGTCCCCTGCAGAGCAGATTTGCCATCTCTAGCCACGATACGTAAGCAAGCCTCTTTCCATCGCAGAGTGTTAAACTTCTCCACTCTTCTGAATCAATCTTCTCTCCCATGGTTTCTTTCACATCACACCCCTTGTGTCCTCACTCCCGTTCCTCCAACATCTCTGGGCCCTTTTCATCACTAGCATCTTTAGGCTGAGTAGCGTTAACAGTCATTCAGAAAACTGTGTTAACAGCATCAGGTAGATAAATGTAGCTGATGGATTTCAGGTAAGATTCCACTCTCTTTTAATAAAAAAAAAAATAAAAAAAAATGAACCACTCTTAAATTAGTTTTCCTGAGAAGTCTTAGAAGTTTTGGTTTCGTGTTGGAGTTCTCTTCATCTATACTCATGGCAAAAGGATAGATGTCATGATCGTTTAGTGGAATCAGAGCAGTTGTGGTGCTGGCTCAGCAGAAGAATGTAATTGTCAACATAGAAAATGGAAGAAGTATATTCTGTTACAGTTTTCCTGTAGTTAGCATTTGTTAGGTATAAATGGAGTTCATTATAGCAAGATAAAATTTAGAACCTATTTAACCAGGATGAAATACAGAATACTTTTGCTTTTACTGCAAAAATATGGGGAATAGCAATGTGTCACTTTCTGGAAGGCAAATGACTGTCTGCTCCCACACTCCTTGTTGCAATGAATGGCCACTGAGGCATTGACTAAACTGAAGAAATGTCTCTGCTCTACACTGAAAAGGTCAAGTCAAAAACTAGCAAGTTTGTTATCAGCGACAGGCTCTCATAGATACAGTACAAAAGGTTCCCATGGCTCAAAAAATCTGTCACGACTTCCTGTGTGACCTTGGCCAAGTAACTTCATTTTTATTTGTCTCTGTTACCTTTAATACAATTACAGGAGACTGAATATTCTCTTCAAGCCTAGCACTCTTCATTATTTTTACTGAGAAATGATAGAGGTGTCAGTAAGATGGTGCTGAGCACTCCAGTAGCTGCTTAAATTCAAACACTTCTCCACTTCTTGGGGAAGAACATCAAAGAATAGAAATTGTAATGAAATGATTTTTCAGATATTTTTATAGAATATAATTAGTATTGTAAAGACAATTCCTCATCTTTTTTCCTATATCTAAGAATATGTGAAACAGACTAAATCTAATCTCTTTTTTACTTCTTTTGTCAAGCCTTATATTTTGTGACTGTGTATTCAGTGATCAGTTCTTACTCTGCTGTTCTAAGACTATCGCCTATATTTGCATTAATTGAGATGGATAATTGAAGCAGTAATACTGTCAGTCTCGGATTCAGCAGGGCAGTCTCTTCTCAGAAATAATGTGACAGTTGCTGGCTTTGCATTGGGATTGGCCACAAGCCTCCACTTGTGGTATAATCGTTGAAAAAATATTTTAATATTGCGAGGAGCAGAACTGCCGTGGAGCTCAGCCTTAACCTTTGAGAAGTGTTTACCTATGGATGTGTTAAACGCATCGCAGTAGGGTAGCTGTGCACTGGGAGGAGATGGACATAAAGTCAGATCCCAAACTGCAGAATAAAGACGAGTTTGCTCAGGAAACATGCATGTCCCTGAAGCGAGGACGTTGTAACGCTGTCACTGATGGCCTGCCTTTCCCCATGGTGTTACTCCTCCACAGAATCTAATTTTGACAGAACAGAAAAAAACATTTTGGGCTAAGCACTGCATTACCTTAGCTGGACGATGATGTGCGTAACACCGCTTTACTCATTCCAAAATAGTTGGAGTAAATAAGTTATTTCTGGTCATTTAAATTGCAGCTTTTGCTACAGTTGTGCTTATGAGAATCGTCTTTGTGGTACATGTTCTAAGTGGTCGAATATTGCACAGGTGTGCTGCCCAGTTCAGCCTTTAAGAGCTGGCTTACGGTTACTCAGCTGGGGCTGTTCTGGCAGATGGTGGTTGCTCTATCTACTGCTCTTCACACAAAAGGTCCTTTCCAGAATCACAGAATTCTGGAAAGGACCTTTTCTGGCCATATCAGCACAGCTGTAAACAGCAGAGGTGCTTCAGCTGCAGTTCCTGGATTAAAAGAACGTGAATGTCCCTCAGCTCTGGACTTCTCATCCTCCCCAAACCTCCTCAGTTTGTAACAGCCACTAAAACCCATTGAGCCATATCCTTCTCATCGTTTGTTTTCCTGCCTGTGAGGAAATGGAGAAGTTCTTAAAGATCCTCCATGTGTTTTGAGCTCGTACATCACCTGTTGTTAGTGCGGGTGTGCCCATTACATGCTGCAAGGTGCTGGGAGCCTTTTGCAGTTGTGTGTGTATGATTTGTCCAGAAACAAGGGATAAGAAAGAGATAATTGCTTTAAGAAAGAGATAATTGCTTTAATGGGTGCATTGGCAACTATAAATAAATGGGCAGCTTTACTGAAGGAAGGGAAGAGAATCAAATTAACTTGAGACTGCAGAGGATTATTCAGAAACAAGTGAAGAGCAGAGGCTGTATCTCTTTAGCTACTACACTACTTCTCTGTGCCTGTGGTACCATTCTGCTGATAGCACCATGTTTGCAGGCTTATGTAAATACTAGCTACTGTCATGATCTTTAAGGTCGCTTCCAACCCTGACAATTCTATGATTTTGTGATTGGATGGCTATTATTCCATGTTAGGAGGGTGGAAATAATAGAATAATAAAAAAAAATTGTTGTGGATATACCAGACAGTAATGCTCATTTATAGATACTAAACAGCAATGGATGGCTTTGTAGTGAGAGGACCTGGACATGTTGTGGGGCGATTTGCTGCCTCATGGTGTTTTATAAGTATATATAGGCAGGGAGGGATATATATAGATATATATGGAGGGATATATAGATATAGATATAGATATAGATATAGATATAGATATAGGCAGTAGTGTTGGGGTTTTTGCTTGCTACGGATAACTGGTGAACTGGTGTATGGAAGCATCTCGGTGACTGTTTAATGACAACTTGGTGCTGCTTATATATAATCCCTCCCCCACCCACGACAAACCTTTTCCCAGTTGGGGCTGGAGGAAATGAGTAATGCTTAACCCATTTGTGTGATCAATTCACTTAAGCAGCTACTGTGAAATGTTAATCACAACTTTAATTTGTACTGCATTAGCATTTTGATTAACTTGTAGGCTTGCTAGCACACTTGAAGCACTTTTACTCATAGTTACAGCTCGGAAATGACTTTTTGATTAATTAAGTTTGTTAGACAGCAGCTGAGCTTCCTGAATGCTAACCTTATGGGGCTAAAAGTTCAGGAGAAAGTTACTGGGAATAACTGTTGCTGTTGAAAAGGATTCTTGTGAATGCACTCAAAAATTCTTAATTATTGACAAAATATTTCATTACTACTTTGAAACTGACTAAACTCTAAAGAGGGCAGATTTGTTATGAGAAAGATGTTGTATCTTTTTCGTGGGTTTGGTAGATTCATGCAAAATTTGGAAAAAATGCCACCATCAAGACATTGTTCATGTTAGGAAACTGCAATTTCTTGCCAAGATTTTTATCAAATACATTTTATTGTATTTACAGTTCACTAGCATAGTAGAGAATATCAATTTATTAATTAATAATTTGAAAACATATTGCATATTGGGACTCAACAAACTCTAAACCTTTGGGTTATGCCCTACTAAGTTTACATTGCTGGTATCACATTCCATAGCTGCTTTTATCACTGTAATACTATTAAAAAAAGAAAAATGTCAGTAAGAACCCAAGGGTTGCACTCAAAAAATGTAGGCGGTCAGTGATTTGTCCTTTCCCTGGTTCTGATCTTACTAATAATGTTACTATGGAAGCTAAAGGATGAATACAGGGATGGGAATCTTACAAAGCAGCTAGGAAGGCTGTAATTTGCATACATCAGTGAGACCTTTATGGCGATGGGAGATTGAAGAATTAATCTCTCATAGGGGGTAGCAGAGCATATGGAAGAGGGAGCTGAATATGCTTGTAAAAAAAGACGAAAGGAAGGGGGATGCAGAGGGCAATATAAAAGGAGTGCCTCCTGAATGGGATTAATTACATCTTATTCACTGTATCTCTGACATACAAACAGGGGGAGTAGGGGTAGTGTGTAGGCTGAAACTATACAGTTGTATGAGTCTGATTTAACTGATCTGAAAGAGCTCCTCCCCAAATTAATACCTCTCTAAAAAGCAATCTTGGACTAGGTATCCAAAGTGCAAGGGTTTTGTAGGTACCTGTTTTACCAATATGTAACACAGAAAAGGTAGTGACCATAAAACCCTCTGTAAGACTTCTTCAAATAAATTCCAACTTTTCCAGTCAGTTGTTGTTTCTGAAGCATCGTAATCATGATTTATATAAAAACATGAAACTTATAGTATGTGGCATGCTTTAACATCTGGAAAAATATTTTACTTGTATTAGTATGATCTCAAGTCACATGTGGATTATAATATAATATTACATATTGGAAGGCTTCCTACACTAGAGGCATATGCAAAAAAAAGACTTATTCTGAATTCATAGGTTTCAGGAAAATTGGTAAAATGCATACATGTTTGCATATTATTCTCCATAAATATTTGTCATATAAACTCCCTACTTCTAAACAGCTGCAGTTAGGCACCATTCTAATGATTTTAATAGATCTATGGATTTAAACTCGTATTTCTAACCGAAGTCTAGACAACAGAACTTTAAAATTAGCGCATACCAAAGACAAGAGTAGGGATATTTTGATTACTTGATACTGGCATACTATGCACAATAGATGATTTAGATACAAAAATAGGTACAAAACCAACCAGCCTTAACTCTGCTCTTTGAGGGAATTGTGCAGTAACAGTTTGAAATGTTTTAGTCTTACACAGTTTATTTCTTTTAAATGCCTGCTTCCTTCCTCAAGGCATCACTGCAGAGTAAGACTTGTATTTGCTTGGCTGAGGATGTGTTGGATTTACATTACATAAACTTTCAAGTCTAAGGTGAAAGTCGTTCTTCATGGAGGGCTGCATATATTGTTGTGCCAACCTTCAATTTCCCAAATGAGGGCACTCAAGAAAGTGTCATAGTCTATGAAGCACTGATACAAAAAAAATAAAATTAATCATAGAATCGTAGAATGTGTTGGGCTGGAAGGGACCTTTAAAGGTCATCTAGTCCAACCCCTCTGCAGTGAGCAGGGACATCTTGAACTAGATCAGGTTGCTCAGATCCTCATCAAGCCTGACCTTGAATGCCTCCAGGGATGGAGCCTCCACCACCTCTCTGGGTAACCTGTGCCAGTGTTGCACCACCCTCATAGTAGAGAACCTCTCCTGATGTCTAGTCTAAATCTACCCTGCTCTAATTTAAAATCATTGCCCCTTGTCCTGGCACTACACAGCCTTATAAGCAGTCCCTACACAGCTTTCCTGTAGGCCCCCTTCAGGTACTGGAAGACTGCTATAAGGAGCCTTCTGTTCTCCAGGCTGAACAACCCCAACTCTCTTGAGTCCTCGTACCAAAATTGCTCCAACCCTTTGATCATTTTTTGATAACCTTTTAAGAGTGGATAACTTTGAGCCACGTAACTCACCCTGCATACTCCTGAAGTCCAAGTCCCCATCCACTAAGTCATTACCACCAGTGGCATCACTGTAGGCAGTCACCTTTTAGCTGAGTAATCACTGATGTAATTCTCAGCTGGAATGGCACTTCTTACATTAGCTTGGTCTCCTTAACTAGCCTCTGTATCCAGAGCAGTTATCATTGTTCATTTAGCTTTGTTGCCACTTCCCTTAAGTGTAATTTAGCTGTGAAATATTGACATTTATATGCCCTATGTTTACAATTATGTTTGTATGTAGTATTTCAGTAGAAATGCTTAGTATATGCAGAGTTATATGACAGGTGACTTCAACAGAAGAAGAAATTATTCCAAGCAGTATGCAGTCTCTGTTAATAAGATGCAAGCTGTTTCATTTTAACACTTCAATAACTCATCTTAGAGGAAAAAGCTATTTAAGTCATTTGAGTGGATCAGAAATTCTGCTGTTTGTACAGTCTCTGTTCCCCTGCCACCTACCCAGTCATACAAGAGTGATCCAGAATATCAGGCTTTCAAATGAAGGATGTGAAAGTAATACCAAAACACTGTTAAAACTTTGTAAAAAAGTTCCTAAAATAAAAGATTTTGTAGTCAGGATATTTCAGTTGCTAGACAAATCTCTTAAATAGGTGGGAGGCAATGGGCAATGGGTGGAAGCTGGAACATAAGAGGTTCCATAAAAATATGAGGAAAAACTTTTTTACTGTGAGGGTGACCGAGCACTGGAACAGGCTGCCCAGGGAGGTTGTGGAATTTTCTTCTTTGGAGACATTCCAAACCCGCGTGGACCTATTCCTGTACGCTCTGCTGTAGGTGATCCTGCTCTGGCAGGGGGGGCTGGACTAGATGATCTTTGAGGTCCCTTCCAACCTCTAACATTCTGTGAGGCGAGTGGGGCAGATATGTTCATTATGAAACAATCTGATAACTGTTAAAATTTTGAGCATATATTCAGAGTGCTTAAAAACACCAGAGAAAAGCAGCGTTTTGCTATCAGTGAGTGTGCCACACACTCACCTCTCCCACATCCTGCCTCCGTCTTTGCTTCCCTCAAGCTAGAGAATTATAAACCATTATCTGAATTCCAAGCATCAGTAGTAACTTTGGCTGGAAAGAGACAGACTGTTAAATCTCAGCTTCACATTAGACCAGAAAGGTACTATTTGATCAGCTTATATAAATCAGAACCTAAGGATAACCAACAACTGCTCCTGAAAATTAAGAAATGGAAACCTAATAATAGAAGCTGAAGTTTTCGTATTAGTGCACTCCTGGAATAAAGAAAGAAATAGCAAGATTTTTATCCAAACATATTGACCTTCAGTTCTGAATACCATCAAAACAATTATTTGGCCATACTTGACATAACCTACATCAATCAGTTATTAAAGGTAAGCATTTTTGTCTACTCCTGCCATGGTTTATAGCTTGCTGCTTCCCATGTCGGTACGAGCCAAACTATTTTTGATAATGACAGAAAAAAGGCTGAAGGATACATGACTAATTGCTATCATTACTTTGTGATTGTCCAACTATGACACCTGAAAGGCTTAACAGCTGACACTTGATTCTTTCATTAAAACCACCTTAGCACAGGGCTTTGCTTTTATTCTCTTAAATGCAAGAGGCCCAAATAAGACAATGGTAAACGTATTTTTCATTAGAAAAAGCAGTATTTCCCTTGACTCTATTTACCACATCTTTTCTACTTTAGCTTAAAAAGTGGTGGGCTTAGGGTTTCGAGTTTTGTCATCTTGTTGGCTTACAAAAAAAATTTTTGTAAATTTTTGCCCTAAGTAAAAGCATTGATTGTTTCACTTCTCGCAATCACTGTCCTCTGCCCTTTTTTCTCTGTGATGAAATTACCCTGTGTCAGCATGAAATTCTGAGGCTAAGAAGGCAGATAACCAATTTTTGCCATTTCTCAGTTTAGAATAATATTTTTAATCTGTTCCAATCGTATCAAGTATAAGATACTTAGAAATTTCTTACTTCTTTACCAGATGTTAAAGTTAAAAAGCTACAAATTTCTAGAAAATGATACTGTTTCATACTTAAGCACAACAAAGCAAACACTAGCAACTGGAGAAACTACAGAGACTAAATGTTATTCTTCAGGTAACATAAATACTAAGTATTTACCTTTTTGTCTTTTATATTATTTCCTTTACTTAGCTGCTACGTTTTGTATGGCTAATTTGGAGATAGGGGAATGACTCAATTTGTTACCTTGAGTATTTATAGGAATTTCAATAAACATGTAAGTATCAAGCATCTGTGTGTTTCACACTTAGTGGAAAATGAAACATGTGCAGGTTTCCAAGGCAGCAGATTAAACAAGCCAACTTTACCATTGTTCTGACTTTTTTCACAATGTCACTGTCTTGGATTTCACATCCAGATAGAGATGCTGTGAATAAATTCTATGGGTGAAGAAGCAGAAAATAAGGAGGAAAAGAGGATTTGCCATGTGGATTCATTATAACAATGTGGAACACAGAGTCTCACACACACAGGCTTTCCTTACTCCCTACGGGATATCTATCTGTAGGCCTCTATCAATTTCTAGGAGATTTTCTATGTGAAAGGATCCTCCAGTTAATTTCAGTGTATAGCTTGGTTTAGATTTATCTTTCTCTTACGTCTTCCCTCTTCCTTTCCCCTTTTCAAACCTCTGTTAAAAGGGGTGGGGGTAGGGGAATAGATTTAAAAAAAAAAAAGAAGAAGAAGAAGAGAGAGAGGAAACAATGAAAACAGTGTTTTATATATATATATCCTCAGAAGCATTTTATGAAAATGCCACTGCTTCAGGCTGACTAAAACTCCAACTTACTGTATTCTCCTTGCTGCTTGTGGAAAAGAGGGTATCTATGTACCCAATATTCTCCACATACACGTAGCAGTCTCATCGTGGAGAAACATGGTGTTTCAGGCTGTGTTAGGATAGCAGAAAGGAAGGAACAAGAATGAATCAGGTAGTAGAGACTAGGAGAGAGATACCACACTGTCTCAGCAACATGCTCAGAGGTACGGACTGTACCGTATGTGTAGGCTTCAAAATATTTTCAAATGTGGAAGTGGGTAAAGAGGGACTCGCCCCATAAGTTTAAAAGGCAGACTTCACTCTGAGACATGCTCAGGGCAATTCTCTCTTTATCTCCTAAAAATCACGTGAACCAACACATAAATCTACAGACCCTGAAGCTGCTCCTTTCAAATATGGTTTCTAACATGATTTTATTTTCTATTCAGGAAAAATAATCAAACCTGGAAATTGCCTTCACAAGCCAAGTGAAAAGACAGAAAAAGACAACCATTTACATTGTGCTGTGAGGTTCTGTTTCTAGGGTCGCTAGGAATGTTGTTAGAGTGTTTCAGGGTGCTATGGCTCTTCCTTCAAAAATGACAAGTTCAGTGTTAAATCCAGATCTTTATTAGCTGAAAGGCACTTTGTCCACAATTCATGAGGAATGAGATGACATTTGTGTAATACAGGGTAACACTTTAAATATTTTTTCTAGGTGTCACTGATCTTATCACCTCGATCTGGAATAAAACCTGTTGAAATTGCATTGTAAACTGCTAAAATAAACTGTGTGGCTGGCCAGGACTGAAACTAACTTGTGTCTTTAAACTCAGTATTTCTCCAGAATCAGTGTAATTTAATTGAAATAGCTCTGCATGTGTAAACAACTCCTTTGTTTAAAGAAGATTTCACTGTTTAGTTTGCCTTAAGTAAATGCTGCCTTTTGTTTGTCTGTAAAACATTTGATTAAATGTAAAGACTCACATAGACAGCTTCTCCTCATTACACTAGTGGCTGGAAAATAGGTTAAAGTGATGCAGGTATCTGCTGTCTAAGGAAATATCAAACATACATAATTTGTCTTTAAAAGAAAAACCCATGGAAACATCTTAAGCCTAGTCCTAAAATCAATCTGCAACTCTCCTAATACCACAAAGATGGTATTTAAAGAAGTGCTAAAACTGTTCAAAATACCAGACTTTTCTCTTGCTTTCTTAAAAACCATTTTCTAGTATTTTAATCAAACTCCAGATTTCCTGCCTGGCAAATCACTTTTAAATACGTGACTTTCTACTGGATTGGAGTGGCATAATATGAGGATCCACACTTTTATTGTGTTCGTAATGGTATTAAATAACAAAATAAGCAAGACAACATTACAGCTAATTTTCTTCACCAGATGAAATGCTTCTATAAATCGTAATACTTGTTTTAATGTACTCTAGACAGGATGAAAAGTATACTATGTATTCAAACAACTGCGTTTACTGTTTTAAAGAAATATAAAGGTGAAACCAAAAGCTCATGTTTGGTGCTTTCTCATTTGGAAGACCTCTTAAATTCTCTTTCAGACTAACCAAACAGAATTTAAGTCCAGTCAGGAAAAAAGCAAGCGTAACAATTTTGTCATGTCAGTAGGGCCACTCACAGTGCACAATCCTGAATGAATTTTGCAGGTTTAAATCTTTATGCTAGTGATACGTACCGCATACGTTTTACTTGTGTCGAAAAGACAGTAAGTAGAAATTTAACAGAAACTCACGAGATGTGGGAGGCGGGATGATCGTTAACACTTTAAAGTGTGATGCAGAGCTGGGTGGGGGGTTTTTGTTTGCTTGGGTTTTTTTATGTCCTTTGGGAAAGCTTTTCAGATTCAGGGTAGAGATGCCAAAGGAGAGAGAGCCAAGCATCCCTCATCCTCAAGACAGTCAACTGTTTACAATGCAAAGGGTGAAATCCATGTTATTTCTGATGGCTCTTATTCACCCTAGGTAAACTATTAGCTAATTCGTAGTCTTTCTGCAAGATTTCAAGTTAGGCGTCAGTGTTGAACAAAACCTCAAAATGCTCATTAAGACAAATTCTAGGAGTTTTATCTAGTCCAATTCAGAAGGTTTTCTAAGTCCTTCAGCTAAAATAGGCATAACTGCTAGTGGTAAGTGTCATTAGTATTAATTTTTGAACCACTGTAAATATGTTGTTCATAAATAGCTCAAAGATTTTTCAATAATTATGCAATTCTGGCAAAGCTCTCATGTCAAAATATAAACCAGTACTGCAATTAATTGTAATTTTTTCCTTTACAGTAAACTTTGGAATTTATTCCTTTCATTCTGAGTCAGATCATGTAAAAGAGAGGTTATTTGTAAGGAGAAGATCCCACCTTCTGCTCTCACTGCAAAAAAAACAGTGTAAATTATCTTTTGATGAGTAGGAGTTGATGATGATGCAGGATTTAATCCAAAAGGTGCCTACTACCATCAGTAGAGATTGAAGTAGACTCCAGTGTTGAAGGCCTAGGAATTCCTGTATGTTAAACCTTTAAATAAATGCTTTTTACTTGTACGAACCAGGTACACAATTACACTTGTGTTCTCTTTTTATATATGTATATGTCTCCTTCGATTAGGCAATGCTGGATGTTGCAGCACATCACGGCTGGCTGGTGACTGCGCTGAATATAACCAACCTGGTGCAGATGGTGGTTCAGGGTAGATGGATACATGACTCTTCCCTGCTGACTTTGCCCAATGTAGAGCTACACCACCTTTACCTTTTTCGGTATGTAATTCTTCTGAGCATCTGCAGGTTTGCAATTTCATTCCACTTCTCACTGCTGACTGATTGCGTTTGAATGTCATCGTTGTGCCTGAGAATGTTCGTTAATGCACCAGAAGCAGAACTCATTCTTTCACAGTGATGCTTTTCCAAATGGAGTTCCTGTTTTCAATATTCATTGATTAATTAACCTCCACAGATTATTTTTGGGAATCATTATTCCAGACAAGTTAACAAGAGGTCACTGGAAGGGTTCCAAGTCCTAACAAATCTAACTCTTTATTTTAATCCATTATAAAAATACAATGTTATTAAAATACATCAGTATCCATCTTAATATCATAGATATTACTAAGCTCTGTGAATGCCTAGATGATGCAGCAGTTAATGCTACCCAAAAATAAACGACCAGCACTTAATAACTGAAACCGGTATCAAGTTTTGCCACCAAAACAACTAAAATCAAATGTTTGCTTTCCCTCCCTGGACATATGTTTTGCCGTCTGTATCAGGAAGTGGAGCCAAGGCAAGAGGAAGAGCGTGCCTGGAGGTTACCAAGGACCTATCGAGTGTCTTCCCGAACTAATGGCTGCCTGTGAAGGAAAAGAGAATGTTTTTGCTTCCATTCTAGACAGTGAATTGCAGACAGCGCACATTTCACAGGTAACACTTTCCATCTGTGGTCATTATCAGTGTGATGGGGAAGGAAGAGTAGCTGGGAAAGGAAATACTCCCTTGACTTCCCTTCAGCAAATACCATGTGATGTTCTGTAGAAAGTGCAACACGTTCATTGCTCTAATTCAAAGGTACTGCTGGCTTTGCAAAGGTTCTTCTGTGCCTGTTTTCTTAATGTTATTTTCACTTATTCCCTGCTAACCAGTAGCAGTCTGGTTTATGGCTGATATTAGCACATCTCACTGCACTAAAGATGCTTCTCTAGGTTATTCCGTCTGCTGAGTGTTATCCACCTTTTCACAGCCAGCTACTCACTAGGAGTAGGCGCGTTGCAAATGTCGTCGTAGCTGGTTTCTGAGGTGGTCTGTCAAACACCATTTTTTCTGAGAATACCCTTAGTAAAAAATCCAGCGCTTGTTTTCTGTTTGAAACAGACAAAAAAAAAACCAGATAAAAATTTCGCACTTCGCAGGGCAAAGGAAAAAAAAAAAACAGTCTTCCAAAATACTGAGGCTGCTAGAGTCTTATTTTCAGTTTGATTTTCAAGCTATTCCCAGCAAAGGACAGCTGTATTCCGTAGTATTCATCACAAGCTCAGTCTGTTGATTTCAAATAAATGTACGAAAGATGAAAACTTCAAAAGCTATACTTCAAATGTGGAGGTTTTATTTGAATATTTAAAAGGACAGCAATATGTCCTGTGTTTGACTGTTCAGCTTCAGTTAAACCTTTTACTGGTATGCAGACACGAAAAAAAGTACTTAAATGTCTATAACAGACATCTGCATTTGTAACTAAATTAACATCAAAATTTTGAATTAAGAAAATGTATTGACATCAAAACAAGGCTTCCTTTTACAACGTTTCTAACATAATACACATTGATTTCAGTCCAACTTTTAGATGCGATAAAAAATTAGAACATTGTTATAATTAGTTCAGGGAGAACTCAGAAGTAAACTTACTTAATTTATTTGCATAAATTGCCATTCTGTTATCTTTAAAAGCAAATGCAAATTGGCTCTGTCTGATATGATGATGGTTATTTGGCTCAAAAGTGCTTCAATTTGCGTAGCAATCTGGTGTCGTCTCTGCAGTGAGGCGATCCCAGGTAACATACAAATCCTGAATTATTCCAGAAATTAGTATGTTTAAAGCATCAATTTAAGTGCTAATTGCAGTAGTAATGAGAAAAAGCAGTACTACTGTGAGATTTGCATCTACTGCCCCATCAGTATGCCTGGAACGGCTACTGACTGGCAGAGGATTTGGCTGCTAATTAAATAATTGTATGCATGGCAGTGTTCTCGTCTGATTCAATAGATGAAGATTAATCCTCAGATAAATATGTTTGGCTGGTATTGAAATGTCTTAGCAGTTTCTTCAAAAATAGCTTGTGTATGTGGTGCGTATGTTCACACTGTAAATGACTCTACGCCTCTATATGTCTGTTTGTAAACACAGATGCATATTAGGAGGAAAAACAAAACATCTTGGCATCACATAAGGATAAATCCTTCATTTCCATGAGTTGGGAATGGCTGTACTGGGTATATCAAAGCCATGACTGTAATACGCAGGTCATTGCAAATGTGAAACCTTTATACCGATATTTTATATTCTTTACAGCATTTTTCATAGGAAAAAAAAAACCAAACAAACACTGTTGTAGTGCCTTGCACAAAATTAACATTCATATTGAGGCTGTCTGTTCAGTGTCTTCCCATGTAAAGTCTTTCAGTGCACGCTTAGGCAGGGGCCAACCAAACCAAAAAAATCTTCAGTAAAGGATGCATCTTCATATTTTCTATAATGAAAGAATATAAGATTACAGTGTTTAAACCTAGCATTCTGGCACCAGGCCTGACCAAAGTCAAATAAAGTGTTAAGTACACCACTAAATTAACAAAAACGTTATTTTCCTTAGAAACCTCTTATTTCTCACTCACAACGTATTGAACGGACATCTTAAACCTGTTACTGGGATGAAACTGGTAAAAACAGCTTGAGCTTTACATAACTTTGAGGCAGACTGGAAAAGGAAGAAATTTCACATTTGGAAAGGAGAAAATGTCCTTTAAGCAGATTGGTAATTAATTTTTAAATAGCAGCTCTTGAAGCTGCTCATGGATTTTGGAATATTAGGCTAGATCCTGGGGAGGCACATTATTGGCAAAAATGCTAATGTTGTTATCGAAGGCTCGTGAAGAATTTCTCATGTGATTATGATTTGAATCTATGGGTTTGATAGGTAAATGTATATAGTATATATGTACATGCACACATTACCCATCTTGATATGTTTAAAAGGAGATAAGATGTGCTCATGTCATCCTATACAGCAAAAAAAAAACCCAGTAAATTGTCAAGAAACACCTAAGTGATGTGGGAGCATGAGTTTAATTTTCCAAAAGTTAGTTATAATCCTAAACCTCATTGAAAGTCAGTGGGGCTTTAAAAAAGGACAGCCTAAATTCAAAAACTATTTAGACTATAACTCTGATCTTTGGCCTAAGTTCCAAGGTTTTTTCAGTGATTCATTATGAATCAAATTTCTTTAGCAAATCCCTGCTGTCATCTTAGCTGTTTTCACTCTGGAAGTATCTGTGTTCCTATATCTTTTGTTCATTTTCAGCTGCTATTACTTGATTTTTAACCTCAGTAAGAAAAGCATTTCTTCATTTTCTCCATGTTGCATGGATGATGAAAAGGCAGCCTGCTGTCCATACTGTACCAATGATCAAGCAGTGCTAACTTTGCCTTTAATTTTGAAATACTCAAGGCCTGGAGGATGACATATTACAACTACTTTCTTATCTAATTAGAAAGTTATTGGGAGTTACTTTGGTTTCTTTGCACTGTAAAAAGCTACATGAGAACATGAGAGCTTTTGACAGGTAGAATACATGGGGGTCGTATGGTATAAACCAGATCAAATCGGAGGCTGGAACAGAGCGACAGGCAACGCCACTGAAGGAGTTCACATATTACGATCTCTGCTGAAATTAAACTGTGTTCTAATGTAATTGTAGCACGTCTTGCCCTCTGCAATAGCACACTTAAAAGTTTTCCAGGTACATGTTATCTTAAGTGTAACCGAAGGGGTGACCACCAGGTTGGTGTATATTAGGGTGCCTCTGCTGAACACAGCAGCACTGGTTCGGTGCACGGAGAGCCTCACGCAGTGGGGCTGTACAGTTCCTACAGAAAGCTTCGTCTTAACAACCTTTACATTAGACATAAAATAATTTGCCGGTTAAGGTGTTACTACTCAAATTGTCTCATCCAACGTGATCTGCTGGAGGTCATTTAGTAGTGCCTCGTGAGGTAAATGCAGCAAAATCCTGGCAACAACTGATCCATTAAGAATGTCCGTGGTGTTTTATCTCCTTCTTCAAGGTGCTGCCTTTTTTCCCCCCTTTTCACTTTCACAGCTGGGACAAAGAGGGATATCTTTTCCCCTGTCGTTCTAGTTGGGTTTTTTCTGTTACAGTTTTTCTGCCCTTTCTCAGCTAAGCCACTGTTAAGAACATCAGTGCAATTCATCAGTGTCCCTCGCTTTTACGCTGCTCTTCCTGAGCGCTCACAGCTGGCCCTCCCTACCTTCTCCATTGAACAGGCACAGCTGCTCAGGCAGCACACAGACGAGTGGAGAGAGAGATTAGTTTTCAGCCTAAATCAGTTTTCTTATTTAGTTCAGCCAGGCTCTGGTAATGCAGCCATTTTAATCCGACATAAGTCCACGCTGCAGCCAAAATGGGCAGTCCTGCCCTCCCCGTGCCATTTTCACCTCTCCTGACCTGGTTCACGGCACAGCTGCACAAACGCCGCGGCTGGTTCGGGCAAGGAGGTGGGAACGAGCATCTGGGGAGGAGGGGAGGAGGGGAGGAGGGATCGCATCAGCCTTCTCAGTCCAAATGGCCTCCAGCCAAATGGCTACGTGAATGCTCGTGCCAGCAGGGGTGGAGGCTGGAGCACTTCTTTCAGTGCCGCTGAAGGTTCATGCTTATTTAGAGTACTCACAGGATTAGAGAATATGCTTCCACAATCAGCTTTAAGCTGATCTAAGGTCACGCTGTCACTAAAATGATTAGCAGGCTGATCCACCGAGCTGCGCAGGCACAGCGCGGTCATGCCAACGTACCGGGGATGGAGAGGGGGCCGGTGGCAAGGGCTGGTGCCAAGGGTGTTGGCAAGAAGCACGGCACCACCTTTTCCTGCGGCAGTGCTACCTTACATCTGCCTACCCTGGCTGCTGCATCCCTAATTACGTATTAACGTACACCACGACTGACAGTAGGAACCATGGCAATGATGTCTCCAAAAAGCAAACTGAGCTTTTATGAGGGCTCTGCAGCTTCTAGCACAGAAAAAGTAATCAGAGACACATCCAGCACGATCTAAATGAAAATGGATTTTGGTGAAACACAAGATGGTCAACCAATACATGAAAAATAAAATAGCATCTTTTTGCAGATAAAACTTTTCTGTTCCATGCCTGTATTGCCCATGTGACTATGCCTACCCTCTTTATTCCCACGAGTTTCCATGTTGACATCTGCTGCCTCTCTCCCAAGATCAATATTCTTCCTTCTCTTTCCCACCCTGTAGCTTTTCATAAGTGTTGTTTGAGAATGTGGGTAAAGTGCTGATTCTGGTTCTGTTTCAGGGGTGGAGGGGAAGCAGGGCAGAGCAGAGAGTGGTTCTTGGACTTCTCTTCTTTTTCTTCCATTGCCAGCCTCATCTATTTTGTACAACCATAGTGAGGCCACAAATCACTGCCTCTATTCCGCAGCCCATTTTTCCATTTCTTCTTCCGAACCAATCTCATTGAGTGAACGTGCTGATTTTCTTTCAGCTAAATGAAAGCCTGCACTACTCCCCTCCATTTTTGTCCTGGAGCTGCTTTTCCTTGTCTGAGAGACCAAAATGAGGGGATACATTTTCAGGACGCCTCTTTAAAGTTGAAGAGAGTGCCATGTTCAGCTACAGAAATTGTGTGCCACTAACAACAGTTCTCATAGAAGGATGAGAGAGAGTTGAGGACCTGTTGAAGTTCATGAGAAATCACAGAGACTTAAGATTCCTCAGGAGGACTGTAAGAAGAAGGGTTCATGAAGATCGATGCAAGAAAATCTTAAAAAAAAATAGGGATAACTTCGGATATGCAGTTGAACTTTTGGTTAATTATCTGAACTGATCCCCTGAACTCTCTGAGGTTTGCCTACTGCTAATTAGCACTGCAGTGACTTGTTCTTTATGGATTATGCTAAGGAAGTTTAATTTAAAACTTAATTATACTAGTTTTTAAGTGGCTTATAGGGAAAAAATACTTTAATCGGGAGTGGTAAGGAATTTTTCCTGTGTTCAGACATCAGTAATCTTAGTGAGGCTTGTGTAATGTGAGTTTCACATTTGTTTTCTTTGCTGAGAAGAAAGTAGAGTAAGAGGTTAATGAAAAGTATTTTATGCTTATGACTGAGAGTCATGCAATCATATATATGATATTCTAATACGTAATAAAATATTATCAATATAGAATAAATAAGTAGACTGCACACAGAACTGTTAGTGCTACATTGACAATGATTGTATAGATTGCCTTGTAATCCACAATCTGTTTTTTCTACAGGCTTGGAATTTCTTGTGCCGCTTGCCCATTCTAAACGTCAGCCTGAGCATTAAGGGCTGTTGGGATGACCTAGCTGAGCCACAGAACGAAGTGCCTGTTCCTTTTCTGACAGCAGACATCCGAGATGACAGAAGATGGATCAGATTACATGCTGATCAAGAGTATGTGCTCCAAATAAATCTGCAGAGAACCCAGATGGGGTATCAGGTAGATTAATTTATCGTTTTCTTACCAAGGACACAAGTTTCCAATAATCCATTTACATTATCAATAGTGCTTTATACAGCCTAACAGGCTTTCTTATGGTTTAAGAATTATGTAAATTATAAACACTTTCAAAGCCTTTATTCTGTGTTAGTAATGAAGCAAATTTTTTTTTGGCTCGCATTAGCATAGTAAATAGGTGCTTAAGGTGAACTCCTAGACTAATTCAAGTGAATGAAAAAATTCTCCCATTATTTTTTACAAACTAGAAAGTCATAAAAAGTTAATTTGTTTGGGCACTATAAGCAGTGACAGTAGAGATGGTAACTTTGCAGGCAGTATTGAAGTACTCGCCAGCCCCAACCTCCTACCACTCATATCCTCCTTCCCCAAACCAATTTATAAGCTTCCCTGTTATACTCCCACGTAGCTCCAAACCACGTGCCAGGCCTATAAACATGATTCCACTCATAACGTATCCACAGGCCTTTACTAAGGATATTTTCCTCATATTTTGCATTTGAAGCTTCTCTGAACAGCTCCTAGAACGATGTCTACATACAATTCTTCTCCACACCCAAATTTCAGTCCCACCCCTTTGCCCCATTAAAGTAGATCCTGTTTCCTCTTGGGCTGGTCACCTCAGCAAGCCTTCATGTCCTGAGCCAGAAACTTCGGCAGTTTCCATCACGGCAGAAACTCGCTGTGCCCATTTGCTGACTCCTGGGAGAGTTCAGGCTGTGCCCCTGCGGTTGTACCCAGCACCGCTGTTGCTGTCACTTACCTGTAGATGCATTGTTGTCTCTTCTGTGTGCCCTGAGTGGCGTATGGACCACTGTGATTCTAATGTTGTTAATGAATTTCTCTAACATTTGCAACAAAAAAGAGTGACAATTGCCAGCATTTTTGTTAAGATGTGAAGAAGAGTTTAAGATACAAGCAGAGAACAGTTTTAGATGTTAGTTCTGAGACTCAGACTTCATTTTGATAAAAATAACTATACATGTGCTGTAAATCCTGAAGTTAACTTACATTAGTTAAAGAATTATATTTGAAAAGTATTCTTTCCCAAAAGACTTCTTGTCCTGACTACAGCAGCTTCACTGTAGCTTCTCGGGGAGATTGTCTCATTTGTAGGTAGGAAAAAGGGTCAAAGCTCCTCCGTAAGTTGCTCTGTTTCCAGTTACTGACAGATTTTTCCTAACCCAAAGCCACAGCAAAGAAGGGAGCAGGAGAATTTCATGCAGTGATAACTGTTTTATAAACCTCTCCTAGAATTTGATCCCTCTTTTGTGAGAAACAGCTGGATCAACCTGTTTCTGAAGCTTCATTGCTACGATGGTGCTTTTTCTTCTGTGTAAATCTTCAGTAAAACCTTTCCATCAACAGAACGTGAAATGAATGCTGATGGAGTGTGCGTCATTACATCTTCAGCTTTCAGCAGTAAAGTCACTGTCTTAAAGAATCACTGAAATAATCTTTCCTTTGGCTATATCAACCTCAAGTAAAGACTTCAAGTGCTGTTTTTGTCTTTATATTAATCTTGAACAATATTGTTTAGCTTTATTTAAAGACTCCAAGACACTAGGTTTACAATTAACCCTTCTGCAGGGAACAGCATTTGGAATATATTAGATGAAATTACAAAAAGGGAACAGTATTTCTATTTCAAGTTTTAGTAGCTTACAAAGTAAATGGAATAGTAATCTCATATTCTGGATTTTTCTCTGTAGACTGAGATTTTATTTTTAAGGAAAAAAAAACTTCCATCTGGAAAGAAAGAACAAAAATAATTTAGCCTGGCTGAATTATAGTCTTATGTAACAATTCATGACAGTGCGGTGTTTGAGGTGTTTCTCATTTGAGGCAGAATGGCACTTTGGAAAGGTGGTTTCTGGTTTTACTAAGCCCTTTCTTTTCTTCAACAGGGAAAGCAAGACAGTAAAGCAGTGGCTCCTCGATTCCCCAAAGTTAAAGATGAAGGATGGTTTTTGATACTGGGAGAAGTCGATAAAAAAGAACTCATTGCCCTGAAAAGAACTGGATACGTCAGAAATCGAAATACTGTTTCTGTTGCTTTTTATACTCCAGAAACGCCTGGAAAGTACGACAAATTTACAAATTACATTCTCTTAATCTTTTCCAACTAGTCAAGACCTAATTTCCAAACTAATGATTCTGCTTTTTTCCATTTTAGGTGCATCTACACATTGTACCTCATGAGTGACAGTTACCTTGGCATGGACCAACAGTACGATATTTACCTGAACATTGTACCCGCTCGTGCGTCAGCACAAGTCGCAGCAGAGGTGTCTGACAGCATGAGTCACCTGACTCTGAAATAAGATGACCTGAAAAGTCCATTCGAAAGAACTGGTCTTGCAGTTAAAGACATCTGGTCACTCTGGACATCCAAAAATGCGTTTGCCTTAGTGGAGCCAACTTCAAACCTCAAGACAGCTAGGAACCTGAAAGTGACTACTGTATCGACCACCGAGTTAGCCACAGTGGCCTTACTCCTTCGTGAAGATTTGTCTTCTCTCATTTCATCTTTCTTCTTTCAGAAGTCAGATTCTTTATGGAATTTTAACACATCAAAATAAAAGACTACAAGATATTGTAATTTGCGCAGATTTAGGGCTATAGTCTTCATTTTGAAAAGTGTTCTGTAGCCTGTGTATTAATGCAGTTTACATTGTCAACTTTTTCTAATTTATAGGGAAAAATACAAAATTTGATCTAAGAACTGGTGAAAATATTGATGGATGTGTTATATTTCATGTTTAATAAAAATACATCCATAAGAATGTTTTGCATTAGATTTTTCAGTGTAAAATATCTTATATATAGTAACAAAATCCTCCTCTTACATATACTACATTTTGAAAGTGATAATATAAAGGAAAAATTTCACAAACTTGTATTAATTATATATGCACTAAATCTGGTTATAAGGGCATGCTAAATAGTCTAAAATATTTCCAGTATAGCAGTGATGCAGTTTATATAGATCATAATCAAAGTTTACCCTTTAAAAGTATATACATACATATCATAGATTCATAGAATCACTTAGGTTGGAAAAGACCTTCAAGATCATCAAATCCAACCCTAGCAGTGCCAGGTCCACCACTAAACCATATCCCTAAAACCATGCACATATATTACATAGTTACATTCTCTTTAGTGCTTTTTTTCCTCAATTTTGAAGGTAAATAGAATTGGCTGTCCTTTTCTAGGGTTCAGTGCTGAAGGGGCAACTACATTGTGTAAATAAGGGAGAGTGAGGGTTCACAACAGACGGCTTGATGAGCAAGAAAGAATTTTCTGCCAGAAGTAGTGTCTAAGAGGTGCCCAGCTCAGTGATAGTGCCATGGAGGCATTTCCACCTGCAAGGCATAAATCCAAAAGGAGAAGGTTGCACTATTTATCTTCTGCACAGTACATTCTGCACAGAGCATTTTTCTGCATCTACACATCCTGAGATCAGTCCTCTTCTCAGCCCTAAGGGGATTCAAGATGCTGAGCGAGTACTTGGAGGGAACCACTACAGAAACGTCACATATCTTCATTCAGATAGACTAGAGCTTAAACTGAATATCGATATTTGAACTTTTAGCTGATAAGCATTATCCCTCTGCGGGATCATTTTATTGTAATTTCCTTTGTGGCTAAGGTTGGAAGGGACCTCTGGAGGTCATCTGGTCTAACTCCTCCTCTTCCTCTAGCAGGGCCACCTAGAGCTGGTTGCCCAGGACCATGGCCAGGTTTTTTACATCTCCGAGGATGAAGACTCCACAACCTCTCTGGGCACCCTGTGCCAGTGCGCAGACACCCTCACTGTGGAAGAGCATTTCCTGACATTCAGAGGGACCCTCCTGTGTTTCAGTTTGAGCCACTGTCACCGGGCACCACTGAAAGGGGCCTGGCTCTGTCCTTGCTAACATCTTCCATTCAGATATTTGTGCACGTTGACGAGATCCCCCTGAGCCTTCTCTCCTCCAGGCTGAGCAGTCCCACCTCTCTCAGCCTTTCCTTACATGAGAGATGCTCCAGTCCCTTCACTATGTTTGTGGCCCTTCACTGGACTCCCCCCAGTACATCCATGTCCCTGTTTTACTGGGGAGCCCTGAACTGGGGACAGTGCTTTAGCAGTGCTTATCACCTCCCTCGACCTGCTGATTTCAAAGCATCAGTAGTTAAACATTAATTTATGTTATTTAAATCTGGCGCCTCTAAACTGTGAGAAGGGTTTTTAAAATAATAAATTCTGTAGCTGAGTGCTTTCAGAGATCTTTACATTACCGGGCAATGTGGAAAATTTTGTATTTCAGTATTAGAGGCAGATATTGCCTCAGAAAATGGAAAAATAATGGAAAAAGGTGTCACTATATTTACATCCTCCCAGGTGATACAACTGCCACTTTTGCCATTTAGACGATATCATGGTGGTGTGTCACACAACAAACTTTTTTTCACACTGGTAAGCAAAAGAGTGGTTATGCACACATTTACTTAGTCCTACGCCCATTTTTAACATAGTTGTTTAATCTGCAAGCAAAATTTCACAGAAATTAAAGTCTTTTCTCTGGGAAAATTCTTGGCTGAAGCAATATATTGTACCTCAACAATTTTAATTAATTAAAAGAGCTATGCCACAGTCGAGCAACATACCAACACAGTGACGCTGGCTCTCGTTGCTTTGTAAATGCACATCACAGAACAGTCTCACTGCAGAGCAGCAGACAATAGCCTCAGCATTCGCTATTAATCAGTTAAAGAGTTTCTGTAATGTCATTTGTACCATTTGTACTTTAGTCTGGAAATACCATGTTTAACTTCCTCACATGTTAATTGTTTTTAGAAATAGCCTGGTGAAGTTTCTAAATAACACATCTGAAACTTTTTTTCTTTTTACAAAAGTATTTGATTCACAAAGTCTAAAGTAATCTAGGATGAATTTAAGCAAATTGATTAGAATCACTGTTTGTGTGAAAAATCTGAGAGAAGGAATTCTGAAATAGCTGCTTAGAAGGAACAATCAATATGTTCAATCTTGTGATATCTAAGGTGGAAAGTGAGAATAACTGTCAACAAAAGTATGAAAATCAAACACAGAATTAAAAAAAAAACATGAATACTTTGGTGATGTAATGACCACCATTACAGATAAATGACCAGATTAACAGCAAATACAGAATTTTTTTTGTGTTAAATTTCTCATTTGAGTTTGCAATGTTTTGCTTTGTTTTGTTTTTCCCTTCTGGGAGCAGCTGCAGTTAGTGCCTGCCTGCTCAGGTATGATACTGCTTCCAAAACTTGACAAGAACAACAAAAAACATGCACATCTTGTGTGCTAAGATGTATTTAAGTCTGCCTGCGTGACTTCCCCCTTTCCATCTTGCCCTGTCCTAGTATGCTAATGGCATCATAGAATCATTTAGGTTGGAAAAGACCTTTAAGATTATTGAGGCCAACCACTAAACCAGCAATACCATGTCCACCACTAAACAATGTCTCTAACCACATCTACATGTCTTTTAAATGCCTCCAGGGATAGTGACTCCACCACTTCACTGGAAAATGTGTACCAATGTTTGACAAACTTTTCAGTGAAGAAATTTTTCCTCATATCTGATCAACTCCTGTAGCACAATTTGAGGCCACTTCCTCTCATCCTATCACTTGTTACATGGTAGAAGAGACCAATTCCCAGCTCGCTACAACCTCCCTTCAGGTAGTTGTACAGGTTGAACAACCCCAGTTCCCTCAGCTGCTCCTCAGAAGACTTGTTATCGAAACCCTTCACCAATTTCATTGCCCTTCTTTGGACACGCTCCAACACCTCAGTGTCTTTCTTGTAGTGAGTGGTCCAAAACTGAACACAGGATTCAAGGTGCAGCCTCATCAGTGCATCACAGAAGTACTGGAGCCTAGTATAAAAGTTACACATTCACTGAATAGGCTTCATTAAAGAAAGGTAAGTTCTGTAATTCCAATTTTCTAGTTCTAGAGAAGAGGGTATCCTGTGTGCATCTGCTCTTGCACATCACAGCCTGAATCCAAATTCCTGTGTTCCTCCCTTACTTAAGAAAAAGACAGTTTGATGAAGTGGTCCAACAGGGATCACTTCTCTATGAAGAGGCTTATTGACTGCAGCCCCTTCTTAAATCACCATTCTCCTGTCTTGCCTCCACCTCTCCCATGTAAGGTAGACTTCCCTTCGGCTCCTTCTGCTACCTGTAAAGCCTACAGTCATACCTGGTCAGAGACAGTTAGCCATCGTAGTGGCACGAAATTATCACAGGAGGACTTTTTCAAGTTCATCTCTCAATGATTTGGTACAGATACTATTCTAGCCAGTGTAATAGTACTGAGGCGGGACAAAATAAGGTAATACAAGCAAACCATACCTATTTCTTCCCACCTCCTAAAGATCCCGATAAAAAAAAAGTCTGAACTGAGAGCAGATGAAAAATCTGTACAATCATTCTGTAACCAGAGAACCAAGCCATGGGCGTAAAAAGAAGCCACCCATCCACCCAAGTGTGCTTTACACCTCATATGAAAGGGTAAATTTAAGTGATTCTTATATAAACTTTTTTTAAATTATTTTTAGGTATCCTTTCTTCCAGCTAAATTGCACACCTTTGGCCTTGACCTAGTTGCTTACGTGCATTTAACAAGTGATATCTCACAGGGCTTCTACATTCAGCTCCAGAAGAACGTGCACCATCTGCAGAGCACTCTCAGGTGTGAAACATGATGCTTTTGTATCTGTCGCTCCCTGGGGATGCCTCAAGTAAACTAAGGCATCTGAAACAGCACTAGGTACCTACATTCAGATAACCAAATTGAGCCCTTACTACTTGTTTAGTTACAGGTGAGCAACTCAGCTGCTTACCTGCACCTACTGCACCTTAAAATTACCAGAGATATTTCAGTTGCCTCTCCAGAAGACAGCACATCTTCCATAGCTCCCATGTCACTTCTGCTGTTCCCATGCAGGTATGCTAATACCAGGGTGTGGATACTTGCGTACTCAAGCTTAATTAGCTAATCAGAACGGTGCTATTCCGTAAGTCAGAAGAACCGTAAGTGTTCAAAAAATCCCTTTTCCAAGCTGTTTTATGAGAGGGGAGAATCCTCCTGCTTCATGAGAAGAAATATTTTCTGAGAAAAGGTTTGGATACCATAGGATGCCCAGATAGACATGTGAGCTACAAGACAGTGCGTAGAGCTGCTGTTGAGAGTGGCCACTCCCTTTCTACTTACACGCTAAGCCTACTCTACCAGCTTGGTTTGATTCCCACCTTTTTAAAAACGTATCTTGTTAAATGATGTGTTTTCCCAGAGAACATCAAACTTCAGCGGGCTGTGCCAAGACTCACATCCACAAAAATTTTGACACGCATTTTTCTGAAGTGATTTGCAAAAGCTCAAGAATGAATTAACCAAGTCTGGTTTTAATGTCACACGTTGGTAGCAGCAAGAGGTTAAGCTGCTTTCATGAAGTGCGTGAAGGGAGCTTCTATATTAACAGAACTTGTCTGGAAAGTGATTGTACTGCTTGTACTAAATGAGCTTCTGTGTAAATAATTCCTAGGATTCAATCTAGACAAAAGAAACAAACTGTAGAAAAGGATTCTCCACAGTGATTACGCCATCCTGCAATTAAATATGTTTACAATATGTCTAGTACTCAGATCTTCTAATGAGCTCCATACTGCATCAATGTGATTTGAATCCGCGACTCTCCAAGTCAGTAAGCCTTTCTTCTGCATCTCGTCCTAGAAAATCACAACCACCTTCTCTGCTTAATTCTCTCCTCAGAAATAAAGATCATAAAAAACATCAATAAGCATTTTTTCCTTTCCATTTTGCTGCTTTTTTCCTCCAGCCTAGTCCTGTCCTACCACGATAGTCAATAAAAGATGCACCCAGAAGAGAAGGCTTGCGTCTCTCCTTGCAGAAGACCCATGCGCAGAAGAACTGGTGACATCTTATTCCACAAAAGTGAGAGGACACAAAGAACATAAAAAACATAAAAAAAACCAGCATAGCTGACCACTACTGGGGGGAGGGAGGGGAGGATGTACATCTAGGTTTAAAATAGAAATGAGGGGGAAAGGAAAGTAAATAAAGACATTGGCTGTTATTCGTGTGCTAGAAAACCAATGGAATAAAGTATGAAAAGTGTTCTGTGCTGAATATTATCATTCCAAATACTAAGATTCCCACTAACAGTAATTACAGCAGAGGTGAACTGGGCATTTTCAAAATAAAACATGCTCTTGTTAATGTGATACATGTATGAATAGCTATGGGGCTATGCTGTTAATTACTGGCAAGAACAGTAGAAAAAGAAGTCTAGAAATGCCACCGTCTTTTTCTAACTACACTCTAAATCTCTACATAAATGTGATAAACAGCATTCTTCACACACTAGCAAATCTGCACCTCGGAATGAAAATAACTCAGTTTCTACCATGTAGTGCTAATGTGGGAAAATAAGGCTTACGTACTTGACAGCAGTACCTTCTCGTAGCTAACAGGATGAAATTGTTTCAGATGCCAAAAACACAGGGTGAGTTCCCATCAGGTATTTGTCAGCAAATCCGACTAATTAGGGACTAATCACTCAGCGTAGTAGCACAGTAGTATCAAGTTCTGATAAACTGTCATCTTTGTAGCTGTGAAGATTCTGCAATTAAGCCTTATTTTATTTTCTCAAACAATTGCAATGACAAAAGGGAGAACTGGAAAAAAAAACACTGAGAGGATTCTGCTGTCTCCTTATAAAGGCCCCTTCACTCATCCACACCAAACCAAGTTGTTTTTTCTTCTGGTTTGCCTTAGCTAACATAAAACATAAAATAGTTCAACTCTGTACCAGGAGAGACTACATGACTGTTTAAAATTCACCCAGTTGCAGATCCTTGCTGTTTCTTTGAGAGAAAGAGCTGTTTGAGAGACAGCCTCTGTCCTTTCCCATCCCATCCCTCCTCACCAGTATCGTCTCTCATGTTATACTTGGACTAAGATTTCTGGGATAGGACCTTTAGGGAAACGTAGCGCAGAGGAAGTCCTGGCCCATGATTGCATTCCTGCAAGCCGAGATCTACAAATAACCACATAAGGCCCTACTGTGCTAAACTCAAAACATGATGCAATGTTACTCCAAGAATATATTAAGCAAATAAGGCAGGTGCAAAGTACACTACACCATTAGCTGTATGATTAAGGCAAATGCCAGTTTAATTTTAGATTTTAATTCTAAGTGGCTTGATCCAAAGAGGGAACGAGCTAACCTGGGAAAAGAGGGATGTGGAGATTTCTCAGTTCTCCTTGGTAATGAAATGCTCGGAACTGACCAAAGTGAAATAGTTACAGGCCACGGCAATGCATGTGGTGTACTCATCTCACCGAGTACAAGTTCCACCTTTGTGCATCCCAAATTTTCACTTGACTCCTAAATGTAAACACTGACAACATCCTTCTGCCTCACCCTTGCAGACATTAGTGAAACACAGGCTCTGCTCTTCTCAGGCAAGCAGGGCCTCCATAATTTCCATACGACAGCACATGCATCAGAAGGCAAATGCTCCCCACAGCTTCACAAAGAGACCTCAGCAAAAGGTTTAGAAATTGCAAAACACATTCGTAAAGGATTAAGACTTGGCTTTCACGCAGTTACATATAGTTGCATTGCCAACTCCTCCAACGCTGCCCAGGAATTCCGAAGACATCACAGCTCAAGAGAGACAGGGAACTGCTTGAGAGAGTCCAGCACAGAGCCACAAAGATGGTGAAGGGAGTGGAACATCTCCCTGATGAGGAAAGGCTGAAGGAGCTGGGTCTCTTTAGCTTGGAGAAGAGGAGGCTGAGGGGTGACCTCATTAATGTTTATAAATATGTCAAGGGGGAATGTCAGGAGGACGGAGCCAGGCTCTTTTCAGCGGCATCCATTGACAGGACAAGGGGCAATGGGTGCAAGCTGCAACATAGGAGGTTCCACAAAAACATTAGAAAAAACTTTTTCACTGTGAGGGTGACAGAGCACTGGAACAGGCTGCCCAGGGAGGTTGTGGAGTCTCCTCTGGAGACAGTCAAAACCCACCTGGACGTGTTCCTGTGTTGACCTACTGTAGGTGATCCTGCTCTGGCAGGGGGCTGGACTAGATGATTTTTCGAGGTCCCGTCCAACCCCTGACATTCTGTGATTCTGTGAAAGCTTCTGAAACTTTTGCTAATAATTTTTACCTCCTGTTGATAAACTAAACACAGATACAGTCACATACAAATAATTATTGTTCATAAAACCTTTTTCTTTCATTCCACATCAATATCTCGCAGTTAGACTGCTACAAGAGTAGAGAACTTTTGTCCTAACACCGCTGATGGTCCCCAGGTTTTGGTTTCACAGCATGTGGCACACCCAAGGAGCACTGCAATAGCTTTTTCACCCTGTTCAGTCTTATCAAGAGTCTGGCTGTGGACTTAAAACTTGGAGAAAACAGAAACAAACATGCTCAGCAGGTGGTTCACTGCTGGTTTCGGGTTTTTTTTTATTGCAGCTATATTCATCACCTGATTACTGCACTCTCATCCGACAAGCCTACAAGACCTTTAAGAATCGACAACAGCTGACTCAACGATGCTTTTTTTGGTCCTAAAACTGTTTGATGCTTCAGGCTGGAAGGAAAAGAAAAGAGGAAATACCACTGTAACCATGAAGACTTGACTTTGACATCCAGTCTGCGGGGCAGTTAATTTTTCAGTGAGTTGCACTGGAAAACAGCTACCAGAGGAAAAAAAGAAAAAGAAAAATTTGAGGAAAAAAAGAAAAAGAAAAAAAAAGATAATTAAGTATTCTGGCTTGTACACCAAGATCACAGTTTAAGTTGAAAAAAAGACTTACTGAGGACAAGGACTGTGTATCCTTTGGGAGAAGACAGCTCAGAGTAAAATCATCATCCTGGCTGAAATTCTTTAATTTCCCCAGTTCTAATCATATCTAGAATTAATCAATCTAATCTCTATAAACTATCCAGATCAGGTAATTCTAAATTTGTTGTCTTTTTTTTTAGTGATAGGTGGGTAAAGGACTAACAAATATTTTTTTTAAAAAACATAACTAAATTATGAATGCAAGTAGTTGTAATGCTAAAAGGAATTGACTTAATTAAATTTGTTTAGTCCAGCCCTGCAGAGCCAATAAATGCCACCAAGCTCCTTAAATTACATCCATTCATAAAGCCATGAGATGGCAAGCAACGACATTCAAACTCCATAGGTGCTTAAGAGTAGGAGAAATGACATTTAGGTTATGCAAGCTGAACGAAGCATGATCATACTGTTGCAATATAAAAGTCGTGAGGTAATGATTTTTTTTTAGTTTGCTGATGTTTGGAAAGTCATTTTTTATATGTTTGGTTTTTTTTTCTTTTGAGTCTTCTGGGACAGAAAAGCAAGTTGTTGTGCATCACCCACACCAATACGATCTGGACCTCCCTGGAAAATTGTCACAGCATGTGCAGCAACAGCTCTTCTCTTCTGTTGCTGAAACCAAAATATCTGCCTCAATGTTGCTCCGCGCTCTGAGACCAAGAACACTCTGAAACTGACACCAGACATTTAGTTCATTTTCTGTCTGGTTTGTAGGAAGTGCCAGCTCTCAGGTGTTGCCCTACGGCTCCTAAGTTGACAGAGGCACCTGAGCTCTTGCCATGAGATGTGGAAGTTTCCACCCACTCCTCTGCCCTACACATCCCACAGAAGGGGACGCATCCACCAAACTTCCAGGTCACGCTTCCAGCTTCCTCCTCAGCCAAGAGAGCGGGCTCCGAGAGATGATCTGATGCAACATTTTGGCAACCAGAGCCCAAATTTCTATTCCAAACTTAAATGTACCTCAACTAAACCAAACCCTGACCAAAATTTTCCCAGGACAAAGGGCCTTGGAGGACACTGAGCTTAAAGGATCAAAAATCTTTAAGAAATTGTATGGTTTTTAAAAATAAAAATAAAAAATGTGGTACAGATGGATCACTAGAATATTCTAATTTTTGTAAACATGAAATGAAAAAGGAAAAATCTCACCAAAAAGATGCTGACAAGAATTCCAAGCACTTTGTTTCTTCATTTTAAAAACATGTAGTACCTACTCATTTGTTTGAAAGTCTGGGGGAACAGCTGGATTAATTTAATGGAATTACTGAAAATCTTTTGGGAAGTATGGGTGCTGCTAAAGAAACGAACAGAACCTAGAAAGAAATCCCGACATTAGCTGAAAAATATGCTAAAGTTTCTTTTCTGTTGATGCATTGCCCTTTTGCTTCAGAGACTGGAGGATGAAATGCATTCCCAACATATATTATTAGCAGATCAAATTTAGCTTCTGCTATTACTTTCAAAGGATTTGGTGAATAGACAGTAGTATTATCTGATCCTTCACTCAGACCTAGGACTCAAAGATTAACAGCTGCAGATTTTATAACATTTCTAATTCAGGGATAAATTGTATTTCCTTGAATTGGATGGGTAGGTAACGTCCTAAAGTTATTTAATTCTTAGGAACGATTGACTTTACAGGAACAGACTAAGAACTCATGACCATGAAAAATTGGTAATCGGATGAAATTAGATGAAAAAAATATCCTTAATGAGAAAAACAGGATAAGAATCCCCACTCCGAGGAAGCACAGAGCTTTGAGTCATGCAGACAGGGCTGCTGTGAGGCAACAGTCCTGTTTGTATTATGCAATCTCACCCACTTTCATTACACCAAATTATTTTGGCATGATGGCACAGCTTCCACAAAAGCACACCTCTGCCATTTACTTGGTTAAGTGTGTCCTGCTTAGGGCACACTAGGGGAAAACACGGTCATAAAACGGAAGAAAGAACTGAAGGAGAGAATTTTGCATGGGAGCAGATGGGGCAGGGGAAGACAGCTAATTTTTAAATAAGAACGCACAAGTCCCATCTCCTTCTGAAAGAAGGCAAGCCTCTATTTTCAGGGGAAGGTTGCAAACAACATCTCCTAAAACGACAAGCACCTCTCCTGTAGCCTTAAGCAAGGTATCAAATGTAAGTTGCGTTTCCGTGTTCCATATTTGCGCTAGGCTTCCCTCTTCATATGCAGTTACCTCATTTTCCAAGCTCACCAGATAGGGGAAATTCAACACCTCATAACTTGAATTCCACTCTGGGTGCATTTAGGGGCAAGATTCTTGCTTCTGAAAAGCCCCTTCAAAGCTATATCCCTACAGAAGTTTATATTCTTCGTTTTATACTATACATGCTCTTCTTTCCATTTTACCCACCCGTGCTTGTAGCTTTCCTGTTACATCATGCCAACCTGATGCTAAGAATAAGGAGTCTCCGTGAAAAACTGCTCCATATCCTTGCATTTGGAAGCACAGCACGTGACATTAATAAAACACGGTCAGTTATGTCAACATTTCTCAGGGAAGGAGGAACAAATAGACTCATGGTAGGATATTATGCGTACATGTATATTCATATACATAAATATTAGAAGAAGATGAATGTGTTACTTATTAACATGAACATAACAAGGCATTGAATTTAGCAGTTACTGTTGCCACCACTACTGAAGGAAGGCAAGAACCCACCAAAACTAACATTCAGAAGAGAAATGTCGCTTTGATCTTTTGGAAGAGCAAAGACGTTACTGATTGGAAACAGATCCCTGTCTATGCATTAGACTTAGGCACAAAATTAAAATTAACTTCCACCACTTTTTTTTCTTTTTTTTTTACTTTTATCCCCTTACTTACTTACTTACTGCAACTAAAAAAAAAAGAGACATTTTGTCCACAATCATTATTTCATTCTTTTGAGAGGCGTCCCTGCCCATGACAGGGAGGTTGGATTAAATGATCTCTAAGGTCCCTTCCAGCCTAGGCCATTCTATAATTCTATGATTTCCTACTTACTTTTTCTTGTAAGGATTCCTCTCCAGCTCAGACCACCAATGCAACATTGTTTGCCATCTCTTCTCCAAACTACAAAACTTCAGGCTATGACAAAGAGCAATGTAAGAAAATGCAGGCATAAGGATAAATCAAGTAATTCCCTTTTTGAAAATTCTATTTTTCCTAATTCTTCTTCCTTTCCCATAACTTCCATTCCAGCCCTCACCTCTTCTCCATTTCAATTTCCCACTCTGTCTAGTATTGCTTTTATTTTATTTATATCCTTCTATCTCTTTTCTCTGGTTTACCTTCTTTTCTCCTGTAGATAAAAATAAACACATACACCTAATCAAGTTAAAAAATTTTCTTACCGCTGCTACCCAGAGCACTCTTCTCTGAGCCTTCTGTATTTTACATTGGTTTTTTTTCCAGTTCTATGCCTTTATCTTCAAACTGTGTTCCAAAGTCCAATTGCGGCCTTGCTTTCCCTCCCCCCCCCCCCAATCTCCTTTGGCATGTGATCTGTCATAACCCTTCCTAGAGGGGTTTTGATCCCAAGCACTAGTCACAAACATCTTTGTGGCAGGTCAGGCTCTCCATTAGAAGAGATCCATGCCAGCATCTACTTGTGAGCTACAGTAAAAGATGAGCTAAACCAAGACTCATTTCATATTTTCTACTCATCCACCTGGTGTATTTGCTGAAGATTACTCCATGGTTTGAGCGATAGGTAACAAACAAGGCCAATCTTGTCTGCACAAAGAGGAAGAGGGGGGAAAAAAAAAAAAAAACAACCCACTCCTTTCCTTGCGCAAAAAGTTAAATGGTGTTAGGCATCTTCAAGAGGTATCAATATGTAAACACTTAAGCTATCAGTGATACCTAGCAATAAGATTAGACTACCCCCGAGTCTTCCATTTTTCTCTTTTTGGCCACCTCTCACTTTCTTTTTAGATATCTCTCGTGATTGCACTTGTCTCCAGCCAAAAAAAAAAAAAAAAATTGGTAAAAACAGGAGGTTTTTTCAGCCACGCTTTCTTTGTTCTTTCACTCAAACTGATGAGAGATGAGCAACACAAACCTCAATCAGCTTTCATTTAACCACAGGAAATAGGGTGGGTTTTTTTCCACACCTACACGATGCTCTTCTACCACCTGAGGCCCTCAAGCAATCAATTAAACAAGAGCTGACTGAGAAACCAGCCAGGCCACAAAGCGTCTACAGAAAACTTCATCTCCAGGGTTAATTTCAGAGAATACTCTCTCAGTCATGAAGTACCACTGAAACTGCCACAGAAAAAGGTTGCTTATCACATGACAGTTTAAGAACAGATTCCTTTCAATTCGAGTATAAAATAGCAAGTTCGAATACTCCACACTCAAACGCCAACAGTTGTCAGGCCCCACACAGGCACCGGATTGGATCGTGGCACAGAAGGATATAAATTCACATTCTTCAGGTCATAAATCAGTCAAACGGGCTGACTGCCTGCAGACAGGATGACCATAGGACTGGGTTATTCTCCAGCTGCCCGTGACGAGATTCCCCTGGTACATTCAGAACTGTGAGAACCAAGATACTGGTCTGATTTGGTTGGAACTCCTCATGTTATGCTTCAGACTGTTGAATATGGATAACTCATGACGCTAAAAAAAATACACAGTTCCAGCGTTCCAATCCTATACAACTCTTCCCTTGACAGATCAATACATTGCTCAGCAAATATTTTATTTCAGAAATAACTCAAAAAAAATAATTACATTCATTTGAAAGCAGCTTATCTAAGCACGCGTTTGAGGCAAAGAAACCATTTCACTTCATGCTATCTCTTGGATGCATATTTTTTTAAAAAAAGAAAAACCACCCTATGGCTTTTTACTTTAAAATGAGGGGAAAGCCCTATAAGAAGATCAGATCTGGAGTAAAAGACAACACAGACAATTTCCAACATAAATGCTAGTTATTAGGTGTCATGTAGAGTCAGGAGTTGCCATGGAATCCATTTGCTTCTAAACCAGCTCCTCCTGCTGGAATACTTTCTCATTATTATTTCCTTCAGTAGCACAAAAGGAGCTCGCTATAGAAGAAACGTTATTATGTTATTTTAGGGTAAAGTTTCTACTATGTCTGCAATCAGACATGAAATTAAAATCTAAATTTAAAGCTATATTTCTGTTCAAATGTAAAGCTACATTGCTGTGGTCAGAAGAAAGAAATCATCGTGGACTTTTTATAGATTCAGTAAAGCAGAGAAAACTAATTATAGGTAAAGCCGTCCTTTCAGCTGTCTTCCCATGAGTGAAAATAAATGTCATATCTGATGTCTACTGTTTACATTTTCACTACATTATTCCTCCATTATGCTTAACTTTTAACATTTTCATACTAGTTATTCTATGTAACAGCAGCCTCGTTACTAGCCTAATTACTAACATCCTGACATATAGAACAGTGTGTGCATGTCGGACACTGGGTTTATTAGGCCAATGAGCTCAGTTGTTGCGATGTCAGTTTCAATAGATGGATTTTAGAAGAAAAAAAAAAAAAAGCAATCACGCCTTCAAACCCTTGACACGCCGATTGTTGGGTTTCAATTCTTCTGCATACAATGTACTGCAGGAAGACTGGAGGACAATACTGGAAAGTAACCAGCAATATTAGAAAACTATGTCAGTGATTTGCAGCTTGGCACGTTAATACTTATTATTAATATTATTGTTTATTATAGACATTGACTAGCATTGCATCTGGAAGCCCTAAACAGAAATAGGATCCCATTGTGATCAGCACTGTATGGAGATAAACACAGCCCTTGCCTCCAAGAGCTTGTATTGTATGGTCCGAGCCTTGTAAACTGATCTGGGTAGATAGATTCTCGCGCCCCTGCAGAGTCCCCCAGCCCTCCAAGGCAGGCAGAGCTTCCCGCGTAACCCTCTGATGTGGAGAAGCGACAAGCAAGTTTCGGGTTCAGGGAGCACAGGCCCTTCTAATATGTTCCTCTCCCACCCTTTAGCAGCCTTAAACAAGTCCACCACCTCACCAAACTTCTGACCCTTGCTACATCCCTCCAACTCACAAGTTTTGCTCCTGCCGGGAAATCAGAGGAAGCTCTGTGCCATGCAACACCCTTCCCTCTCCAGTCCTGCGTTTTCAAAGGTCCTGTGATTGCGTGTAGACTCCTGCCCCAATGGATAGGTCTGTGGTACCTCTCCTGAACCTCCCCAGAGTGAGACAGCTTCTGGGACAGGCACTACCTTTGGAAAAGCAAAAGAGCATTGACAAGTAGGCTACAGACAAAGAATCCTTTGCCCTGGAGGGAGAGCAGGAGGGTCACCAGAGCCCTACAAGGAACAGGAGCAGCCCAGCATCAGTGAACAGCAAGGGCTGGGCTACCGGGACAGCATAAGGAGCCGCAAGCCAAGTGTGATAGCCAGGCCACCGGGGCAGGGGCCTCACTAGCTAGGGCCTGCCCAACACTACCTGAAACGAGGAGAGCAAGACTAGCACAGGGATGGCAACGAGGCTCAGGCCAGAGCTCAGGTCATCAGGCAAGTCCACAGCAGCACAACAGGTCCATGGTCAAGCCGGGAAGTCATCCTGTAGGTGAGGATCCAGACAAAGAGGTACAGGCATAGCAGCAGCACTGCTGGAGCTAGGAACTCCAACAGCCTGGCTCAGGCAAGCACTGAGGGCAGAAGATGTGGCTGGAGTTGCCATGTGAGGCTTGTCAAGGCAATTAAGACTCATTAGTGCACTCAGGGACCTGACACCCAGTCTTCTCCTCTCCTGCCAGTATGGCTGCTCCGACAAGCAGTTGGATTGAGCCATGTACCAGGAGCGTTCTGTGCCGAAGCCAAAATTAAAACCAGACTCCAGTACATCCTAAGGTTTTGGCACATTTGAAAAATGTGGTATTAACATCACCAAGCTATTGCCAGACCAAAGAAATGACAATTCCTTGTTCATCTACCAGCTAAAACTGACAGGAATTACATAGAGCAAGCAAGCCCTGGAGCTTCCTTCCCTCCAGCTGCAAGTAGTGGACAGTCCTCAAGAGAGGCACTGCAGGGACACTGTCCTTCTAATAGGACAGTCTGTAACTAGCTTCAGCTGGTTACATCCAGCCATCACATTATGTAAATGGCGTCCAACTATCAGTGAATAATAGTCAGAATTCATGATTTAGAGAAAACATTTCAACAGTGAGGCAAAACCTAAATAAATTAAAAAATATTAATTGCGGGCACATGCCAAGACTTGAGAAACATCCCTGTCCCTCGGCAACAGATTTAGCATAGTCTGAAATAGGTTAAAACTGGATTCAGTCTTACAAGACTGGTGCTGGTTCCCTGTGCCCACTTCCAACACGAGCAATCAATCCCACAGTGTTTTTCCTCTGAGACATCATCTGCTCCAAATCACTTCCGAAGGAAACAGTTACAAGCTCAGTTCGTACTGCAGTCGCACTAAGGCATCCGTTCACCACATAGGGAATGGAGATTAGCAAGGGGCTTGCAAAGTGCCAAAATAATCCAGACTGTTAGGTGACAGAGGGGTTACTCCTGGCTTAGTGTGCAACGCTCATAAACGTAATTAGACTTGTAACTACAAACAGGTACAAGACTAAAAGAAGTAAACCGCCTATTAAAATCTCACTTTACAACAAACCTATAAGCATCCCGACAATTATGATACACACCAGCTCCGGAGCCCTCAGGCAGCATCACGCTCTGCATCCCTCCTTTTTGGTCTGATCAAGCCTATTCTCTGCTGTGACGGGAGGCCAAAGGCAAAGTTTCAGAGGAGCAGAGAGAGGCGGTTCCTCTTGCTATTGATTTCCTCTGAAACGGCATGTGCTATTTCGAAGTGAAATGTGTCCTCGAGATGGGTTAAGATGCCTCTCTCCACTGAAACAAAACAGCCATTCAAATTTACTTGTGACCCCTTAATTACCAGGTTGATAGTAAGAACAGACCATGGAACAGATCCCACTGTTTTAAGCATCATTCTTTGGGGCGCTGAAATTTAAATAGGCTTCTGCTGACAGATTTTCTCCCGACTAATGAAATAACTTCTTTGCTAATGAAATCCAGGCCTTGGGAAAGGAGATTTCAGCAACAGCGAGGGGTTGGAGGAGGCCTGACGCAGCTCCAGCTCCACTAGCTTACGTGAGTGAGTGAGCGAGCGGTGGATCTCACGAGATCCGCAGCTGAGGCCTGGACGTGACCACCCTCATGAGGAAGAGGCTTCCTCACCCACCTTCCCACCGCCGGCCCGTACCCAGTCCTGGGGCCCACAAGGACGCTCTCGGTTTGGGAAGGGGAGAGTGAAATCCAACCCAGCAAGTCAAAGCGAATAAAATAACATTGAAGGGAATTTTCCTCCCCTCGCCAAGCTCAGGCCTCCTCTCCGCAAGGGTGAGGAGGGCGGGTACGACCCCAGGCAGAGGAACGTACAAAAAAAGAGGGCGGGGAGGAGAAAGGGCAGCACCGCGCCGGGCGGGCCCGCTCCCTGCCTCCTTCGCCCCGCCCCTGCAGGTGAGGGGGCGGTGATCGGGACCGCACAGCTGAGCCCGCACGGCGGGACCTCTGTCTGTCCGCCCGCCCGCCCGGGTCCGCCTGTCCCCCGCCTGTCCCCCGCCTGTCCCCCGCCTGTCCCCCGCCTGTCCCCCGCCTGTCCCCCGCCTGTCCGTCCGGCGCCGCGGCGCTGCGGGGGCGGGGCGGGAGGCGGCACGCGCGCCGAGGCGGTGTTTCCCGCGCTGGCGTGCAGAGGCGCGCTCGTGCGAGGGGCCAGCGCGGCGCGTGGGGCACCGCGGGTGCTGCGGCCGTTGGCGGGCGGCCGCTGGCGTCGGACGCGGGGAGAGGACGGGAGAAGAGGCAGGGAGGGGCCGCGCCGCTGGCTGCGGGCCGCTGCCGAGTCGTAAGGGAGTGCGGCGGCAGCAGCGCAGCCGAACAAAGCCCTCGGCTGCTGGGAAGCCTGCCCCGAAATACTCCGGGGGCTCGGGGGGGGCGGGAACGCACCAACAGCCCGGCCCTGCCCTCCTGCGAAGGAGAGCCGTGAGGGAGAGGCGGCGGAGCCCGCTGCCGCCGGAGACGCAAGGCTCCCTCCGGCCTCCGCGGCGGCCTGAGCGGGAGAGGAATCACTCGCCACCGAAATCGGGGCGAGAGGAGCGCCCTGCGTTGGGGCAGGCCCTGCTGGAGGCAGCCAGGGCACCGGGTGGGGGTCTCGGAGCCGCCTCCCCACTACTGGGCAGGCCGTGTGGCTGGGGGAGCCCGGCACAGGTGAGGGGGGAGCCGGGAGCGCAGCACCGACCCCGCCCGGGCCACTGAGACCGTCCGCGGGCAGGGGATGCGGGGGGGAAGTAAACAACCGTGCAGCAGAAAGGAATATAGGAGCTGAACGAGCTGTCTCTGAAGACATAGGGAGGGCAGGAAATACTTCGTGAAGTTTATAATCTCTTAAAAGTTCGTTTTCAGTCCCGTAGCCTTCCTGAACCCCCGAAGGGCGTTTCAGCTCAGTTTGGACGTTCAGTGTACCAATCTCCTTTGGAAATACAGAAGGCAGGAAAAAAATGTGCCTGGAGGTAATTGTTACTGACTATAAAAGATTTTTTAACGTTTGTTTATATTTAGCTTATGTTTTCATTCGCTGCTCCACGCAACAGTAAGATAGCTTGACTTGTCATCATTAGCAAGAGTGTATCCAATAAGATAAGGGCTAAAAGGTACTGACCTTTGACTCTACGGGAAAAATGAATATAAATCATCTCCTTATATTTATGCCAAAAACATTAAAATTGAAAGGAGAGCGTGGTTAAGAGAAGTGCCTCCCCCCCCCAAAAGCATCGCTTAAGAAAAACACCGATACGTCGCCAAAAATTGATTAAAAGAGTTACCGAGAATAACAGTCGTGATTGTGGTCGAGTACTCTAATTTTGCCATGTTAATGAAATTATTTTTAAGCGATGCATTCGGAACCGCTTGTGCCTGAGAACTGGTATCCAAGGGACTGTTAACCGTTTCCTGTGTTTTGTTGGAGAATCGTCTTTTTTCGTCGTCCTGCTCCCCTGAACGTCCTAATAACATTAGCAAAAGAGCATGAATAAAGTACCTAGAGCATGGCTTGAATCTTGGAGGTTAAGATCTAGATCAGTTAAAACATATTAATTGCTTCTGAATGGTCTCAAGGAGCATTTACCGTGTATATTTATGTCAATAAAGCCTTGATGAGGGCGTGCATGGAATTTCACATCACACTCCAATTCACCAAGGTACCAGAGTGCGTGTGTCTGGAGTTATGGGTCTCAAAAAAAAAAAAAAAAAAAAGCGCGGTCTGGGTCTCCAGCCCCTCGCACTCCCGCAAGTCCCTGCGGTGCGGGAGGCTGCGGTGCCTTTGTGCTCCCGGGAGCCGTGTGGGGCCGAGCCGGGTGGGATCCTGCCCTCCCATCGGCGCGGAGCAGAGGGAGGTTTGGAGCGTCAGAATCCGCTCATTACCAATACCAGGCCGATACCGGGGAGGGGGGTGTGTTTAACGCAACCGTGAGAAGGACCCGCACGGTTAATTCACTAATACTCACCTTTTTAAAACCCTCCCTATCAAGATAGCAGAGTGTAAACGATGTCTTTTGCCTGAAAAGATTTTCACTGCCACCTTATTCTTGGGGGGGAGGGGGGAAATAAATTCATCCAAATTCATAAACCAATATATATATACGCCAGAATGTGCTGGAGGATCAGACTTGTTCTACTGGGAGGTGACCCAGTACGGTTTTTCTTTCTTCACCTCCCCCCGCGCTTTGATTTGTACGGTTCTCCCTGTCCCCCCTCTCTCTATCCGCACACATGCTGCAATGTATACGCTGCAAATTGTGCCTGGCTGCACACATACATACAGTTGGAAACCTGTCTGTCAAACGCTTTGTTTTCACCCAGCTTTTCTTCGCCTGTGCTATTTTATTACGCATCTTTTTAAATCAGTTTGCGCCGCAGTACCTGTTTATTCAATTTCCCAATACTATCTCTTTTCCAGGGTACTCTCACTCGAGAATAAACGCATGTGAACTGAGCACTGCCGTGGGTGTGCTTCGGACAGCCGGAAGGTCTCTCTTGGCCCCCACCCTCGGTGCCGGCAGCGGAGTACAGCCGCCGAGCCGCTCCGGTCTCCGCTTCGGGGACGGGACGGGGCTGGGCGGGGGGGCTGGAGCGGCGGTGAGCCCGCCCGGCCCCTCCGTTCGCAGGTGTCCCCTGCGCGCCGTCGGGGCGGTCGCTGTTGTAAAACCTCGCTCCGACGGCCGGCCTCTCAGCGGTGCGTTCCCTTTTATCTATTGAACAGCGTCGTGCCCTCCCCTCCGGGAGAGTGAAGCTTCGCTGTGGCGCGGCTGTGGCCTCGCTGAGCCCACCACGAGTGACAGCGGGCTCTTGGCTGCTGCGGACACCACGGATTTAGCTCCCGTGGGCTGCCTTTCTATCTGGAACAGGGCAGTGCCAGCTCTGATCTCCTCTGTTAGAAGTCGCGTATCTTGTCCGACGGAAAACGGGGCTAATGTCTGAAATGGCAAAATCTTCCCATCGTTCGGGAACTGCCTCTTGAAATCCGCTGGGAAATGTCCCCAGCGCACTGACCCCGCGCGAGTAATTCTGTAAACGCCATGACTTTGTCCACGGTTGGTACAACTTGGACAGCTGAACAATCGCTTTTCGTGCTCTGATCCTTTCACATCTTGTCCTCTATCTACCGTAGCATTTACACATTAAAAATCGACACAGGAGCTCGTCGAGCCCGAGCCGCCGGGCTCCGGCCACGGGGGGAACCGGGGCGGCTGCTGACACCCACCCGCGCTGCCGCTGCGGCTAGGAAACCGAGTCCCGGTACACCGGGAAAGCGGATCCTTGGTAAGCTGCTGTCCTCGCTGGGGCTCTGTGGGGCTGGTAAGGTGGATGCTCACGTTCCCTGGTATAAATTAGCAGGAATGTATCCTACTGATTTATTTATTTTCTTTCCCCAAACCAAGGGTGCTATAAAAGACATTCTCTGCCGCTCATGTTGACAAATAACTCGTGAGCTACCTGACAGTGTTAGTCCAGTTGTTGCCCATATGTCTAAATACCCTCTGAGAGACGTCAGTGCCGTTTAGCAAAAGAATTACCTCAAATAAAAAACAGAAGGAGGTTTTTTTCTTCTTCCTCAAACCCCACTTTACACCTGATGGCAGTAACGCAGGAGGAAGATTTCTGAAAATTCACTGTCACCTTCCCCCATAGAAGCGCTCGCTTCACAACGTGTCGGAGTGCGGGGAGAGGTCTTCCCCCTCCCCCCCCCCCCTTTTTTTTTTTTTTTATCCATACCGTCATTAAATTACTTGCGTTCGTGTTTGTTTAACGACGGGTCGCTTCGGTAAACAAGACAATCAAAAGAACATTTGAGACTACGTGGATCCATTTCGCTGCTGCTTGTAGACGCCTGGACACCCAGAGGAGTTTTTGAATGCCTCTCCTTCCATCCCTCCTTTATTTACCCAAATGAACACAGGGAAAGCTGTTAACCGGAGGGAGATTTAAGGTGATAAGCAGCGAAGCTGCACTTCGAGCTGCAGCCCTCCATGGACCAAAAGGGATGGGGTGCTTCAGAAGCTATCTTATCTTCCTTTTTTTTCCGACATTTTTCTTCTTTCGAGCACCGAGACCGTTTCTTCCTCCTCGAAATACACCGACAGTTGCTTTACCAGTGCGGTTTGATTTTTAAACAACTATTTGAGACAAACTCTTGCACCAACTGGTGTGGCAATTATCTCAGGCTTCCTAGAATCTCTTGTGGTTTTAGGGGAGACTCCACAACCCCTTTTCTCTCCCCTCACCTCCGCGGTCACTCTCTTTCTGCTCTATCTACTCTTTTTAGAAGGCACGCGTTTTAGGAGCCTCATTTGGGGGGGGTACTTTTTGTTTATTTGTTTGTTTGATTTTTTTTTTTTTCAGGGGACTAGTGCGACTAGGAATAGTCCCGCTCCCTGAGAAAGAGAGAAACCCACATCCACTTCACGGACAATTTTAAAGTGCCCGTGTCTCCTGATATAGGAGAATTAGCTTGGGTTTTGATGGGGTTTTATTTCCTCTTTTTCGGTCTATTTATGGGATTGTTCGAGTTTTGTCAGAATGTATCCAGAAAATTTAACATCTTTCTCCTTCCCCCCTCTCCTGGGACTCGATTCACGCTGTCCCACAGCGTATCAGCCCGGGACTGAGCCGTACCCCATTAAAGGAGGGGTGGAGGGACACGACAGGAGGACGTGGCTGCAGCTTGTTTCTCCCGAGCACGACCACTTGTTTTCGGGGGGCTCTGAGGTGGGGAATCGGGCCGGAGGGTGAAACTGCCCATCCTCACAAGCCACACTTCCAAGGGACCTCGGCCGCTCCTCGCCGGTGCACGACGGGGAGACCAGAGCGTCGCCTGGATCGCGATGGCCAAAAAACACCCCCCACCTAGCACCCGCAAATAGATAAAAATAAACCCCTACCGAGCGGAGCGGGCAGGTACTCGGTGGGGGGGGGGAGGTGGGCATCGCGGCCTCCTCGCCCCCCCCCCCACCGGCGCCGCCGGGTCAGAGGGCGGACGCGGGGAGGGGAAGGAGGTGTGCCCGGGGCTCGGTGACGTCACAGCCCCTTTCACCAATGTGAGGCCGGGCGCGGAGTGGCGGCGACCAATGGGAAGCGAGGTGGGTCCGTGAGTGGCATTAAGGGAGGGTTCGGCCGCGGGGAGGGAGGGGGGAAGCTGGAAGAGAAATGAAGTTGTGCTAAAAGGGCTTTTAGCCATCAAGAAGTTATTAGGCATTTCTCAGCCGCAAATTAGGGATTCTTCATTAATACCAACCTCGCCCCCCCCACCCCACCCAACACCCCCCATACCCCCCTCCCCCCTTATGTGAGACGGAGAGCCTAGGAGCCGATAAAGGGGATGGGGAGGCGGCAATGTCTGTCTGCCCATCGGTGTGAGAAGCAGTGACAGGCGCAAACTTTTCCCCGTGCCATTAATGAACCAATTAAAGAGTTGGGCTCCTCACCCCGGGAGAGCTCTCTGCAGGCTGCCGGGCTCAGGCACTCAAGGTAGGTAAAAAAAGATCACAGCCCACCACAAGCTGCCAGCTTCAGCAAGGAGCCGCAGTGATGTGCGGAGCTGGGCTGTGGTTCGCTTCACCACGGTGGAAAAAGAGGAAAAAATAATAATTTGTTTGGAAAATGTGAGGTTTGAGGGGAATACGGCTCGGGGCACGGCTGGGCAGAGCGTGCCTCCCCTGCCAGTTGGGGTACACACCCGTCCCGGACTGAGGAGAGCTGCCGAGGCAAGGGGGAAATTTTTTTAAAAAAAGGAAGAAAAAAAAGCAGAAATACTTCGGGACAGGAAACGCTGGCCCCGCCGCGGGGCTGGCAGCGCGATGCGCGGGGAGGTCTGGTCGCCACCGCTGTGCAGCCCGGGCAGCACCGAAACCAACCGGTAACTCCTCCGCATCCACCGGGAGCCGGCGGCTGGTTTCCGCCGCGGTTTCGTTCTTGCTCTGCAGTGCACACCTGGGCTTGGGGAGTGGGAGGGCTGTAGGACGAGAGTGTGGGGCCAGCTCCTCGACGGGCGCGCTAGATGGGAAAAATATTATTTTTATTTCTTTTTTTTTGTTCCCCTCTGGTGGGAGAAAATACTACACCCGCCGGAGGCTAGTTGTTGATTATAATTTCTCGCGGCTCCGCTGCGGCGTTGTGTACCGGCTCCCTCACCCCAGGACTGCTGTTGTCTTCACAGAGGCTCCCGGGAAGTCACCCAACGCCCTGGGAGGCAGCCCACGACCGGCCGTTTCGGGCCTCGGATTGACAGCGGATCACAGGAAGAAACGGGATTATTATGACCCTCTTCCGAGGAGCTATGCTGCCCGTCATGAGTAGGAAAAAAAGGCCAGAAGTACCTCCTTTGGTTGCTGTGTGGTGCCGCGAGCTTCTAGCTTTTTAATTCTCTTTTTCCTGAAGTTGCTTGGAGTCTCTGAGCTGCATTGGATAAATACCCTTTCCGTCCGATTGACTCTACTTTTCAGAGAATTTTTATTTTATTCTATTTTATTTTTAAAGAACACTTCTCTGGTCTTCAATACTTGTTTGCATTTTACGCAACTGAACGGTTTCTCGGCGCAATGGCCGCGCTCAGAATCCCCCCCTGATGCTCCGGAGAGATGACTTGCAGCTGAAACTTTCCCTCCCACCTTTGGATGAATCTCTGGAGTTTAAATTGTAAGAAGGAAGGGGGGAAAAAACACGATGAAAGAGAAGTCAAAAAATGCCGCCCGGACTAGACGGGAGAAAGAAAACAGTGAATTTTATGAACTGGCTAAATTACTACCCCTGCCCTCCGCTATCACCTCTCAGCTGGACAAAGCATCCATAATTAGACTCACCACCAGCTATTTAAAAATGAGAGTGGTTTTTCCAGAAGGTAGGTGGGAATGCTTCTATTTCCGTTCCTATCCAAGTGTCAATTGTCGCTTTTTAAACTTGAAAACCAAACCAAAACACAACTAAATCGCATGGGGTGGTGTGCTCGGAGGCAGGGTGCTCTCCGCTGTCACTTTTCTCTGTCGTAAATATTTTCCCTTCGGTTCCTACGACAGGTTTGATTTGGGACTTACGGTGCTTTTGTCAACACTCGAAGGCACCGAGTTCTGCTGCTGCCTGTTCTGCCAAAGCAAACACGGGTTTTTCTTCTCCCCCAGTCTCCCAGTAAGATGCGCATCCCCCGCCAAGCACGTGCGTGGCGAAAGACGGGACGATTCACCCCTATTTATAGCCGTGCTGGGGGGGATGGTCGTGGTGGTGGTAATATATGGGTAAATATTTACATAAGTCTGTGCAAAGATCTAAAGCCTTAGTTGAAGTATCGAGCAAAGGTGCGGTTTACAGGTACAGCACACGCGTACGGCCGTGCTCGCACACATCGCCTCAATAAATAAGCCAAGCACAGCGAATAGCATCACGAAGGCGATGTGTCTCGCTCTGAGGATCATTAGGGCAGTCTGGAGACGTCGATCGACCTCGGAAATTTTTTAACACGCGTTTTGGACTCGGAGATATTCAATTCTCCTGCTCGGCCAACGCTGCAAGCCCAGCGTCCGAGTCTGGGCCTGATTCTCCTCTACGGTCAGGCAGCAGTAAACTTCACGTTGACTTCCACGGCAGGAGCAACTGTCCTGCCTGTCTGGCAAACCCGGTTTTAAGCGTCCTAAAGTATGTCTTGCCTTTATGCAGAATTAGGATTTAAAGCGACCGTCCCGGGGCTTCTAGACTAGCTGCCAAATAAAACAAACAGTGTAGAAAGTTAAGAGAGTAGGAATAAAGTTCTCTTGTGTTCTCCCTCTATGGCTTTTCTAAGACGTAGAAAAAAAATAATAAAAAAAACCTTCCCGAATATTTTCTTTAGTTCAATTCGACTGAGAGATTGTCTACATGACAGAAATAGCACTAAGACCTTTTTTTTGACCCGACTTAATAACAAAATTCGCTGCATCTTTTGTTGAACAGCACGTTTGTGTAAGAAAACAACATAATATAGTGCCCCTCTGTTTTCTGTAGCTGTATCTCGGGTCAGTCGTTCGGTTAATCTGTGTAATTTTTTACAAATCGAGAGCGGGTATAAGGCCTGGTTTTGTTTTCTTTGGTTTGGGGTGTTTGGGATTTTGTTGCTGTTGTTTTGGTTTTTAACTTGACTAAGTCTGGGAACTACTGGTCCCAATTCTAGTTTTTCAAAGGAAATATGCGATCGGGGAGGTAACCCCCACGCTTACCCCTGAAGTTCACAGCAGCAATTTCCAACCCAGTGCATCTTGCAATAGTTTCTTTAAGCAACCTTCTATACCTCCAAGACACTTAGAACAAAAGAAAGGGATAAGTGAAACATAATAATAATAATAATAATAATAATAATAATGGCATTCATCAAGCCACTTTGCTCTTCTGTGTGATCTGCCACCTTGAAGATCATTATGCGGGACAGTCTTCTGTTTCAAAGGAGATCGAGTTGTCCTTTATCCTGTCAGCGCATACTTTATAAAAATAAAGCTATTGCAAACTCCGATGCCCATGATGTTCCTAAAAGGATTATTAGCAATGATTTGTCAACTCCTGCGGTCTCAGTGGGCTACCTTTCTGCGTGATTTCGAGCAGGTCTCGTCAATTACTGGTGCCTATGTAGCGGGTTGTTTGATCAGAAGAAGCATATGGTGTTTCTTGTAGGCTGTGAGTAATCACGGGAAGAGAAGAATAGCCGAGCCCCGTCCCTCGGTGGCAGCGCAGGATGTTTGAATGCCCTGGGGAACCGTGCGGCGAAGTGCGCCGGGGCCGGGGCCGCTGCCGGCCGCGGCAGATGCTAATTTGAGCGCGGAGACAGAGGGGGCGGCTGAGCGGGGCTTTGGGGGGCAGTAGACCCTCCGCAGTCTAATTAAAGGCAAAGAGCAAATCAGGGTAAAAAAAAAAAAAAAAAAAAAAAAAAAGGCGGCGAGCAGGCACGGAAAGGGCTCGCCCCGCCGAGGCGCGCTGCCGCGGGAGGCCCGGCGCCGAGCGGGCGGCTGATCCACGCGTGACCGCCGCCTCCCCTCCCCGCCCCTGAGCCGCGCATCCCCACGCAAGGCGGGAGGCGGGGGGGCACCGCAGATTGGGCACAAAAACCCGGAGCGGTGGCCGCGGCGTGGCGTGGCGCCGGGCGGTTTCCCGCGGCCCCGCGCGAGCTCCTTCCCACATACTTCCGAGGAGGTGGGAGCAGAGGGAACAGGGACCGCATCCCGGCCCTTGCAGCGGGGCCGGGTGGGACTTTGAAGAGGCGGGGGGGACTCCGGGAGAGGCTGATGGAGCTCCCAGTGCGGGTGTGCTTGTGCACCGACACTTTCAGGTCGTCCCGAGGAAGAGGGGGGGCGATCCTGGTCTCCCCATGCCCCTAGCCAGAAAAATAGAAGTCGTTGCTTTGCTGGGATGGGAGTACAGGTAGCGGCAGGCAGGGAAACTGCGCACCCAAACGCCACCGTCCCTGGTGGTGTTTAAGAGACGAGTGGATGTTGCATTCGGGGGAATCATTTAGTAGGTTGATAGGGCTGGGACAAAGGCTGGACTCAATGATCTTCTAGGTCTCTTCCAGTTGATACGATTCTCTGATTCTATGAAAGCCTTTCCGAAAGAAAGAAGGAGGGTCGGGATGGTGGATGGATTAATTGGGGGGGGGGGGGGGGGGGGGGGGGAGTGTCGTTTGCTTGTTTTTCCCTGGGGAGGAAAGCGACACGGGAGTGGGGACAGAGCCGAGGAGTTGGCCAAAGGACTGGAGACGGGCAGCAGGACGCTGGGGAGCCCGGCAAAGTGTCACGTCGTGCATTTAAAGAGATCTTGGAGGAGTCGGGACAGAGAAGCGCTGTCTCCGTAAGAGTGAACTGCGCTTCCAGTGCGACTGACACCGCCCCCCCCCCCCCCCCCTCCCCCACCACTCGCCGGTACAGGAGCGAATTTCCATCTTCCCGGATAGGGCTCGCAGAGAGGCTGGTTGTAAATAGTCACACACAGAGAGACAAACACACTCCTCGTCGCCGCGCACACGTGGAGCTGGGAACAAGAGGAAAAAATCGGTGTGCATTTGCGTATTTTTAAGGTCTGAAATGTTCTTACATACAGGGAAGGTGGGTAAGTTTCGCGTTCATTTTGAAAACAAGAGAGTTTTCTGGAAGTAAGATGCCAGGAGAGTCGTACGCAGAACTATCACGTTACCGTTTCAGTCTCACCCCCAGAAATCTATACACAAATCGGTGGCACCGAATAAACTTGATAAACGGAGCGGAGATTTCCTAGTGAGCACCCTCTCCTAATGACTGTGTAATTCTCACAAGATATTAAAACGCCTGGGTTATTCTCTCGACCCCTGATGTAACTTTACTAGGTTTCCAGCAGATTAAAACTGCCAAGGACGAAAAGTATTCAGCGGTTTCTGTACCTTGTGTAATTTCAGTGTTAAAACTCTTCTGTCTCAGAAAAAGAAAGCTTCTAAGACGTATAGTAGTTCAGCTATCAGACAGCTTTTGGAAAGACTGAAGATCTGCTAAATCACTGAGGGGAGTAAGGAAGATTTTTTTTTTTTTAAGCAGAACTTCCTAATAAATTCGCTCGTGAGTTAACATTCATCAAAAGAAATTAAAAAAAAATACTAAACCTGCTATTTAACATTAAACAGCTAATGACAAGTAACGTAGCCTCAAAAATATCTGAAAAAAATCTTCGAGATGTCGAAGAACTAAATCTTCAAAAAAGATCTGGTGACTATAACTGGCGGGGTAATGCTTCACTGACCCTCGCCGGCATGCAAAAATAAAGGCAGAGAAAAAAAAAATAAGGAAAAAACCTCTCACATAACCCAGGTGGTCCAATAAATAGATCTTTGTTTGTTTGTTATGACTGAGGGGTTTTTTAAAAAATTTTAATTTACTTTCCTTTTTCGTTAGGAATATTTTAAGGTCTCTATTCTCCTTATGCGAACAGAGAGGGAAAAGGAGGGTTTCAGTCTGTGTTCTAGAGAGGATGGATTGTTTCAACGCAGAAATGCGTTTGATTTTCGAGACAAAAGCATAGGTTCCGTTTACATAAACTTAGCCAAATCAGGATGGTTAACATTTCAATATTGAAACCCTTAACCTTGTTTTATTTTAAAGCGGGAAAGAGATCAGCAGAAAAAAAAAAATCCATTTCCCACGTGGATAGGTGATTTAATGCTGTTTTTCTTACTGCTAAGGGAAATGATTGAGCATTAGGTTTCAGTGTTTATTTTCTTACAGAAGTTTTTCTCATTTAAGCTGCAGTTTACTCTCCACGCTGCCTCTCTGTTTAATTCCAGTTTTGATGTGAACTTAAAATGTGAAGTGCAGAACTAAATTACTAGTATGATCGTTGAAAAAGCAGATTTATGTGTTAGAAAAAATACTAAGTAAGACAAGTGAAAGAAGATATCATCTTTTCTTTAGAAACACCCTCTCTCTTCTTGGTAGCATACAACCTTTTAAATGTTGGAGGGTATTTTCAGCTTGTGTACAGTGTGTGTTCACAAGTGCATTGGTGCCAACCCTTCCCTTCCCACTTTCTTCAGAATAAGGACCATTTGAATTTGCATTTTCCGTAGAAGAGAATAAGTTAGCGCTAGAAAATTTCCGAGATTTTTCTTGTCTTCGGTGTGGGTATGATTCTGTTTCTTTGCGTTTCAGAGCGCAATTCCGTTACCCCGTGTGTGCCAAAATGCTAATATTTCTTTCAAGAGTGAATCAGTCTCGGCAACTTTTCCACTATCGTATACTTAATAGGATTGTTTGTTTAATCAACAGGACTTTCCCTCCCTCTTATTATTATTTTTATAAAGAAAGCGGGATGTTAACTTATCTCTGCTTCAAATGAACACATGTGATTTACCGAGATAATAAATCTTTACCAAACCTTGCTAATGGCCTCTGCAGGCAGTTGGAAATAAACAGCACTTTTTTTTTTTTTTTTTTTAAACATAGCTTATTCCATTTCATCTGAACCCTCCGATGGAGACCCACTCCTTCACAGAAGCCTCGTTTGGCCGAGATTTTGAGTTATGATTAACCACTGCCTGTTAAATTAACTGATAAATCAGTCCTGTCGAGCATTAGGCAATGGCAAAAAGGAGTGTTGATGGTGGACTATTTAATTACACGGTTAATCGAATCAAGCTAATTCTTCGATACAACATCCAGTTGCCTTTTCGCTTGCCAGTGACTAGGATGTACAGCTTCTGTCCCTGCGGTTCCCGGCGCGGTTGTTGGTCATTTTTCTCCGGGCGGCGAAGGAAAACGACCGCCTGGAAGACGGGGGACGAGCCGTCCCGTTTCCTTCTCCCCGAACAACCGTCCGTGCCCCGCTTGTCCCCAGAGCAAGGAGGGATATAAGGCAGCGGCGGTGCCGGCGAGCGGTGGTGGGGGAGATAGGAAAGGTGCTGCATTACGAGCAGAGCACGAAGGTGAAATGCCCCTGCCCGCAATAAAGCTTTACGAGCGGCTTGGCCGAGCAGGTTCACGAAGCCGGGGGAGGGGAGAAAGGCCCGAACCGGCCCTCCTGGCCCTCCCCAGCGGAGTCCGACCTGCCTCGGTGCCGCAGGGAGAGCCTCAGAGCGGAGGTGGCCGGGGTTCCCGCATCCCTCGCCCTCCGCGAGGGTCAGCACCCCCAAGCGGCGCGGGGTGCCAGTTGGGCGAGCTGCCTCTCCTCCATCTTTAAGGCTCCGAGAGCGGCTGTTAAAAGGGCGAAACAAACGCATCGAAACAAAAGTGAGGGGAGACGTTCCCGGGCCGCGGCCCCCGGGAGTGGGGGGGTTGCAGGGGGGCGGGACAGGGACCGCTGCCCCGAGAGTGAGTTTTAAGAAGCGCCTGGATGCGAAACGCGCCTTGAGCCTCCTTGGACCCGGCACAGGCAGAGTCCCCGCTGCGGCCCCGCACTCCCGGACTGCCTCCGGGCCAGCCCGCTACGCCTCTCCCTCTTCCCCCTTCAGCAACAGGAGAAAACTCTGTGCTTACGGGGCCCTGTCTCTAAGCCCACATCTACCCGGCGTGCGCGGCTTCTGTGGGCCTCGTACCGAGGGGTCTCACCGGGCCGTGCGGGGCAGTGAGGCCAAGCAGGGCGCAGGGCAAGTCCCCGAGAGGGGGCGGTCGTCAGAGGCTCCCGGTTTCCCGAGGTAGCTGCCCCTCCAAGCTTGCTCCCCTCCAAAGAAGGGGATCTGGAGCTCAGACTGGGCTCTCCACCTCGTGATTTTCAAACGAGGACGTCAAATCGCCCTCCCTGTCGTTGTTTTCGCTCCCGTGAATCCGGATTGCGCGGAGATTTCATGACGGGTAGTCCCTCGGGGAAATCGCAGCAAGCAATTTTAAAAGCCGGCAAATCAACACCAAGTAGATAAGGGCTCGCGTCTTCTGGCCATCCCACCCCACCGTCCACCTCCGCCCCCCTTTGCTACTGCCAGATGAAGGAGGGGGTCGAAGTGGGTTCTGCGCTGCAGATGCTCACAGAGGGACAAGTAACCCGGCGATCAACCAGGGCCAAATATCTGTCCTGGCCTCCTGAAGTCCCATCTCCCTGCGCCTGCCTTCCTCCGTCTTTGCCTAGAGATAATTAGAAATTATAGAGGAATATCTTCCCCCTTCCGTGGGACAGAGAAGCTTCTTGCGACAACATCGCCACTGGGTAGGGACTACATTCACCCAACCCCTCCATTGGCTGCCGGCGTCAAGGCACTCATCAATCAAAAGATGACGGGAAGGACGGGGCCAACGCAACCGAGCTCTGCGGCGCTGGCCCTGAGCCTGGCTTGGGGGGCTGCCGGTGGGGACCGGCTTGCCGAGTGCCGGGAGGGGGCTGGCAAGGCTGGGGGGAAGACACTTCACACGGAGTCGTCGGTGTAGCTGTCGCACGAAACCGATGGAGATGCTTTTTGAAGTGGAAAGCGCAGTGGTTTTCCATTGAGAAGAGGAGTGATGAGTCAGCACGGCGGCTCCGAGCAGGATCCGCGCAGTCTCGGTGCAAGCTGTTAGGGGGTGAGAGTGCTGATCACGAACTAACCAAGAATCTGGCTAAAATGTGCTTTCCCCTCCCAACAGTAAACTATACCTTGTAGCCCAATTATTTCTATTATTGGGGTAGGGGAAAGATCCTCGAGTGGAGGAGATTGTTAGGAAAGAGCCTATAATCTATATTTTGTCAAGAGTATCAAAATCATTCCGAAAGAAAGCTCGATCCATTTATTTTCCCTGCTTGAATAACACAGCTGGATGATGCCATGAGCTTACGCTAGACGGTTGCTCATCATTCATTCGCCAAGAACTGGCCTAAATGGTGCCTGTGGGATTAGGTCAATTTTAGTGGATCTACTTCGCCTCATTTGGTTACTAATTGGTTTCTTGTTTTATAAATCGAAATCTCATTTTCAGGAAATTACAAAACCCATGCAGTCAGTCCATTGAGGTAATCCGTGGGTCGGGGGTATTTAAATGGAAATGGCTCTACAATGCATCAAGTATTAAGCAACAGTAAAACTTCGCCTCTATTTCCGAATGAAATGTGAGCTCGCTAGCTCCTTAGATCCATAATAGATACATCTCTTCTAAGGCTACTTATGTAAATATGATAAACCAGACCTTGGTGGGGGAGGGGACTCAGGGAAGAAAGCAAATTTTATCTGCTAAGGTTAATGTGGCATATCTTGGAAATCTTCCAAAATAAATTACGTTTTGCTTTGTCTTCGGCCACTTTAGCTGGGAAAATCCTTTGCCTAAAAACGATTTAGTTATCCTTCTCCTCACAAAGCTGCTTGTTTCTATTCCAAACCTATTATGCTGTTGGCTCTCCAAATTACAAGAGAATCTTTAGATCTTGTTTCCAACCGTAATCCTGAAGCAAAAGGGAGAGCTGATTTCCTTGTTTTGTTTTAAATAGACAATCAAAGGATTTGCAGAATTTTCTGCGGTAGGTCAAGTGCGAGAAATCACAGTTTGCCTCCTCTGTTAAAGGAAATTGGATGTTAAAGCGAATAGTCAGGGAAAAAAAAATAAAGGGGATATTAATGGAGAGGTTTTCTCGTATAATCTTAAAAAATCTTTAAGGAGTATTAGGAGAGCCCGTCGATTTGGAAGAGGCTGGGCTTGGCAATGGATAGAAATAGTGAAAGCACTGAAACATCTGGGAAGTACAAAGAATCGCCTCATGTGATAGGATTTCAAAAAGCCGGCTCAGGTAGACAAGTGAAAGCGTTTAATTATAAACCATTAACAGACAGAGCCCAGCAGCGCGGGATATCCACCTGAAACACAGCGAGGAGTTCAACGCTCCGTGAAGAACCGCCTTCCCGGGGGGAGGTTAACCTGTAATGCCCATGAGCTGTTCATTAACCCTCCGGGTTCGGGTTATTTTCCCTTTTAGAAGAAGAATAATTAGAGCCGTAAACTTCTATTAATAAGCAACTTAAATCATAGGCGGGGAGCCCAGATTTAGTCCTAAATACAGAAACCTGTCAGTCAGATTTCTCTCCAGGTAGGGAGACGTCGGAAAGGAGCCGCCTTTGCTCTGACGGGCCGTCCTGGCCTCTCAGCAGAGAAACCTCTGAGTGAGCTCGGGAAAAACGAACACACAGCGAGTTTTTAATCTGTTTCACTGGAAGCTGTGCAAGATTTGCCAGCTCCTTGCTGACTTCGCGGGCCCGAGGCGACCCTCCGTCCTGACGGCAGGCTCACCTGAGGAGTAGGGGGGCACAGAATAGAGGTGCCTGCGGAGTCCCTGGAGCATCAGCCGCTTCGGAGGACGCGGGGAGGAGTGAAGCAAGCCCAGGGACTCAGGGAAAAAAAAAGTGACTGGGTCCTCGTTAATTGCTGTAGAGGAATTAATGGGAAAGAGCTTGTTACTGGCCAGCATCCTGGTACACGCTGGGGCTGCGGGATGGGGGCCAGGCCAAAGAGATGTAGGGCTTTGTAGGACTGTAAAGTTAAGGATGAAAGAAGTGTAGGAGCGGTGAAGAGAGAAGTCGGCGTTAAGGTGGGCGAGGAAAGGGGGAGAGGAGAGGGAAAGGTTGGAAGGAGAGGGGCTCCGGTGCCTCGGCGGTGGGGAGGGCGGGCAGGGCGGGCGCCGTGGGATCTCTCGTTCACACAGCGCAGAGGAAATCGTTAGCTTTGTTTAGACCGGCAAACACCCAGGTGAAACCAGTCAATAGCCAGGGATGCCCGCGGCCGCCTGCAATCTCCACCTCGCATGTTTGCCTCAAAATAGCTGGAAAACGGGGTCTTGCCTTCTCCGAGCCCGCCCTGCGGGAGGGAGACCTCGCCGCGTCGGCTCTCGCACCCTCCCGGGCGATCCGCACCCCAGCCATCAATCAGAATTTGTATGGTTTTTTTCCCTCTCTTTAACCTTACCTCAGTGTCTGTGCGTGTCAGACTGATCTTTATTTCATGAAATAACCATAAAAGGTTCTAATTGTCCCGTTTAAAATATTTCAGCAACAACACTGTGAAAAGCGAGTTGTTCATAGTTTTGCTCCGGTGGTGTGATTTCCATCTGGCTTTTATTCCTTCGCACTTTGCATAGGAGAAAACAAGAGGCCTCTGAAACATTAGACAGGTCCAGAGAGATTAATTTCTGGAGGAAGCTCTTTGGAGGCAGATCATCTCTCTCTGGAGAGAAACCCATCCCTCTTGCAGGAGCAGCGGGGAGGAGGGATGATGGGCGGGGGGCGGGGGGGGGGGGGGGGGGGTCGTGGGGTGGTGGTGTGAATTGCCGAGAATTCCAGGCTTCCTGGGGCAGGAGGGAGAGCAGACAGTGCCATCGAACAGTGTCTTACCTGGGCCGCCCCGAATTGCCTTACTCCAGCCGCGAAACCGCGCTAGGTTTAGCCACAGGTAGTTTGCTTTTTTTGTGGGCTCGAGTAAGGATCACTAAAAGGGGAAATGTTTTAACACGGGACTCGGGAAGAGCTGAATGAGTTGCTTGTGGATGCTCCTCTCTCCATCCTCGGACAAGTAACTACAAACTTTCCAGGTGAGAGGACGGAGGACCCGAAAAGAGAAGAGACAGGACGTCGCAGATCAAACCGAAAAGTGATCTCTGGCAAGCAGAGGGTCTAAGTCCAGCCTTATTCCTTCCCGTCCCAAGCCTCCTGGCTCATTACCCAGCAGGTTGTGGCCGAGTTCTGCTTTCTGCTAGGGGAGCAATCACTCGCAGGACCTCCCAGGTGCTGGTAGGACGGATCCGCACCGGAGGCCTACCCTCCGCCAGGTTTCTCTTTGCAGGCACCGTTGTGCCACGTTGACCGTGTCCTTCCCTCGACATCAAAGTCTTTCCCCAGAGCACTCCTTCCTTTCATTTTAAATAACTCTCAGAGTTGTCCAGGATCCCTTCGGTGACGTTAGAAGAAAAGCGCTTTCTCTAAGGTTCAAGGTGCCAGTTCCCGGTAGCCGAAAGCAGCACTAAAAAAGTCCTTTTATCTGCCACGCCGTTTCGTTTAGGTCTTAGAGACGAACCTTACCGTTAACACAAAATAGTTATCTTGTTATTTTTCTCACGTGGGAGTTAGGTTTAAAAAAAAAAAAAAATAGAAAGGAGGTTTCTCGGTGCAGCTAAATCATGACTAGTTTACGAAGGGTTGTGTATATACATGTTTTAGAGAGAAAACAAGAAAAAAAAAATCTAAAAATTCCCTCCAGAAGGCAAACACGAGTCAATTTTACATCGCCTTACCCTACCTTTTTTTTGTGTGTCTTAAATAAACAGGACTTGGAGAAGCCTGGGGCCACTCTAGCCGAACCAGCCCATTGGATAATGTTGGACGGGAACTGGGATCCCATCTTTTGCAGGTACTGGTCTGGAAACGGCAGCCATATGGCATTAATGATTAAAGAAATCATTCCCTCCTCTGGTCTTTTAATTGCCACCTTTACTAATTTTTAACTATTCACGTGTTTAATAAAAAGGGGGGCGGGAGGGGAACAACTTCAGAAATAACGAACGGTCGCGGTTAAATGTCCAGACTGTGGTTTGGTCCCTCTGGATCCTTTGTCCCAGCATCGCTCAACACAAGGTCCACACTGAGGGATTCACAGCGTATCCCGGTATGACGATTTTTCCCAAAATTTTTAACAAAGTGACAAGTCCCGTCAATGTACTGAAGCTCAGGGGGGTGTAGCAACAGGGAAAGGCTCTAGAGTAAGGTTGGGGGAAGCTGTCCTGAGCAGAAGGGCTCAGCAGGCACAGAAATTAGCAGACTCAAATCAGGTAGGACACATATGACGACTCACTGAGGACTGAAGTGTTAAGGAATACTAACAGTTACCATCACCACGCATTTTTTTTTTTTTGTGGGGTTGTGTGGCCTTTTGGGCGTCTATTCTGCCCTTGGCACACACAGAAGTACCATCTATGTCTGTTGAAACGTACCTGACACATTGTCCTCTCCCCTTTTTTACACTGTGAAAAGTTTTAGATCCTCCTCGCTCGCTTAAAATCTCGTTAGCAAATATCCAAGCGCTAAATCCCAGTGACATTTGAAATGCGACAGAAGTATTCAGGATTTCTGGGACCGACGTATTAATCACTGTGGAGCTAGGACCTCTTCTTACATACTTCCCAGGCACTTTGCATTACTTTTGAGCTCGGCCCCTCTCAGAAGTGGGCTGTATCTCAGGGGTCCAGGAGCATTAGAGGGATTCCTATCCAGGACTTGCCCATTTTTTTCCAACTTTTTGAATAACCACAGCCTGAACAGGGATGCCTGTTCGCTACAATAAATTCGAGGGACAGGTACTTCATGGATCTATCTGTCTTCGTGGGTGGATTTCCTTGTCTATCTATTAACAAAATTATACTTGCCACCCCTCAATCTTTTTCTGCAGACATTGGATGGTTTCATATTTGTCGTGGCTCCCGATGGCAAGATCATGTACATCTCGGAGACCGCTTCGGTGCACCTGGGCTTGTCGCAGGTACGCTGAGGGGGGGCCGCTAGCCCCCACTGCTTTGTTTGCCTCCCTCCCCCCCCTTCCTGGGCTGACATGGGAGGTGCGCGAGAGGAGGGTGAGTTGTGCCGGCGATGAAACCCTTCCTCCCCCTCCTCCTTTTCCTCCTCCTCTCTCACAGGTAGAGCTTACCGGCAATAGCATTTACGAGTACATCCATCCCGCCGACCACGATGAGATGACGGCGGTGCTCACGGCCCACCAGCCCTACCACTCGCATTTTGTGCAGGGTAAAGCACGCAGCCCTCCCCCCGCTTCGCTCGGCCTCCGCGGCCGCGGAGGAAACAGCGCAGGGGCGGCGGAGCCCGCGGCTCACCCCACCTCTGCCTTTCCAGAGTACGAGATCGAGAGGTCTTTTTTCCTGAGGATGAAGTGCGTCCTGGCCAAGAGGAACGCGGGCCTGACCTGCGGGGGCTACAAGGTGCGTGCCCACGGCCAGGACCGATCCCTCCCCGTCCCTCACATCCAGGTTTCCCGGGTCCTTGCTCCGGCAGCGCCGAGCACGCAGGGAGGGCGGTGGAAACCGGGACAGGATTGGGGGTGAGCCCTCTGCGCTCGGGGGCTGTCCCAGCCCGGCGCTCTTTCATGTGGTTCAGAACCAGAATTTCTCTCGGAGTTTCAGGTTAAAGAGCTCAAACCGCAAAACCACGCAATCGAGCTCCCAGTGGGTTGTTTTGTTTTGTTTTGTTTCATTTTGCTTTTTAAACTGAACCTCACAAAACCACTGACGTTCCCGAGGTGTTTGTCAAAGCCGTCGGGTGACACGATACAAGCCCTGGCTTAATTTATTTATTTACTGTGTAACTTGTCAGCTTCCGGGGGTTTGCTCGGGTGTTGCGCACGATTCTGCTCAGTGGGGACAGCCTCTGTTCTTCTACATTCTACCTGCTTTTCTGTCAGCTGCACAATGCCGGAGAGTGATGGGTACCTATAAATCAAGGAGATGTTGCACCATAACGTGCCAAAAGAACATCTGCTGAACTTCCTGCAGGAAGAAACGCCCTAAGAATGGAGAAGTAACGGTGGAAGTACACAGCAATTATCTGCAAGGATACATTTAGGAGACATACCTCAATCTATGTCCAGAGATACGTTCTGGCTATGGATCGCGTCTGCTTTATCCATATAATACACATATCCTACACATATGACATATGCACACACGTAAACCCTTTCTCTCACACGCATACACTCTTCATTACAAAGTTCTAACTGGTTTGGCACTTCTGCGTCCTTCCTTTTCGGAAGAATAATAAAAGCTCAGTTAGGAGGTGGTCAAAAAACCACTTTTGTCAGTGGAAAAACAAATCTCCTTGACTTTAATGGACCTTCCATACTTTGAAAAAAAAAACCAACCCACACCCAATACCCCTCAATCCAAACAGAAAGGCAGAAGAACAGCAGTAGACGGTGCCGCTTGGCCGGAGTGCTGTCGCCGGGCAGTAACTCAGGGACAACCGGTGGGCTGGTCTGGGTGGGTCCCCTCAGCGGGGAGGGACCCCTGTCACAGCAAACCCTTCCCTCCCTCCCCGCCAGGCAGCCCCGAACTTTCCTGTGTGTCTCCGGCAGGTCATTCACTGCAGCGGGTACCTGAAGATCCGCCAGTACAGCCTGGACATGTCCCCCTTCGACGGGTGCTACCAAAACGTTGGCTTGGTCGCCGTGGGCCACTCGCTGCCTCCCAGCGCAGTGACGGAGATAAAGCTCCACAGCAATATGTTCATGTTTCGGGCCAGCCTAGATATGAAGCTCATATTCTTAGATTCCAGGTAGAGCTGGGCTTATTTCCAAATCTATTGCTCTAGCACTCTCTTCTTCTTCCCCAGGGCCTCCTCTCCTGTCCTCTCACACACTCGTATTTGTTGCTTGTGTCTCTTGCAGGGTAGCTGAGCTAACAGGTTACGAGCCCCAGGACTTGATAGAGAAGACCCTTTATCACCACGTCCATGGCTGTGACACCTTCCACCTGCGATGCGCACATCACTTGTGTAAGGAAATGATGTTTCTGCAGAGACCCTGCCCCTGCTTCCCCATCTTCTGCCCCTGCAGGTGGACTTTGAGTTCTAGGTCGAAATAGGAAAAGCCAGCTCACTGGAAGGGAGAATAAGTAAAATCTGTCTCAGGTTTTGATGAAACAAGTCGTTAGAGACTGAACTCCGAGCTGGAGGCAGGAGGGAGATGGCAATGGAAAACTCTTTTTCCCTCCTCATTTCCCGCTTGTAGGACGAGAGCTTCCCTGCACAAAACTGACGCTCTGTTCTTTCTAAATTACGTTTAGGAACCCCCCCGCCTTTTTTTTTTCTGTCTCCAAAAAGCCATGCTGGTGAAACTCAAATACTTTTTCTACACTTCCACCAAGTCTCACAAGTCTTATCTGTGTATCTAATTTTGACTGCAGCAGTGAGCCCGATTCAGAGAGCTGCGTTTTATTCTATTTTGATATCATGATGGCATTAATACATGGACAGGAATAAAAAGGATATTAATTTCCGGTAAGTTTCCTTACAGAGAATATAACAAGGAGATATAAAACCCAAACCCAGATTTATAGAATTAAACCTCGATGCCGATATGTCGGGGTGGGTGTGCATAGAGGGGATTCAACCCCCTGGTGTACACACCCTGCCCCACCGACCTTCCCGAATAGCCTTTGCTAACGAATAGGAGAGATCAGCTCTGATTTGGGGATGCCCGGGAGTCTCCGCCACTCTTGATCACGCGAATTTTTGTCCATGCCTCTCCCTATGTGATGTTAAGGGGTTCCCAGGGGGGATCGGGGTGGTCGGTGGTGGTGCCTCACCCCCCTTCCCAGAGCCGGCCAAAAACGGAGGCGAGAACCGCGCTGAGGCTCTCCCCGCTTTGTCCCCGCAGTGCTGGTGAAAGGGCAAGTGACCACCAAATACTACCGCTTCCTGGCCAAGCACGGCGGCTGGGTGTGGGTGCAGAGCTACGCCACCATCGTCCACAACAGCCGCTCCTCCCGCCCGCACTGCATCGTCAGCGTCAACTACGTCCTCACGTAAGTCATCCCGGGACCCCCCCCGAATTGCGAGGTCCGAGCGGGGCCGGGCGGAGTCGGGCGCCCGGCGGCGAGTGCCTGCCTGTACGCGCCAGGCAGGGCAGGGCAGCGGGGCCGCGTCGGAGGCCGCTTCTCCCGCCCTCCTCTTCCCCCTTCCCCGACGAGTGGCTGCTCAGCCGCCGCACTGACCAGGGCAGGCTCGCCAGGTCTGCTAGAAAACACATTGAACACTTTCATCTAGATGAAGGGTTTCCCGTCTGCCTGTTTCTTTCGAGAGGGGAAAAGATTTAGAGGTTTGTCACCCACGTATTTTGCTGCCTCCCCCTCCCTTTTTTTTTTTTTAACAGTTTAAATGCACCAAGCATTAAATAAAATTTAATGCAGCGTAAAAAAAAAAAAAAAAAGGTTTCCACGTACGGAGTTATTTATACTCAACAAACAGGACATCTGTTTTTCTTTTCAAAAATCTGGGGTTTGAAGTTCTTAATTTCATCCAGAGTCTCTATCAAAGCTCCGAGATTTCTTTTTTGTTCTTGGAGAGAGATCCTTATAGTGAACACAAAGAAAGTTGGTGACCAGAAGGGTCAGTTAAACTTTTTTTAAAAAAATAAAATAATACGGAATAATAAAAAAAAAACCCCACACAAAACCCAGTGACTGCCGAGATACCGTGTATCTCAACACATCTCCTTGTATTTGGAGATTGCTCGCTTGTGCTTCAGTTATGCTGCTTAAACTTAAAACGCAGAGGCCCAGCGAGGGAGGGGAAGCTCGGTGGGACTATTTTGAAGCGTTCATCAGGGTGATGGTCAGTATCTCCTCTGGACACGGCGGTAGCTGCTGGCGGCAGCGCTGGTGCTTTCTTAGGGGTCGTAGGGCCGGTCAGGTCGGCCGTACCTCGTTGATCCCAGCGGCTCCGTTCTGCTGCTCATTTTTTATTTCGGAGGCAAATGCAGGTGTTGGCAACGTCTGAGAGTCACGACTCTCGCCTCTCCTAAAACTCCGGCGACGGCGTCATCACGATCTTGCCGTTGCGGGTTTCACGCATGCGCAGGTGGCGAGCGGTTCGGTGGCCAAGATTTAAGACGTGCTTGCCGAAATGAAGGGGCTCGGACCAGGGCAAAGGCTCTGGCCACGCGAGCAGGCGAGGCTGGTGGGGAAAGGGCTGCGGATCGCGGCGCCTGCGCTGCTCGGTGCTTCGGTGCGTTAGGTGGTAACGGGCTTCACGCTCTTAGCTGGACTCAGCAGGGGTTATTGCGCCTGCATGGAAAAGCACACGCGTGGGCCAGCACTCTGGTGTAACGAGGGAGCTGCGATTCCCCCTTAAAGAAAATTATTTCTACTCGCTTTAAAAATGGATACGAGGCGCGGCGGTGTAGTCCTCTGGCATCACCCAGCAAGGATGTGCATCAGCAGAGGCATCACCACCTCTATTCTAGCTGGTCCGTACATTCGTGTGTCCGTTTCCCCCCTACACCAGCCCCTCTCTGTGTTTTTAGCAGTTTATGTTCCTCAGCTAAGGTCAAACACTTACCTTAGGTCAAGGGGGAACTGCAAAGACAGGAGTCGGTGTATCATAACACTAAGAAACAAGGAACCCAAAGGCTACTAGCATACCAGAGTCGTTTTGCACCAGAAACGCTTTATGTTTTTCTATGAGCTCCTGAGACGTTTCCTTCTCCTTTAATCCCAAAAGCATGCACATCAATCACGGAGCTCTACCTCAAATGACCCCAGTGGAAACTGAAGCATCCCAGCGGATCCCCTTAAAGTCAGCTGGGGGTCCGGCTCGACCTGCCCCCTGCTCGCCGGGCTGACCACCGCGGCACCAGCATTTCAGGCCCGCACAGCAGAGCGGGCAGGGGGTTCCCTGGTCCCGCGGGGGCCGGTCAGAAAACCCCCTTGGAGCTGTTCTCCAGCAGTGAGACCATGTGCCGCCCTGGGTCCCTTTGCACCAGTGCCGCGGCCACCACCGGCGCAACCCAGCCCAGGGTGGCGACCAGCGGTTCGGAGGGGCCACCGCGGTCAGGTCGTTCGCAGCCCGTTTGCGCCTCCGCAGCCGCGATCCGCCCTCGTCCCGCGGGGGCGGTATCATGATGGAAACAGTGGGAAATCGTGGGATTTCCTCGCCGCACGGGAGCCGGGCTCGGAGAGCCCCGGCGCTCACCTTTCCCCATGCCCAAACGGCTCTGCAGGAAAGAGGCTTCCCCCTCAAAAGCGGAGCCAAAATACCGCCACTCCTCCGCCGGTTTTTCGCTGGAAGCAACGTCTTTATGTTTTCGTGCGCGTATATGGGTTTTGTCTTCAGCCAGGCTCGTGTGTAGGAGAACTATAGCTGTTCTTTCAAGTTTCCCCTTGGAGAATGAGGTTACACCGCGGCGTGACTTCGTTACACGTCGGTTTAAGGCTCCCCTTGCGCTCCTCGCTAATTATCTCGAGTGAGGAGGACGGCGAGAGGGCAGAGAGGGAACCAGGCGAGCTAAAATGCGGATGCTCAGTGCTGGGAGGTCCATCATTGGCTGTGACAACCGTCATGTGCTGCCGGCGGCTGCAATGCAGGCACCGCGACTGCATTTAAATCTAGTTTTGGTGTGTTCAGGCGCTCGAGGTCTCATCAAGCCTGGCTGGCTCTTTATTAGGGAGCTGCAGAACGCACCCGACGTGGTTGCTGTTGCTCTGAGTCCAGGGGACCGGCATTATAATTATTATTATCATTTAATCTATTACTATTATTCGGTTAGCCTGCCTTTCAGAAAAATAATTGAGAAGAACAGGCTCTGCCGTGTGCCTGCAAGCAGTGAAAAGAGTGTTTTCTTAAAAAAAAAAAAGTGAGATGTAGTCTGAAGTAGGTAACCAGGGGTGGAGGGGAGCCTTTGGGGAAAGGTTCACGATGGCAGAGTCCAATGGAAGGATGTTGATCCGAGAGTCGGCTTAATTGTCTTAATGAGCTATTCAGAGTCAATACGTTATCACTCAAATGAGGAAGGTGGGTGGTGAAATTAAGGGAAAAAAATGCGAGATTATGGAGACTCGGCGTTTTCCTTTGCTATGAGGTAGGCTCCTCTCCAGGAGGGCTGAGTAAAGGTCCTGTAGCGCTCAACATTTGTAAGTCTTTAATATATTTTATTCCGGCATAAAGGCTATGGCTACTGTGGTTCCTTGAGGATGACATTGGATTATTCTAGTAAAGCAGAAACAGCCGAGAGGTGTGTGTGCGCGCCGTGGGTCCCTCCCATGCTTCACCCACCCGGCACCGGGTGCATGGCAGAGCCACTTGCGCAGATGCTGTTCCTGGTAGAGGGACATTCATGCTGTCTGCACCTTGACGTCTTACAAAAGAGAAAGACAAACCTTTGCCTATCGACTCTTTGTATCGAAGCTGAGGAGAAAGCAGAAGAGATGCAAACTGGTGTTTTTGTGTTTTGAAATAACCGAGTGTGGAGTTTGCAATTGCAGGGTCGAGCTTGATGGGTGGAGTATCACTGGCCAAAATTCCTTTGAAAATAAGAAATGTCGGTCTTTGTCACCTAGTTAGGGTGAAAATAGCCAAGGGGTCATAAACTTTGGAAGATATGGTAAAAGCTTTTGACCTGATGGGTCCCTCGTCCTCTCACACAGTACTATTTCTTCACTCAGGAGAGTGAAATTCACTCAGGAGAGGAGTTTTTTTTCTGTTTGCTCGTGGAATAAGGAGCTTTTCCTCACTATTGAGAGGAACCCAAGTGCTCCGATGTTTTGGAAAGGAGGAGGTACTAAGTGCCAGAAGTGCCAAACTGGTCTGGAGGACCAGTTTCAGTGGAGGCTAAGCAGGAAGAATGAGGATCTCTTACCTTGTAGCTTCCAAATTCCCCTGGGCAACATAAGTAATGAAAATGGAAAGAATGAGAAAGGATTTATGCAGAAGCAACTGTCCACCCACCAGATAAGAAAATAAAGGAGGGGTTATTTCCATATTTCATGAATATCAAGCTTTAAGAAAGTTAATTCCAGGCTTGAGAACAAATGTTTGTAATAAGTCTATATACCGAACTAAATAGGTATGGTGGCAAGGGCATTTTAGCAACAAGAGGAAAGGTTAGTTTTTGCATAATAGCAGTGTGTCAAAAATTAATATAAATGACCTTTAAGGCCTCCAGCTTTAAAGCACACACACTTCTTCTTCTTTGTATTCCACTTGGTATACGTGAGTACAGACACAGAATATTTGTTTCTTTTCTTATTTGTTCTGTACACACAGATGCCATATCATTGATTATTAGCTGTGCATGTTTATCACATAAAGGGACTCAAGTATGAGTCAATTAATAGAGAACACTAGCGCTGAACTTAAGTTTCTATTTAGATTGCAAACAATGAACAACATCCTTTTAAACAAACGGATAATGCAAAGTGCAAATCCTTTGACTTTTAGAGCACAAACAAATATTATAATAATTTGCCCACAGAGAAAGCTAAAGAAGCTTTCCTATATACATTTCATTGTCCTTTAGCATTTGACAGAGTAGCAATATCAGTAACATATACAGATAATGTGGGTTAGGTACCTAACTGTGATTAATTTCTGTTCTGATGATATAGTACATATATGGTACAGTTCTAGTTGACCTCTTCACATTGCATTGTGTAATTGGCTGATTAGAAACACAAACAGAATGCAATTTGTTTGAAAGATTATTTCACAAATAACTGTCATATTGATGAATATTTTACTTAATGATGTGGTAAATGCAATTTAGAATAAATTAACCATAAATTGTATCTACACACTTTACCTTTAAATTATTATTACTCTTTATAGTTTTGTGTACTACCAGATTTAAAGTAATTGTATGAGCAATATAGTATCATTACAAGTGATGGCTCAGATTTTGAAAAAGGTCCCCCCTGACATATTAAGTGGGCTTTAGGGAAATTTGTGTTTCAGAAACAAAGCTCTCCCCATATTTTCAGATAGTTGCAATGAAATATTTTCATGGCTTTTCATAGAAATCCCCTTCTTAGTCCATCTCTGGGACATCAGATCTCAACTCTTTCTCTTCCTAGTCAATGGGAGAATTCACAAACTGTATTTCTATACATACAGGCCTACTTTTCTTAAATGTTTCTCTCAAATTGACCTATTTGGAATTGCCAGAGGGTCCTCTAATCAGTGAAAGGTACATACCTGTTCTCTTGTTATCTCTCATGTGTGATGAAGTGTGTAGGATAGTGAATACCCTGGGAAAGTTATTACTAACAAAAGTAATCTTGCACACCCTTGTTCATATCATCAGTGGAGATAGTTTTATGATTAAGCTTAGCTATCTAACTTCAATATGGAAGATAAGGCTTAGTGACTTTATCTGGATAATGTATTTCTTCTTAAATAGTTGTAAACAGTAGACACAAATTTGACCTGCTGCTTTTCCTTTATATTTCTCTCTATTAATGGGAATTTCGCCACTTGCTTAATCATGCACAGAACTGGGTACCAGAACTGGTTCAGTCTGCAACATACCTTTCCTAAGACTGAAAAGCCTACTGTCATTCACATGATTTGATTAGCAATGAAAATATGTAGAGGAATTATTTTAATAAATCAAAATACTGGGGAAGCATATGCCTCAAAGGAAAAAGTATAAAAGGATTCCTCTTAAAGTACTCAGTGCGTATTCTGTTTGTTAGCCATTAGTTTTTATTACAGACTTGTCTCCCTGGAATGTTGTTTATATATTTCTTGCAAATAGGAGACAGGCTTTTCCAGGTGTCCACAATACGTTTCTGCAGTTCTTCTTTGTTCATGTAGGGGCTTTCCTAGCTACCATTTGTTTAATTCACTCCAAATTTCGATGCTTGTATTTAAACCAGGTGACTGTAATTGCCAAGGCACTAAAATTGTGGGCCAGAGTCTACAGTCACTGCTTATATGAAGAAAGTTTTATTTGCTAGAGTAAGGATTAAAGGACTGCAGCTCAGATCCACAAGAAAAAAAAAAAGTAGTCATTAGTTTAAATGCATGCACACCGATAGTCTCACACGGCATGGAATTCAGGATTGCAAATAAATGTCTCTATTCCAAGGAAGAAAAGTAACTTCAAATGTTTTCTGCTTCATCCTCTTCCTGTTCGGTGTGCCGGCGGTGCCAGTCTTTTGGAAACGCTCTCCTCCCAAACACTGAGTTACAGATCTTGTGAAATGACTGTCTGAGGTTGAGACACCTTCAGCAGGGGCAATGGCTGAAGCAATTACTCTCTCCAGCTGTCTGCCACACTTCACTGATGAAAGGTACAGGGCCTGCTCCAGGGACTCTTAGTCCTAAAATGCCACAGTTTATGGTTTAGGTAAACTGTCACAGATTTCACTTTATGTGGAAGCATTGGACTGTACATTGCAGCACAGCTGTTCCTGCTAGAGAGATTGTTCACACATATTCTGCCCTTCCATACCCCGAATGGCAGAAATGAGGTTTGTGAACACCATCACAGAAGCTGGGTGCTTCAGTCCCTTTGGGGATGCAGTGGTCCTCCAGCAGAGAGGGGGAGACCGTAGGCAGTGAAGTCTGGGGTTACATTCACTGCTCTTCAATAGTTCAGAGAGCTGAGGACAAGTGAGTCAGCTGGAAGAGCATCTGCTGGGTTTACCATATGACACTATTATCTTGTCCATGGATTGTGGTGGTGGCCGTGCAGAAGAGGTAGGATAAGCAGGTGAACTGCTGCCAAAGAATTCCCCTCCACACTGCCATTTTCTCAAAATGTTGCACAAAATTGGATGCAGAACCATCTCCTGCTCTCACAGCATCTTCAGTGTGTTCCTTAAGGAGGTTTACAATTTTAATATCTCTGCTTCCATCTCCTTAATCTGTTGCATTGTTGCTCTCTTTGCTCTGCCACATCTCAGTACTGCCGGGATTCCCATGTTGTTCCATTGTAATTATCATGAGATACAACAGGTGTAATAAGTTACTAAACTGCTTCTGAATTAAGTTCTTTCCTCTACATTATGGTATTCTTGCTAGTTTTTATTCGTACACACAAACGGGGCATTCCGACATGGCCTAAATGAAGTGTTAACAAATAAATCTCCTTTGTTCGTTCAACAGTGGCAAGTATCTGTTTAAAATCTAATTCTCCTTCCCTCACCTCTCTTTTGTACTTTACAGCGTGGGCCAGACTCCAGCACACATGTTCATACTCAGTAGGTTACTTCAGAGGCAGCCCCTTTCACTTTGATGACACTATTTATGGAGGCAGGCATCACTCTGTGTGAACAAGGGTACAGCGTCTGACCCTTCTGCAGACTTGGGATGGCTGAAGTCTGGAGCCAATCACATGATCTTTAACACAGTTAGATGATTTATTCCTCTTGTTGTCTTTTGTTATCATCCACTTAGTGCAATTAAATCACGGAAGTCCTGATTTACTAAAGCGCTGGAGCACACGGCAGGCTCTAAAAGCGCTTAGACATAACTTTCAGTACATGATTACATCCTAGTGAATTTGGTTTTGAAATGAAAAAAAAAAACCCAACAAACCAACCCTTAGGCACAAGCTCAGAAATAAGAATATTACTTGGCTTTGCCCAACAGAGATGGCTTGAAGGACGTGTTTGTTACTGTGTTGAATTGGGACCTAATAAAGAACAGCCGTAGTTTTTCAGCTACAAACCACTGTGTATAAATCTTTGGGGAAGCAATGTTGGAAATAACAGCTATTATCTGCTGAAGTTTCAGTGCAGCTATGGAAACTCAAATGCCTGGCTAACTAAAGTTTGGCTGTATCCCTAGCATTGTGTAGATCTTTTGACATAACCTAGAGTGAAGATCTTTAAACCCATCCAATATGCAATGTTCTTACTTCTGTGCTGTTGGTTAGGGAGCGAATGTGTACAGTCTGCCCTGAAGGCAGCCTGTTCCCAAGTAGCCTGTGGCTTTTGATCATCTCTGTACTATGTTTGGCAGCTGGTAGCCTGGGCTATTGCTATAGAAAACTCTCTCTCTCTGGCTTAGGCCCTGGTTAACTGAAATCCACCCAAAGGCATTGCATGCCATTTTTCTCTTTCTGTTTCCGAAGACTGTTTTGTACACAAAACAGAACAAAACAATAATCTTTAAAGACTGCTTCAGGAGGCAGATTCCAGTGGAATGTTTGATCAAATAAAGGCTAGATTTTGGGGATAAACAGGCTGATAGCATCCTCCCATTTGCAGCCAAACTACCGAATGGTGTTCCCCGAAATAATTCTGATGATCGTAAGCTGTGAGTAGGAGAGTTAAGGAAAAAGTGTCATCTTAAGAAAGATGAGTAGCTTGTTCAGTGCTTTCTAGTCTAGGAAAACCAGCAACAGGAATGGGGATGTGGCTTCAGTCCAAAGAAAACTGTGTACCTGATTACAACTGTGTAACTTAACCTGGGAAAACGTAGCTAAGGCTTTCATGATGGTATCCAGTGAGTTCAAGAAAGCAGTAAGAGAGAAGTTGTACAACAGCATTTACACAAGTCTGATACTCTAGAGTTGCTGCACATGTGCTACAGAAGTGGTCACCACAAGTACAGTAAATACTTTATGATATGCTGGACTTGTACAAACTAAAACTAATGTTCATTTAGTCCAGCTGCAGATTAGCTGTAATGTTGGTCCAAGGACAATTGTAGGATGGCAGTGGAGTCCACCTGCATGTACGCTGTGGACATTTTTGCAGGAACATAATGTAGCTCGGTCAGAGACATTTTTAGGCTTCCAGAAACCTGATAAATGTGCATGCGAAGCAGTGACAGAACAGTGGCTGAAGTCAGCTAAGACCCTTGCCTGTCCTAGTCAAAGCAAGGACCAAGAGGACAAAGGTACTAGTCAGATGATAGATTTTAATTTCTAAAGAAGAATGTAGATAGATATTATTACCTTTTGTTAAATGTTTTTTTTTTATTTGTTGAGAAATTTTAGATATGCTTGATAAATGTTTCACTACCTATAACAGTTCAGCACACCAGAGACTTATTCTTCAGTTTCATAAGCTGGATTTTAATATGGGCATATATTTCTGGAACTGTGTAGGTTCATGATGAATTTCAGTTAGGAACGTTGCCAAAAAGAATTAACTACATTAAAAAAGTCTCTTTTCTGAGTTTGATAGAAGTCTGGAGTCAGCAATTGTTGTGCAATGTACTGTAGTTTAACTTACTCTGTGGCCCAGTGAGTCTGGGTACTCAGATAGGTTATCTTGTATCAATCTTAACGTTTAATAGGCTCACTTAACAAATATAAGCACATAAGTACCAGGGAAGTGCCAAATAAAACTGAATATTATGTGTTATCTTATAGCCTCACAGTACTGGCTTTTTTTTTCTATTTGTCTCCCGTTTTATCAACATAAATATTTTATATATTCTATGTCTATTAAAGCTGGATGATCACACCTGAGTCTGATATGAGCAGAGCCTTAGACTCAAGTGGCAAGTAATGTGAGTGAGATTTGGCTGCAATAAATGTTTGGCTGTGGGTGAGAAGGGCTAAAAGGCACTCTAACTCAGGTACAAATAGTTTGTAAAAAACTCACAAAACTATTCTCCCCAACTGACAAAAAACACCAGCAAGTCCTTGCCTGTTTTCTTTCCCTTGCCTCCTCTAAAATTTAAGAAAAACAAGGTTCAGTTGAAAAGCATTTATTAAGTATCATATCATAGCTGCTTGCCTTGTGGACAGATAAAGGCACACAATGGACCTCGGGGGCAAAGTACTGCCCCTTGGCCAAAGCTGAGGAACTCTGAACAGGTGAATTGGAGAATTTCATTCTAGAAAAAATCTTGCTGCTTCTGAGGAAAATGAAAGCCTTATCATAGAATCATAGAATCATAGAATGTTAGGGATTGGAAGGGACCTCGAAAGATCATCAAGTCCAATCCCCCTGCCAGAGCAGGAACGCCTAGATTATGCTACACAGGAACGTGTCCAGGCAGGTCTTGAATGTCTCCAGAGAAGGAGACTCCACAGCCTCTCTGGGCAGCCTGTTCCAGTGCTCCGTCACCCTCACTGAGAAGAAGTTTCTTCTCAAGTTTAAGCGGAACCTCTTATGTTCCAGTTTCAGCCCATTACCCCTTGTCCTATCAGTGGTTGTCACTGAGAAGAGCCTGGCTCCATCCTCGTGACACTCACCCTTGATATATTTGTAAACATTAATGAGGTCACCCCTCAGCCGCCTCTTCTCCAAACTAAAGAGCCCCAGCTCCTTCAGTCTTTTCTCATAAGGGAGATGCTCCACTCCCTTAATCATCCTAGTTGCCCTGTGCTGGACTCTCTCCAGCAGTTCCCTGTCTTTCTTGAACTGAGGGGCCCAGAACTGGACACAGTATTCCAGATGGGGTCTCACCAGGGCAGAGTAGAGGGGAAGGAGAACCTCTCTCGACCTACTAACCACTCCCCTTCTAATACACCCCAGGATGCCATTGGCCTTCCTGGCCACAAGGGCACACTGCTGGCTCATGGTCATCCTGCTGTCCACCAAGACTCCCAGGGCCCTTTCCCCTGCACTACTCTCTAATAAGTCATTCCCCAACTTATACTGGAACCTGGGGTTGTTCCTACCCAGATGCAAGACCCTACATTTACCCTTGTTATATTTCATTAAATTTTTCCCCGCCCAACGCTCCAGCCTGTCCAGGTCTCGCTGGATGGCAGCACAGCCTTCTGGTGTGTCAGCCACTCCTCCCAGCTTGGTGTCATCAGCAAACTTGCTGATAGTACTCTCTAGTCCCTCATCCAAGTCATCGATGAATATATTGAATAATACTGGTCCCAGTACCGACCCTTGAGGGACTCCACTGGATACAGGCCTCCAACCAGACTCTGCCCCATTGACCACGACTCTTTGGCTTCTTTCCCTTAGCCAGTTCACAGTCCACCTCACTACCCGAGAGTCTAGACCACACTTCCTCAGTTTAGCAGCAAGGATGCTGTGGGAGACTGTGTCAAATGCTTTACTGAAGTCAAGGTAGACCACATCCACCGCTCTGCCATCATCTATCCACCTTTTTATATCCTCATAAAAGGCTATGAGGTTAGTCAAGCACGACTTCCCTTTGGTGAAGCCGTGTTGACTGTCTCTAATGACCCTCTTATCCCTGATATGCCTTGAGATGGCACCAAGGATAAGTCGTTCCATCACTTTCCCAGGGATGGAGGTGAGGCTGACCGGTCTATAGTTACCCGGGTCCTCCTTCTTGCCCTTTTTGAAGACTGGAGTGACATTTGCTTCCCTCCAGTCCTCAGGCACCTCTCCCGTCTCCCAAGACTTGGCAAAGATGATGGAGAGTGGTCCAGCAATGACATCAGCCAGCTCCCTCAGCACCCGTGAATGCATCCCGTCTGGACCCATGGATTTATGGATGTCCAGATTGCTTAATTGGTCCCTAACCCAGTCCTCATCGACTAAAGCAAACTCCTCCACTGCCCTGACTTCCTCTGGGGCCTCAGGGGAACGGGGCTCCTCAGGACAGCCTCCGGCAGAGTAGACAGAGGCGAAGAAGGCATTCAGTAACTCTGCCTTCTCTGTATCATGTGTCACCAAGGCACCCACCTCATTCATCAGTGGGCCTACATTGCCTCTGGTGTTAGTTTTATCTGCCACGTATTTGAAAAAGCTCTTCCTGTTGTCCTTATGACAAGAAAGGACTAATCTGACGAAAATAACCTACTGTAAACGGGCCCTCCTCACCAGATGGAATTCATGAATCCTTTTGGATTCAACATGTGGAGACTATGGGGCACAACAGATCAGAAAAAGCAGGCTGGAATGATGGACAAGTATGTTATGAGCCATGCAGATAGGAAATTTCCCAAGGAGGAACAAATAGAATGAACAGTAAACCGTTTTTCAAGCGCATTGTTTTTTTTTTCAGATAAACTATTCCCAGATCACAGAAGCCTATCCAGAAAGTCATCACAGAAAGCTAACTAATTTTTGTAAGTGTTCACCTTAGGATTCTAGGTGGGTTGTCACGACAAAAGCTTTAAAATCTGAAATTTCAGTAAATTATGTCTTACAGTAGATTATTAAAAGTAGTAATAGCAGATTGTCAGGGTCACTCTCCTCTGCACAGTTTTGAAAGAACTGAAGTATGAAATTGCTTAGCTACTGTGGTATAGAATGTAACATAAGAACAGCTATACAGGATCAGACATACTGAAACTTTGGAAAGCATTTAAAAATAGGACAAGCATGTGGTAGTGATTCCCCAGCACTTTCTTCCAGTCTTCAAGAAGTTCAAATGACTTCCTAGAAAGAGATGAGATCTTTGAGTATATTAGTTGTCAATGTTTTTGTTTGTTTTTTTTTTCTTTTCCCCTGCAAAGATTTATCTGTTTACTTTTACATCACCCTAGTTCTTACGTTAGAAGAAAAAGTGAAAGACTAGTTCCTGCTAATGTTCTCTATGTCTTTTATAGTTTAAAGGTCTTATTTTGTTCTCTTAGTCATGTCTTTTTCAGCCTGAGGAGTCTCCTTAATCATTCCTCATAGAGAGGTTGTTCCAAGCACACCATCCTTGTGGTCTCGCTCTGAATTTTTTCAGAAGGGATGGTCAGACTATGAGAAATCTGAGGTGTCAGAGGGTTTTGTGTACAGTATGAGGTATAATCCTTGATTTTATAATGCTTATTGACTTCATATTTATGCAATTATCTGCATTTTCTCACACACAGGACAGCCTGTGTAATCAGTGACCTCTCTGCAACACGATGCCTCTTTCTTTGGTGAAACTTCTCAGTGTAAGTGGAGAAATATATACATTGGAAGATTCATCACCCAAATTGAGATTAAGGCTGCTAGTTTGAGAAAGAAGAATTGGAAACTATGTTCCAAAGACCATAATTAAACCCCATGGAGGAGGGTGCCCCTAATATGCCCCTAGTAACTGGGAGTCCGTAGCTACATAGTTGTCTTCTGTGACTTCTAAATTCTCAGAAACAGGACTTTTACCCCATTTTGTGCCAATTTTCCAGTTACTGTTACTTACAAAATGTAAAATAGTCAAATCTTGATAATATTTTGGCTGGTTTAGCCCTTTTCCTTGCCTTGAGGAGTCAGAATCGATATAAGACTCTTATTTCTAAGAAAGTACCTGGATTTTAAACTAAAAACATTCAACACCCGTAATGAAAATCATGAGGAGATCCTTTTCATTCTCTCTGTTACATACCTTAATGTGCTGTAGGAATCTTTAGGATTTAGAAACCTGTTAATTTGTAATCTCTGCCAAAAAAATCATCAGCATCATCTCAAATCTTTTGGTCCAAGCATATCCTATAGCTATCTATTGTGCTATTTCCAATATTTTCTGCTCAGTTAAGTACACAGTAACAGTGGTATTACATGTATTCAATCGAGTATTTTTATTCATAGAGTACATCTCGAATTTATTTTAGCAGTTTAAATAATGAGTTTAACGTATATTTAGTCAAGCATTACAGTAGTGAGGACTTAAGTAGATTAGAAATAAATGAATCCAATTAAAGAACACGTCTGTGAAATTTGATATGTCATAGGCATGAATGAACTGTTTGCGCAGCAACTGTAAAGAAATCATTAATGATTAACTATCCAGAAGACGTTTAATCAGGAAAAATGGCATAGGACATAGTTAAAAACATTTGCGTTGAATACATGGAGATTCTGAAATACTAAAAACATGTTTTGCATCAATAGTGACATGAGTATTGGTCTCAGGAAATGTATTTTTTGTTATCTGTGGTAGATGTGAAGCCAAGAGCTGCAGCCGAGAGTTAGCTGAGTGACATTGGCTGTCACTCATTGACAGCAGGACATTGTTCCTTCCAATGAAAAGCTCAAGTTTAATGAGCAAGTCAGACAAAGTTATTTCACAGAAGTGTTTCCTACAAGAACATATTGTTATCCACCCTTGCAGAGCTAATATTCAGCAAAGCAGGGATTTTCAGAGGTGATCAGTGCTGGGCTAAATTGGGTTCTACCAAAACTAAAAGTCCCCTTGGCTGCCCTGAGGGCAAGCTCAAGCAAGTGCCAAGTGCTTGATGAAATCCCATGTTACATGACTTGCCCAGTGAGGCATCAGTAGTCTGTGGGAGGGTTGAGAAATGAATCCAGGTCACTTGGCTACTAGATCGGTATCTTAAAGATGTCAGTGATGTTGTGTTTTTGAACACATAAAAATATTAAGAAGCTTGAGATGGGAAAATCTACCCTGTGTATCAACAGTCTGTTGCACTGCTGTCAGTCTGGCTTTCTGCGAAATGGAAATCATCTTACAGGTGTATGTGAGAATTTTAGTTTATGTGGCATTAATTTCTAAAGAGTATGTGTACATGCATTTGCTGATGGACTGAGGTCACATTAGATTTTATGGAGTGGTTGAAAGGGAGCAGTTGGAAGAAAAAAAGGCTTTTTGAAAGTCCCATTTCACAGGTCTTTGGTTTATTTAGAAATAATATTTTGGATGTGTAGGTGAATTAAAGTAATGGAAACCCCCAAATGATAACAAAGAAATCACCACAATAATTTAGTAAAGGCTGACAGTATGATTGTGAGTCATAGAGTACTTCAAGGTTTAATGTGCCTTCAGATAAAGTATTCTTAACCATTTGGTGTTCATTTTTAAAAAAAAAAAAAAGCAGCTTTGCAGGCAGTATTCCTCTAATCCAAATTTCTCATTATCAGACAGATTCTAACACATAGAAACGTTTGTAAACTCCTGTCAAATATATTCATTTAACTTGGCAAACACTGAATATACACAGAACAGGACTTTTAGGCAGTTGTGCTCCTAGACATCTCTTGTTTGAAAGCAAGCACTCTCAGTATAAATAAATGTCAAAGTCAAACTCAGGTCATCGTATGTTATTTATTTAAGCAATTTTTTTTTCAGTGCTATCTGTAACTAAAAATTATATATATATAATTTTATATATATAATTACTCTAGGATTTCTTGGGCATTTTATTCACAAACAATAATGCAGCCTTGGTGTGTATTTTCATCCAGCAAATCTGGTAAATAAAGGCTCCTTTTGGAGCCAGACATGGTTAGACATGTGGTTGGGAATGACAAACTGTACCTTCAGACTGCTGAAAACTCTGCCACACCACGATTGTCTAGAGGCCAGGATGTTTTATTTAACTCCAAATGACAGTTAAATGACTGCATTCTGAGATGAGAAACCAGTCAGGGAACATATAAAAATTCTCTGATGGTAGTTATCTGAAGGATATCCTCAGATATTTGCCTTAAACAATTTGTCTAGGAAACTTTGTTCTTCAATTTTCCTGAATGTGTCAAATAATTTAATTAAACTTCCTGGTTTGGATTGCTCTGTCTTTAAAAGCAAATACAGAAACATGATATCGTTTATGTGTGTCTCATGGCTGGAGAAGCTGTAAACTTTGACTCAACAAGATGTAAACAGCTGCTGTTGCTTATGCTATTTATGGAGATAAATGGGTGCCTGGAACTTAATGAAGTGATCTGATATACGGATTTCATACTTCCCTAAGTAGATGCGCTGCTTAACCATTAAGTGTACTAATGAGAGGAGGTTGGATTAGATGATCTCTGAGGTCCCTTCCAGCCTAAGCAATTCTATGATTTCTGAGGTTCTTTCCAATTATTTTGGTGAGCAGCAGCTCAGGCCTGTGTGTGACTTTTCGCTCAAGAAGTTATAGAAACATTATCCTAATAACTGATGGAAAAATTGAGGCAGGGAGTATCTCTGAGGTTGCACAACTGAACATCAGCATAGTGTCATAGCAAGCAGTGAGCTTCAGCAGCATTTTTTCCCACTTCATCCTGAAATTTGAATTCCTGTACGAGTTAAGTGAAACTTCCTTATTGTGACTGTTCTGGAAGATGCTAAAAGGATTGCACACGCTCCTCCTGATAAGTCTCGTGAGCAGACTGAGGTCTTTGTAAACATTTCTGAGACACATTGTACATGAACAGAGGACACTGCAGACAAGGAAATTGTCTGTTTTGTTGTACCATCTGCTGATTTAGAAAGCCATGAAGATGACAAACAGCCAGAATCTGTTCTCTTTTCACTCATCTGCTGAATGGTGCTCTGTTAGCGTCGCATGAGTGGGAGTGTGGAAATGTTAAAAGTTGCAAGCATTGTTTAAAAGTAGAAGAATGATATATTACAGTATTGTGGACAGACATGCATGAGGCAGTACCAGACTTTTACCACCTTCATGGTTGATTTTAACCGAATTGTAACAACTCAGCAAAACAGATGGGACATTAATGACATTAACACCTTCAGTTTAATATCACATATTTTCTTCTGTGTTCTGTTAGATTGGCAGAAAATATGACAAATTTAATTTTTCTGATTTTTAACTAAAAGAAATGCTGAGTGCATATGACTCTTTTCGTAGATTTTTCATGTGAAAGTGGAGGAAATGGTGAACATGTTTTTGTGTTCAGTAGAACTAATAGTGCAACCAATTAAAACAACTTGTTTTCACTCATATGAACAATGTTTTCCACCTTGCTTCAGTTGTGTGAATGATTGTATCCATGATATAGGAACCTGCTGCATTAAGATTGTCTAACGCTTTTATTTTCATCTTGAACTTCATTAATTACTTTAATATGTGTAAGGAATTACATGGGCATAGGTCACTCATCGTTTGTCAGGTTTAGGTGGTCACATGATGCCTTTTATTCTTTATTAGCTGTAATTTCCCATGACAGTATGATCATTGCATGTTATTCAGACTATCAATTGAAAGGTACCTAAGAATAAGCATAAGATCTGTTTCCAGTTGTATACTGATATTTTGATTGCTGCTGGAGAGAATGAACTGAAATGCAGTTTCCTGCAATTCTAATCCAATGCTGTAACTCCCTGTATGAAAACCAAATTTCTGTGAATCTTCTTTAAGGTGTCTAAATTTTGCATCTTTTGAAGGAATTAAATACACTGTAAATATATGTCTCTGTGGGTTATTTTTGTATTCTCAGTCACTGCAGGCATAACTTATTCTTCCTCTCTGGTATGTTGTGTCATTAACATGAAAAGATGCTCTTCCTTACGGCTTTTGCAGTGCTTTCCATGGACTGAGTATTTTTTCTTCTATTTTGAAGGTTTTCTTCTTGTTTTGAAGGTTACGCAGCTTATGACTGTAGATATTTAAGATCTCTATTCTTGAGTCTGGTTGTCCTTCTTAAGTTCTTTTGGTTGAATCTGGATATTTATTCCTCACTAATGGATTTTACTCCTTCCTCTGTATACATCCTGTTCAGCTGTTCTTTTTATTTGAAAACATTTTTCAGGGCTTAAGTTCTCTTCTGTTCCATAGTCAACGCTGTCTTTCAGTAGGGAATTTTAATATCTTCAGAGCTATTTGTGCCTCTCATTCCCTGATGTTAACATCTAGTCTCACTTTAGTTTTTAGGCTTTGGTTAATGTAGTCCCAAACTTCACCCAATTACTTGAAGAAGCACAGCTACAAAAAAACCTGGCTGTTCTGTATAGTTTTAATGTGTCCTGGATTGTACTGTGACCACTGGGCCTGTGTCACTAGTACCAGTCTTCCCAACACCCTTTCCTCATCTTTCTTTTCTTCAAAACGACCCTGTAGAAAACCTCTTATTTTTTTCAGTTTTGTGGTGAGCTCTATCCACACATTCAGTTGCCATATTTGTGCAGGCTCTGTTGTTTGCTGAGAGTTCGGGTTCTGTGGTGTTCTGACACTCCCTCACCGTTCTTTTTTGGGTCTATGTGCTAATGAGTCATTATTTCTTCCTCAAATATTATTAGACAGACTGTTGCCACCGTGTTTCATACTGTACATATTGGCAATGATGGCAAGCTGAAAATGTCTTCTAAGCTGAACTGTAAGAACTCTACATAGAAGTGTTGTAGATCCAGCTGGCATCCAACCCATGTGCAAACATATTGGCTTCCTCTTCCAAATGCTTTTCTGCTTCAACCTTTATCATTCTGCATCTATGCAACCTGCTATAGCTAGGAGCCTTTGGTAAAGAATGCTTCATACTCACCATTCAGATGGTTTATTGCAGAGAAGTGCAGCCATCATTGCTGGTTTTTTTCACGATGCTAGCTCTAGGACATCGATAAGTACTTTCAAAATTAGGCTTGAGCTCTATAATAGGCATTGGAAGAGTCAGAGACCTGATACAGAGTGGAAATTCTCCTGGGAGCTGGATTTGAGAAGAAAATAGGAAGGAGCGTATTGTAGTGAGAGGGTTTTGCGCTTTGTCTTCTAGTTTCTTTTCACTTACAGCAAAGCATGATAATGCAGTCTGTATGTGCCTGACACATTGACCGTACTGTCCAGGTTCTCATATTGGAGGGGGGAGGGACAAGATAGAGGAGAAATACTAAATTTTTGAAGCATATGCTACCAAAAGCATATGCAGCCAAGTTTTTTGAGGAGTCAAAGAGGACCTAGAATTTCCATCCAACTGCGGAAAGAATGGCTGTTTCCCATCATGAAAAGGTGGAGGTCTTCAATGTGTTTCCCTTTGCAAAGAGCCATCACTTTGGTCTTGTCTGGATTCAGTTTGACCCATCTGTTCTTCATTTAAGAGCTAATTTCCTGTAGTTATTCTGATGTTTTATAGTGATGATAGTTGCATCAGAAAATGAGATAAATAGTAGATTGTCAGCAACATACTGTTAGCAATTGAACACATGCCATATCACTCTCTCTCTCAGCAGTCTTGTGTAGATAGATGTAGATTGTATGGATCGCTGTGGGATCCTGAAGGTGAGGACCTTGAAGGAAAAGACTTGTATCCACCACCTTTTTTTGAATTAGGTATAGAACAAAATGTGCATTACTACTGTGTAACTGAGGCTGTGTAATAAAGAATTCAGGTGTCTGAGAACAGGAATCTGGAGATTACAGTTCCATGGTTGGAGGAAGTTTTATAAATTCCTCAAGGAAGTTGTCACAATTTCCATCTGTAGTTTGTGTACCACTAGGAGCCCTGGTTCCTCTAGTACTTTGCCTCACAGTGCATATGGATATGCCCATTTTGTAGTGGAGCATCTTCTGCATCTGACATCGAGACCACAGGACCTTTCCTCCATGCTTTTTTTTCAGACTTCTGATATTTATCTTGGCCAGTTGCTATTGGTGTTCTGATGTCTATCTTGTTTTTTTTTCTGAAGGATAGCTGTGCTAGGGTAGGGTTGAGATAGTATTGAATTATGTTTTGGTGATACAAAAAATTCCAGGTGTTTCATCTGCAGGGAGTGCAGATGTTTTCTCTTTCTAAGGGAAAACTTTACATTTGACAGCAAGAACTTCAAATAGTTTTCTTACCTTTTATTTAATGATATTACCGTCTAAGTAACTGGTTCCAAATACTAGCTTGTGGTGTTTATTCTCGTGTGGTGTACTGCTAGAGTGACTCCTCACCTAACAATACCAAGGACTTAGAAAAGTAGCACGTAATGGCATGCCAGGTTTTGGGCAGCCTGGTTTGCTTGGTTTTTTTTTTTAGATTCCTATGACATAGATTGGCAGGACTCAGTTATGGAGACAGATACATTTCATGTCAAGTCAAAGTGTCTGGATGGATATTCTGAAGGTAACCACAAGAAAGACTGATGCTTTCAAAATATGTGGATGAGCCTTAGCTGTCAAACAGGTCAAAGCGAATCCCCATATTCACATGTTTTACTGCAGGCAGAATATTTGAAATGCAAATGTTATAGCAGAGGTCTATCTCTATTAAAGCCAAAATTTGAAAAAATTTACTTCATTAAGAAATAATTTTACATTACAAAACACTAATTATATTTGGCCAATCTCTGTCTGCTGTGGACTGGAACCAGCACAGTCAGTGCAGCTCTGAAGTCAGTGATTTGTTTTCATGTGTTAGATATGCATAGATGCATGCACATTATCTGCCTTATCAAAAAACTAAAACTCTTCTACCAACGTTTTTAGTTTATGAGGTGCAAAAAAATTTTGGTGTAAAACTGGCATGAATTAGTCTGTTCTGCAGGTTTATCTGTGGCTGTTCAAAGATTCATCCTATTTCACTTATTTTAGTGATTTATCTAGTTTCTTCTCCTGCTTCTGACTTTTATCTGAAAGCATAAATGTACACACTGAAATGTATACTCAGCTGTGATATACTCAGAATGTGGCACAATTCCTTTCTGGAAAATGTTTGTCATAGCTTACATCAATATACGTGTCATTATAGAGCAAGATATTATTGCTAAATCTGGATGAACAAGTTATAGTAACATAATTCATTAAGGATGAGTCTTCAGGTTTAGACGAAGTATGGGGTAATGTGTGAATTATATTGCCTCCTTGCCTGCATTTAAGAGAAGCATTATTTTTCCCTTGCTCTTCCACCTCTCTGCTGATTATCAGAAAGGAAAAGACATGAATCCTTCCTCTTTCCCTCCAGGTAGGTAGGTCCGGAAGAAACTCTTTCCTCAGTCTCTTTTAATAAATCATTGTCAGAATAGATTCCGTATGACTACATGAAAACTGGAGAGCTTGTTTCTTACTTCCCCTGGGTATCAGCAGAAATGCAGATGTGTGCAGAGGGGTGCGGTCTAGAGCATATATCCTCTTTATTCTTAGTAAGATATGGTGAATAATGCCAGTTTTCCTTGCTTTTATGTATTCATGAGAAAGTTTGAAGGAACTAACACTGAACTTCCCAAACTGCTGTTATATCTAGCTCCCCATAGAAAACCTCTAGTATTTTGACAGAGCGGGACAGACCGTTTAAATCCCAAGATTTGTATTTATTTAGTTGCTTTCTCTGAATGGTAAACTCCTTCAGTATAAGAAACTTCATACAGAGGAATAAACAGGAGACTCATAGAAGAAAAGTTTGAAAATTTGCACCATTTGCCTGAAACTTTGAACACTGCAAAATACAGCCTTTAAGATACAGTGTTCTCATAAAAAAATAATTTGTTCAATATATTTAGTCATCTATAATAGGCTGTTATGTGCACCCCCACACATACATGAACAGACACACATCTACATACGTGGTAAGTTTGAAGCTGTACAGTTAAAAGAGTATTGAGGAAAATTTATCCTATTTACTGCTTAGCTATATGTCCAATGCAAAACTGTAGAACAAATCTCAGAAATTTCCATCCCATTGTTTTTTATTGCTGAAGAAAGTAGAACAGGATGATAACAGTTGGATGCAAAAATCAATTGTATTTTCAGTATAAAAATAGTGCTGTTGTTTAGTAAGCTGTACTATGTAACTGTATTAGGGGGATATACTGGCTTGCCCTGGGAGGTTTTATTATTTTTCCTTAAAAATATCTTTTATTTCCACCCCCCACTAAGAAGGAAGAAATGTTTTCCATTAAGATATGAAGGGAGTTTCTTTTTCACTTTTGCCTTTTATATAGGGATACTGAGTATAAAGGACTACAGCTCTCCCTGGATCAGGTCACTGCTACCAAGCCGGCATTCTCATACGCAAATTCAACTCCGACCATAACGGATAATAGAAAGGGAAGCAAATCTCGCCTCTCGAGCACGAAGTCAAAATCAAGGACATCACCATACCCACAGGTAGTTGTCTTTGAAAAACAAAATTAAAACTTTTTTAATATCTGCTATTTTTCTAGAGTAACTAGAATGAGCCGAAGAACATGTTGTGCAAAGAGAATAAAGGACAACAGATCATAAGATCTTGAGACAGGAATGTGTTTCTTTAAACTATTTCTAAAAAGCTGGAAACATTTACGTTTCACCATAGCATGCATAATAAATCATCATCAACAACAATAACAGCGCGGGGCTTAGAGTTAATGAGGAGCGGACAGAAGGACAAGTGAAAATGCTGGGTTTGAAATACTTGTTTTGAGAAGATTGTGAGTTTTACTATTTGATAAAGCTTGCTTCTTCTTACTTTTTGATAATTCCATCATATCTAGAAAGCTGCCAGGAGGGAAAGGAACAAGATGACTTGCTCAATTGGAACAAGGAAGCTTTCGATGTACAAAGTTTTGAAAGGAAGAAAATGCTTGGAGATGGTCGTTGGTGTCAGTAGACTTTAATTTCCCAGATTTAATTTTCAGGCCTAATATGTAAGAAATATGTTCCCTCTGGACCAGACTTGATTTGGTCTCTGAACTGGAGCTTACCTAATAGCTTTACATGACTGATTTCTGCAGGCAGTGCCACAGCATTTGCAGACTTACATTGTCAACACAAAGCTGTTTGTTGAAATAACCATTATGCTTACTAAGTAATGATGCAAGTCTTACTGCTCTTATGCCACCACACAGTGGACATAAATGTATGCATTCATGATATAACATGTACTATGTATTTTTAAAGAGTTCAAGTCAATATTTAACTGATAATGACCTTGACGACTACATTTTCTCTCCGGCACAATGTTTTCTAAACTGACCTCTAAGGGTGTACAATGTGAGCCCAAGTGTCTACTTACTTCCTTGTTTTCTTTCATTTCCCCCCTCAAAAGTATGAAGGGAAATAATTTTAGTTAAATGACATCTGCTTTTCGCACAGGGAATATTTAACCCAGAGCCTAGCTATGAACTCAGATTCTTAGTTTTAAGAATTTGATTTTGCCAGAATTTTTTGTGCATTTTTTGTTCCCATGTATTTCTGTGGGTTTTTAAAGATGTCTTACTCTTGAATGTGCTACATCAAATAATTGTGATAAAACTACTTTGAAAAATTGAGAAAGATACCTACAATTAAGTCTAAATTAGATTTTTAAGATTACTATACTTGACTTCCTGAAATTACCCTTCACATCCCCTTACATAATCCTTTCAGAAGTCCTCATTTGCCAGCAGGACAATGCAGCTGAAGACCTGTCATGGTCCCACATCCATTCACCTTCCGAAAGTGTGACTTTCCTCAGTACCTTCTTATTCTTTCTGACATCAGAAAAAAATCCTGAATTAGCATTGCAGCATTGAGGCTGCTGGTTGACCAGGGATTGTTGTCTGAAAGCTCAGGATGTTTAATCTCCAGTTTCATTTTGAATCCTCATTACCAGCTGCCTGGTAGTAAAGTCACAGATTTCATAATTCAAAAAGAAACAGCCCCGCTAGTTGCCAATATCTTGAAAAATGGTCATACCGTTCATTGTAGCACATCACCACAAGCAATGCTGGCAGCTTGGCTTTGCATCCCTCTCATCCTTCTCCACCACTGAGTAAACTGTTGAAAGACTAAGAAAAGCTGTTGTGAAGAGCATGCAGCAGGTGGTACGGCCTGTGTCCCTCTGTCTCCAGCTCATGTAATTTGCCAGTCAGTTGCGGAGAATTAGAGTGTGACTCAAAAGCCATGGCTGAAAAGTGAGGTCATGGGTTTTGGCTTTCACAGGAGCTTGGGTTTTGGTGGAGTAAAGAAGCAAGAAGTTTATTAGTGAAATAGTGGCCATGGGCAAAGTATTTCTTAACTTTGTCACCTAGGAGATTTTAAATGTACATACTTTCTTTCCTTTTCTTTTTTCTTTCCCTCTTTTTTTTTTTTTTTTCATTTCCCCTTACCATTTACTTTGCTTCAGTCTTGAAAAGGGAATCATATGCTTTATTGGGTGATGACTGAGAATTCTCTCCCTTGCCAGCTGTGTGCCCCTAGGATAGCTACATGAGATGTGAACTGTGCGAAAACCACGTTAATAAATTTCAGCTGAACATTTACTACTAGGGTAAAAGCTGGAAGTTTTGGTCATCTAAGTCAGTGTTAATGCTTTTTTTCCTCAAATCTTATGCAAAAGCAGATGTGATGTAATATTGCGATTGTAGATTCTTAAAGCAAAAACTAAGTGCATTAAGCTGATCAGCATCTGATTAACACAGACTGACGTTAGTACAGTGGGCATTGAGTACTTTGAGCATTTGAGCGTGAGAAGAACTTTGAGTTCTTCTACTCCTGTCCTACCAGAGAGGTGGAGATCTGAAAAAAGGAGGTGAAAAAACCAGGAGAGATGAAGACTTGATAGAGATTTGCAGAAAAAGGAAATTGCGAGTTCATTAAAAGATTCCTTTAGTCTTTTCCCATAATAATAATAATCACTGTGAGGGGATCCCAAAATCTATCCCTGGACCTCATTTATTTTTTGTTCCCAAAAGCTATCCCTGGACCTCATTTATTCTGTATACAGGAAATAGCAACAAGATTGGAAAAACATTTTAATTGTGATCATCTGAACAACTGCTCTGGAGTTTAATATCCCATTAATGATGATTGTTTGAAGAAAATATTTAAAATTGTCTGTTGTCTGATTCTAATGGAAATATTATATGGTCAGATCTGGATAAATGTTTATTGCTTCATATCTCATTTTAGTTCTTGGACAGAGATTACATATATGGACATAAAATAAACACATGCATACAAATAAGGATGCACCCAAGAACTGTTGGACGGAGTCTTTGCTGTGTGTTACAGCATGCACGAATTTTTGGGAGTGAGAACCTTCTCTAGTAGGTGTATGTTAATACACCTGGTTTTTTGATGTAAACTGATTTTATAGCTCCTTTAAACAGATAATCCGGATTAATTCTGCAATCCACCTTTCGGTATATCACCCAATGGGATAAAGATAATAGAATAAGGCTGAACTCTAGTCAGCCCTTTCTTGTTGTTGTGTTTTTTGTTTTTTTTTTTTTTCATTTCTTCCTGTAGCCTAAGGCTTTGGCAACTTTCAGTGTATTCAAAAGCAAGACAAACCTCTCTTTCTATAGTAAACATAACTCCTGATCTGGTGAAGAGTCACCAGCAGTGGGGGTTATTTTAATGGACATGCTGTATTACTTTAATCTAAGCCTTTCACCATCTGTTCTGCCTATAATAGTGAATGCAAAAAGAACATATTCTACATTTCAGGATTACATTAGTAAAAAGTAAGATAAAAGTGATTTAAAAGCATGCATATGTTTTTAGTACAATGCAGCCTGCATCTGTGATGTTTTTCTCATGGTTAAAACACAAATCAAGAGGAAAGCTGCTAATGCTGATGTAGTGAAAGTTTTTAATGGAAAAGAGGATTCTGAGAGGGTTTCGCTATGTATTTAATGTTTAGAATATAAAAAAGAAACAGAGTGGGCTGCCAGAAAATTAAGTATCCATAACTTCTATTGTTTGAACATCTGGCACGGTGTGGGGAGTAGGCTGACGATGTTCCATACGTACAACAGGATGAGTGCTCAGATCAGTGCAACACCTGTAAGGATGGAAGGTCAGGCAAAAGAAAATCACCCAAGAAGTATCAGATTGTCTACTGGCCTAATACAATTCCATGGGCTCTCAAAAAGTAATCTTCTCCTAGACATGGAATTTATGTTTTCGTCTTTCCTTGCCCCTTCAGCAGTCCTGAAGTTTTCTTGGAGCAAAAGTAGCATCAGTGATGGTCTATAACCCCTTTCTGTGCCAATGATAATCCTACTGGTGTGCTCTCTCTGCCATGGCACACTGGATTGGCATTCTGGAAGACATTTGCAATATCTGGACGAGGCAATTCAGTTTCCTGGAGCCAGCTGGAGGAGCGTTTGATTTATTTATTATTGTTGTTCATTCCAGAAGACAATTCAGAAATCACCTGAAGGGATATCAAATGTTGCATGTCTTTTTCATGCTTAACTTCTGTCTGGTGGTTAAACTTTACCAAAACCCCCAAAATAGTAAATACTGCCTGATAGGAGTTAAAAGGCAAAAAATAGCAGAAAGGGAAACATTTCTGGTGAGGTAGAACTAGAAGCGAAAAAAAAATCGCAAATTATAATGGCCGTAATTTTCGTTAAATCTGATTCTGTTTTCTATGGTCTTTCATCACTTGACATATGGAAGCCTAATCCTGACTTGAGAGATAGTGTTTCCACTTTCCATTTCAGTAAAGCAGTATCTTTGATCATCTTTTCATTTCTTACCCCGTCAACATGTCACACATCCCCCTATTTGGAGTCTCCACCTGTCAACATCAGATTCCCAGAAGAGACAGTGGTAGGACTGCAGTGGTAGAGGCAGCCTGTTGATGCCAAATAGAGATGTGATTAGCTTTAAAGGCAATTAGACATATTTTTGGCTTCTGTCTTCTTGTGTTGCACCTTAGGAGTAAGCAGTCTTATCAAACCTTGGTAGACAATGTGGGCCACAAGCAATTCAGTGTTAATTTAATTCTGTCCATGGCCTAGCAGCTGCTACGGGTCAGATCTCAAACAATCGTCATTTACACCAAGTGCAAAGAATATGCATGAAGTATTGTTGGTCTTGACTACATGGTTATATGACATTACATGGTGAATTTCTGATATACTGAACACCTACCCTTTGAAATAGTTTCCTTTTCTTTAAGAAAAATGCATGAAGGCCCGTGCAATAGAATACTTTGTGGTTAGGTTCAAGATAAGAAAAAAAAATTGAGCAAGTTTTCAGTTAAACTGACAAATTCCCTTCAAGAGAAGCTGTGTTGGACCTTGAGGCGTCCTTAGTAACAGACGACTAATAGAAGAATATCTATAAGAACTAGACAGAATTAAGAAGTTTCAGTTTGAAGGAATGTCTGGCATTTACTTATTATCATAATAAATGGTCAAAAAAATTAAATTCCGATTTAATTATGAATTAATAAATAATTAATAATTTTCCTTGTCCTCTTCATGGAAGAAATACATACTATGGGCTTTGCTTTTAATAAGAAAATAAATAAATTTGTAACTTTTCTATACTCACATTTATGACATCTTTCATTCCATCTTAACTTTTTAAATTAAAAAAAAAGTTTAGAAAAGTCAAATCCAAAAAGAGCCCTAAATATAATTAAAAAATTGAGAACAGGTACAAAAATAGTTTTGTTTTTGTAAGTTTACATTTTAGCTAAAATTTAATAGTCAAAATCATGTTAATAATGTCTATTTTTCTCTTTGGAAACAATTTTATCTGTATTTTTTTGTCAAAAATTTTACAATAATTCAGTCGGTATTTATGATGGTGTCTTTGTGATGAAGCAGTTTGAAAACATTAGATCTGAAAGGATAATAGAATAGTTAGATGCTCTAGCCGGTCACATAACACTGCGATGGCTGAATAAAATTCCTAGTTCACATATGTTGAGTTATTGGCATTTAAGAGGACTCTTTTGTGGGTCTGTAATTATCCTACCTCCATACAAAATCAGATTTATCCTTTCATATCTAAAATCCTGCTATGAATATGGTGGTACTAACTTGCTGACCTCCTCCGTATCTAGTGGTAGGCTTTTTGCCTATGGGGATTTTTCTGACAGCTAATAACAAAATATAATTGTCTTCCTCAAAGCCATGACCCTTTCTTTCTTTCCTTTATATAACCTATCATGTTAAAAAACAGTATTCACAAACATAAACTGGAACACTGAAGAAATACCCAATTAAATGCCCAAACCACTACCGATGTTGCACAGATGGTTTAACTTTCTCTAAGTCAAACATCTGGTCAGTACTTTCCATTGGTAAGTGCATAAAACCTTGATCTAAGCTGATAATGAGGGGTTTCATGGCAGCTTGATCTAATGAAAAGGAAGGTAAGCTTATGTTTTCAGGAGAGAGGCCTAATGCCTATTAAAAGAAAAGACAGAGTGGGCATCTGGAAGGTGAGTGATGGAATGAGGGAATTCCAAGGTTTCATGTTGTAATACATTGATTTGTGACATGAATGTGCGGTACTGAAGAGGTGAGCATGTACAGCTTGGGTCTCATCCCAATCCATAATCATGGGTGAAATTGATTTAAAGATGTTCCATGAAGCTCGACAGTTCCAATAAATAAAAAGATTTAAAAATGAGATAGCTAAATCCTAGGAGGTTTAATGAGCATTCTTTTTTTTTTTCTTTCCCAAAAAGTATCTAAAAGTTTGAAACATTCATCATGAACATCTAGAAATCTGTGACATTTAACTTAACCCTTACTTCTCTCTAAAGAAATACCCATGCTCCTAATCTAGCTGCTTTTCCTGCTAGTTTCCTCTTCTGTGTTGGAAAGGCTCAGCTTAAGGAGGCTGCCAAATGCCCATTCTGTCTGCTTTGGCTAGCAGTCACTTTTTTTCTGACAAATAGTTTCTGGATTTTCCTTGTTCCCACACTGTAATGGAGTTGTGATTTTTAGCTTCCTACTGATCTACCATCAGCTACCATGGAGCTTTACTCTGTAGTACTGTTGATAGTCCCAGGATCTACACAAGGCTTTCTTTTCCCTACTAATAACAGGAAGGAAGTTTAAAGATAACACTCTGGGTAAGGAAAAAATTCCAACAAAAAATATATGAGGAGGAGAGAGGGAATCCTTAGAAAAAGAACTTGAAATACATTCGGTTTTAATTTGATATGTGAGAATGCTCCAGGAATGGTGTTATTTCAGTCCCTTTTGAAAGCGTTCTGCTGGGGAGCATTGGAGCACCATGACTGAGCATAGTCACTAGCTTTCAAAGCAATGAGAAAAACCTGGATGTACCAAAAAGATACTGAATTACAACATTGATGCTACTGAGCCTAATATTACATGTCATAAAGGAGATGACTATTAAGGGTCAACATGGGATGTTCTAGACTTTCATGAGGTCTGTCCTGTCATCTATGAGCTTATTGCAGTGTCGTGCAGGAAAGGACTAAGAGTCCAATCAGAAGGTGCAGACGTGGGCATGCTCACCCTGTCACATACCCGAGACATACCCTATTACCCTACCACATACATGCTCTGTCTTTTCAGTGCAGTTACTTGCAGGTTTCACCCAGGCGTGGTAATTTCCCTGCTGCTTCTCCTTGTCTTGCAGTATTCTGGATTTCACACTGAGAGATCCGAATCCGACCATGAGAGCCAGTGGGGTGGGAGCCCCTTAACCGATACAGCTTCTCCCCAGCTCCTGGAGCCCGTGGACAGACCAAGCTCCCAGCATCATGATGTCTCCTGTGCCTACAGACAGTACTCAGATCGCAGTGCTCTCTGCTACGGTTTTGCACTCGACCACTCCAGGCTGGCCGATGACAGACACTTCCATACTCAGGCCTGTGAAGGAGGCAGATGTGAAGCCGGACGGTATTTCCTCGGCACGCCGCAGACGGGACGGGAGAGCTGGTGGGGTTCTCGCTCAGCGCTGCCTCTCACTAAGTCATCCCCTGAGAGCAGAGAAGCGTATGAAAACAGTATGCCCCACATAACCTCAGTGCACAGGATTCATGGTAAGAGATAGAGATTTGCAGAAGTGGCACCATCTCAGATAAAGTGACGTGACATAAACATGCAGCTGTTGATGTGAGAGGCAGAATCTTGGTGTATGTCCTTGTCTCAGGGATCTCATCTGTAGAGATGAGGAGTACTTAAAATTCAAGTTGCATTTGACAGTCTGGCTTATATGCAGCAAAATGTAATTTTGTTGTATATTTTTTTAATCTGTGAAATTAAGGTGGAAATATCTGACTGGTGAGATTTTAAGGATGGTCTTAAAAATATAATTACACACTTGATAGAAATGTGTTATTTGTTTGACTTAAAAATCAAACTACTTTGGATGAAATATATTTAGCAAAAAATCAGAGCTAAATCCAAGATAGATATTGAAAATTCTTAAAAGTCTTTGGAGAAATTGTTATCCAAATGACTTTTTTCTCTGCACTGGTTATTGCTATATTCTGTAAGATTTGCTGTTTATTTTTATTTAAATTTGGCAATTCAAATTGACAATTGCTTTTGGCTTCAGACATTTATCCCCAGCTATAGCCAATTTTGAGTCTCTCCATCCTCTCAGCACTGAGCCTGAAGCCTTGCTTCGTCTCTGGCAGGTTGCAGACAGTGCATTATCACATCTTCAGAAGCTGAAGCTAATAAAAAAAATCACAGTGAAAGGCTGATCTTAGGTTTGGAAAAATCCCAAAGTCCTTGGATTTAAAGGGTAGGCTGAGAGTTGAAAGACTACGACTAACCCAAATGTCAGAGTTTGAAGTTGTAAGGACAGATGCAGTATATATATATAAAAGTGCTTTTCTATTAAAATAATCTATCAAAATATAAGTTACATCTAAAGAACTAATAAAAACTTATTACATTAGTACCGTTCCATTGACTTGTAGAATGAAGCTTTGGAAATAAAAAAAAACTGCACTATTTTACTCCAACCTCAGGAAAATTATGCTGAAAACATGAAAATGATGAAATAGCAAATTTTAGGAATTTTAGTCAGAGGAAATATGAGGAAAGAAAGGAGCCCTAAATTTTTCTGTTGAGGACTATTCTCCACTTTTCCTGTGAGAACATACCTCCTTCCTTGTGTCTGTTCTGTACTTCTGTCACACTTGTGATTCTCTAGCTTTTTATTCTCAAAGAAGATAACTGAATGAAGTATGATAATTTTGCTGGAAAATTTCTATGCATGATAGTTCTTGCTAGGCATAAAAAGATATTAATGTAGAAATATAATATGGAGGTACCAATACAAAAGTGTATTCCACACCTTTATCAAGGATAATCAATGCAAGCGGATAATATAATTAATTCCTTGGTTTTGTTGTAATTCCAGGTCGTGCAGTTATTTTCTTGATGTTATGAAGTCTTACATGTTTCAGTAGGGCATCAGTCTCCATGTAGCTCAGGGGGTAACACCTGACACGTTGGTCTTGAGGAGAGAAACTTCTCAGCAAACATACCATTCTCATTTAGATTTAGGCAGTTTCAAAACTTGGCCTTTCACATATGAAACTCTTCTTGACAATACGATGTGAACATTGCTGTCAGAGCAATTTCTTTGAGCAGAAAACATTTTTTTCCTTTTCTGTGCCCTCAGTTTTTCAACTGGTAGTTCTGGCTTGGGGTCACCTTACATTATGCTAATCAGCTGGTCAGTATGGCAGGCCCTGGATCTTGCTTATGAGCCCATAGATTTCTGGTCACACTCAGGAAGTCTGGGACACTGCAGGAATGGTCCATGCAGTGAGACAAACTGAGCCTGTGCTTTAGAGCTGTGGCCAACCAGCTCCCCAGTGTGTCATTGTTGTGCCTGATGTATAGTGTGCTCTGGTGGATGGAGCACATTTCCACCTCCAGGTCCTGTCATTTTGGATCCAGGTGTTTAAAAAGATATGAAGGATAAACTTATGCTCAGGAGATACTCTGTAGTATAGCACTTCTACGACCAAATGCCAGGATATGTTTATTATAGAATCCCATCACTGATTTTTGTCATGAACTCCACTAGGCAGTGGTAGTGGTCTGCCACCCACACAGGTCCGTGTGTCTTGACCCAACACAGAGCAGGGGGAAACACCTGTGCTGCTCTGAAAATGAGTTTCCTTTGAGGAGTCCTGTCAACTAGCCCAACAGGCCTCATCCCCAAAGACGACTTCGTATGTGTTGAAGCAAAGACATCATTAAGCAGTCTGTGCAAGTCTGACACATGCTCTCCTGCAGGCACATATCTCAGCAAATCCTTTAGCAATCCCTTTTTTATAGTGTGGCCTTAGTTGGCTGTTCAAGTTTGGGAGACACTTATTTCTCCCTAGTGAGGATTGACAGGTCTGATTGTGTCCTTTCAGCTATAGGCAAGCTGAACACATTCTCTGATATGACTATGGACCTTTTTTTTTTTAAAGAGAAGTAAGGACATAGTTATGTTTTTCCATTCTAAAAGTTTTATACAGCAAATATTTATGCCTTTGGATATGATGTCATATTTTTACAGTAATCCTGTCTAACAGCTACGGGTTCTTGTGCTTCTAAAGAAGAACTGTTTCATTACTTGTGGTGTTTACTGTTGTGTAACCTGCTTAAAGTCACTACAGGACCATGAACTGTCCCACAATGCTGTCTGTGTTTTCGTTTCTGGAAAGGCCTAAGAAGACATGTTGGAATGGTGTGCATTTGTTATTCCTTGAGATTCTTTTTGCCAGAGTCTCAATTCACTCAGACATTATTGAGATAAAGAGGTAGTGAGGGGTCAGGGGCCTGAACACTGCTGTTGAGGGCACTTTGACATTCCCTAGGGTACTCTGTCTGGCTTCCAGCTGCAACAGAGTTGGTGCCATTCCTGCTGGGCCTGTGCAGATGCTTGGTTACCCTAGAGCATCTCAGGTGACATTGGACGTCTGTGTTGAGGTGCTTAGATCTCTTTTTTGTATATTTTCAGCTGTGTTACTTGTTCTGTGTGCAGACACTGGAAACTAGAGGTTGTCACTGAAAAACAGGTCTACCGTGATCATCTTTGATGATTTTGTTACGAGTTACTTGCTTCTGTCTTGGTTCAGGGTACTTGTTCTTCAAGACTGGTTGCCTGCTTCAACTTCAATGCATGTCCGCTTTCTCTCTTTCCTAGGGAGAGGACACTGGGATGAGGACAGTGTTGTTAGCTCACCTGATCCTGGCTCTGCCAGTGAGTCAGGCGACCGATACCGTACCGAGCAATATCAGAGCAGTCCACATGAGCCCAGCAAAATTGAAACTCTAATAAGAGCCACCCAGCAAATGATTAAAGAGGAAGAAAACAGACTGCAGCTGCGGAAAACAACCCCTGATCCACTGGTCTCCATTAATGGAACAGGGAAGAAGCACGCTATCTGTTTTGCAAACTACCCTCAGCAGCAGTTGGCAGGGGATGTCTGCCGAGTCCCAACGGTGGCCAACACTCCTCCCTGTGAACACATCCAGCAACGAGATGGAAAGATTATGAGCCCGCATGAAAATGACTATGACAACAGCCCCACAACACTCTCTAGGATAAGCAGCCCCAATTCTGACCGAATATCAAAACCTAGTCTGGTACTAGCTAAAGACTACTTGCATTCAGACATGTCCCCTCATCAAACCCCAGGGGACCACCCAGCAGCCTCTCCAAATTATTACAGCTCCCACAGGCAGTACTTTGATAAGCATGCTTACACATTAACTGGATATGCCCTGGAGCATCTATATGACACTGAAACCATTAGAAACTATTCACTAGGCTGCAATGGATCACACTTTGATGTGACTTCTCACTTAAGGATGCAGCAAGACCCAGCACAAGGACACAAGGGAACATCTGTTATAATAACCAATGGAAGCTGACACTTTTTTTTTCTAAAAAACTTTTGTGCTTTAAAAAATAGTCTTTGAGATCTAATTGGAAGATGTTACATGTTTTCATGCCCTTGTCATTACCAGCGTTTGATATACCACAGTGCACTAGAATGAATAACCTAAGGTTTGGGGGGATAAGTTAGTTAACATACATTACTTTAAAAAAATAAAAATGCACTATCATACAGGGTTAGAGTGAATGGAGTGAAACTCAAAGCTGGTGCCATACAAGGTGAGAATGATGGAAGAGGGCTAGGCAAGGAGTGCTTAGGGCAGGCTAACAGAGCAATTAATCCACACTGTGTAAGAAGTGGTTCTTTGGAAATGCTGCCGAGGGCAGACCTTCTGAACTGCATGTCCCCCACAGGTCTCAGCCAACAAAACTGCTATGCACTCTTCTACGCAGAAAGTTGGGATGTGTTCCTTCAAAATACATGTCAATATGTGTGCTTCTAGTGATCTGTTTATTCCCCAATGGCCAAGTACATTGTGCTGCTCCATGGTATCAAGTATCCATGGCTAACCAATACAAAATCAAAGAGGGGAGAAAGAAGAGAGAACTCCTTGAACTGTTATTTCCTTGTGTACTCACATGTATAGCTATTTACATATGCTTGATTTGAAAGGAGTCAGATGAGAAGTATCCTTACGATTAGTACAATCAAATACTTACTTCTATCATATTTAAAAGAAAGAGGGCCTTTCTCAGAGCATTTCTGAGAAATATATAAGGCTTGGCTGTCTCAATGTAGAGATGGGAGATTGTCCTTATATTTTTTTGAAAAGTTGCACAAGGTGAGTCACAGAGTGAAATGGAAGAAAATTTTCAGGAGAAACAGAGAGAATAGACTGGAATTAGGGATGGTCCTAGATATACACATTTAACCCTATGGCTCTGTATGCCATTTAGTAATAATGATAAAAAAGTTCTAAGTGGCTGAATAATTAAGAATTAATTTGAAACACAGAAGGAACTCAGTAGAATCATAGAAATTTTGCTGTAAAATACAATGGCAATTGCATAAGCCTAAAAGTATGAGAAGTGAGAATAGACAAAAACTGTATGGTGGTTTGTCATGTTCTGATAAAGTTTTGGAGTAAATTAAGAAAGTATAGAAAATTGTAACTGTTCTGTCTTACATACAGTAAAGTAATATGTATGACTTTGGAAAAGAGATATGCATTCTTTTCTTGCTCGCAGCAGAAAATTTAATGAATATCAGAACATATTAGGGGTATCAAAATCAGTCATATGGACATGAAAAAATACCAAGGGAAATCAGGGTTCCAAGAAATTAAATTGTATTAAGAATGCTGATATTATCAGGGCCTGTCTTAGGGTTATAGAAGACATCAAAAGAGGCAGAGCAACTTTTTGCAATTTTTAATAAACTCATGAACAAAGACAGAGTAATTGGTTGGAAAAGAGTAAATAAAAAACGTATGCTAAAAAAAGTAAAATAGGACATTTGTAGGCACATTTGCTAGACTTGTCCTTCTTTTTATGGCATTTTTATGATGTCTCAAAGCTGACTGCAGTGGGAGTAGGACCAGTCCTTTCTGTTATACCGGTGTGGAGGTAAAGGGACTTGAGGTGGTTACTAAAATGAGATTAGCACAAAGTCTAGCTTCATTTGTAACATTAAGAAGCTTGACATATGGGACTGAGTCATCAATGGGACTAAATATAAACCAGCATGCTGTGGGTGGGTTAAAAATATCTGTTTTCAAATAAAACTAATCAGAAGCAAAAGCTAAATAATAACATTATAAGCCACGTAAGTAGAGATGTACTTGAAAGCAGAGGAAATTACCTCTCTGGACTTGGACTATTGTGTATAGTCCTGAACACTCCAGGGCAGATTGTGAATCTTGAATTGAGTAGTACCTTACTCCATAAGCAACCTTTGTTGACTGCAGAGTGATCACTCCTGGTGAAACGTACGTTGAACACAAGGAAGAGCAACACAGTCTGGTCTTTATTATCTAAACCTCATAATAGAAAAGGTGGAGCAGAGCTCAGCAAAAGATAAAGAAAGATCTAATAAAAACTTTAAATAAACCGGGTCTGTCATCTTTGTGAGGGAAAAGAGTCAGGGGGAATGTCACTGGTGTGCACCAAGCTCTGCAGAGGGGAGAAATAAATAACCGTCTAAAGCTATTTGAACTAGAGGCAGAAATGAGAGACAGGGCATTGAATGTTAGCCAAGGCAAAATGAGAACAAAATCATTTGGCAAGAAGTTTATTTGACTAACTGCCAAATGAATAACAAAGGTCGTAAGGAGAAGCAGCTAGAGATTTTTGTTTGTTTGTTTCTTTTAAATAAAACCAAGGCAAATAATTGAGGGGAAGAAAAACATTGACAACTGCTAACTCAGAGGAAGGAATGGGCAAAAATGGATTTCTTTCAGCCCAACAATTGTATATATTCCTAAAGCATAGGAATGAGAAAGTATTTTTGATAAATCTAGTTCTGGATACATATTTATTTCACTTATTCCTATGAATAATATGAATGAACTTGTATTTGGAGTCTCATTGTACAGTATTAAAATACAATTTGCAAAGCGAATTAGAGTAGAGGTACATGGTATCATATTATTCCTACTAGTACGTATAAAAACAAGTCTAATTGTCAATAGTATTTTGTATTACACAAGAGTTCCCTAAACTGTTTCTATGAATGGGATTTTGTCAACACCCAAGTTTCTTGGGATCACCAAGCACTCTTGTTATCAAACTTTTAATTAGAAGGCACTAGAGTTCTGCAGACCCACTGCAATTCCCTGGCTACAGTCTAATGGTCACAGGTAGTCAGGAAACCACACTTTGGGCACTCTTGTATTTACATTCTGACAGGCACTTTTGAAAAATAGACGACTTATCAAACTAACAGATACAATATAGGATGCTTGTACTCTATATGAGCCAGTGTGCTATGCAATAAAAGTTCCCTATTCTTATTTACTGTGATCCCAAAATAAAACTTCCCAGACTGTAGTTATTTATCCTATTTTCAATAGTTTCAGTCCACTGCAATGAAAAATGGAGCAAAATGCACTGTAATGAATGGAATATATCAGTGGAGATGTCCGTACACGCAGCCACTCTGCTACAAGCAAAGGCTGATGCTCACCCCCCCCAAATGGGGTTCCAGCAACTGGCACTCACTCCTTAGCACTTCAGGACAGTCTGCCAGGGATAGATGCTTTTTGTCAGCTAGTTTGGCATCCTGCTTCTTTAGCTAGCCAGGAATTTCTTCTTAATTGACAGAAACCTTTGAATGTTGTAAGCATAGACTCTGCATGCTACATGAGAGCAAGTTTGCAATCCTAATCATAGCATATAATATCACTGCACCTCATATTACATGTACTTTTCAGTATGATATGAAGCTTATTTTTTTCCATTGCGTATTTATTTAATTCAAATTTGCATTTAGTATCCTTCAAGGATATCTGCTCTTTTTTTTTGTTTCTTCCTTTTATAAATCTGATGAGATTAGATACTTTGCAAAACTGAAAAATGCAAGGCATTTGTACCAAATACATTTCAAATGTTTAACATTACCCAAAAGTTATCTCTTTAAACATGGTATGTAGATTGTGTTTCGGAACAGAAACAATATAAAGTGCTGTGTTGCGTAAATTGTTTAGCATAACACTGTTTTGCTATTAACACTAAATTTGTATTTTGTGGCTACTCCTAATGCAGGGTGATTGCAGCTTCTTCAGACCATTTCTTACTGACATCTGTGGATGGGTCGTTATGATTTTTGTGCATTATAATTTTGATATATCTCTTTTGCTTAAAGAAGCAAAACCGGCTTCTCTTCTTTATAAAAAATTGCACCCTGGGGGCACGGAGTTTGTAATTTTGGACAAATTTGCAAAGCAATTCTTAAATTAGAAGAAGAACCTTACTCAGCAATTTGTCCCATTGACTCAAATGGGAATATTTGTGGAGTAAGGTACTACTTAATACCTGTAAGGGCAAAAAAGATGACTTGTGAAGTGGCAATAGGTTTGGGGCTTGTTTGCAATTTTTTTTTTTATTTGTAATCTCAAGATATGAGTATAGAAACTATGGAAGGTAATATCTATAATGGCTGTGTTTCTAAAATAGAGGTTATTTGTACACGCTTTGAAAAAATGAGTGCATCTCGCTGCACTGAAGAGCTGCAGAAGTATTTCTTAAGCTTTACATGGCTTGTGTTGGTGTGTCTGCAATACTGCCACAGGTTACACAGTGACATTCTGCTCTTTTAAACTCTTTAAATCACTCTTATCTGAATCTCATTTTTAGCTCTGGACATGCATCATTTATTCATTAATGCCTCTAAGTATGTTAGCCACCATATGTCCATTTACGTGAACATCCTGAGCGAGCTGGAGAAAAATAAAAGGCTGCGTGGTATTTCTGGCAAAGGCACAGCCACCCTAGGAAATCAGTCTGGTTGTTCCAAAGGTCAGTTAACCTTTCAGTCAAGGAACAAAGCCGTGGCATACGCATTGGTTTCAGACCTTCTGCATACAAAGCTGTATCTAATGGGGATTACAGTGCACAGTCCCAGGATTAGACCTAGCTATGTCTATTTTAAGGTGGCTATAGTTAATGTCTGGCAGCGAAGTGATCCAGGGTCTGGTCTTTCCAAGAGTTGCAAGTTTACTTAAAACACCTAAGGGTCTAAAGGCAATACAGGCTTTGTTCTGAGGAACAATGGTGGATGAACATGCTTTCCTGTAGGTATACTGGATTAGCTCCAGACACCTCCACAGTGGGGAGGAGAACCTATTTTATGTTATTTGCAGTTAGTATTGACAGTTATTTTGGCTGTATGCACCAAGAAGTAAAAAAAACAAACCCAAAACCAACCTAAAACCCAACAACAGAAAAAACAAAAGCCCCTATAGTTTTGTTCTTTAACCCTTCCGTTTGGTGTTAGTAAAGCCTGCTAGAGGTGTAGCTAAGAGTTTAGTTGTTATTCTGAGGACCAAAATTTTAAAATCTTCTGTTCAGATGGGTGAGAGCACTAGTGTGACTCTATTTCACATTTCCTCGGAGCATTTATTAATGAATAATAATAATAAAAATATATGAGGTTAAACTTCACTGGCATTCAATTTATGTACACAAAAGCTCTGTGGATAAATCTGGCTCTAAGTTGATAGGTATACATCGCTTTTTCAAAAGAGATAATTTATGACTCCATCTATGAAGCTGTGTTTGAAAGGAAAGATCAAATACAGGAAGAAACAAAGCTTTTTGCCTGGTTGTATTCTCTATTTAACTTCCCTCTCACATGGAGTTCTTAAGACTTCCTGTTGTTCTAGGATTTAAACCACAATTTTAAAACTTTTTTATCGCAATTTGGACTGCATGCATTTCTTTGTTTTCAGCTACCGATACCATGGGAAATTTAGAAATACAAGAAATAATCTTGCTCACACATTATGAAACATTGGCACCTTTATATTTTTAAGAAAATAAAGTCTATTAGGAAAAGTACTTTTCAGGCACTGCAACTTTTTTCCCAAGGTAAATACTTCAATGCATAAATTATAACTAATCTAGCAAATAAAAGCACTTGAGACATAATGAAGCATTTCATGTTTGCTTTAAATGAATGGGTTATATTTATGGAAAAAAAAAGACATAGATTGACAGCGTTTCAAATACCATGCCTTGCAATGTATAGGGTCTAGTGACATTGTAGCATAACATCTGTAATTTGAAGTTTTCCTTTGGAATGTAATGTAGGAAACAAAATTTAGCTATGTCAACAATACCTTGCAAAGTGTTCCCATTTATAATTATTTATATTGTAAATAGCTTTCTGAAGTAAATTTGAAGTTAATGTGCATAAGATGTATTTATTATGTGAAGATTTTTTTGGTTTAAAATATAGCTACCAATATGCAATTTTTGTCTGTTTTTCTACGTTTTTAAATGTATAGGATACATTTTCAGGAACTCATTTTAATTAATGAGAGCATTTATTAGAGTTGGGAGGGAACATAGTAAAAATGTTCTCTGAATCTTGAATGAAGTTTATAAAAATAAAAAGGGACACCAATAAGATACTACTACCCCATTTAAGAAAGATGTCTGAAACGGCTCAAACACTATTTTGTCAGGAATAACTGACTCACAGGAGGTTAATTAAGATGAATTGTCTACTTTGTGAATAGTTTGCCATGTTTCTTGAAGCCATCCTCCACCCCTGTTCCTCATCTAAATCAGCTTGCAGACTTGGAGCAGGATGCCCCTCAGGTGCTTGAAATACTATAGTCAAAGAGCAGTGTTACGACAAAAGAATAGATGAGCAGCTATGCTAACCAGCCATCATGCACAAGAGCTGGTTATGTGCCTTATGTTCTTGTACAATTCAATTGACCCATAGTAACATGGTTGCTGCAGCCCTTGCTTGGTCAGGGGTTTAGGTCCTTCTGAGCTCAAGGGTCATTGCTCTCACTTTCTAGACCAGCTTCTGAGTCACAAACCCCATCTTCTTAGTTACTCTCATTGAGGTTCTTCCCTGCAAGTGAATAAATGTGAGACTGACGGTGTTGGAGCCTAGTGGGAGCCTGATGTTGTGGCTGGGTTAGAAGGCAGCTTTCTCAGAAGAGAATGTGGTTCCTCACATATTTTCCATATGCATGACTCAGACTAAGATACATAAGTAGCGGGGGTGGAGGTGAGACGTACAGAAGAGTCAGTTTTGCATTTCAAGTAAATTAATTGCATAAAATGGAGATGTGATTATGTCACTGGCCCATCGCTCTTGCATGGACATAGGTATTCAGATCTTGGAGATGCTCCTGGGATTAGAGAATACTGTACCAGCATTGAGTTAGATGTTTCAACTATATTCATGACTTTAGCATTTCCTTTGGGGTAATTTATGCGGCTCCCCTCTCCTTGTCCCAAATTTGGTCCTGGAAGGGCCGAGCAGGCAGGAAATGGTTTCATCTTTTCCCCAAACAATGCTGTTTAGCTGTGCAAAACATGTGTTGGGTTTCTTCTTTTCTTTTTCTTCTATTATTTTTTTTCAATACATGGGTGAGGGATTTTGGAAATGCCAATTATTGACTTACCTCTTTGCCTTTGAAGCCCATGCTGAGCAAGAGGCACTGAGATCAAGACACCCAGGGGACCATAGTTCCTCTATAGGGCAACAGCAGTCCTAGTTTGTCCATGCTCGGCTCTGCAACAAAACCGAATAACATCCTTGATGCTGTGTGCTGGAAGTCCTGTCACATCCATGCCTGCTCTTCAGTTTCTCTTCTAGTGCACAAAGAGCACCCATCGCCCACTGGTCTCTGTTCACTCTGGGTTCCTACATTCATTGGCAAATTGCTCTGCACTGAGGAAATCTGCTGCCAGGGCCATTGTAATAAAAGTGTGTGAGACCATCAGGAACTTCCTCTATCCCCATATGGCAGCCATCAGAGGCTTTGGCATCAGCAGTTTCATTTGATACAGCTTCTCTGACTGTCAGAAGGTCGCAAATAACCTACTGCTCTGCACCCTGATGTGCCTGCATGAGTAACCATAGCAGGAGCCTGACAGACTACATCATTTCTTCATGGACGTTAACAGGAGTTTCACTAAGTGTGCACACAATACTCTGGACTACAGTCCAGTGGCCAGGTGTGAAGTTATGTACACAGGGGGAAAAGCTGAGCCTCACCATTGTCAAGCCTGCTCAGCTTTGCAGATGTCTCTCTGCTCACAGTCTGTCACTGCCTTTCTCCCACAGTCCTCTTAGTTTTGTTTCCCTCAGGCATTATCAAAGAATCATAGAATGCATTGGGTTGGAAGGGAGCTTTAAAGGTCATCTAGTCCATCCCTTCCATTTCCCTTTCCTCCCTTCTGACTCAAACTCTGGCTCACGATTTCACAAATCCCGTGGTCTAGCTTGCCCCGCAAGTGTCCTCTGTTGATCCTAAAAATTGTGTTTTCCTCCTCATGAAAAAAAATGGCTAGCTGGCAACAGTTTCTGTCACTTGCGCTCCCCTTTCGGTTTCCCTTCTTTATACAGCTGGTGTAAATGGCATACTGAGGACCCTGCTATCTTTTTCTCACAGGCATTAGTTCTGCTACAAGAAAGCTATTGGTTGAGGGAATGGAGGTGATGAACTTTTCAGAAAAGCTACAGACAAAAGATGATAGATGCCTTCAGCATACCAAATACACAAACTGCTTCAGCTGCATTGCAAAGCGTCGTCACTCTTGGCCTGCAAACAGAACATAGAGATGAAAATTGAAACCAGAGGACATATGTCTATATTGGAAAATAACAACAAAAAGCTACTATCTGATATACCTGAGACAGAAACCTAAAAATTGAGTCTTAGTCTAAGCTTACATTAAATTGCGTGCAAATAATTAAATGTTCACTGTTACTGTTCATCTCATCATTATTATTTATTTGTTCATTATTATCACAAACTGTCATCAGCTTTGTCTTTTTTTTATCATATTATCTACATTTCTTACCTGTTATCTATACTTTTCCATCTATAAATAAAAATACTGTATAATAGAAATAATATAAAATGCACAACATAAACTGAGGCCTGGAAAAAAACAAGAAACAAACCAAACCAGAATATTCCAAGCTTTCATCTGAACATAAGCTCCACTATCTGGTAGTCATCAGGTGGTAAATGTCGTATGTGAGCCATCTTTCACTTCCAGCAGTAGTCCTAAGAGTTTTTAGTATGACATGTTTGGAAATGATACCAAAGCTACAAACAGATAAACTTGTATTTTATCAAATATAATACCTTTACTTACTTTTTTTTTTTTTCTTTTTGATTAGGAGAAATATGACAAATGGTGAGGAAAACTTTAAGTTCTTTTTTAAGCTGGATGCTTTCAATTTCCCCTCAAGACGTAGTGCCAGAGATCATCTGATTCATTTTCAAAGGGCAGGCTGGAAACTTTCTGTGCTTCCTTCTGTCTCTCTCGAAGCTTGTGGTAGTTCTGAACTGATCAGCCTCTTGGGATCAGCTACAGCAGCCTTGAGGCTACACTAATTTTTGCTGCCTACCATGATTGTCTACATGTCCATCACATAGGAAAAGCAACGGCCCTCTGGCTCGTAGAGAATTTAGAGGTGCTGGAAGGCTGAAGTAGTGGTGAGCATGAGTTTAAAAACACACTAGTGTTATCTGTTTTGTGAGGCAAGGCAGGTTAGGCTGCCACCTTTCTCCTGTGCTATTGGTTTCACAAGCAGTAAGATATGAAAGGAGGAAGGTATCAGAAGACATGAAACCACACTCGTTCTCCCACAATGTCCAGGAAAACTGAATGAACACCCGGAAGACTGTTCTCATCACGGCAGGATAAATGTTTGCCTCGTGGAGTCCTACCTGTATGCAACCAGGTAAGGCAAATTCTCTGAGAATGCCCTTTTGCACTGACAGTGGGGCAGCTGGTGAAACCACATTTTCGTGTACAAGCTAGCCAAAAGCCCATGTGGGAATGTCAGTGTTTTCTACCTTGTCAAAGGGTACTAGAATTGCTGTGTGCTGAGCCTTTTGCTGCTCTTTACCTTTCCATCCATTTGGAGCCCAGGATGGGGAGAGCCAAGACCGCAGAGCAGCTTACCCAGTTCTAACAGAAGTCAGATCCATTTTTCATCTGAAGTTTCTTGGTTTTGATTCCGACACAAGACATCTCATCAGGTTATGAATTATTTTTATGAAATCAGGACTGAATTTTGTCTGCCTGGTTTCTCTGTGGGACAGTTGTGTCTTTTTTTTTTTTTTTTTTTTTTTTTTTTTTTACAGAATACCAGTGAAAGGTATCCTTTGTGTTTTCAATTTGGAGCACATCAGTGAGGTGAAAAATACAGCATTAGTGTTATGTCTATTTTAGTCAAGGATACAAGTGTGCATTTTGATGTTATGTTTCTGCCTTTTCTTTAATCACAAAGGCAGAGCCTTTCTTCTGAGCTGCTTTTTATTTAACCTTTAAAACAACTGCAAAGTATTAGAATGACTCCAGTATCCTCTCCAGCATGAACGTTTCTTGAGCTCAGGAGAAATGCCCACAGTTTCATTAGGCTGGTTATCTGACAGACTGCTCATAGAAGACAGCTGATTCTTATTTTTTTTTTTTTTTAAAACTGAACAGCTTTGGCTTCCTGTGATCAATCTTCTTGGCTACGGCAGTAAATATGTTAAACTGCAGGTGCCAGCAAGCTCTGAGACAGTCTGAAGCACGAATGTTAACTCATGGTTGTGTTTTGTGTGTCATCAAATAGCCTACCTTGTGTACGGCTATTTGGCCTGTTCGTTAACTTGGATTTTTAACTTAATATGTGCTTATTTACTTAAGGAATTAGATCCAGTGTGGGAGAGATGCAAAGCAGCCAGCGGTTTAAGAGTTTAGTAAATAATCTCAGCTTTGTTCAGTTTTGCTCTAGGTCAGGCTGCTGCATGGAGTAATTCCATATGGCAACCTGATTTGAGCTTACTCAAAGTAAACCTTAAAATGGATTTTGGCAAAATCCGTACAGCCATCAGGAACCCATTCTCAGTTTCTGCTGAGGATTTCCTGATAGCTTTCTTCATTTAAAAAAAGAAACAACAAAAAAACAATAGAAAAAAAGAGAAAAACTTCGAAACTTTTTTTTTTTAATGAAATACCCTTCCCACCTGCCCCCCTCCCCGCCCCGAATCTTAACCATCCAAAAGCCCTTTAGGGCTGCTCTTATGCGAAGAGCTATAGAAATCAGGAGGTGTAAACATGGCTTAAGCGACTTTTCCTCCTCCCCCGCCCCACACCAGCTTGATTTGCTCCCTGCCTTTGGTGATGTGCTGGAGCAGGGCGAAGGGCGAGGTGTGACTGGGGGGAGAACACGTCTGGTCTTCATCTTTCTGCCCCAGCCCCTGAGCCCCGGTGTGTGGCAGCAGCTGCCCAGTCCCTCCCCAGCCTGTGCCACAGGGTTGCACAGACTGCCAAAGCCGCCACTATCAGGTAAGGGTAAGCATTGGGGGTTTGAGTGGTGAGCAAGCCCCTGTGTCGGGTGCCTCTGGTATTCAAAAAGCCAGGGGTAAAACAGTGGCGTTAATGAAGTCGTTGTCAGAAATACTTTGATCTCACTGAAGCATGGCCAAAAATGTACAAACATTTTGGAAACAGCAGTTGAGGAGGCTCAGTGTGCCTGCCTCAATGGAGTGAGTGAATGCGTGAGTAAACAGAGATTTACTCGTGTTCGAAACAAACATAATTAAAAAAAAATGCTGGTAGGGAAACAACTAGACATACAAAACCCTCGCCTGTCATTTAGCTGAACGATGTCAAATGTGAATAAAAACCCTGAAATAAAACTTGGGCTAGAGAGCAGAAATTCTGCCAGGGCTATTTCAAAGTGGGGCTCTTAGGAAAAGCTGCTGATTGAAATCAATACAGCAAGACCCAGAATCTGAAAAGACCATTTCTAAGACCTGAGAGGGTCACTAAGCAGAAGTGTCAGTTGATAGTATTGAGGCTGCAATTGCCTTCACCAAGGTGCTTCAGTATTTGCTTTAGTGACTTCTTGCAGCCAGAGGCTGAGCACACATTTAACATCCCACCCGAGATCCTCCTGTGGGGGGAGGAAGGGAAGTTTTTAAAGACTTCTGTAGTTTAAACAATTTCCTCACTTCCCATAAAAGCACGTCACAGACTCTGTATATTAATCAATAAAGTTTGATTAATGCACTGCATCAAATGAATTGAAGAGGCTTTCTATGGAGAGAATTTAAAGGGAATTGAAGTTCTCTGTTTTCTGCTTTTATTCTTTAAAATCATTCATTTGACTTTGTAACAAGTTGTGATTTATTATATGCAACTTGCTTAATATGTTCATTTCTAACACAGTGGTGATAGATCACAGTTTTGGTATTTTTTGTTTGTTTTATTATGCAGCACTTGATTAGGAAATGGCTTCACAGGGAGAGGCAAAATACAGATAATTCATAGCAATAAAAATTATGTAAACATTTCCTGGTAGTTTGTCAGAAAGAGATGGAAAAGTGGTTACAAAATAATTAAACAGAAAAACTGCATTTTCGCATTTTACATGGCATTGTTTTTCCTGCATTGAAATTGCAGTATTATAAAAATAATGTCAAAAAGGCAGGTATGAGAACTGAACTTTTCATTTATACCAAAAAATGTATGTAGTGTGTTTTACGGTGTCTGTTTTGAAGTGCTGGGTTTGATGCTCACTGAGAAATATGCTGCTTTATGAATATTTGAAGATTTTTTTCAAATTCTTTTGCACTGTCTTCATCCCTAAAGGAGGTGCAAAGGAGAGAGAACATTCAGGTAGAGTTTGCCCAGCTCAGTGTTTCCAATTTAATTACTATCTATTTTTAGCACACAGGTTCTCAGTAGGTTGCTCCAGCTCATGGACTAAGTGAAGCTGTACTGACTTGTTCCAGCTAAAGATCTCCAGACCTCACTTTTTAGATGTTATGGTTTCCCACAAGAATGAAGCTCACGCAACCACATCGTCTCTTTGTCCGTCAGTCACTTCATCCCTAATATCTTTGCAGCTCTTCAGCCCACCTGAACTAAGTTTTCAAAATAGGTGTCAGTCTAAATTCTCACAATTTTTGGTAAAAATAGGATGTTACAGAAAGGCAAGAGACCTTCCATGGCAAGTAAAGTGAAATACGAGCTTTTTTCTTACAGAACATCAGAACATGGAAACTCAGACACAAGGCACCAGACCCTAGGGAGTGAGGTTCAGTGGGTTATCTTCTTACAGAGGTGTGTTTTTATTGCATTTAAGTTACTTTGATACCATCCATTCAAATCTAGTTGGAAGATCACTTTATGTGCCTGAGCCTTGAGAAGATTAAACGGTCTCCTGCATCATGGAAACATTCACCGAAAATTTCAAAAGAACTGTAATTTCAAAAGAGCTATATGGTCCACATAAAAGTGTCACTGAGATAAAAAATATCCCAACATATATGGGTTAAAATCTGTAAAGGGATTTTTTTTTTAATAATCTAATTTAGGACTGTTTGCTCAAATATGAATTAAATAAGAAAAATTGTTATATGTGTATTTTCAAACAGTGTCATTGAAGACTGCTATGATGATGAAAATAGAAACAGCTAGTGTTAAAATCTAAATGTAGCTGATAAAAGGATATTCACTGTGATATCAGACATTGCTATAATGACCACATAAATTCCATGAGGTGAAGAACAAAGAGGAAGGATGCAAATTCACATTGTACCACAAATGGTACAATGCATTTGCAATATGGATTGCACTTATCTTTTTATTTGCCACAGGCAATGTAAATTATATGCAGCACAACGGAGATTCAAATGATGCAGCATCTGCATAATGCTATAAATTACACTGCACTGCGTATGGGAGAGAACAGAAGACATTACCAGTATCTAGTTCAAATGAAACAGTGTAAAAAGCAGTGTCCAAAAATCAGTCCCAGACTAATGATGAGCAGACCCTTAGAGGTATAGAGGTTCAACTACATTTTGATGTAAGTAGAGTGTACATATGGGTTTTCAAACACACTCTTCCAATTCACTTTTACTGTCAGTCAGAGGCAGCAATATAAAAATAATAACATGCACCTGAGGTTTTGCAATGTTTACATGAGTGCACCTAGATTAAGATCTTTAGGGTCTCTTCCACGGTACCATATTCCACGTGCAGTCTTTTGTCCTTCTGAAGGGTTTCCTCTTCTGGTGAACAAAGAATGCTTTGCCAGTTGTACAACTCTCTTTGCTTAAAAGGAAAAAAGTGTCACAGAAAACTACAGAATACTTATAATTCTGGCTAGAAATTGATAGATGCATATATAAGGAGAATAGACACAAGACCATGAAATTAAGTTTGCAGGAAGGCAGATACTTAAGCTTCCTCTAACCTAAAAAGAAAGAGTCAGCAGAATTGTTATGCTTTTGTTTATTTGTGTTGATTGATTGGTTATCTTTTACCCTAGAGAAATAATTTTGGCATTATAACAGGTATGCCCATTTCTACGTATCTCTCTCCAAAAATGTTTCACCATCTTGAGTGATAGTCTTTCTGAAATCTTAAACTAGTGAAACACCAGGTCTTCCATGAAGAGGAAAGACTAGATTCAGTGTTTTTAAAGTAGTCTTTTTCTTATATTTTGGAAGCAACACAAAGAGATCTGTCTTCTAATCTGATTACTTAGGAAATATAAAGAGAAATAATATATTTTCTTTCAATCAAAGTTTATGCATGCAGGTTCTGTTAAAGCATGTAATTTATATCTGCATTAAGATGAAATTATTATCAAATAATCGAGAAAGACAGATCCCTTCAGGTTACTTATATTTTTATATCCTCTTCCATGTGATGATAAGGGAAGACATACTGTCAATTTCTTTTTTTTTCTTTTTTTTTTAACAATGGCCTTATGTCTAGCAGACAATGAAATGAGTCCTTCAAACAGATTTCCAAATGCTGTTAAGCTTGACAGGGCACCAAGTGTGTGGTTAAAGACCAGTTTTGTAGCCTCTGTGCCTGATTCCCATCTCAGCTGCACCAGTGTAAGTTGGGGAGGCTACCTCCACTGAAGTCAGAAACTGTCCACTCTTGTGTAGTTTTACAGCAAACTAACTGTGGAAAATTGACCAGAGGTATTCCTGACTTCAGATGGTGTAAAAGAGAGAGGGCAAAATGAGCCTTTTTGACAGTAATGTCCACCATGCTCACTGTTTCTTAGATATTGTATGGTTGCCATAAATCAACCAGCAGGTGGTTTTAATTGATGAAATTGTCCTTACTAATTTTTAAGCTGTCACAGACAGATCTAAGGCAAGTTATATGATCAAGTTGGAGTGGATTATTTTTTCTTAGAAATGTACAAAGCATTCTGTCTCCAGTGCTGAGAGTGGAAACATCACTTCTTCCTGGCCTTGCCTGAGTGTGCAGGGCTTGCAGGCTCAAAGGAAGAGCCATATTTGCTCTAAAAAATAGAGAGACAACATTTTTTTAAATGTTTCAGAAAGATCAGGATCTTCCCGAAAGATCTTTAACATCTTTTGTAACAGTATCAACAACGACTTGTTAGGGTTTTGGACAAAGTACGCCAGTAACAGCACAAAAAAATAAAATCGATGACTGTCTCGGACACAGAGCTATTGCTCATGAACGGATTGATGTGTTCACGCACAATTGCTCTGAGAGGCCCTAGACACGTTGGGGTCAAATTGGCAAAATAGGTAGCAACTGTATTCTCGCAGCAGCCTCCAAAGGAGAGAGGCAGATGTCTATTCTATCTTGCAAACACATTCTTTTACAATGTGTTACTTCATCTCTTTTATTGCACAAGAGGAAAGTGAGAGACAGAGAATCAAGGGTAACACTAGTGATAGGCCATATGGTATCCATAAACAATGTTGTTCTAGAATAAGATGGCCTTTTAAGGAGGTGGGGGCCTTATTGTACTTGGGCCAGACATTACCTAACTCCCCAGGTGAAAAGAGGAGCATAGGTGAGAATACAGAGCAGACGCTGGGAGCATGCAATTCAGAGCAAGGCTTTCTGGAAGATATAAAGAGCAGCTTGAATCCTTTTAGAGGTCTGAGTTCCTTTGTATTAAAATAGACTGCTCCTGCTCTCTGGGAGCTCAACCTTCCTTGTGAAGACTACTCACGAAAATACTATTTTGAAACTGAATTAAGAATTTGTTCTGTCGTTTGTGAGCCATTTAGGAAATCCTGCACTTTTATGTGAAGACATGGGGTGCCTAAAGGGGAAAATGACTGAGAGAACATCCTCCAGTGCAAAATACCCTTTCTTTGGCAAAGAGAAACCAGTAATAACAATAAAGACTCAGGGCTGTCCTCAAAAAAGTGGATGGGACAACCGTCATGCTGCCACTTTTACACCCATTTAAAACTCATTCTGGATAGCACTGTATTAAGCTAACCTGCCAAAAGTAGTTATTGCTCTTGGTGCTAGCATCTGAGCCAACGTAGCCCATTGGCCAGCAACTGGGAGAACTCTCTGCAGCGATGGAGTTCACTATTTCTCTTCATATTGCTTCTAAATGGCCAATGTTTTAACTGCGTGAGCATAGGGAAGAATGATAGTGTCTGTTTCCCCCAGCATATGTGAAGGTTTCAGGTTTTGGCCTTGTTGTATTTGACCTCATTTAGGACAAGAATGCTTTTATCTAAATCAAAGACAATTTCTAGTATTAGTCTGAACTTGTGAAGACCCCCAGTGAACAAAAATATCACAGGAATTAGGCAATACGTTCAGAATGCATTTTGAAGTTTTAAGCATATGCTTAAGTGCTTTTCTGGCTCTACTTTAATGAAAGATGGAAACGTAATGTGGAAATATGACCGAGAAATTCTGTTTCATTAAAATTGGAACAAATCCCAGTGATGAACAGAGCTCAAAATGAAGTACTATTTTGAGATTTAAAAGTAGCTTCTCTCCACATTTATTATCTCCATTTTGCTGCAGCCTGATGTGAGCCCATGGTGAGAACACCACAGCAAACCTGCTTGCTACATTTCTAATGGGAGATAAAACATCCCAGTTATTGGTCAGTGCTTTGTCTCACTAGCACATGCTAGAAGGACAGTACAAGCCATAGCTGAAGTGTGAAAGCAACAGGAGATTTCAGATTGCTTATCCAAAGTTTACCTGACATCCTTGAAAAGACTATAGGACACAGAAACATATGACAGTAAATGGTTGATATATCTCTTCTCTGATGTAATTTCATCATGTAGGTAGTAACAGCAGTAAAATAGACGTAGGTTGACGAAGGGACCTTCATCTGGTGCGGACCATTGTAGCTATGCTGACTCATGCATATTTGTTTTGGGGAGAGGGCAAAGGTCCCCACCTTGGTGTGTCCCAAAAGGTTTTTCTAGTTGGGACCCTGTGTCTTTTTGCAACTGTGACCAAGACACCAAGCAGAAGCAGCCATTTGGCCATCTAGGCCAGGGCAGAAATGAGATGTCGGAGCAGAGCACCATTTCTGGTGGCTCAGAGAACGGCAGGAGTTATCTGAAAGGAAAGACAGTCAAGTGCCTAGGGAAATAGTGAAGGATTTTAGGAAGAACAATACTCAGTTGTTTTCCATGAGATCTTTTGGCTGGGTTACAGAAGGGGAGTCTGGGTTTTGTCTCTTTGCACAAGGGGAAGTGACAACTCCAGAGGAGTTAATTGTGCTGAGATTGTGTGAGCCCGTGTCCCAGGAGCAGCTCAGTGCTCATCATACACATCTTTGCTTTGAAGGCTAATGTTTTCTTACAGTACTTGTGAGAATGGTGCTACCACTAGCACGGCAGAATGAGCTTTGTGTGACGAAGGCTGCTGCGCCGGGTCTGAGCACAGTGAGTTACTGTGGGCGTTGATAAGTGACTTAATCCTCCTCTTCTGTGCTTGCTAGAGCTATAGATTTTGACTACAAGCCAAAAGCTAAATGGGTCCAAGCAGACGAAGGATAGGTCAGACAGTTGCTAATACATGTGATGGTCTGGATGCAATCTGGATGGCAGGGATGGGGGGAAGTTCATCTATGCGCTCTGTTTCTCATGTGCAGCCATTGTTGGTTACTGTTGTAAAACGTGACAACATAGTCCAGCCTTTTTCATTAGTCATTAAAAAAAATATCCCATAATATCAACCTGCCACACTTCTTCCTTTCTTAATTTAATAGAAGACAGGCAGCAGCATCTTTTTAATGAAAATGTTGCACAGTTAAGGCTCTCGTAGAACAATAACACAAAATGGCAAATATATCTCTGACTACGATTAGCTCTCTTTAACATGCATACCCTGGACACCCATGAAAATGCAGTGAACACTACATTATTATGGGGAAGGACATGGAAGAAAAATGGACCATGAAGATGATATATACTAAGATTTTTCCTGTTGTGACTTTTAGTACCACTTTTTGTCATAGCTCAGCAGGAGACCTGAGCTATGCTGAGCAATTGCGAAATGGCATGGTAAACTAACAAGTGGATTTTCTGTATGCTATCTCCAGTTTAGTGGAACTTTGTAGGGCAACAACCCACTAGTAGATCACAATTCATTTTGGCAGGCCATTTTACGTGCATTATTGACCTTTTCTTGCTGTCCATAAATCCCTGACAATGCTGACACAGAAACGCACCAACTGACCTTTCAAAAAATGTTGCAAATAATCCATTCCAGCTGCAGACTAAGGACACTGACCATATTCAAATATAAATCTCTCCATCAGCACCATGGACTGCTGGCAACAGCAGCGTTCACGCTCCCCAACACGATTCTCCCCACCAACAGGCCTAATGTCCCTTATGAAAAAGAAAATTCTCACTAGCTAAAAGCAGGAGGAAGAAATCCTCTTTTTCAAAGCTGTCTATATAAGGAAAATTTAAAATAGCACTGGTTTGGCTTTCCCCAAAAGCTGGCTGGCAACTAGAGCACCCTCCCTTGACAGCTCTTAGTGTAAAATATTCTTAGCACCTGTAAGACCTGTGGATCTCAGGCTCAAGCACAGAACCAAGTGTACGTTTCGTGTTTTTGAACTGGCATTTTTTGTTCATGTTTTAAACAAGTTTTTCTTCTCAAAACTGTTTGAGCATTGTATTTTTTCCCATCTGCAAAGTGCAATATTTCTTTTTCCCTTTCTTCCTAAGGAAAAAAATACAAAAATCCAAACCACCTGGGGAACTGACTCCTTGACTGCAATGTTGCAGTTGTGCAGGAGTCCTCATGAGACTGGATCCTTGAACCTCCTGCCTGGGTTAGCTAAGCTGTGTTAAGGGCCAGTTACACAAGGCTTACTGACTGTGGAAACGGTCTTAACTTGAGGTCAGCAATGGATGAGCTGCTTTGAATCAGCTCGTAAACATTTTCTTTAGGCTAAGAGAGTTTGCAGACTCACTTACCTTGAGGTACTTTGTTCATATTCCTAAATTTATTAGCTTTGACTTACATCCAGTGAAGAACTTTCTCCATGGCTTTCCTTATCAAACCATTATGAAATATAGTAACAGATATAGAAGATACTTATACTTCCAAATAGCTGTGCAAACCTCTGCAGTACTTTGGCAAGGAAGTGCAGTAACTCCTTGTTCAGGGAGACTTGCGTAACACTGTGGAAAGTGCAATTTGAGCAGCAGAGATCATCGAGAGCTGAGGTAGCAGTACAGAGATTTGTCTTCAGAAAATGATAAAGACCAACCATTTGGCAGGATTGAAAGAGAAATTGTTTCTGATATGATTAGCGATTAATTCAGGGTGTAATAATGAAACTTAAGACTACAGAAAGGAAGATCAAATATATCTCACATTGTTGAACTACGCAGTTCTCTAACTGCTAAGGTAAGGATAAAATGTTGATGGAAGTTTCTGCATGTTGCAAGGTGTTTTCTAAAATGTGTGGCGTCAGTCTCTTTCATGCAGAAGGAGAAGTTCCATTTAGATGAAAAGACAAAAGGTCTGTATCTAGTTCTTTCAGAATAGTAGTTGAGAGAAAATCTGTATTGTATACTTATTAATGTTACAAATCCCACTAGATCTTTATTATAGTTACTAATCATATTAATAAAATTTCACATTTCCAAAGAAAGGTAATTCAGTCTGTTTAAACTTATTTCCAGAATATTTATCCATGTGGATAGCAGGGAAAAAAATGGCTAAATAAATGAATGAAAGTTTACAATACATGTTTTTTCTTCTGTTTCTTCCTCATTAAACATCTTGAGTAATAATCCTCAAAATGGTCTTTTTTTTCAGTTCCCTTTCCAGTAGCTGTTTTTTTTTGTCACCCATGGTCTTGATAATACAGATTTGGCTTTACTAATATGCTTCTTTCTGTTTGCTTTGTGTTTAATTCTGGGAAAGAAGTAGTAGTAGCATGTTCTGCATTTAAGAGTGCTCCACATTTCCTTTCCAGCTGGCTAGTATATATTTTTTGTAATTATTGTTTCTACATTTGTTTCAAATTTCCCTGCCTCCTTGAAGTACAGGATAATAGTTTTAAGGACCAGTGCATGTGTATTAAACTCATCTGTGCAAAAGGGAGTTCCAACAGTTTGGATGAGATTCTAACACTTTATTTATTTTTTTTTTCCTCTTATAAGGCCAGGGACCATGTAATGATCTAGTCCAGCCTTCTGTATGAGGCCATAAACCACACCGTGGCTCCACAGCTTCTTTTCACTGCGTACTCTTTAAAGTGCAGTGTAAATACTAAGCAACTGAGAATCTGACAAACTTCTGAAAAATCATAGTGAGAAAAGCTCTAAGAAGTCTAAAAACTGGGCCTTCTAGTAGGTCTGCAATTAGGAGATAACTTTCATAATTGCATATGAATGTTTTGTAAAAAGTCAAAGTAACTTAGTCTGAATGACTTGAATATTTCAGAGCCCTTTGACCTTAAAGGAAAACAAAGACTTAAACATATACTTGTCTTGACAGTATACTTTCTGTGCAGAATGCTTCAATACTCTTTAATTGACTGAATATCTGCTTCTTTTCATAGTGTCCTTAGATCAATTATTCTTTTACATGTGATGATAACACTTTACATATTCTGCCTATATTTGCTGTTAAAAAATGATAATTTGTTTATATTGTGATTTGTGTATGTCTTCAGCATTTCTATTGCCTTGTGCTATAGATCTTTTAACTTCAGTTCCAGAAGGTCTTCACACAGAAGGAGCTGGAACCTCTGAGCTGAAATTGCACATTTTCGCTAAAGTGTGCTTTGCTTGGCTTCGGCAACTCATTACTAAGTTCATTGAAGACATTGGTGGTGAACAGTAGGACACTTCTATAAAACACAGAGTTTCTTCTCATCCTCCCTATTATTCACTCCTCTAGTGAATTTGAAAACTTAATGGAAATAGATGAACAAATGTGAAAAGAAATTGATTGGCAGATCTATTTAACAGCATATCACCAAAGGTTCCTTTCACCCTTCATGCTCTTGCTGAGAAAATGTAAGACAACCATAGCCTATTTAACAACAGCCCCTCCTTCTATTTCAGCTTCATATCTTTTCGTTGCACTTATGAAGAATAATCTAGTCTGGACCCCTGCTTTGTCCGAGCTTCCTTTGGAAAACCATTTAAACCAACTCCCCATTTTTTCCTCTCCTCTTTCTCCCACCTCAAACTTCAGTAACTGAGTTAACAAGTAAGAGGTTTTCCTTTTTGTTTCCTGAACATTTCCAACCTCAACCACTCTGAATGTCCTTAGGAGTAACCAGACGTAGTTGTCACCTCTCCGGAGGATAAACAGTTAGCTCACTATATTACTGGGCTTTGGCCAAGTTTTTAGTGTAGTGTTAACCTATACTGAACAGAAATGCTTTAGCTTACCTGGTAGAAAGTTGGTAAAAAAGTCAGTCCAGCATTTGGTATCAGGAACGCTTGAACACCACATTACTGTGAGTGGTTCCCATCCTTCAATAGATACTCTTCTGCTGGATAACCACAAAGAGAACTAAATCAGAGCTGTGATATAGTTGGACAATTGCCTAACTGAGAAAGCTGTGTTTCTGCTGGATCAGCTCCTCCAGCTGGCTCAGTGTGCAGCTGCTGCCAGAGGGGCGAGAGGACGGTGGTGCAAGAAGCAAGCACCTTGGACAGAGGTTGCCAACACCAGCAGTGCTGCTAGAGGAGTGATGCTGCTACAGAAGTGTAGGTTTCTGTATGAAGCAGTTTGGGAACCATAGCTTCAGGATGAAACCTCTTCATACACAAACCGACAGCTGCCCTTGTACCAACACTGTGATGCCTGCAGGTACTTTGAGATTTTGTATGAGACAAGAGAAGAATAACTTGTGGGGATAATGAGGTTGGGATGAACCGACTCAGCCGGCAGAGCCTTCGATTTCAATCAATTTGTTGTCCAGATAATTTCTTTGAAGGAATTACAAAGACGGTTTGAAGAAGTCAAACAGCTCCCAGCCATCAAGAGCTGTTGAAAAGTTAACTTCTTTTTTTTTGTGGTAAACTTCCTAAAAGTATGTTAATACAAAGGAATAGTTCCTTATTAAATCATAACATCACTAATGTTTTTCCTGAAAAGTGCAGCAACACTTCATCAGTAGGGTAAAACTAACCTGTCTCAAGATGGTCTAATCCCAGCTCATGTTCCCTATTAGTGGGTGAACAATCCAACGCTTGGTGAATTCTCTTTCATGACGATAGGGTTGTCATCAGGTTAGTACAAGCCATCAGGTCATTAGGTTAATATAAGTTGACCATAACTGGAATGACAATGACAGTCTTATAATTGTCTAAAATACTATTTAGAAGTTTTTATTGTATCTGTATGATTTGGATTTCTTGAACATTTGACTTCACATACTTATCTAAAACTCTTGACATTAGGGCAGGCTGTTTTCTGATTATTTATTTATTTATTTTTATGTTCAGCAGTAATAACCTTGTATCTTTAACTTAAATGTTCCTTCTAGTACATTTGAGGAAGTTCAGATTGTCCTTTCTTTCACCTCTTAGTTCTGCTGAGTTAACCAGTGAGTTTTGTACTAGAGTGAAGAATGAGTTTCAGATTAGACATTACCCAGACCACTTTGTTAAGTACCAAATAATTTTTGCACAGTCACTCTCTGAGCACTCCACGTCTTTTAAAGACAAATTCTGGAAACCAGTAACAGACAATTTTATTGAAATACAGTTCTAAAGTAGTGGTATCCATGAAAATGATTTTTTTTTCCTACTGGATAGTAGAGTACCCACATCTACTAGTAGTATAATGGAGTAAGATGATCCTGGAAGAATTTGTAGCTTCCTAGTGGCTTAAATTAGTGGCAGACAGTACAAATGTTACTATACATATCACAGTCTTTTTAGCTTTAGTATCATCAGAAATATGGAAAAAGTCCATATTTCATCCACAGAGAATTCTGATCTTAGGTAGTCCAAGAGAATATAAGTTTTGAAAGCACAAGTTATGATTTTTAAATGTAATGTAAATAAAGTTTCTTCTCATGTGGGAATAGTAGTATCACCTATGAGAACATGTCATCAGTGTCTGTTCTCGCAGATGATTTTTGGCAAGGACTTCCTGTGAGCCTGAAACAGTCCTCAAACTCTGCTGACTTCCTCTGCTTGCCCACCTAAATACAGAAACTCTAGGGACTTTTGCCGATATTCTATGTTTTGAAGCTCCTAATGTAGACAGTTTCTGTATGTATAAGTTATGAGTTCTTAGAGTTGGATGTTAAGGTTTCTCCTCTTTTCAGTGAAGCCGACAAAGCACAATACTGGGGGAAATATGTTTCTTGTTGAAGTGAACTGTTTGAAATTGCTGTCCTTTGTCATGAAACAAATAAAAGATAACTGTGAGTACTTAGAGTAAGAAAACAGGGGACTAGGTTCAGATTCCCTCCTGAGAATTTTTTCAGCTCTAAACCTTTTAACAGCCCTAGGACCAAGGATGGGAGTGTTGTAAGTAGAGTAAAAAGACTGCTTCCAGGAACAGGCAGGAAGGGTAAACCTAGAATACGAAAGGTCTAAGATTTATTAGCTAAGACCTCTGGCCAAACTCTGGCCTTTGAGTCAGAAAGAGATTTCAGGGAGCAAGAATCAAAATACATATTCACTGAATTAATTCTTCACATTCATGGAACCAAAAGTGACTACAGAATAATATCAAACTCATTTAGGTAACAATGAGGTATATGCATAAGTATAGAAGTCAGATCTAGAGACAGTAAGTCACCGAGAGACATTAAGTGCATTAATTTGCCCTATTTGTACTAGTGCAGCTTAATGTTGGTGATTAGGTAATAAAAGAAGACTTTTCCATGAGGCAGTCTTCATCTGGCATTCAACTCAAACTCATGCCAGAATTCCCATCTGCAAATGCAATGAGACCTCTGTTTCTTTGCAGCTTAGTATCTTAAGGCTTAGGCAAGATTTATCCCTAACAGACTTGCCACCTGTTAGTGTTTTCTAACATCTTAAAACTTATAATAACTTCTGAATTATCATTCTTTTTCTTCTTCTTTTTTTTTAAAAAAAAACTTAATATGCAATTTTTCATAAAATTTTTGTATGACATACTCTGCTGAATTTTGTAATTATTTTCTCTAAACTGTTTTTAAAACCATCCCTCTTTAGCAGGACCTGGTTCCTTGAGCTCTATTAGTTCTCAGCACATGTATGAGTACTCAGAAAGATGGCAGGAGACCTAGATTCAGACTTCATTTTCTCATTCCCCTGTCTCTCTGAGAGCTCCAACAAACAAAGAGAATACTGAAATCAGCAGGCTGTAGGGCTCTGAAAGAATTGTCTTAACCACCAGCCTGGAGACCAAATTGTTCTATCTTGGGAACTATTTACTCTGTGTAAAGCGAGAAAGGGAAGGTTCACATGAATGTTCCCTATGGACAACTTGTTACGATGCTTCCACTGAGGGGTAAGTATAAAGTGGATTTTAACCTCATGAATGGTGTGGCAAAAGGCCAATATCCTGTGGAGTGTGCCAAGTAGTAGAGAAGATATTGAAAGTCTAAGGTGGTCCTTTCTTTATTGTTCCTGCTGGAGCTGCTCTACTGAGTTTAAACTATGGTTATTTTAAAAGTGTTCCCCAAGATGCTATTATGTTTTATACAATATTTTTAGTCATAGTCCATGGGCAGTATTTCTGAGATCTTATGTTTCTATATTGGCATCTTTCTCCCTGACCCGCCTTCCATTTGTGGGACTAAGCCAGCTTCCAATGAAAAAATGTATGACATACTGCCCTAGTGTTACATTGAACTGACCGGCTATACTGGGCTCAGCTCTTATCAGATCTTCATACTTTGCTAGCGAGACAATAAGTCTTACAAATAGAAATAAAGTTGGATCAACTAAAGTCCAAAAAAAAACCCCTGAACTGGTGAGTTCTTTATGTAAATCAGTTATGAGTGATCTCAAACACACCAAAAAGCTGCTCCATGTGGATTCTCTTTTCCAGTGATAGCTACATTGACTTACCTAACACTAGTCGCATTCCCCTAGAGGAAAGGGTTTCCGATAAGAAAATTTAAGAAAGGATATCTCGATTTAGTCCTGTGAAGAGAATAATAGGCTCACGGTTAACACAGACGATCAGTGGATGCATGATTTGCACTCAGTTTCATAACGTTTCATTGAGATGTCTGTTAATGTTTTATATGCCTTGTCAAGAAATAATTATTTCTTTGTTTTGATTCAAAGTACAAAGATATGCCCTAGTCAGAGCAGGGAACCTGTGCTGCATTATAGTCCCTTCCACGTCAAGGTTAGTTAAGGGGTAGCTGAATGACAGCAGAGAGCAAATAGGACACCGTGTCTGTCTTCTGTGCAGTTTTGCCTACAACTTTTTTTTTCAGAGTAATGCTTAGAATGTTTACATTTTTTTTTTTTTTTTTTCAGATTCCTGGGCCTTCTGTGTTTCTGTTGCTCCGTAATTTCAGTCTCCATTGTGCAAACTCTCATCATACTGCATACAGAGATAGACAGTATTTGTGTAGGTGTCAGTTCCCAGCTGCCTGAGGAGCTGAAGGGCTATATTATGCCTCCATATATTTCACAGCTTGCTTATGCTCCCTCTGGGAATATTTGATCATATTGTTTTGTCCTTCTAAACTGTTGGCGGGTCCTGTTAACTTAGTTCTCACAATAGCATGATTTGTTGCAAGTGCTGTGATTGGGGAACTTGCAGATTTTACCACTTAAAAGTAAGTAAGATCAGGCTTGCTGTGAATTCCTGCATAACTCACAACTCTACGTAAATCAGAGTAAATTTTCAACATGTAAATCCACATTTCTGCTTCTTTCACATTGGAATGAACTAATGTTGATGTTCTTTACTTAAAAAAATAAGAAATAGAGTCACATGGGTCCTTCCATTTCAGTACGATTATGTCTAACTCCTGGGTACTCTGTCATCCAGTGGCAATCTGAAATCAAGATCCTGGGAACAGAACCTAGTGAACTAGGAAGGAATCTTTTCATTCTATCATGGAAAGGCCAGATCATTAATTTAAAATTGTCTGTTTCTAGCAATTAACCTTTTTTCTTCTCTCTGGGATTCACTCCCCAGTGCATCCGGATTCATTCTGAGGCTGTTCACAGAAGCTAAATACTCTTGTGTACAGAACAATGAAAATTAAGGCAGTGGATACCTCCACTAAAACAGGTGATGAGCACAGCAGAAAAGCAGAGATGTAAGTAAATGTGCCTGTATTCTGTGAAGGATTTGGATGATGAACACCAAGTAGTAATGGGAGAAACCCAATGAACATTTAGCTAAAAAAAAAAAGGACTATGAATGTTTATGTATGAAATATATACTGTTCATATTGTGTGTTGCATGAGGCTGAATGAAATAATGTGGTTCATAAAGAGTGTCTCAAAATGTATGCATAAACTTTTTAAACTAAAGTTACACAAACAACCTTAGAACTTATATCTTCTGAATTCTGCTTGCTCAACTTAGAAACCTCAACGTGCTTACTAAACTAAGTGAATTCTAGCAGTGATATCATTTGGACTAAAGGACTTGGAGGGCAGAAAAGATCTGGATTTATTTTACGTCAAAGAAGCAAAAACTCATTGGAACTCTGCCCAAAGTTGCAAGTCATATTCTCATCCTGGTTGAAAAATAACATTCAAAATAAGAGAAAAATGTCAGAATACTGGACTTAAGGTTTAGGTGAGAGAATACATGTGAAAAAAAGATTGTTAAGCAAAGAAAATGACACTCTGGAGTTCATATGGTGTAGAGACAGCAGTTAAAATTTGTAAAATAGCAGAAGCTGAGTCAAATTAAGACATCACAAAAGAATTAGAAACAGAGAACAAAAGGTTCTTTAGCCTTATAAATAAAATGAGGGTGAGGGAAGAAGGGAGACTACTCTGCATTTGAAGGGGGGTAGAACGGGTGGAAGTTTGTCCCACAATGAAAATAATACTTTCCTTCAATTTTTAATAAGTGATATAAAATGCAAGTGAGAAGGAGCAAGACAGCTAACTACGGGAAAAAAAAGGTTGAAGTTACTATGTTTATGGGGGAATAAACTCTGAATTTCATGTCCTTTTCAGAGTTCTGAGAGGACTAGCATATGAAATTGCAAAATTGATAGCAAGATATATAAAAATAAATTTAGCCACTGTTACCATATTACTGTAGAATGACAAAAGATGTATTTTAAAAAAGGATAAAAGGTATGCTGTGTTTTTAAGAAAGTTTGAGGACTACTATAAATACATGAGGTGCAGTAGTGTTTTTTCTGTATAAATTAGATCCAGTAGACATAAGATATCTCAACCTGAGTAAGCTGCCATTGTGCTGTGAAAAAATACTGTTTAGTGTAGACAGAAGATCTTGTTTGAGTGGAGATTATGTTGGATGGGTACTAAAAGAGAGGTGTTGAGGTGTAAAGGAAGCTGCTAGTGCTGATCCTGAAGATATAGACTGAACCATAAATAACTTGAATAATCAGTCTGTATTCTAATTGTGGTGAAATAAGACTTAACAGATAGAATTATAAATTTGTGCCTTTGGTGGTTAATAAGAAAATTCAAAGGTCATTAGTAGAGGAGAGAAAGATTTTGCAATAGTTAATTATAAAATGGCTATAATCCACAAGAAGGATACAATCATGGGAAAGGCATATTCAGTCACTGGATCTATTATGCAAAGCTTTTTCAATAGAAGTGAGGAATGAATTTTGTCCTTTTCAAGGGTACTCTTCCAGAATATTGTGCATGGATCTGGTTATCCATGTTCTGGAAACCTACAATTCAAATAAAAATGCAAAGTGAGGAGAATGGGATGATGAAAACATTCAAAGCTAACATGTGAGAACAGACTAGAGGATCTGACTTTGTGTATCATAGCAAAACAAGAGCTGGCAGAAATTCTACTGCTCTTTCAAAATGTATAGTGGAAACAAGCCCTAAGGAATGAAAATAATTGTTTAAGCTGAAGGAAAATCTTTATCCAAGAATAAACAGGTAACAAATTCTCTTGGAAAATGTAAGGTGAAAACTAAAGACAATTTTGAGTGTAGAACATGGCAACGTTCTAGAACAAAGAAAATTGAGACCAAAAAAAAAGAGAGTAGGCTGATTGAAGTGTTTTCCAGTGCTATACTCCTCTTAATGCAGTTTGTATATGCGACAGGTATTACTTATGGTTTTGATTCAGCTTTTCTTGAATAACAGATACGAGGGCTGTTTTAATGCTAAAATAGAAATAGCGATAGACATATGCTGCAACTAATCAACCGACTATGATCAGAATTTTGCCAAATCCATCAGAAATCTGTCAAAAATTACCAAAAAAGAAAGTGACACAGAACTATTCTATTTTATTTTTAAGCCTCGATTTAGGAATTATGAGTCATCTCCCTAAGGTATCACACAGCTGAAATATTTCATTTTTTATAGTGATGATTTATTTCCTTTCCAGACTTCAAAACTTGTCCCATCTTATGGAAAACTTTTGGTTTGTTTGTTGGCAGATCAGTACCTATAGTTTCAATGAATTTCACTGGATATTTTTCACCCCTATTAATCACAAATGTAATGACTAATCATCCTTCTAATCTTAAATATTTATTTGTGATTACCTTACAGTTCACCAAACCTCAGGAGACCCAATATATAGTTCTTAAAATGAGACACTCTTTTTTTGGAGTCCACATTATACAACTTTAATTGCTGTGGATGAAAGTTTTGTAATGTTTAACACTTTTCAACATTAATTCTGACCTATTTTGTCTAGCAACCTCCACTTAGTAAATAAATTAATGTACATGTATTACAGAGCAAACCTCATCTATAGGAGATGGTTATCTGGTTGTACAAACACAGAGAGGGTAACACACTCTGAATGTGTGCAAGTAGAGATTAGCAAAGGCTTGTAACTTAGGAAGAGAGTTATAAAGGACTGGGAAGGTGATGGGTTAACTTCAAGAAGGATAATAATCCTGAGCCTTCTCTTGTCACAGGTGAAGAACATTAACTTGTGTGAGTTGTTAATCGATAAGCATGGCAGTATCATGCTAGTCTTGATGAAAGGTAGCATTACCTTGGGTAAGCATAGGCAGGTTTGGACCAGATCGTCTCCTGAGGTCCCTTCCAGCTGAAATCTTTTTAAGAGTCTCTTGTTGTATAATAAGACACTATCTGTCTGTATTCACCTGAGTAATTTTCTAGGTATTTTCTCAACAATTTTTAATGTTTCAAATTTTGAAAAAATTTTCAATATTTGCAATAAAATTTTTTTATTTGTAGTTAATTTTCACTCACATGTAGGGCAAATTGTACATGTATAAACTGCCACTGACATCAATAAGACCTCTGGAAACTTCAGTCTGTATAGAGTTCTATATTTGTGGGCAATACTACGTAGACAGGTAGACAGAAAAGATAAAGACTTTTGTTAATTCTGTTTTTTTAGGAATGAAGCTACTTTGGCTGGAATGACAGTCTTTTTATTGAACATATATATTTGACTACCCAGCTGCCAAGGATCATATCGATAATTTGAGGAGCATACACAGACATTTCAAACCCATCTGAGAAAAATTTTATAGAAATATCTTCACATGGTTCTTACAGAAGGATGAGATGAATATGTCAGACCTTTACAAGGGGAAGTAGAGTGAGATGAATGTGTCAGACCTTTACAGGGGGAAGTATGGATTTTCTTCTGCAAAGGTTCTGTGCTTCTTTTTTTCTCTAAAGAATAGGGTAAAATTAGCAACTTGGATTTTCTGCCTATCCAGGTTGATGAGGGTTGGAAATGTAAACCCAACTGGTTAGCAGCAAACAGTTCTCTAGTAACTTCATGTTTGAAGAACTACTACTCTTTTTAAATTGTAGAAAAGCAGAAAATTTTATGGGCCAAGGCAAAAAAAAAGCTTTGTTGAGGAAGATAAGAATTTTTTCCACCTGGGAGCTAAGTATGGAGTTCACCCCATGTTGATCAGAGCCAGAGATATTCTGGCTTTTCAGGACAGCTGAAGCCCCTGTCCCTTTGCAGAAGCTCACTTGTGTTTGTGTGAATGTGAGTCACAGAAGGAAAAAGATGCAATGATTTTCAAGGACTTTACCTTGCAAGTAAGCTATTATGGTCTTCCAGAAACTAACTAGTCATGGAATATATCTTTTTTATCTCTTACTGTTGGAAACATTGTTTCAGGTTTAGCCTCAAGCCTCACAAATTTGCCTTTTTTTTTTTTTTTTTCCATCGAAGTACTACCTCCATGTCAGAGTATCCTGTGATTTACAGGAGTTATGCTGTTGTCTCCTGTCAGCTCATCTGCTGTTGTTCACAAATAGTGTCATTGTCTTTTGTCAACCTGCTGTACTTGGCTAATCACCTCTGCTTCTGTGAACCTCTGCGGCAAGTTATCAATGTTTGCAGGTTTTTCATGAGATCTTACCTTGACATGGGCAGAGTCTTGTCTTTCATGCTTGTAATCTCCAGTTCTGTTCAAGAGAATGAGTCATGTAGTGAAAGAAGTACCGACCATGGTCCAAACAACACTGCTATAGAAAGGAAAAATTAAGGTTGGTGTATTTGTTAGACAAGCTAGCTTCCAACACTGATGAAATCTTGTAACTCACTACAGATAGGAGTGGCTGGATGAAGTCAGCAGACCACCAGTGATATTATAACCTATATTCATGGCACTGCATGATTATAGAACTGAGAATTTTAAAAGACCTTTCTCCCCTTGCCATTTCTATTTTTTGTTGTCAGGTTTCCAGCCATTCTCCTCCACTGAGTACTCACTCTTTCTTTAGTTTCCTGATACAGGTGGCTACCATTTGTAGACTCATCAATTTCTTTGCCTGTTTTAAAGCAGCTATTATTTATGCCAGTCCCTGCTTATCATCCTCTTTATTCGTTTAGACAAGAACAGCTACAAAACACTTTAAACAGCTTGAGATAAAGGTTAAGCTTAAAGATCACATGTTATCATGCACAGCTTCAAAATAATGGGTTAAACCTGCTTCAACACAATGTTCTGAAATCATGTCTTTAATGTGCATTTAATTTGTGCCACTCTTTCAGATGTAAGAAATGTGAAAACATGAACCAAGCCAAAAATGCTATGGCCCATAAAGAAAATCATCTGCAGTAGCCTAAAAGGTACATGCCATGCTTTTTTTTCACTGGTCTTCTTATGCAAGATCATACAGAACTGGAAAACACACCCTTTTTTTTGAATGACTTTTATGACTTTATCTTTTAATAATAGTATGTATCAGTGACATATGTCTCACTAAAGAAATGTGATAGTTGGAAATCCTGCATTTATCCTTCAAATAATTTTAGGAGTTTTTGCATTAGAATTGCTGGTAAGCTCACAGTCCTTGTTACAAACAATAAATTATCACTACATGTCTTGCCATTGAAATAGATTACTTAGCCATTCACCATTTGCCATGGGATGCTCTCCAGATGTGTTGCATCTGAATTTCTCTGAATTTTCACTTGAGTACCATGAAGTTAATCTGTTGTTTAGCACACCAAAAGAATCGTTAAATGTCTGCTAAACATTATACCAGTTTGCAGCAGTTCTGGTGCAAGGATTTTTTTCTTCTCTTTCTTCCCTCTCTCCATTCCAGTGATCTTTAACAATACCCCACTGTTGCAATGCTGTTCTTTTTCCTCCTTCAAAGTATAATTTTATGCTAATCCTTGAGCTGTTGAAGAGGGCATTAGCTTTCAGCTCATTTTCTGCTTTGTTGTGCTAGGAAAACTTTGTTACTTACAACCTGGCTCAACCTGAACTTTCTATAAACCTTACCTATTGCTTCCGTAGTTTAAACTTTTTCTCAGTTTGTTAGATATTACACCATAAGGATGCATCGTCCTTCTGTCTACTGTATACCTCACAATTTAATTGCTGAGAGGACTGAATTTTCATCTCTATGTTGGAATATGGCCCAGATTCTGGATTTCAAAGCAACTAAGAGGAAGACAATCATTAAGACAATGTTCCCTCAAATCCCAGTTCAAATAATCTCAAAGTCTGTGCAAAACACAAACGTTGACCTCACAGAACTTCCCCACCTCCAGAACAGTTCGCAAAGCTCTGAGAACACTTGCAGACATATTTCTGAAACTTTTTTCTTTTTTTACTGTGGGTGAAATATCCCTTGGTTGCCATTAGTTTTACTTAAATCCTGTGGAAATATTCAGAGCTTCCTGGTGTATTCAACAATTCAGAAAAATGGCTCATCATCTCAGTTTAGCTCAGTCTGCACGATTGCTTGTTTACTTAGTCCCCACTTATTTTTTTCAGGTTCACTATCAGGCTAGACAGCTCTGTCAACTCAAAAAGACATGCTTTTTTCAAACTATTGATCTCTGTTGCTCTTCCAAATCCTTTAGTATTGGCTCTTAGGATTACTATAATGCTATAATCATTTTGTTAAGGATTCAGATTTGTGGGGGACTAAAAGATGGTAACATCAAAAGGATTGAAATGCCCTTGAAGCAATCAATTTTTGTTCATCAAATACAAATGCTGAGAGGCTGCTTTCAGCTAATAATTTATAACTGAATTAATGACACATGGCTTCCGTCAGTAATGGTCTCCTCTCTGGGATCTTTTTTTTTTTCCTTTCTGTGATCTGATTTCATATTCTGGGAAAGGAAATCAGAGTGCTAAAGAATTTAATCAGAAATGAGGACTGTCTGAAGTTAAAAGCTTAGCTTTCTTGCTTCAAAATGAGTACTGCTGAAATCTTTATCTTTCAGTTTTGGTGAACTTTTATTTTTAAACCAATTCTACTCCTGTGGAATTACATTTCCAGTTTCTTATCCTACATACAAAGAATCACTGAGTTGTGGGAAGCATCTTGCAAAAGTTTTAAGTCCCTTGCATGTGTAGGTCCTCAAACATTTTGTTTGATGGGAAATTTTCCACATTAACACAATAGTGCCAAAAAATGGGCATAGGCAGTTCACCTTTTCTCATTCCAGCCTCCTACTTCTGAGCTGCATTCTGGCAACAGGTTCAGAGTAAAACTGTCACTTTTGCAGTTTAAAACTTAAAATAGTTAACCCTAATTTCCTGTAACAGTCCTTTTTCTACTTTTCTGGTGAGTGAGTCTATTTGTTCAGAAAGGCTATCCAAAATACTGATAACTGTTTTTTTTCTTTTCTTTTTTTTTTCCCCCTGATTTTTTTTGTGGAAACGGGAATATGCCCCAGACTTCCCATCTTTCAAAAGATTCTGAACAAGAATAATATTAAGAAGCCAACACCAGATAGGGTTAAGGAATAAGGGGAAAAAAAAGAAAGAAAAAAGCCTTTACAGAGGAAAAACTGTGTATCTGAATGAGTCGCAAATTACTGAACACCTGCACAAACTGATCTCAGCCTTGTGGTGTCTCTTCTCTGCTAGATTGATTAAGGACAATATACTAATAACACCAGCTGTGTGATGAAGTTGCTCTGTGGTGCAGTTACACTATGCTGTGGTCCTTGTTTATGGCTGCTGGATATGTCTGTATTTGGGGTTGGTTGTGCAGGGGAATGGTTGTTGAGACAGAAGGGAAAAAATAATCATGGTATCAGCTTTAGAAATTAAATATCCCATTAATCTAGTTATTACCTCTTAACATTTCTTTTTTGTGAAGCACAGATATTTAAAATCACTGAAGTAACTTCTTAAGTGTTACTTATACTTTTCTTACATGTACAGTGTGGTAATCTTTACAAATAATCTCAGGTCTATTAATTATTAGGAAAAATAACAGGTAGGTGGTCATGTGTTCTTTAGGTCTTATACATAAAATTATAGATATGTTTCCTGTCATACAAACCATCTGCTCATCCCCAATCAATCGTTTTCTACATTTCCCTTCTCCTTCTTCACTTATCCTTCACCATCTCCTCCCTCTCCCCCAGACTCGCTGCAGCTTATAATTGGCTTAGAAATAGATCAAGTTACTTATATTTAATAGCTGAAAGTACTTACTCAGGATAATTTTGTTATAGCAATTTATATCCAATTAATACTAAATCTTCAGTCATAGGTCTTGCGTTGGAACTTATCTGTTATGCTTGTGTATTAAAAGTGTACATGGCAGTTATCATTCGAACACTGTTGAGCTTCTTGACATATCAATCAGTTTTCAGAAGTTTCAAAGCTTTTACAGGGAACTTAAAAAATGAGCAGAACATAGACTCAAGGCAGAACAGAAACACTTAATCAAAACTGAAAAGAATGCAGTGCATAAATTAGAAAAGCAAGACTATAGCAATGTAAAGTAACCTACTCATGAAAGAAATCTCCATATCAGATTTGACTCCTACACAAATTGTCAGTATCATAATTTGTTGCATCTCAATTAGAAAACAATAGTCAAAATTCCTCAAACACCAAAGCTAAGCCACGCAAAGGCTTGAAGTGTCAGATGAATAGATGACAGAAACCCACAACATTAACTTTTTTTAAACATTAAATCTAAAATAGTCACTAAAAGTTGAAAGTAGGTACTCTGACCTGGCCTTGCAAAGTACTTGATCATGCTTGGAAAAGCAATGTAGTTTTTAAAAGTCTTTCAAATACACTGAAACTTATTCCAAATAAAAGTTACAAAATAACTGAAGAACCATAACCAAAAATGATCAATAACAGAAGCCTTTAAACTAATTGAAAATGATGTAACATTAGACTTTATGACAACCATGCTCTTTTCCATACATGCAACCTTTGACAGGGGAAATTTTGTTTTAAATATCCTCTCACGTTGCAGTTTAATGCAGTCCAAATATCTTCGCTACTGAGAGTGGAACAGAGACAACATTTCTCTTCATAGAGATAGCTGGTGGTCCCAACACTCACTTATGATGTATATCTCGACCTTCTCTAATTTTGTCTTCCAAGTAGTCAGGAATTTCCATCATCTTTTTCTCCCTTGGTTTCTCTTCTGTTAGTTTTTCAGTGTTTGAGCTGAGATGAAGAAATGCTGGAAATTATGCCTCATATACATGGAAGAGGGCCCAAAGAATGGACTCTCAAAAGGCCTTGAAAACATTAGACAACCTTTGGGTCCAGAAAAAAGAGAGGAATGTCTGTTTCTTCAGTGAGAAGCTCTGTAGGTCTGGGCTGTGCAGTGTGTCAAGTCCTTTTGTCTCCTTACTTGAATTCCAGGGCTCACAACATCCCTATGACGGTGCTGAGAATGACTGCAGCCATCTTCAGGCACAGGAGAAGTTAGCAGTTGCTGCAGCAGCAAGGTAAGGTGAACACCAAAAGGCCCACAGCCATCACTTTTCCTGAACTGGAGTCCTGGAGAAACCACTGCAGTGGTGCAGGAGACAGTCTCTTCCAGAAACAGCAAGTCTGGCTCCCCAGGGCTGGCTTTTTTTCACCTTTTATTACAGAAGCAGCCCTATCCTGAGTCCTCAGAGCTGCAGAAGGAAATGTTGCCCATACTACCGGAAGCTGGCTCCAATTACCAGTCTTCAATCGAGAGGCATGAAGATGCTGAGGTCCTGTCATCCTACAGACACATGGGTACGAACTTGAAGTCTGCAGCTAACTTCAATGGGATGGTTCACATGCCTGAAGTTCAGCTAGTGTGGAGCTTCCTGCCGGAAGACTGGTCATAAAACTTCTGAGTACTTCAAGGACTTTGGGGGGCAATGGACCACCAAGTGTCAGGAGGTGCGTTCTGTGTGAAGGCAGAAGAAAAGTGATCAAAACAGTTTCAACAGTAAGACAATAAAAGTAGTTGAATGCGCCTTTTATCCCAGCGGTTTCTAGCACCGTTTTTGACCGTGGTGCAGTCGCAGTGACACTTCAAGTCTCTGTTAGCGGTAATCTGCAGAAGCAGACACCTTATAAGACAACCACCAGTCTAGTAGGATAGCACACAAAATTTTCCCTGTCTTGATCAGGATTGTGGGCAGGTGTTCATCATTTGCCAGTTAATTCATGCAGCTGAAAACATTGTCAGGAGAAACCTTTAAAATTGTTTCACTAACCTTGTTTGGCAGTAAATGGTCCCCAGAGGTTGTGTTTGATACCTAGAAGCTACACGTAGCTTGAAAAGTGTCATTAAAACACCTTTTTACTTCTCAGAAAGGGAAAGTTTCTGTAAAAGATATGTGACAATATTCGATAGCCATTTGAAGTCTCATCTGCTAGAACAGGTCCACTGCAACCTTTATTTGTCCTGTAATAGGCACCCTTGGTCTGAAGAGGGAGAACAAGAAATGCTGATGACGTATTCAGCTTTATGTTGAGGCTGAGATTCAGCCAGTAGCACTAAAGGGCACAGCACTTTCCTCTTCAGGGGGAGCCAGGTAGGAAATCCCAGGCCCACTCTAACCAAACTGAGAAGGACACATTCGCACTCCTGCCTCTGCTGTGCAATATGCCTCTGACTCTAAGTAGCTGTGAAAGAGTTTTCATTCAAAAAAAGTCTGATTTTATTTTATTTGCTTGCGAAGAAATAGTGAAAGGCCTTAAATATCTAACAGGTTGCTTACACGTTCATACTTGTCAGAATATGCAAAACATCTCGTCTCAGAAAAATGAATGTGGGTTTACATGGTCAGTGATTTACAGGCTTATATTTCTTAGGCAAAATAAAACTTTTTTGTATTATTACTAATACAAATTAATACATTACAAAAATATCATATGACTGTATTTTTCCCCATCCATGTTGTATACATTCTACAGTAAAAAGCTATTATTTTCAGAAGGATGGTCCATCTTAAGAACTTTTTCATCATGTATAAATAACAATTGAGAACATTTTCATCCAGTAATGGTAGCAAGGCCTATGGCATCTAAGCTGGAGTTATTTTTTTGTGGGGAAAAATATATCTAAACCTTAAGACATAGTGTAAAAACTCAACTCAGATACAAGCTCTGGGTAAAAACGTGAAGTAAATTATACTCCTTGTACAAAAGGCTTCAAAATATTTAAGCTTTTCTAGTCCTATACCCAACAAATTAAGAAAGATGGTTAGTCTCGTATTTCTTTCATGGAGGTACCAGCAGAATAGTATGAAGGTAATATACTAGGAACACAAAACATGGGGCAAACCACTGAAAAATACATGGCACCTTTCCCCATCTATCCTCCCTCTGAATATTGTTGCATCCAGTTTGGGTGGAAGCAACAGTGTCGATATTATTGCAGTCTGGTAAGGTTCCTGAACAGCCAAGGCAGCACAATTCAGCAAAGGAAGCATCATTTTTCTCAGCACTGGTTGGGAAATGAGGGGCAGGAGGTGGATGATGTCATTTTCCGTCGTACAACATGGAGTCTTTTAGCTTGGCCTGAGCGGTGCCTTGTGTGTCTCCTATTTTGTCAGCAGTTAATAGAAGCTGACACGTAGGGTTGCAACACCTCCCTGCCCTTTGCAAAGCAAAATGGGTGCATCTGAAAACCAACGCAGTGCAAGGCTTAAATCCTCCTGGTAGCATTTTAACAACTGCCAGCACGGGTCTGATTTTCCAGCTTGCTTGCATTTGCTCTGAGTTATTTTTATAAGGATCTCAACACACTGAGTTCATTTTTTCTATTTTTCTATTGATTTTTTTTCCACAACTGATGTGAAATAGAAGTATCTTTTAGGCTCTTTGTTTAACTGCATTTCCTCATGTTTTCCCCCTTAATCTTTGTAAACTTAGATCTTCCTGAGGTTATTGCAGTATGTTTGTTATCGCTTCTTGTCATGTGATATTTATCTAGCTGTGACTGTGATACTGCTGTTGTTTCTGAAACGGCACTGGGCTCCTCTGTTATCTTTCTGCAGGTGTGGGATTTGGCAGTCTCAGCGAAGTTTGGTATCTTCAGTAATTGCAGATAGACTTTAAACCAAATAATGTGGGATTTTCCCAGAAAGCTTACCTCCTGATAAACTGGCTTCTTGTTACAGAATGAAAATATGCCCAAAAAACAAGAAGGGAAAAATAGCTCACTAATTTTTTTTGCTGCTTGATTGGCTTAATCAACTGCATATTTCAAATCCTAAAATGCAAAAGGAGGTAATCAATATAACAATTTGAGACTTAAACATGCTGTTAGTTGCCAGGTTTTTGCCAGAGAGTACAATTCAAGGTTCCATCTTCAAATTACTGCAGAAAATACTGACCATCAAATTTCATGGTCTTACTCCTCAACGTGAAGAGTTTATACAGGGGAAGGCATTTTGAAGCCTTCACTTTTCATTACAAGGAGGCCTTCTTACAGAATAAAATCTCGTGTGCTTATTTTTCTGAAGTGTACATGGAAAACTGTAAGTCAACAATCCAAGGAAAAGGTAAAAATTAGTTACTTACAAGAGCTGATATTTATTAGAAGTTGAACAAAATGCAATTTTGGAGAATCCTAGAGGTAGGTGATTGTGTAACCATGGGTGTATTCTGCTGGAGGGAAAATCTGGTTTTGCAGTAAACAGGAATCTTATCTACCCAGAGCCATGGACTTTTACTGGTTTTTCAATGCCTGAAAATATATAGTAGGAGCAACAAAATTTACCTGCATTGCAAACTTCATTGAAACAAGAGGAAAGAAAGAAAACTTTCAAACAGCGCTATTTTGAAATAGACTACCCTTCTTCAATAGTTTCCAAACATCAAAGGATTATATATTCTGTCTGCAAGTTAGTTTTCAGAATAAATTATTATTCAATTCATCTCCCAATGATCTATTTTTAGTCTTTTGGGAAACTTTTGAAAGCAAAAGTACTTTTTTTTTTTTTGTTTCCCCCCTTGGTTTGGGTCATATGGTTTGGAATCTTACAACTCTTTCTTGCTGCCTGACAGATTCTCACACAATTACCCTTCCAGCAAATTCACCCTTGCTGGAACTTACTTCTTAGGCATTCCTCCAGTGCCCCTTGCACTCGTGGACGTCTGTATATTCTGCTGATCAAAGAGCGTTCTTCTCCATCCACTTATCAAATGGTTTATTTTTACATAATGTGCCTGTTGACACCACAGCTGCTTTTTCAAGCCAGGGAGGGGAGAACTGCTGTTGAATAGAGAAGATGATGTTAAAATCGAACTGTACCTTTTTTTGCAAGTAGCTGCAGAGCCATAGCTGTGCTTTTGGGGGGTTATTCTCCTCAATGGCATTGTTGTCTACAGCCAAGTCCTGCTACTTCTGTAGCAGTCTTAGAGCACAAATGGGGTGTCTGATGGATGCCCTTTTAGTAGAGTTATCCAGCTGCTCTGCTGAACATGAGATCCCTACTTTATGGAACTCTATTTCCCTACATAAAGTTAAATTTAATGCAAATTCAGTGGAAAAAATATGCCCCCCTTTATTGGATAATACGCTTTAAACCAGTATTTACCAGCATGCCACTTCTGACAACCACAGACTGGAAAGCAAGCTGCAGATAGCTGTAACAAACCTATGTGAATGAAGACTATAGATCCTGAGTAAAACCATATGATTTTTTTTTTAAATTAATTTGGCTGTAGGCAGATCTGGTTTGTTCTACTGGCAGTGACATATAAGTACAGTTTTGTGGTATCTCTTCTATGAGACTTAAGTCATTTTAATCTAAACCTTTTTAATCTTGAAATGTTTATTCCATACCCATTTTTATGCTCTGAGGGGTAGGAGTATTAAAAGTGAAGGTAATTTTCTGTCAGCTTCCTGGATCTCTGAAGTAGGTAAAGTATATTTCTGCACCTCCAAAGGTTTTCTCAAAGACATAATGTAGATCATACCAGTTTCTGAACTCGCCATACTTCTGCTAGGGCCCTGTCCCGCCAAAATTTTAATTTCTTTTGGAATCTTAAGATCAGACTTGTAGTTCAAAACACAACCTATGAATTTCTCGCCCTGCTCTGTCTGACTTTCAACAGCTATAGGTATAAAATAGAGTCTTAGAGCTTGTTTTCTCTCTACTGTCAGAAAGTTACTGGGACTGGTCTATGAACCAAGGATGTGCCTTCAATCCGTGAAACACAAATACAAGTTGGTTGCACATGATTTTAACACACATGATAGCCCTCTTAATAGTTTTAAGTGGCTGATTTCTACACATCACATGCATTCCTCTCACAGTTACAGACTTTTAACTCAGAGAAATACCAATCACCCAAATATCCCAAGTCTCTACCTGTTATTATACAATGTGTGCAGAAACCAATTGTATTTTTGTGTAAATAGGTTGCTAAATAAAGAAATCCTGCTTGGAAAGCAGCCAGTTTTGCCACTGAAACAATCAGCAAGTAAAAAAGTAATGACTGTCCACCAAGCTTTTTTTTTTTTTTTTACAGAGCCCACCAGAAGTTGTTCCACTCTTTGAAAGCTGTATACATTTTTGTTACTCACTCTTTAATGTGAAAATCAGAATGTGCTTGTACATCTTCCCAGCCATAATCCTCAAGAAAATATTCATAACAAATTAAGATCCTCTGAGGAGCTGTTGAAGTTGATAATGCAACAAAATGTTTTCAGAGGATAGTCAAATACCAAGGGAATTGTTCTAAAAGTCTTGCGATTATGTTACAAACTGTGAAGCCAGATTTACCACTTGTTAAAGTAGTGGCATAAATGGTAAATGTCAGTAGTCTGTGGAGGTACTTAACACAAAGGGTGAGGAAGGGTAGGCTGATGTAGGAAAAAGCATCTAGAGAAAGTGGTTTAGGTAGAAAATAAGCAGCCCTATCTCTTATGTCATTGTATGCTGTCTTGCTCATTGATATGCCTTGTGCATCTCAATCAATCTCTCTTCTCTGATCCTGTGTTACAGCTCTGGTACCACCCAGGCTTCACCCCAATGATTTCTTCAGCAAGAGACTACTGCCATGAAGCAGACGGAACAGGCAGAGTCCTTCAGGTCCTTCTCTGCTCAGAGAAGATTCCTACTAACTCCCATGGGATGCTGCACATGAGACTTCCCTGGCTCCCATTATCTAATTTTGCTGCAGCAGTCCTTGAAACTGATGAAGAGAAGATGATGTCTGTCCCACTCCAGGCTGGTAAGAGAGGAGGCTTCCCTGGATTTTGTTCCTCATGTGGCTGGCTTCCCTGCTGCCCATACCTTTGGAGCAGGATGGGCGTTATTTAGGACAATATCTTTCTGCAAGAGCCATTTTTCTGTCTCTCATTTTACCACTTCACCTCCCCATGTAATTTCCTCTTGTTTTATGCCTGAGCTTGAAAGAGATGTACAAAATGGTGAGGGTAGTGATTCACTTCAGCCACTTCCGCCTTTGTGGTGGATCCTGTTACCCTTCATGGCAGTTTCACCAGCATGATGTCCCACTGTTGTACAAGTTCAAGTAATTTCCCTTGCTTGCATCCTCCATATCTCCATCTCCATACTCAGACTGGGGCTCTGAGTCCCCTCACAGAGCAGCTCTGCTGCCTGGAGGCACCTCGTAGTGAGCTCCCTGCTCCAGAGTTGCAGCCCCAGGCCTCACACAAGGGGAAAAACCACAAAGAGTTGAAGGATATAACTTTATTCAGCACAGAATGGCAAATGTTCCTCTGGTAGAACTCAGCAGGTTTTTTTCTGCTCCTTTACATCAGTTCAGGAGAGAAAAGAAGAGCAGTATTGCTGTCATTGCAAAGACCATGTGAGGTAGGCAGAATTGAAGTATGAATATGGGCAAGTGGCTTAATCCCTCACCTGTCTCAGTTTCTTACCTGTAAAACACTGATGTAACAACAAAAAAGATTGCTTTCAGTATAGGCATGCTACTTTCAGATACGAGCAGCTTCACATTTTTTACCGTAGGCTGTTTATCTGGAAGCATCTCTTCTGAAGCCTGCAAGCAGTCAGTGCTCGGTTTTCCGTCTGACCAGTTAGTGCCTGAACTGTCCTGTGTTTCTGTGTTATTTTGTTAGTCAGTCAATCACTTTTTCTCCCTGCAGAATATAACCTTCTCAAATAGCTATGATTATATATTCATAATTGCAAAGTCAAAATAAAAGCCTAGAGCATATGGAAATTATCAGAATATGGTATAATAGCAGCAATGCCATTTACTGTATATAATCAATTTAGCACACCAATAAATACACACATATATAAACCTCTGACAAGCATAGTATTCTTTTCTATAAAACTTTTAATTTAAATTCTGGTGCCATTGTTTTGGAATAATTTTTCTTGTCACAAAGATATGGCTTTTTATTTGATTCAGTCTTATTGCATCATTAAAATATCGGTATCTTTTATGTTTTGCAAACATTTGTGGACACACCATTAACCAACATAAAACACAATGCAGTAACAAATGCTTGTTTTATGACTGCTGTCAGACTATATATTCTCTAATGGTCTAACATTATCAGCAATCTAAGCCTAAATTATAACAGCTAAAAGTCTGTGAAATACAAGACACATATATAATCTCCAAGAGTCAATGTATTGAAACATTAGAATTAAAGGTTCAGGCAATCAATTCCGCTAAAAACGCAATTTTGCAGGGGAATTTTTCATTCAAGTAGCAAAAAGGAAAAGGAAGGAAGTACCGAATTATTATCAAAAAGATTGCCCATCTCCAAAGAAGATATAGTTTCTCTGGACATTTATGTACTGTCAGCAGGAGGAAGGGAAAAAAAAGTATGAGCTGGAGAAAGAGAAAAGAAATTTAATAAAGGTGCAGTGTTTATGTCTTTATCGATTTTATTGTAAATTCTTTTTGATCAATGAAATTGTTCCATTACCTGTCTGTAAGACTGATTTGTGTTGTTCCCCGACACTTTTTATTTGGCCTGAGAATTTTACTGTGTCTATAGAACCAGAAGAATTTAAGACAACGATGATAAATTGCTAACAACATATGGTTCGTTCCAACTCGTGTGAAAATACTCTCTGTGCTGCTGGAGAATGCAAGTAATGAAAGCGTATCAGGGACACTAGATTCAGATAGTGATAAAGTCCAAGGTGTTTTGCTGTGTACAGCATGGTTGGCAGCAAACACATACAAGGAATGAGTTTGCCTTTCACATGATGACCATTCAAATGTACTTTTTTCATCTCCTGTGTAAATGCGAGAAATGAACTTTTTCTTTTGGTTGTCTTCTCTTCTAAAGGTGATGACAGAATCAACTTCACTGGCTTAGAATGACAGTATTAATCACAAGGCTCTGTCAAGATACATAATGGCAATGTATATTGGAGAATCGTTTTGGCAGAATGCGCTGCTTCTTATGAATCTCCCTTTTATTGTAGTCTTTGACAGCAACAGTTTAAAGGGTAAAGAGAGTTCTAAAATCTCGGCACCGCAGACAGACAATATGTCGAGTAAAGAGAAGCAGGGAGGAAGAAAAGCAAACAAGTTTGAAAGAAAGCGTCCAGACTCTCAGATGCATTCCTAGTCAAACAGCAAAGGAATTGTGATTTAGTGAGATTCTAAAGTATGCCATTGTGGGTTTTTTTAACTTTCCTTTCTAAACTAAAAAGGTAGAAGGCACACAAAAGTCTGCTACCTAAGATGGTTTTGAAATACAAAGGTTCTGTGTTTAGTTTACTCTTTGGATTAGATGTGTCAGTTCCAAGAACCCCAACTAACCCGTGCTCTCGCCTGTCCTCTGTGCATCTTGTCCTTCTTACAGAGATTATACCTCATCTATCAGGCTCTTTTTTATTTTTGTTCCCACTGCTTCCACAGATTTTCTCCAAACACTTCGCCACTTTTGAAGATCTACATTCTTTGTCATTTGTTTATTGTCCTCTAATGAAAGTATCGAAGTTGTTTATGGAATACTAATTAAAGCCTCTTTACTCCTTTGCTTTTGGAAATGAAGTGGAAACTTTTTCCTTTGACTCAAAGAAAAATAAATGGCATGGAGTTGATTTATCTTATTCACATAGTAATTTCTTAGACATCCTCTTTTCTTTGCCTGCTTCCATTTCTAAGACTATGAGACAGTAATCAGAATTTAAGAAATATTTGGTTTTATATATTTATATTTTCCTGATTAATCCAATAAACAAAAATTAATAACTATTACAATTTACTATTCCATTTTTCTTTTTTTTTTTTTGAGCTCTGGACTCTTTGCAGTGATTTCTAAAATTGTTAAGCTTCTTTCTTTTCCCATCTTTTCCTTGGAACACAATATTACCAGGAAATTATAATCAGATTTATTATAAAATGGAAATGGTAGTTTGTTTGTGAGTAACAATACAATTCTGCTGAGATCCCTGGAGATGCACTGGTTTTATCTGGCCTTAAAAATTTGTAGTAACTTAGAAAGCTGAGTGCAGGATGATCTATCATGGTCTAATGAACTAATTCTTCTCCAGCTCTACTGAAAATGAAAGCATGTCTGATATCTGTTTTTGTGGGGAAACTAGAGCCACGGTGTTCAATATCCTCCTAGACTAGACACTTACAAACTGCATTTATGTAAACTCTCTTGAATTTGTTGGCTAATACCTATTTGAGTAAGGGCTGCTTACCCAAGAAAAGATTTTCAGGCTCAAGCCCTGCCTCAATATTCTCCACTTTAACCAGGCAATTATCTTGCCCTCCTGAGCAGATTACAAATTATGCAAAACTATAAACAAGGTTGAAAGGGCAAGAGGAAAATAGAGGTAATGTATGAAGTATGCATCATGGTGTCAGAATTCTTAAAAGCAACGCGACTTAGAATTTGGGTGCAGCAGAGTATTAATGTGAAAATGAATACAAGATCCTTTGCTAGCCTGAATATTGCACCTGAAACTTTAAAAAAGGAAACGTAAAATAAATGGTGAAGAAGAAGAGGCACTCCATGTGCTACATACTAACTTGCACAACAGTTTTTGTAACCTAAAAAAAATAAAGATACAATATACAAGTACAAAAGTTGAATGATAAGAAAAAAATGTTTTCCATTTAATTTTCCACAGATTGACAGACTTCTCTTTGTGCTGTTTTTTAAATGGGCTGTAATTTATTCAGGGTAAAGTCAGATAGGTTCAAATTTTGGGGAAGCAACAAAACCTGAAGTTTTTCGGATGTGACACTGCAGAAGCATTTCTTTGATTTTTTGATATCTTCTGGTGAATAAAAATGTGAAAACTTCTGTTGGCTATATTGTTGAAGAAAAGAGGTGTCTTTCAGTAGTCAGTGAACTTCTTAAATTGCATACAAAACCAGAAACAACTCTGAGAAGAATTAAACTGAACATTGTACCGGTGGCTGACCAAAGAGAGAAAAATATGTTTGTGAAAAGCTGGTGAGGAGGAACTTACCATGGAATCTGCTGCAACTATACTTAGGTTTCATCATCAGGCAGATATAAATGTTTGGGATTTTTTCTTTCTTTTGGAACAAAAATATGCCCTTTCTTGAGCAATTGAAGCTCCAGCTGAACTCAGCTAAAAATAATTTGAGAATATTTTCCTTTTTTTTCAATTTACTAATCCATTACATTTATTATACTTTTCAATAATTCATTTTACAATAACAGAAACTTGCTGCAGTAATTCCAGGAGGGGGAAAAAAATTCTTATGGTGTTAGTCTCATATGCTCTGGGTTAAAGGTACTCTTCATAAACGTTTAGAACAAAATATTTTTAATTTCTCCTGAACACCTTCTGCAATACTGTTGCAAGCATAGATTTGTATGCATAAAATTGCACACACTAGATCTTATAACACAAATCTTGGCACTTACCCCCCTTTTAAGCCAGAATTTTTGAGGAAAAAAAGGCCTGGGTTCTTTATGCTTTTATTCAGGTGTAGGAAAGCCAGTTCAAAGGCAATACCCTGCTAATGAATACAGTGTGGGGCCATTTATCTTTTTGGTGTGAACAGTTTTCCTTGATTAACTAGCTATTTCTGGGTGAAGTGCTCTCCAACGCAGCAAAAAAATACAAAGAGTTTAATGATAAATTGGTGAAATACTACTTTATTTATATACATTTCATTGTATTGTCTGTGTAAAAACTGAGCATTACTTTACTTATTTGATACATATAAGTTGATCACACTACTTGTCTGTATGCCTGACCCTCTCAGTGCCATAATAACATTTCTCTTCCTTTTTTTTGTCACAAATAAAAAAACAATCCAAAAAGCTATTGAACAGTTTTCTTCATCTTGCCTGAAATTATTTTTGTGAACATTCTTCAAAACAGATTTTTTTCTTGAGATGTGGTAGTGGAGACATGAAAATTAAAACAGAACCAGTGTGACTAGTTTCAATAATTCTTTTGTAAGAGTTCTTTTTGTGTTTCTCACCCACCTCTAAGATTTTTAAGTACTATGGCTTGAAAATGGTTCCGTGCTTGACCCTCAGCCCTCTGCTCCGAAACGAAATATTAAAATGGAGAAGTTATTCAGACTTACTGTTTCTGGAAGACTTTGTAAGCAATAAAACTATTATAGCTCTGCTGCATAGAGAAGAAGGATGTGGGTAAGAGTCTCTGTTCTGCAGATGTGTTTCATTTGGGTTTCTCTACCATTGGCTACAGGAGCAGAGAGACATGGAATATTAGAACAATTAGATCATTAGTTGCAATAAGGAGCTTTTCTTTTTTTCTTCTTTTTTTTTGTTTTATATCATCTAGCTGTTTACTGTTTTACAGATTGCATTATTGAAAAGTAAAAATATTTTTCTTCTTAAAATTTTAATAGAATGCCTGATTTACTCATACCTCTAGAGTAACAGGTCTTTACTCCATGTGGGATCAATGTACGGTGCCACAAAGTGTATCTTAAATCCCTGCCATTCCAACTAAATCATATAGGAAAATCTCAGCATGACTATCCCAAATGACATGTCACCAGGGACTACACTTGTATCATCTTTGACAAGAATTCCCTGATTTTAACCTAATGATCACATTACTTCTTATTCAAATTCATGAGTACAAAATGATAAGAAGAAGATCTTTCAGATTTGGAATGAAGATGGAGCAATATTTATTAGCATTTAGAGTAAGAAAATGTGTCTTCATCTGCTTAAGTGATGGAAGGTATTGCATTTCATACAGGGGTTGAGAAGAAGGGAGTCCAAAGGCTGTACTGGCAAGTGGCCTCCTTGTGATATATCTATAGGGTCATTACGCATGGCTTTTAAAAGAATTTTTAGAGACTCATTATAACTTACTTCAAAAAGCAGAGAGAGAATAGAAGACATTCTCTAAACACAACCTGCTAATATTTTTTAGTATAGACAGCATTTTGTAAAGTGTTCAGGTATAATTATTTTGAGTGCTAATACTATATATTATTTACTTTCACATAATTTATATTTTGATGGCTTAGTTTTCTTCAGCTATCCTGTTTTAAATGTGGATGGGGTTAGAGTAAATTTTAAAATATTTGACTTAATCTATTGCTTCGCTGAATCTTCATATTGCTGTATTTAATGCACAGTTTATTTTGCTTCTCTGCATCTAAAATATTCTGGTTGTTCATAAGGATCATATTTCACGCAATGAAGATAGGAGAAACTGGATGAAGAGAGACGGATGACTCATTTTTTAATCTTCAAATTCACACTGGAAAAAAACCCCGTCTATTTCTTTCAGGTCTGTTGTTGCTTCTTAAAGCGTGATGCTCCTCGAGGATTTTAAATTGTCTCCAAAATGATATTTTTTGCATAAGTTTCTCACTACAAACCATGTGTTTGTAGCGTGAGTTTTCTTCTGTGGCTATCAGATTTTTCTTTTATCCTAAATATTGCCTGTCATTATGTCTAGCCTTTTTGCTGTCATAAATTTTGTGAAGATCCTGTAGAAGAGTTGTTCATATACCACTGCCTATTATTGCACAGTAGAATAAACAGATATCACTGTGCTCTGGCACTCTGACACTACAATTTGAGAAAAGGCTTATGCTTCTTTTCTGATTTCAGATGTACCTGTATATTCTGTGCCCGTGCTGTGACAAAGAGCACTTGGATAAAAACGGGAAAATCAACATCACCTCCAAATTCCTTTTTCTTGAAGGAGAAAACCAAATGTCAATCCCTCCCAACTAACTTTCAAATACGCTAAAAAGTCACCCAACATAAATGATACTCTGCAAAATTTTGAACTGGAATATTTAGTTTTGTAGTCACCCATGTTAACTTTGATTTCTAAAAGGAGATTTGGTGCCACTTCAGTTCAACCATATTGTAAAGGAAACCTTTTAGTGTTGATTACATTTCAAGGCTTGAAGGGGGAAAGATTCTAACTTGATGAACTCTGATACCAAACAAGATTTTTAAAATGATTATATAGTTATGAACATTTTTCCTATTTGCTACCATAAATGAAGCACCAAACATTAGAAAATAGATCCTGTATTTTTGATAGAGAGATAATACTTTAAATTTTTTACCTTCTACAGTAATGAGGAGGAGTAGCACGTTACAGACTACAATCTCTGTCACTTTATTACATTACAAATTTAACTAAGTTTGTTGAAATAACTTTTTATGAACTTGTTTTTATTATACTATTATATTTATGCAGTTGTTTGAGTTTTTGCCCTTACATTTCTTTAAGTTTTATTTTATTTAAGAGAGCGGCATGTCCCTCTCTGAATATGTTACTACTAAAAAATGGAGTACTAGATTTGAAAAAAAATATTTTAAAGGCAATGTGAATTTGGAATCTGATTATAATAATGGAATGACTATGACAAATTAAAAATATTCTGTAAGTTGTTTTTTAGTAGCTAAGATTGACTCTCGGAGTATTGTTTCTGAAGAATTAATCTACTGAACTGCTTATATGTCTCTTGCCTGAGTGATAGTGCCCAGGAACTGAAAGAGCTCAGTAAGGCTCCACAAGTCCAGGTGCATACAGCACCTGAGAGAGCTGCAAGACTGAAGCCATAAATTGAGAACTTCAGTCTCTAAACATTTTAAGAGACAGTGACCACTTTGATCTTTAACATAACTCATTCAGATTTTCTGTCTCTTTTCTGTTTTAACAGTTTATGGAATTTTGCTTTATTTTTTCTTCACTTGCACATTTGCAGGTGTTGAGAATGTGGTCAATGATGTTATCAAGAGAAAGTCTCATATTTCAAAAGTGGGGCCAGAACTTCCTCAATTGAGACACCTTATTCTGAACATTGAAATTCATAGTTTGAGAGACAACACCTGTGGGCTGCACAAGGGCCATTTTTATCACTATAAAGTTCACAGATTTGATGAGAGATGTTGAAGAAAAGCCAACAAGAGAAAATTGAAAAAGCTTTGCCAAAAAAGCTACATTACTCTTAGTCAAAGATTTCATGAAAAACCCAAGCATCTGCCACCTGGGAGACAGTGGGAGTTACAAATTCAGCTTACCCAGCCATTAGCAGTCCTCCTCTTTCCTTTTGGAGAGGACTTGGTATCACTTTAGTTATGTAGTTTTAAATAAGTAAAAAAGGCATGCAATGCATTGTTATGCAAAGGATTGGGAGAGATATTCTTGGAACAGCATTTAGGGTTTTTATTTAAGTGGAAGAAACAAATGTCTCTGTGGAGCTAGCTGGTTGGTCTGTAGTTTCATCTGAAATCTGACCTGTCTGTAAAAGTACTCAGTAGGATAAATCGAGTGGCTAGAGGGGTTATGGACGGATCAGGGATTGCAGAGAAGTGGTAGGAACAGGATGGTTATGCACAAGGAAAGACCAGAGATGATCTGGGAGTATGACCTTGAGAAAATCTGAAGCGCAATTTTTGGGTCAAGTGTTGCTTGAAAAAAGAAGCTTGTATCTGTGGGCAAATAAACCATCTCCTATCTGAGTTCTTCTGGGACTTCAGATGTGCTCTGTAAGTAAACAGGAGTTTATCTAAGAAACACTTTGACAGAACCAGTGTCTCCTTCTATCACAGCAAGCTGCAAATCTGTTAAATTTGGGTAATCACTCGCATCAAAGATATGCAACAGTATGGCTTTAAGTGTAAAAGCATCTTAGATTTTTTTTCTAATCTGTACATAAGATTAGAGTACTCAGACGGAAATGGTTGCTTCAAACTTCGTTTACTGTCAACATTTTTAATTACTGGAATGGGGCAGTTTCTGCTTTATTCAAACAACTCATTTCACTCCATGTCATTTTTATCAACGAAGAATATTATTTGTAAATGTACAGGGAGTTTTATAGAAGGTAATGAAAAGTGTCCCACATTATCCTTAGTGCATACGAAGACAACTCCAATGCACCATGGAGTAATCACCAAGCATTTGAACATTCCTGTAATACCTTCAGCTGCTTCAGCCAGATTGCTAGGGGTGGATTTTTTTTTTTCCAGACAGTTTGATGGCCTGGTTTTACCCTTAATGTGAATCAACAGACAAATGGCAGTGAACTAAGAGTCTTGAAAAAAGTACATGTCCATCAAAGTCATTCTGGTAAACAACTTGTGGCAGCTCTATTAATCATGTCAATTTTATGTTCCCTTCTTGCTTCCTTTCCCCCCCACCCCGTTCAGTCTAGTTGTCGCATGCGGTGTTTGCCTTATGTCAGCACACGGATACTGAAATGAAGACAGACAAACCAATACAGAACTAATATATTATTTAAGTAATTCACCTGAGCCACACAACCTGTATGGTTCATGGTCAGTAAGCCAGTCTGCTACATATCAATGAATGAGGACTGAGCGATTTTTTCCATTAAATTGATTTAAAAAAATGAGTCTTTTTATTCCTGAGCTGGTTTAGAAGCTGCATGCTAAGCTGTAGCTTCAGTCTGTGTGGTTTTCTGTGACTTCTGTCTATGTGCAGAAGTTCTGATATTATTTTACGGCTGCAAATTTGCATCACTAGGTAACCACATAATTTCACACGTGTAAACAGAGTTCCCATAAAATCTTACCGTTTGTGCACACAGAAGCATTTGTGGGAAATTGCACGCTCATTTTACAGTCTACGCTCCTTGTTTGAAATTAGCTATGTGACAGTAAGATTGTTTCCAGATCTGTAAGTTTTTCATTTTTAAAGAATACTGTGACCAAAATCAGAAAATAAATCCGTGGCTTTTCCTGTATGCATTCATATTTTTCCATTTTGCTGTGAAAACAAAACAAAAAAAGCCTGAAGTAGAAAATCTGAGAGAAACCCCACATGTATAACCATCTGTTTTCTTGCTGGCTATTTTTTTTCCTAGCAGCTAGGGTGGCTTCTTTAGCTTTTACCAATTGCCAGGCTCAGGTCCTCAGCCTTGAGGAATTGCACACCTTGTAGACAGATGTGGGTCCGTAAGAATCAGAAAGGTTCTCCCTCCCTCCCTCCCTCCCTCCCTCACTTTCCTACACATCCTCACACCCCCACACACAAGTGTTTACAAGGGGAAGCCTTGTGTGACTTTTTAACTTTGCCCCATTAGGGCCAGTGGATGAGCTCTTGGTGCACCGCGGCAAAGAGCAATTTCACCAGGTGCTGATCTTGTGAACTGTGGAAATGAACCTTTCTGAGCTGCAGCCCAAGCATTAATAATTCAATGGCTGCAGAACTGAAAGCCACAAAGCGTATTTCACCTCATGCTGTAACTTGTGAGCTCCTTTAGGATGCGAGTACTTATGCAAGAGTGGACAATAAATTGAACATAGTGCAACTGCTGTTTGACCTCTGCATGTTCCAGCACATGAAGAATTTTTCTGACGTGTATTAGTGGGTGTCAGGCACAAACCCCATCTCTGTTCGATGAACTGTCTCTCTCAGTTTTAATGGTAAAGTTTGCAGAGTATTTAAATAGAAAAAAGGCTCCAACCTCTAAGTAAAGCCCATATCAGAGCGACACTGCATATCATTTTAAGCATCTAGAGCACAGATCTAGTTGGCAGTAGAGGTTTTCCACTTCCTCTCCTGCTGTCTTAAGTGAATGTTGGCTCTGATATAAGTAGTGAGAGATATGGGAGCTTTAGCAAAGAAACACAAGAGTGATACCAGCAGTTGCCAGTGTACTTGAGACAAATGGATTCAGTACAGCTATGTAACACTTCGTGGATATTTTCTACTATAAGAATACAACAAGGAACAATGGGAATGGCAGATTGACAGCACAGGAAAAAGATGAAAATCAATATGATTCTCACTAGTTTAAAATTACATGAAGGACTGATTTTTTTTTCAGCAGAGATACATTTAATACATAAAATACTGTTAATACATAAGTATTAAGATACTTTTAACACATAAACCAATGTATTACTCATTCGAGTAGTGGTATGTTAAGAGAATATGATTTTTTTCCTGAGAAAATATTAAAATACATATTTCTTTGTGAAGTTTACCTAGAAAAATAGCTGGACTAATTCTCAGAATTAATGTTTTTAAAGTATGCATGTAAACAACTTCAATATGGGAAGAAAAACCCCACAGTCCAAACCAGTAACCTGATTTCATATTTCACCTTACTTAAAAGAAACTATAGCTATAACAAAGCAAATAGAAACAGCGAAGGACCTGACCCTTATTCCTGCTTAAAGATTTTTATATTGCTTCAGCATTAAGTGAGAATCAGCTTGATGTGTTTCAAGGTATGAAGAAACAAAAAATGTCTCCAATTTAGGTTAAAAATTACGATAATTATTCTGAGGCAAGTTCTGGTTTAAGAGTCCAGTTGTGATATTCTTTAGCATTCTGTATTTGAGGCTTGTCTCTATTAAAAGCTTTACTGACAGTCAGCTGTGGTACTGTCAAGTAGAAGTGAAAGGCTGAATAAAAGTTTGAAAGCTAATGCAGCTGAATTAAAATCAGTTTATTGATTCAAAGCTATACAAAAATAACCAATTAGTATTACAGAAGACCTGACTGGAATGACATACTGCTGTCATTTGCAATACTGCAAATCTAGCCTGCAAAATTAGTTATGTATTTTTATAATTAGTTCATCTACTACAGAGCATTTACAGCATTACTTTATTCACACCGTTTTGTTTTAAAAGCAACAGAAGATTATCCAAATGTGTTTTACCAGGATTGGTCTTCTAATATTTCATCTGGCATTCTTAAGATAGGAAGTACAATGCATACTCAACACATAAATCCTCTAGGGACTAAACCCACTACTTATTCTGTGCCCTCAATAAAGGAGAAAAAAAATGAGACTTAGTATATAAACTGTTAGGGCAGCAGATTAAACTAAAGGTTAGAGGAATTTCAACTAAATCCAAACACAGTGAAAGTACCAGGAAAGTTTCATTCAAAACTTAGGATGTTACAAAGTATATTCTAAATAAAGTAGTAAGTAATGAAAATTAGGAATTAAATAATCCAATTAACAACACAGGCCAGCCAAACAAAACATAACTGAGAGAGAATACTCAAAGTCCAGAAATTCATATGAAAGTGCATTTACCTCTGTGAAGATACCATCTCTGTCAAAACAAGCCTGGAAATTATTGATGAGGTAGCAGCATGTCAGCTGAGAAGAATCACTTCTTCTAGCTAACAGAACAGTATTTCATCCAAATAAAATGTTGCAACATTTGGGACAAGAAGTTTGGCTTCATGGAGCATGCTTGTAGAGTCTGCAAATTGCTTGCTCTAGTTTTAAGGATGTGTGAGCAGCATGAGAAAATGTTTAGTGCTCAGGATTAAAATTGGCTCCAGAGACTTACTGGCATCTTATGTCATTGTTCAGAAATTTGTTTTAAGGCCCTTTTTCTTTCTTTTCTGTTCACCTGATCACTGGTCATTTGTATCGAAGACAGAATTAGACGTAACTCATAACCACCAAGAGGACACTCACGGGTCCTTTTCTCTTTTTATTGTGTAGGAGTGCAAAGAACATCAGATGACTCTTGTAGTAATAATAAAAGTAGACTTTTTGATAGACTGAAACTTAAAAAGGTGCTAGAATATTTGGATGCTTCATGGCCCAGCACACTAGCAGAATCAGATTATATTATCCAAAAGCCATTAAAATGTCCTACAAAAAGGATATAAGGTTTAGCTGCTTACTTGCAACTGTGGAAAGCTGCAAACATCCTTTTCAATCACTGCCTAATGTGGGAGGCAGTGTAGAAATGAGAAGAGCCTGTGCTTTTGGAGTTTTATAGGCCCTCATGTTTTGTTTCTCTATGGACTTGGGAGCATCTTAGTCTCAATAGCACTGAGCAACTTGGAGCCTAATTCCCAGCCAAATTTCTCTGTGATTCAAAAGATTAATTCCTGAGGGGCTTCGTCAGCTAAGTGTTCCCAAACCATCCATAAGGGATCAATATGTTGTGTGTGCTCCCCTCCAACACTCAAAAGTATTGCAATGGTGATGCCTCTTGCTCTTTTCTTCTAGACGGCATCTACATTGTCTTATTAATGAGACCCACATGGCTCCCTCAGGGGTAGGTTCCCTGGCTTTCTGTTGTGGCCTTGACCCATGTGTATTATGAGTGGGGTGCTGGGAACCACGTAGAAGTGGAAACCTCAGCTCTGGCCTTGCAGCACCCTTCATGCTGTCTCAGGAAATTCCCCTTTCCTCAAGATTTCCCATCTAAGGAATGAGAAATCTGGGCTCACCACCGAGCACACACAAGATCCCACACATTGCCAGGTCTTCTGAAAACCTTCACCACTCAGGTAACCTGCTTACCTGAAGTCTGTACAGTTTATACCTTCCAAATCTGCCTACTGCCTCATGCATCTGGATGACATGAGCTAATGTCATCTGCATCGTGTCATCATGAGCATCATGTCATCATGAGCATCATGTCATCTGGATGACATGAGCTAATCACAACTGCATGATGGAAGCTAACCATAATTTAATGACAACTTGACCACTTACTGCACACAGTCCTGGTCACTGATTGCCCACCCTGCTCCCAGTAAAGCTGTTTGCAGCAGATCCCTGTGCCTCCTATGTGTGCAGTCAGGCAGGAAAACAGATGTAAGCTTTTTTTTTTTTTTTTTTAGGTTTGGTTGGTTGGTTTTTAAAAAAAACAACAGCAAACGTGTTTGCTGCAAGAATCTATTTCAACTTGCCCATTTCCCCATCCAATGCTCTGCAGTTGTGCAGGCATGAGGCTGAGGGGAAAACTACCCTTCATATCAGAGATGTCTAGAGCTCATGCAGTTTATTCTGGAAATGCACAATTTAAACCAGTTCAGGGCAGCAGGGGTTACTCTAGCAAGCCATTACTAGGGATAGAAACCCATCAAGAAATTCATTCTTCTGCCTGTCCCTGGTGATTTACTCACTTTAGTGGCCTCCACCATGCTGAAGTATTTGTTGCCTTTGTAAGTTATTTTCTTCCACTCACAGTTTTTGCACTTAGCACAGCTCACTGAGATCCAGATTGCGGAAGGGTGAGGTTGTTCGGGTAGCAGTGGAAAAAGGGCTCTTCAGGGAAACTTTAAAGGTAAAAATTAACCCCTGGGGACATTGTGTATTGCACTGTTAATATCCACGACAAAACTAGGGTGTTGTGCAGACTTCAGGTGTAATCATTTAGATTTGGATTGGTGTTTGAAGGTATTTTCTAGTATTTTCCTTCTGCTGAAGCACTCATGAAAGTAAGCTCATTACTCTTTTCTTTCTAGTGCAGATGCTTGTCTTAGAAAAGACCTGAGATAGCCTGAGACCATATACAAAGTCTGTTCTTAGATGGACTCATCCTCAGATGAGCTACAAGATTGGTGGGCAAAAGTGGAAGCCCAGGTTGTTAAAAGATCCATGAGAAGATTTGGATGAATGTTTTTTTTCGCTACATTTTTCCCACTAGAGGGTGAGTTGTTCTGCGTTGAACTGAGGTATCTGAGCAGAGACTCCTTCAGCCAGGCTGAAAGGACAGAGTGGATTGTATACTTCTTGGAGATTCAGTAGTGGATCAGGCCAAAATTGGTAGTGAGGGAATATTGTTAACTGGGGAATCATCACCCAAGATGTCCGTCTAAGTGCAATCTCTTTTACATACCTCGGAGTCGTACCAGGATGGAGCTGATTGCTGTTTTGGTGCATACTTTCAAGTAAGTTAGGAGAGACTATCCCTCTTCCAACACCTTCTGTGCCTGCTAGAGGGTTGTAGCACATTTACGTCACAGGAATTTTTGCCTGTTCTTTCCTCATGTCATTTGCAGGCGAGAATAACATGGTGCTTTATCTAGAACAATGACAATATGTTCATCAAAGAGAAAGGGTGTCATCATGTGTTGTGTTGTTCTGAGTGGTGGCAGAAATAAGCCCTGATTGTTCAGTCCTTCCTGTTTTGTGATTAGTGGTTAGGACAGCTTGCTGGAGGAGTCCTTGTTCTAATAAATAACTGCAGGGCCTTTGACTTTCAAGGCTCTGCAGTAGGTTTATTAAAACAATGAATTCACTCATTGAGGGGCAAAGTGCTCATATGTATATATGAAACTGGCTGAACACTGCTATTTCTGACACAGGCAGAGACTCTTGGTTCAGGTACACTGTTTTGATATGTATGGCTTCAAAGCTGTTCCTTCACACAGCATCAAACAAGCAGCTATATTGTTGTACTCACAATCATTGACCTTGTGAGACTAAGAATGTGTGTAACCAATTCTGTGAGTAGAATATCCAAAGCTATTGCATTTGCTTTATTACTGATCCAGAAAAATGCACAATTAGAGAAGTGGCAAATACCAAAAATTGAATTAGACTAGCAGTACTCAGATTAATGAAGATTTGATAAGAATCATAAAAAGCATAGGGAAAAGTAAGAACAGTGCAGTTTAACAGCCTGTAAATGCTGAAATGGAACCGTCTGAATAAATTCTTCCAATTTTAAATTCAGCACTGAGGCACTAAGGAAAGTAAACTAAGACATTGTTGAGTTTGCTTCGATGACAGTCTCATCTCAGTCTGATGCTACAGTGAAACCAGTGAAGAAAAAGTTGCAAAAGAGAGGGGAAAAAATCTCAATGTTATTGTAGTGCCAATAATAAAACCTAGTAGTATGCTTTCATTTGTATTCCAATTTGGTTATGAGATCTTATTAAAAATACTTCATATATACATATATATGTAATATTTCCAATGCATATATCAGAAATTTTGCAGCTGGAAGAATAAAATTATCAAAGGTATGGTGAGACTTTGAAGAGGCTGGCAAACACAGGAATGAGAAAGTAAAGATCACGTAAGTTAACATGCTTCTGATTAAGACAGAAGGGATTGTTTAAATCATTTAAGAGATGAAAAATTTCAAAAGAAAAGATAAACATTATGCAACATATAATCTCTTTCTGGAATTAATTGCTACAAAATACTGTTTCTTGCAAAATCCCACAACAATTTAAAAAGGTTTATATTTATTTGGATGATAAGATATAGAATTAAACAAAGAAGACTAAGATCAGGTGTGAGGATTCTGTATCAGAATGAAAGTCAATTACTTTCTAAAAAGTTAGGAGGTATTTTCTTCCGTTATTAACCCTTTTTTTGCATACTTCAGAGGAACTTGTGCCCTTTTTGTGGCAATAGCCACAGCTGGAATGGGATGTAGGATGTTCCACTTAACTAAGTCAAAATCTCTACATTTCTAAATGACGATTTTACTCCTAAGAGTGCTGCCCAACAGGTTATTGTAAAACCTTAATACATTTTGAGGAGTCTCAACATATGCTTGATTTGTGGCTAACGTCTTATGGAGAATAGAGAATATGCAGAAAAAAAATGTGCAAGCATGAATGACGCAGACTGCAGTTGCTGTTCTCTCTCCCACTAATAAAGGGATGAGATCGAAAGCAGAAAAATACTTGCTTTATGTAGGAAACCTGTGACTGAGCAGAGATCTGTGTTATCCTCTGCTGTCCTGTCCTGGGTAGGTTTAGCCTGGTTTGCACATAGCTCTGGCTCGGCCTTTTAATGTTACATAATTGATAACTAATCTGGGTGATTTCTACCTTTCCTTTTTTTTTTTTTTTTTCCCCCCAGTGGTTTTTATTTTGTTTTTCAGTAGCACTGGGTCATCCAAATAAGATGTTTTTCTAATCCTCTCTGACTGATCATGTTTTCCCTCTAGCATTTAACACATTTTTGACAGGACATTCTTCTTGTTCCAGATATGAATTCACTTTTCAAGGATTGCTTTTTGTATAATACATCCAGGAAGTCAACCAGAGAAAAATGTCTTCTTTGATAACCAGAGTTCCCATAAGAGATGCTTTCTCAGTGCAGTCAACTTATTCTCAGTAAAATGTAAGAATCAAACATTACTCAAGTTTCTACTGGCTATTGCCATGAAACGCCTGAAAATAGATTTGCACAGTAGCTCACAAGTTGAAATCTACTGTAATTTAAGATTTTGTTTTGTCTTGTGTTATAATGTAGATGGTGAGATTTTGGGAACTGGAAATTCCAACAGGAGAAACTGTTTTTCATGAAATAAAGCAAAAAAGCATGTGAAAAATATGCATTTTCATTGCTGTTCCACTTTTATACTCACTTGTTGGCAGGCATAAAGCTATGCTGAATCACATGACAATTTTAAGAGTAAGAAACTTTCCATAGAAGAAAAAAAAAAGTTAAAATTGGTAAAAAATGTTGGTAATTGATGTTTTCAAAATGTGCTCTGTAAGCTCCCTTGCTTTCTACCATATCTGTAATTTGGATCAACCGCCAGGATAGCGTATACTTGAATAGCAGAAAAGTGGCAGCAAGGCTCAAGCAGAAAGCTCTGCAAATTGCTAGCTCACCTCTGAGCTCTGGGGTGGATTATAGGATCAAAAGTCATTACAATACATGCTTTGTTTGCTGTTGTATGAATGAAAACTAAGTTTACTGTGCAGAATGTTTGGTGGTCGGATTTTCACACACGGAGTCAAACAGGCTTGTTCAGATTTCTGAGTGACATTTTCAGGGAGGTTGAATTTGTTTGGCAGTATCTCCATATTTGTGGGTTTGTAAGTTTAGATCCTCACCAATACACTAGTGAATATGGGTAATTTAATCATAACTGCCCTTCCCTAGCAGAGGCCGCGCAAAAATGCAAACATTTCCAACTCCAATGGCTGTGTTTAGAGTCTGATGTATTTTAGTGGAAAAAATTCTGGTGAGAATAACTCTCAAAAATCAGTCAGTACTGTGCTGACTATTCATATTCTTGGGATAGCAGTAGAAGAAGCAGACCAATCCATTATACTTCAAAAGTTTATTATAAAAGCTCCCTAGGTGTTAAACACTGATGAGCGGTCCAGGCTGCACTAAGAATTATGTCCCCAATTCCAAATTAAGTCATGTGCATGGCTTAATGACACCTTCAAAAAAGTAGCTAGGGATGAGGGGAGTGAAGATATTTACAGCTGTTCAAATGATGAATGTACATGTTAAAATAATGGAAATAAATGCAGTGAAAAATAAGTTAGGATCAGCAAAATAATCCATATATAGACAAAATAATACAAAATAAAGTAATCGTAAGTGCTCAAAATCAAATCTGCACCAAATAGGAATTTTGCTAATCCTTACAGCAACAGTGAAACCTTCCTGACTGTGACTCATGATGAAATATCAACCTGCAAAACCTTTGTAACTGACTGGAAAAAGAGAAATCAAATACAATCAGTGCATTTATTTTAATCCTTAAAAAATATCTTGGTACTACTTCAACATTTTCACGTGAAGAGCAAAGCTTATATTTGTAAGCAGAAACTTTTAGGCAGCTCCAAATCCATCTTTTTCACAAGCTAGCATGTTCATAAAAATTACCCCTCTGATCACAATAGTTTAATTAATGGTTTTTGATCCCTCAAAGTATTGTGCTTGGTTTTTTTTGAAAAAAGTCCTCTGTTTTTTCATTCACAGTAAATTACACACACACACACACACAATTTACATAATTTTGATGTTTACCAGTCTCTACAGATGCCTAAGTAGTAGGAAAACCAGTATTATCAGATCTGGAGATTTAGAGCACAAAGACTACTAATTTATAAGGCAGATGCATAATTAATAGAGGTTAATACCTCCAGGCCGTGATTCAGATCTCAGAGATTTTGCATAATTTTTTGCCCTTTCTTAATTGACCCCAGAAGAAAGTTAAGAGTACGCATGCCTAGTCTGAACACATCAGCTCAGATGAATTAAAGCTGAGCAGGATTAACATGGGTCCAAATACCCAGAATACGACGTAGAATAGCCTTTGAAAGCAGCGTGCTCTGTAACTGCAGGTGCTTCTTAGCTGAGCTGTGAAATGTATTTTGTTGGTGTCCTGTACTCTGCACACCCTGTGTGGGGTGTGTTATTGGTCCCCGTGTGCTGACTACTGCTATGAGGTAATATAACCCACAAAATAAAAACAATCAAACAACATTCTTTTGGATATCTGAAAGTTAAAACTCTTGATTCTTCGAAACAGCTTAATATGTTTCTGCTTGGGAATATCTCTGAGTAAATACTTTTGGTTTTGGACTACCACTGCAGACCGTGTCATTTGCACATAAAACGTCTCTGGGCCTCTTCTTTCAGTTCTGCACCACAACTGGTTTAAATCAGTGGGATTGCTTGAACAAGCACTTACTGCTGAGCCCTGAGATATAATTAGTAGGACCCAAGATCCTAGGCCACCTAGCCCTTTTTTAGAAAAGACCTTTTGTCCACACTTGTGAGAGGTAATGATATGCTACTCATAAGATTATTCTTTTTTTTCTCTAAAAGAGACATACCTATATAAGGCACACATCAGTCATGACCTAAGGCTGGTGAGGAAGTTAATTCTGTCTTCTTTTTGCTAGAGAATGGAGTTACTGAAGAGCTGGTATAACTAGAATCCAAGAGAAACGTGGGAGCAAGTAATCGAACACATTGTGTGCATGTACCTTAAAGTTCATAACCTGATAAGTAAAAATTAACATAAATTGTCAACCAGCCCAGCATTTGCTCATACCAGAGTCCTCTGACATAGAAGGTTGGGCTCCCCTGGTATTGTGTTGTTTCATGAAGATGGATTTCCACCTGGCTGGCAGTTCTGCAGAAAAGAGCCTAGGAACTAGACAGGACCCCAAACCAAGCATGTATTCTCAATGTTAAACTTCTGCCAAAAATATTTTTAAAAAAGCAAACACTGTATCAGGATGTATAAACATGAGTATTATATGTAAACCAGCTGCTCTGCTGAATACTGGCCTCAGCTGGAGCATTACTGCATTCAATTAGAGGCACCATATTTCCAGGAGTTTGTGGACCAAAAGAAGGGGAGGGCAAAGCAGAGCAAAAAGATTGATCAGAAACCTGGAAAAATGTGGCTTTACAGAAAGAATTGGGGTGGTGGAGTAGAAGGAACAGAAAACTGAGGGGGAGATGTAAGTGTTCAAATATATAAAAGGCTGCTGCAAAGGTGAGGTTTACAGAATGTTCTCCAGGCATCATTTAGGACATTGATCCATTGATCTTCAGGGTGAGAAATAGCATGCTAAAATGTAACTAGGAAGATTTAGGTTAGACAAGAGAAAAGATTTTCTATCAGTAAAGATAATTACATGGTGGAAGGGATTTCTGAGGGGAGCTAAGGAGTCTCAACTGATGGAAGTTTTTAAGAAAACATTAGACAAACATCTGCCAGGAATGGTTTAGGTATAGTTGAATCTGCCTTTAGACTAGCTGACCTCCCTAGTAACTCTGTGATCATGACTGTTTATCCAGAGTGATTTGTAAGATACTGGTTTAAAGGTGATAAGGTCAAATGTGGTGGATATATTGATTTCCCACCGTTGCTGGCTAAGCTGGGTGCTGGTTGGGAAATGATGAGCTAAATTTAGCAGCAGTCACAGAAGACAGTGGAAGAGGGCAGATTCTGAGATGAGTACGAGGGGTAATTTCCTTTTCCTCTCTTGACCTCTGGTTTGAACTTAGCTGATGGACTTGCCATCTGTACCTGCTTCTTAAAGGAGCATGCTTTCACCCGTGTGCTGTAAGAAATGGCATTTCCAAGTTCAGAACTGATCGCTTCAAGTGGGGGGGAAAAAAAAAGTAGGGTAAGAGAACATTTGATAAGTGAGAATGTGGTAGAAATAGCAGGGAAATAGCTGCTGAAAATCCAGATTTCTGTAAGACAGAATGGAGACATAAAGTGGTAGTTCATTATCAAAGCAATTTAAGTCACAACAAAAGGTCAGCTGAACCTTGGTGGAAGGGGAAACAACTTGAATTTGGGATCTGCAAGCAAAGAGACAAAGCTGGCATCTTACCGTCCAAATTGTGAGACATTGTACCATATGGTCGAACTGTATTTTTAAACTGCCCTCATCGCCCGAATATAAGAACCCTCCAGTAACGCATTAAGTGGGGTGATTTATATCTGCCAGAGGGGTTTGTTCTTTTGATCATTCCTTTTCCTGAGGGGCACTATATTGTTCTGGTTTAGGAGTTTTTTAAATGGTATGACTGATTAAAAAAATGTTCCCCAACACATGACTTTGATATTCATGTTTCATTCCCAGGAAATCTTCAGGGTTTATCAGTCCAGCCATGTGAAGCTAGTGAATTTTCACTTGGCTAGTTTTGTTATTTTATTATGAATGATTCTGTGACTACAGAGAGTCTACCTTAACTCCAAAAAATTCACATTTTTTGGCTCAGAAATGTGGAGACTCCTACTTTTAAACACTTCATCAGCACCAGTACTTACTACGTAATGTGATATTTAAACGTGGGATTTCCTTTGTTAGGGACTTGGGGTTCTTTTTAATTATTATTTTTTTGGGGGTTTTAGTATATAAAAGCTACTGCATTTTTCCCCACTCATCTGTTAAAGAAATAATGTTGATATTTAGCTCATTACATTGCTGATAAACAGTTTCTGTGAAGCTATGGGAAGTTGATATTAGCTGAAATCTTTAATACACGATCAGAGTTCAGTCATTTCTGGAATTCAAGTCCTTTCTAGATAAAGGTCTTCAAAATCGTATCCAAACAGTCTTTCAGAAGTGTGCGTTGCTACTGACTTTGTATGGAAATAATCTCTTGCCTAATAACAACCAAAGATTGGATTTATTTAATTACTGTTTACAGTAAGAGTTCCAGGAGGTCTTTCAGATCAGGTCTAAATATTTAACTACCAGGCACTGGGAAAAGTAACACTTTGATACATTTCTATCAATTATGGTGTGATTAAAAGTTTCTGGCATATTTCATGTCTGTCTCAAGATGTTTACAAACACTGGGTTTTACCCATCATTCAGGCTTTACTTTGTCAAAACCAAATTGGCTGAATTAGCTACCTTTAACTTATTTCTCTTTACTTCGTACACACACTGTGCATCATCTAAAGATCTTTTATTCCTCCTCAGGTTTTCAGAATTCATATGCTTAGATTCTGATGCTCCTGCTGGTTTAAAGAAGAAATGCAACACTAATAAATTATAATAAATTGTCAGTCTCAACGGGTCTGTGACCTTCAATCAGTAGGGGGTTATGTGCAACACTTCATTTCCCCTTCTTTTAGCTCTGGCTGTTTCCCTTGCTGTTAGGCAGTGTCCTTGATTTATGGGTGGGCCACCAGCAGGATATCTCACCTGCAAAAATAGTTCACACTGTGTTGTTTATTGTACTAAGTAGGCTTCATGCTGGCTGAGGGTTTTTACAAGGGGAAGGAGCTGCTGTCAGTCTTTCCATCATTTGAGCAAAGCTGGCTCCAAAGTTCTCTCAGATTTCTACATGAAGTCTAGAAGCAAGAAGCCAGAGTGAGCTATTGGCTCTTCTTCAGTGTGTCACTCTCTTTTGGCTTTTTTGGCTAGAAGTTCAACAGAAGATGAGAAGAAGACTAATGAAAAACAGGGATTTTTTTTTAAAAAAAATACCACGCTTAATTGAGAGCAAATATTTAATGCTGCCCACATAATTTTAAATATCTGATTCTCCCCCACGCTAAATTATTACCTGCTGTGTGACACATTGCCATTTCTCCTGATTAAAACAAAAGGGCTTGAGTTGCTGAAGGAAAAAAGCCAACACGTCCAACCTTAATCATCCCAGTGCTGCAATTTTAGTGCAAATACAGGACAGAAACATCAGTTTCATACTTACCTTCCAAAACATGAACTTGGAGGCAAGAAAAACAAACAGTAAGTCAGCAGAGTTACCTGCATAGAATCATAGAATCATAGAATGGCCTGGGAAGGGACCTTAGAGATCATTTTAATCCAACCTCCCTGTCATGGGCAGGGATGCCACCTCTCGACTAAGTCAGGCAACACGTGAGAAGCAAACAGGAATCAAACCCGCGAGCTTTGGTGTTTCAAGCACCATGCTCAACGCATGTTATGTTTTATCTGTCTTCATATTTAAAAGATTTCTAAAAGAACATTTTGTGGTTCACCAAAGTAACATTTAAGGAGGGAAGTAAGGACACTGGGAATATCTATTGATTTCGCATACATTTACACTGCCAAGTTCATGGAATCATAGAATGACCTAGGCTGGAAGGGACCTTAGAGATCATCTAATCCAACCTCCCTGTCACGGGCAGGGACGCCTCTCAACTAGATCAGGCTACTCAAGACACTGTCAAACTTGGCCTTGAACACCTCCAGGGAGGGGGCAGCCACAACATCTCTCGGTAATTTATTCCAAAGTCTTGCCACGCTCGTACTGAAGAATTTCTTCCTAAGATCTAATCTAAATCTATTCTCTTTCAACTTAAACCCATTTCCCCTTGTCCTATCAGTGGATGCTCTTGTAAAAAGTCCCTCCCCAGCCTTCCTGTAGGATGCCTTCAGGTATTGGAAGGCAGCTGTTAGGTCCCTCCGAAGTCTTCTCTCTTCAAGACTGAACAATCCCAGCTCCTGCAGCCTGTCCTCGTAGCAGAGGTGCTCCAGCTCCTGGATCATCTTTGTGGCCCTCCTCTGAACATGTTCCAACAGTTCTATGTCCCTCTTACGGTGGGGACACCAGAACTGGACACAGTATTCGAGGTGAGGTCTCACAAGAGCAGAGGAAAGGGGGAGAATCACCTCTCTTGACCTTCTGGCTATGCTTCTCCTGATACATCCCAGGATGGGGTTGGCCTTCTGGGCTGCATGAGCACACTGCCGGCTCATGTTGAGCTTCTCATCTATCAACACCCCCAAATCCCTCTCTTCAGGGCTACTATCAACTCACTCTGTGCCCAGTTTGTATTTGTGCCTGTAACAGGACTTTATATAAAGCCTGTCTACTGCATCATTCCAAAACTGGTAAGACGTTACAGACGTTGTCAACACTTTTGGAGGGAGGCTTGCTCTCGATGGCAAATAAATCATCACCCTTTTTCCATTCTGCTCCTCTTTAGCTGCTTTGTGCCACTGTGGTGAGAAATCACTGGGTGGCTATTGGCCAGCGTGGTCAGTTTTGTTGTCTCACCAAGGCTGGACTATTGCAACCCTCTCCATGTTACAGAACCTTTCTCAGGGGCTTACCTGAACAAGACCAGCTTCTTGGGCAAGCCAGTATGAAACACAGACCTGTGCGGTGCTTTCTGAGCATTACTTCAAGCACAGTTAGGGTGTGGTGTCATGCCGGCCCATTTTGTTGCTGTTTACTATTTATTTTTTTGCTTTACAAGCCTCCAGGTGTTTCCAGTCTGTTTGATAAGTCTTGCTGCTACATTTCTGGTGCTGTGTTTGATTCCATGTAGTGCAATCAAAAATCATTGTAGACACTTTTTTTGGTATTTGTATGGGCTTTTTAGTTTTTTGAGAGTGTAATTATGGTGCAAATGAACAAGTGGCACAACAGGGAGAAAAGAATTTCTTCTCAGATCGTCAAAAAATTTGGCTGGGTTGTGGAGCATCCTGAAAAGACATTGTATATAAGATAATGCTGTTTATTTCATTAGATTAAGATGAACTGGTATATTAGCAAACATGCTGCAAACAGACAATGTTTCTGGAGTTAAAAGCACGGGTCAGAACCATAAACCCTAAAGATGAAAAAGTTAGGATTATATATGTATGCTGTTGTTACTCTGAAGGAAATGAGTAATGATACCTTGCTTTGCTAGTTCATAATGTTTTTGTATGCTTCCTGATTGTATTTCCTTTGCTAAAACACATAAAATGTTTCTCACCTTGAGGTTTTTTTGCAATTATTTGGAAAAATATCTAATCACGACCAGAACATAACTATCTAATCAATCAATCTATCTATCTATCTATCTATCTATCTATCTATCTATCTATCTATCTATCTATCTATCTATCTTCTACCTATCTATCTATCTACGTATCATAAAACTTTGCTGAGGAGAAAGGAGTCTTGTTTTGACTGTACTTAAACCTACTTAAGCAATGTCATACTCATTACCTTTTACACAAATATTGTATTCATGTAAGACTTTGTTTTTAAATACCACTTATAAATCTACTTTAGAGTAAGAAACACAGTAAAAAGTACTACCTTCTATACTATCTCCTATTTCTTTGTCCAACTATTTGTTTTCACATGCGCACATTTTTGATATACTGAATTATAATGCCATTTTTAGAAATCCAGGAAATGGAGAATGATAACTCCATAAACTGATTAGTCTTTTCAGTTCCCCAGTGTTACGTGTGCAAGATTTTATCATTTATTCTGGAAAGAATGCAGCCAGAAATGTGAGTGTAGATTACTACAGAACTGTGGTTTTCAAACAATTTTATTCTGGAGACTCCTTGAGAAAATGATGTGTTTGAATTCACCTTTTTTCAGTGTGAAAAATGAACCTGAGTGATGTTAGTCAGCCTTATTTTTTTTTCTGTTTTTCTCACATCTCTTAAAAGTAGTCAAGAGACCATAGGGACAATGAGGTCACTTCTTCAGAAATATTTATTAGCCTGAGTAGAAATGTCCATGTGACAAACTATTAAGATACAGTTGTCTCTGTTCCCAAACAAACTTAAATAATAGTAACTTATGAATAAATTTCTGCTGGTTTAGGTCCCTGCACTGATGCAAAGACAAGTAGTGACTGACTGCGATACATTTATTGAAAGTAAATTAAAGTGAAATAAATCTTTAAGGCTATGCTTTCTGGGTTAGCCTGGGTGAATAAACATGTCATGTGTTGCATAGGCTTCATTTTCAAGAGATCTGACTCAAAATCACAGAATCACAGAATCACAGTGTCCTGGGTTTAGCTAAAAAACCCAGTCCTGTTTAGAGACTTTTACTTTCCAGTTTAGTGTCTTCTAAAAGGCTGCACGTTCTGAAGTCAGCAGCATGTTTTTGCAGACAGTGTGTGCTACTGGCAGTGATAACACCTGATGTTTACAGTTACTGCCTGGGACTGGGATGCAGAAAGCTTCTTGCTTATACTTACTCCTGTAGTGCCCAAGGCCACTGCTGGCTCTTGTGTGCCACGCTGGGGGTGCTGGGTAGTAAGAGTGGTCACAAGGAAGTAAAAAGTTACACCTCTGGTGAGTAGCAGACAGGATATGTCACCAACAAGAGTATTCCATTCCATATATGTCATATTTAGTATAAATTGAGTGATCACGAGAGTTTCGGCCCTTTTCGGCCTTTTCGCCCTCCTTTTCTGCAATGGCCGGTGTCCAGAGAGGACTATATCTGACCTCCTGTATTTGATCTGGATCCTGAGTTCCCGAATCCAGCTCCCTGTATCCAGCTCCCACCGCTGCTGAGCCGGGGGTTTCTCCAGTGCCTCCTGCTCTGCAGCACCAGTGGGGATTGCTATCGGGGGAGGGAGTTGGGTTTGATATCAGGCTACTATCTATAGTTGTATATAATTCTTTACTTTTATCTTTTCACCATTATTTCCATTATTTTCATTAAAGCTGTTCTAGTTTTTCTTTCCTGACCCGTAAGTCTCTCTGCCTCATTCCCTTTTCTCTTCCCGTTTGGGGGGAGGAAGAGGGGGTTAGAGAGCGCCTGTCTGCGTTAGTGGCCGGCCCAGCCCTAACCCGCGACACACAGAATCACAGAATGTCAGGTGTTAGAAGGGACCTCAAAAGATCATCTAGTCCAACCCCCTGCCAGAGCAGGATCACCTACAGTAGGTCACACAGGAACACGTCCAGGTGGGTTTTCAATGTCTCCAGAGAAGGAGACTCCACAACCTCCCTGGGCAGCCTGTTCCAGTGCTCTGTCACCTTCACAGTCAAAAAGTTTTTTCCAATGTTTTTGTGGAACCTCCTATGTTCCAGCTTGTATCCATTGCCCCTTGTCCTGTCATTGGATGTTGCTGAAAAGAGCCTGGCACTGTCCTCCTGACACTCCTCCTTTACATATTTATAAATGTTAATGAGGTCACCCCTCAGCCTCCTCTTCTCCAAGCTAAAGAGACCCAGCTCCTTCAGCCTTTCCTCATCAGGGAGATTCTCTACTCCCTTAAAATCAAGGCACATTTTCTGTCAAAAAGTGACAATGCATTTGCTGACCTGATCCTGAATGCCGAGATATTTTTCCACCACACAGCATCTCCTTGCAGCTTACTCTGCTCTGCTCAGCCTAGGAGACATTGGTAGAGACACATGGGGAGCTCTCATGTTGCCTGCCTGTGTTACGCCTGGCTCTGCCATGTAGTGGCTGTAGCTACACTACTCTTGTTTTTCTAAGTTGCTGATTTGAATATACACGGTCAAAATATTCAAAGAATTTGATAGTCCTTAGAAAGAGTTGACTTTGCTTGCCAAAGACTAAGCATGATTTATGGTAATGATTATTAAAACTTTGGCCCCTTCCACATTGTGTTAAACTCTTCAGCAGGTCTGTGTGATATATGTGTGTTGAGCAGTAAATATGGTTTAAACCACACCTCAGTTGCAAAGTCTGATGCCTCTGCTCAACTCTGTTCGTGACAAAAAGGAAAGAAAAAAAAACAAAAAAAGGGATTGTCTGGATATTCATGGAGGCGGCAAAGTCACTTTCTCTGGAATGACATTGGAGAATGGTATTTAATTCCTTGAACATTACCACCTTCTGACCTCTCTTGCAGAGATGTAAGTCTTTTCTTCTGCCACTCTTCATCACATGTAAAGTGATTTTCCTTCTCCCTTCCATTGAGGACAACACGCCTGTCTTAGAAACTTTCTAAAGGTTTCCATAGTATCAAGTCCAACCTTTTCGTATCCCTCTTCAAAGCCACTTACCCAATGTTGGATTTTAATGTATCTGCCCACCAGTTTTTCTAATATTGAAGATCAATGTATCCACTTCTGCTCTTGATCATCTCCACAGCTGATATCATGGTGCTGGTCACGGAAGTTTTCCTCCATAAATAAGTCTGCAAAGCTGCTAACCTGCTTTCATTCAAATCCCTTTTTGATGATCTCTGCTGGATGCTACAAGTAATCAGCCAGGGATGACAGACAGGAAGAATTGCAGTTGTGGATTGCTCATTTCCTTTTGAACACAAATACCCTGATATGTCATTCTTCTTTCTTTTCTTGATCCTGTAGGTTTTCCTGACATCAAGTAAAATAGGCTCACAATGCCAATTTTGCTTTTGATTTATATAATATATACAACAAAAAAGTCATCTTAACCAACTGTATGAATAATAAGTTGTGGTTTGCTTTACCTGCTGACTTCTTATATTTCAGTTCTTATATTTGTTATTCACTGTTAAAATGCAAGATGTTTTCATCCCAGTGATAGTTATCTATCCTCATCTGGTGACTGTTCCCAGGGACAAGGAAAACTAAATTTGGCTTATTTGGAACACCAGTGAGAGCCAGTGTCTGCCCATGTAACTCCAAGAGGGTGTTTCTGAGGAGAAGGTACACTAAGCAATCTGGTTAGTAATTAGCACCTCACTTTCATCACCTCTGAAACTCAAGAGTTTTGGTGGTTATTTTTTTGAAATTTGTCTGAAATTGTCTTCCTTTATGTTTCTAACTTGTGCTGAACAGTAAATTTTGTAAGAATGCTGAGTGGTTTATTTATTTATTTTTAAAGATATTTGTCACTTTGGGGCTGTATATTCCAAAGTGTTTTGGAAAGGAAGTTAATATTACCCCAATTGAAAAGTGTTTTCTTTTGGCTGTCTTTCCTCCAGCCCCCCTGAAGAATATCTGGCTCATAACATTTAATATTTTACATAATATTCTACTCATTTTACTCTTGGCACTGAAACAACAGAGTCAAATAGGAAATCTGGAATATGTTCCACATTTTTCCCTTCTGTCTGTGATCAGTAAGCTGCAAGAGATGAAAGGGATTGCGACTTGAATGCTTCCTCTCTGTATTTTTTTGAATCCTGAAAACAGTTCTGTATTATTTTTCATTCATTTGGTTTTCTGCTATCAGCATAAATAAAACTGATCGGAAAAATCGCCAACTGTCATCCAAAAAAATCGATCACACTTTTAGTGATTTTTGAAAAAATGATTCACAGGAAAAGGCAAGATGAATATTTTCACAGAGGTGTAATAGGCATGATATTTTTGATGGTGTATAAATGTGAGCTGCATATTCTATGTGCCATAATATCACACGTGTATCATAGGAGAGCATTGTGCAGAGCCAAACTTGATTTTTTTCTTGAATTCTTACCTCCTTTGTTTAGATTTTATATATTGCTGTAGCAAATTAAGTAAATCAACACAAAGTACACACACTGACTGCATATATTAGTGTCTATGTTAAAGCATGATCATTCTATCCTCTTGTAACTATCAACAAAAAATGGCACAGACTTGAAGAATTATAACTTGAGTTTCATGTTGCATAGTTGCAGCTATATGGCAAGTGCCAAACTGTGATCAGACAGCTGTATACATAAATCAGATAATGACCAAATTTACAGAGACCTTATTAAATAAATATATAACATAGATCATGAATTAGATGGAAGTGGTTTGGAAATTACTTTTTTACTTCAAGCACAAATGTTTTCCTCAGAAATATAAAATACTATGGAATTCAAATAGAATACATACAAAAATTTCAAAATACGACTGAATCCTGGAGAAGGAACAGTAAATGAACAATACATTTAGAATAAACTAAAAAATGTCATCACCTTTTTATATTTTACAGTGTATGATAATGAATTTTCTTTGTGTTTGGTTTTTTTCCCCATTCCCTTTCCTTATTTGCATACAAAATAAAACAGAAAAAGGCAATTCAAACAGTTTTTCACTTGTCTTACAACTGAAACTGCAAGAGCTCCATCATAATCCTCCCCCCTTATTTTAAAATAAACATATAATTTCCCTGAAATTGCTCAGAGATAACACCATATGTATCTGCAGCGTTCCTGGCAATGTGCCATCCCCAGCACAGCGTTGTGCAAAGGTCTGCATTGGTATTTGTCAGTCATTCCTTGACGATTTGTAACCGAGCTAAAGTCCTTTCTCCCCCCTCCATTCCAACTACTGCAGGAATTTGTGATGAATAGGATGGAAAATCCACAGCATGCGTATTAGTTAACAGGGGGCTGTGACTGCAGTTTAAATCTGAGCAGAAATCAAGACGCCTCAGAGGAATTAAAGAGGTTTTAATTCATTTAAACTGGCCAGCCCTTGTTTAACTACTCTATGTTATGAGCCTTTATCATCTAGGATATCTATTACACTGTACTGAGCACGAGAAAATATACATTTTTTTCTTCTTTACAGCCAAATGATTAGCCTCCTTATTCACCTATGTGTCAGGGCTTTTTGAGTTACAAAACCTACAAGTACATAATCCATCTGAGGTTTAAAAGCAGAAAATACCTATGGGGAAACCCTGCAAAGCTGTTATGAAGGTAACGCAAAATATCCCGTCTCTCTTTGACCAAAGATCCAAAATTTCACATGACGTAGAGCGAGTCCTATACCACTTGCTCTGAGCTCAGTCTCCCAGTGAGCCAAAGACATTCTCTCCCTTTAAGCCAAAGACATTCTCAGCGGAAAGGTGACTGGATGTCTAGGCTGTGGAGCAGGTGCATTCAGTGGTGCAGGGTGTCCTGGTTCCTCAGATGTTTCTCAGATGCTCCATGTATGTGGTGGTTTTACCTTGTGGCTTCTTCCCAGGGAAGAGAAAGAGGTGCTGTGTTTCTAGGTCTCCTTCTCAGCAAAGGCTGGCACATTCTGATCCTCTGAGAGACCATGTCAGGATACTGAAAGAGACAAAATATGATTTGGTGAATCTACAACTAGATGTATGTCTTTTGTTACAGCTTATAAAATTTAATCTAGAACTAAGTCAACAAAATCCACAAACCAACATGATTTTAAGGCTTAAAAGGCTTTCTAGGCACCATATGTGTTGTGACACAGAAAATAAAGTTTGGCAAAGACAACAGGCACAAAACATAGGTGAGAAAACCAAAGACTAGCACCAACTACTCTTTCAAGGTAATTTTTTTTTACAGCCCTGTGTGTGGGTAACACAGTCTGCTCTCAAATTCCTCCCTGTAGAATTGAAAAAACAATTCTGGGAAATGTTATGATGAAGTATGCAAAACTCAAAAAGTATAGTCCTGCATATATTTGGCTAAGTGAATTTTAAAACTTTTGAATTGCTTAAAGAAATAATTTTTTGAGGGTATTTTCAGGTTTTGGCAAGTCTGTTACAATCTCATCTCTGGAAGATGAATTAATTTGGTCTGTTATCACAACTGTAGCATCACAGAGTTCTGTTTCACTGCTTTCAGGAGAAAGATCTGACTACAAATATCAAACTGAATCAATGCAGGCTGTCAAGATTCTGGGCTTCTGCATCAGTGATGGATGGCTCCTGGCTGCTGTTATTCACAAGTGTATTTTTTCTTCAGTCTTGGTTGTTTTAGTTCTATATTCCCAAATGGTATGGGATATTTTATATTCCTTTGCAACTTGCAGCAAGTCAAATAAATATCTTGAATTGGAAGTTGACCAAGCTCCTTGATTATCCTACGGTGAGGAAAGGAGCTTTCAAGCTATCTAATTTATCTAGTTAATGTATGTCTAAAGTACTTCTCACATTTAGTATTTCTCTTGAACTGGCAGCCGACCAACTTCCCTAAACATGTCTTTGTATCACAAAATAAAAAAAGAAAGAAGACTTATCTTCATTATGTCCAAGGAATTTAAATATTGTTATTTACTAAGTAGTAAAAAGTTGAAGATCCCTTAAGAGCCCTATTGCCAAAGGAGCTGTTCCTGGACGTACAATATTAATGAGTACAACTCTACCTCCACATTTCATCATTTGCTTAATGTGGCAGAGCTATCCACGCAAACTTGGCTAAGAGCATAATATAAGTCTACAGGAACATGGAAAGTCTATTCTCATTGGAAACACAGGGACATGCTGTGGCAAATCTTTGACTGCAGTTTCCTCCCTGCTGGAATTCAGTGTGCAAAACAACACAATAACTCACAGGCCAATGTCACCAACTCGCTCACCACTCGTTGCCACTAGTTTCAGCCATAGTGAATGCTCACTTAACCACAAATGCTGTGTATTTGATGCACTTCTGTCTCTACTCGTCCTTAGAGTTTATTCTGTCCAGGACTAGCCTTACAGAGGAAGAAAATGAAGAAATCTGCAGTAAAGTGAAACCTCGTGAGTGAAATAGTATCTACAGCATTTTTGTAGCCCGGCACATTTAAATACATGCAATAGTGTGTTTGTTCTCAGGCAGTAGGAAGGAAGATCAGTGAGAGTTATCTAGTGCCATCCTTGAGAACATCTTTTATTTTTTCTACATGTAATATTTCATTGTGAAAATAAGGAAGATCATTCATGCAAATGTATTAGCATACTTCTTGTCCCACTTTATTTCAGACATTATTACAGACTATGAATTATGTGTTTGCACCTGACCTTTATCAGTGATGTTTGTAGAAAAAATACATAATAGTAGAGATCATATGTAGGCCTGCTAGCATGAGTTTTCCCTAGAGCTTTATCTGTGTAAAAAGTGTAGTATACAGAAAAACCTAAACCAACAAAATTAGCTTAAAAATAAGATAACAAGAAGTCCTTTGACTACTTGCTAGGAACGCAATGTCAAGGAATGGGTATACAGTGTCATCTGTTCAAAGATATATTATCAGTGTCACAGTTGGATGAAAAGCATAAAAATATGTAAGAATAGCAGACAGAGTTTAAATTATTTAATTTTGTTTGGTTTGTCTTGTTGAATATTACCATAATGATCCTGTCAGATCTGTGGAGAGGAATGGTTCTAAATCAGTTAACTGCTTCCTCCAATCAATAGACTAGATACTATCTGTTGTCTTTCTGAAAACGAACATTGTAAGAAAACTCTAAATTGCATATGGACATTCTGTTGCAAGATAATTTTCAAATTATGTGAATCCAGCTGCAACTATTTGGACATTAGAAACGCAATAACAACTGTTTCATCGCGAAAGTTTGGAAGGGTCACATTATGGCACTTCTGTGACTAATAATCACTCTTAGCTGGAGAGAAATTCCATTAAATCAGTGGTAAAATCATTGTAATAGAAAACATACATTTTCATTTGAATCAGTGTGAACATGATTAGGAGGCTTGAGACAGTATTAGTTTATACTTACTTGCATGTCAAATCAGAGCATTACATAATTACTTTCTTATGTTTTTTGTGCATGTTTGCCTACAGAGACAGTAAATTTACTCTGCCTTTCCTTATAATAAATGCAACCTTGTTGTATTAAGTTTTCTGGGTAACCAAAATAGATTAGATTTATATCTATTGTCTCTACAAATCAACACAAAAATTTCTAAAAATACCGTCCTCTTGAAAACCAGGCACAGGAAATTTCTATCAGAACCCTTATGTGAAGTGGCTTGTTTCGTATTAAATTTCTTACTAAAAAGTTTGGGTTTTGTAAAATGTCACTTCTTCACTGAAAAAAATAAATGACAATCACAGAATCACAGAAGGGCTGAAGTTGGAAGGTACTGCTAGAGATCTCCAGTCCAAGCCGCTGCTTAAAGTAGGGTCAATCACAGCAGGTTGCCCTGAGATACGTCCAGCTGGGTTTTGATTATCTCCAAGGATGGAGACTCCACAACCTCTCTGCGTGACCTGTGTCAGGGCTTGATCACCTTCACCGCAGAAAAGCTTATTTGTGTTTACATGGAATTTCAGTTTGTGCTCACTGCCTCTTCTCCTGCCACTGCACTACACTGAGAAGGGTCTGGCTCTGTCTTTCTCATCTCCCACCTCCAGTCAGGTATTTGCACACATTGATCAGATTCCCCTGAGCTTTCTGTTCTCCAGGTTGAACAATCCCATTCCTCTCAGCCTCTTCTCAGATGACCTATGCTCCATCTCTTCATCACCTTTGTTGCCCTCCAGTAAGGTCATTGCTGTCTTGTACCAAGGAGCTCAGAACTAGATTTCCAGGTCCTCTGCAGAACCGTTTCCCAGCCGGTTTGCCACAAGTGTTTGCTAGAGCACTGTGAGGAATGAAACGTTTTCATTTACTATTTAACCTGTAGTAGATTTCAAAACGTTATTCTTTCAGTCCAAATTCAATGGTCATAACTTACCATGGGCATAAATAAACTGTTATGGGCACCTTTAAAATGAAATAAAAAAAATATATTAAAATAGCTACTCAAGTGGTTCTCAAGTAAACCACATCTATAAAAAAATAATTATGGGCCTTATACATCTCCTTTGCATTTAACCTACACAAGTGATTTGAAGATATGTTGTCTTAATAGATTTGTGATGATAAAAAAATGTGGTGTAGCTCTACACTTATTTCCTTCTTTAGGCCAGAAAAATACTCATTTTCTAATACGATCTGATTAATAACCAAAATTTGCATGTGGCAACTATTAGTAATACTATGCTTAACTCTTAGAAATTGAGAGAAAATCCTCTCAGAAATCATCTCATCCAACTTTACAGGAGATTGGACACAGGCACCCCAGGCTGCCTTTATAATCAGTGAAGGGAGATAGGCTGCAGCTGTTTATGGGTCTCTTTATTAAAATAGGTAAAATAAAAATAACAACTTAGAAGTCTTGGAGTCAGTATTAGAAAATGATTAATTTATTTTATGGCTTAAAGAAAATAAAGTTTTTTTTTCTGAGATGTACATTTACACATTTGATAATGCTCACATTTAAGTAGACAGATCCAATTTCAACCGTGGGAGTAAAATTCACACCGTTTAGGTAGATATATTTTCTTTACATCCTTCAGAAACTGGAGACTTTTATTGGCTAAAAGGAATAGTTATTCCAGCCCAGTGTGAGGGGAGTCTGTTCTCTTGTGACTCCTGCAAAAAGCTTCATTCACGTCTGTAGTATATGAAATACTGATGACTAAAAACTATGGTAGCACCATGAGCTCCTATCCTTCCAGCTGAACTAAATCCTCTTTTTATGGGGGAAATGCTCAGAACATTCAAAAATCCAAGTTTAGATTTATTGGCACATGAAGAGATTTATACCAAGGTCAGCAGAACTCGGACGTTTGCTATTTAGTAAAGGAAATTTCTTATCAAAAATCTGGATGCCAGGCAACTAGTTTCCTAGATGAGATGGCAGAAAGGGACAAGCAGACTCAGCACAACCTCTTTGGCACAGGTACTTAAATTCTGCCTTCACTTTATCTGTCTTTGCTCTCTCACTAAGTTAACATTATGTTTTTAGCCTGGTGGCGCTACTGCCAGCTCCTGAGATGAAGAACAAGTCACTTACCAAACAAGTCCTGCATAATACAAACACTGATACATGGGCTGTGTAGCCTGACTCAGCCTGATGTCGCGGTTTAACCTCAGCCAGCAACAGAGCCCCGCACCCAGCTGCTCCCTCACTCCCCCCCTGGTGGGGTGGGGGAAGGAGTCAGAAGGGAAGAAGTGAGAAAACTCATGGATGGAGATAAAGACAGTTTAACAGATAAAGCAAGAGCAGCAGAAGCAAAGTAAAACAAGGAACTCATTCACTGCTTCCCATGGGCAGGGAGGTATTCAGCCTTCTTCAGAAGAGCAAGGCTCTATCACACATAATGGTTGCTTGGGAAGACAAACACCTTAACTCCAAACATCACAGAATCACAGAATGTCAGGTGTTGGAAGGGACCTTGAAAGATCATAGGGGGCTGGTTAGCTCACTCAGTTAGAGTGTGGTGCTGATAACACCAAGGTTGTGGGTTCGAATCTCATTGAGTCCCCATGTGTTACCTGATCCAGTTGAGAGGCGTCCCTGACCATGACAGGGAGGTTGGATTAGATGATCTCTAAGGTCCCTTCCAGCCTAGGCCATTCTATGATTCTATGATCACCTAGTCCAGCCCCCCTGCCAGAGCAGGATCACCTAGAGTAGGTGACACAGGAATGCATCCAGGTGAGTTTTGAATGTCTCCAGAGAAGGAGACTTTCACAACCTCTCTGGGCAACCTGTTCCTTGGCAGCCTGCTCTGTCACCCTCACAGTGAAAACATTTTTCCTAATGTTTTTGTGGAACCTCCTATGTCCCAGCTTCTATCCGTTGCCCCTTGTCCTATCATTGGGCATCATTGAAAAGAGCCTGGATCCGCCCTCCTGACACTCACCCTTTACATATTTTTAAGCAGCCTCTTCTTCTCCAAGCTGAAGAGACGTAGTATCCTCCCCTCCTTCTTCCTGCAGCTTTATCTTTCAAGCATGACATTATATGGTATGGAATATCCTTTTGGTCACTTGGGGTCAGCTTTCCTGACTGTGTCTCTTCCCATCTCCTTGTACATCCTCAGCCCACTTGCTGGTGGGGTGCTGTGAGAAGCAGAGAAGGCCTTGACACTGTGTAAGCACTACAATAGCTAAAACATACCTGTGTTATCAACACTGTTTTCAGCACCAATCCAAAAAAGAGCACCATACCAGCTACTATGAAGAAAATTAACTCCACCCCACCCCAAACCAGTACACCTGTTATCCTTCCTGGTATTTGTCAAAAGCACAGGTCTCTCAGCTGGAAAACATGAGAGTTTAGATGGAGCAAAACACTGAATCCATGAACCTATTCTGGGTTTTTTGACAGAAAAAGATAAATAGTCATTTTCCAGTTTGGTCAAAGTAGGAACACAAAGACAATACAGTTGAGAACAGTAACAAATAACAGGTTATAAAGCAAGTAAATCTTAAACAGGAAACAGGAAAAAAAAGTAGTAATTCGCAGAATAGATCTGGAGAGAGACACCATGCCATAGACTAGTGAGAAATGGCCATAACGTTGATTATGAGAAAAGCTCATGAAGGCAGCTTGGTGGTTAGCCTTCTTTTGACTCAAATGAGAGCTACGTACAGACAAAGCAGATACAGTCAAAATGATTTAAAATGTCTTAAGAACCTTCATAATGAAATACAAGGCAGGTGAGATGAAAGATATCTGCCCACGTTCAGGTTCTGGAGGAGCAGTCTGCTCTGTGTCTTGCCTCAGGGATATGACATAGGGCAATGAAATAGGAGGCATTGGTGCTGAAGGAGAGTCTTTGTCAGGTAAAAAGCCCTGGCTCATGTTTGGGCAATCATCTGCTCATGTTGTCCCAAATTATATCTGACAGCAGATATTCACAGAAATGTCCCACAAAAAAAAAAAAAAAAAAAGTTTGGCCAACGCTTACTGAGGCCAGTGCAAGATTTTCTGAACTTAACCTCTTGCCTAAGAACATCCAGTCCCCATCTTCACTCATCCCAGCCTTGTTACCAGTAGCAACAGTATATAGATATCCGTATATTTTCCTGTGTTTCCTGCAGTGCAGGGATAACTTTTAGTGCCTTTATTTACAAACCCATCACCTTACCCTCATTTAAATGCTTTCCAAAACACTGCTTCTCTTTAAACACACAGAAGTGATTTGAAGAGTGAGAAAAGAAAACCCTCAATCACAACATTGCTCGCCCTACGATTTTGTACTGGGTTCAATCCCCTGTGTATCTGAATCAGAGAGTAGAGTCAGGGAACATCTTTATTTGGTAAGGATACTGTCAGTATTAAGTAACTTATAGGAAACGGTGTTAAGAGATCAATTCTACACCTATCCGTCTTCTATATTGTATAATGTTGACAGCCTCCTTTCTCTTAAAAAAAAACCAATGGTCTCCTGTAGTTTATACTTGGTTGGTATTTTTTTTCCCTGTTGCAAAATGGTTATCCACTTTCTGCTTCTTGCTGAGTCCTAGTATGGTTTCTTTAATTCAAATCAAATGTGCATGATGCATTTTTCAACACAATTAAAGACTAGGTCCTGATAGAAAAATAGCATTAGAATGAATTAATTGTTGGTACTAGTTCGATACCAGATACAAAGAATCTGTTTTTAATTAAGTGTCCCTCTGGTGAAAATGCTGTGTTATAAAAATGACATCTCAGCGTGCATATGAATACTGCATTATAACTTCGATGTCATGTTTGCATAGTTTACTGTTTTATGAAATGTATTGCTGTGCTCTGCCCTACTGGAATTGAATTAAATTACGAAGCTCAAGCTGGCACAGAAATAATGGACTGAGGATATATACAACATTAGATTCTTCCCTCTCCTCCCAGTAACAAATAAACCAAAATGTCATCTGGTTCAATTTTTTTGGAGGAAGTGGAGTGGTATAGAAAAGTCAGGAGGGGTGCTTTCATAATTTTTAATGGTTGCATTGCAAGATGATGTAAAATTCTGAAATAACTTTTGCCTGGATGGAGGAACATTCAGAAGAAAGTGCTTCAAACATAACAAAAATGATCTCTTTTTGTTAGGATTTTATTTTTAGAAAAGAATATACTGTGGAACTGTCTGCAGCTGTGACAGTATAATTCCAGACAGAAAGCACAGGAAATATAACTCTCCTTCGAAACTGAGACTGAGCTCTTAAGATCAGTAAAGCTCCACAAGACTTTTCACAGCTACAAGGTTTTAAGTTAGGGTGTCCCAGCTATTTGGAATGAGGAGGATTTTCTGCTTACCTGCTGTCCTCCTTCATTTCTCCTAGCCGGCATGTTTCCTTTCATCAGCTCCTGCATGTGAAATGATTTTTTAACTTCTCAACCTAGTTTTGGTTACTTGGTCCATTTAGGGAAGAAGACCTAATTGAAAACTGATTGTTTAACATGTGACTATGTGATGTTTAACAGCCATTTCTGAGGTATTTAGTTATGAGTGGTTTCCCTTATCTGAGTAGGCTGTTGGAATCTCAGAGTTTTGAAGTGCCTGGGAAATACTGAAATAAATGTGCTTTATATGGATAAAAGGTGCTTAATATGCATGAATATATTTCTCTTTCATCCTGGAAAAGGCAGTTTTAAGCTTCTTGATGGAATTAGTGTTATATTTTAAGTGACATATAAGATAAACAAGGTTGTATGTCAGACTTAAATTGCTTAGAAAAGCTGTATCACCTGTCAGAAATATTTGTTACTTCTAAATAAAGCATATATTTTAATTATTGATCATTTTATGGTTTACTAAAATGAAGCTAATTTACCAATCGTCTGTGTAGGAAATTTATTAAAACACGTGTAAGAAAAAGCTCTCACAGAGATTTTTTTCCTTCCTTTTTCCCAGTTAAGCACAGCATGTTTGATCAAATTGATTCATTTTTTCTTTGGGGGGAAAACCACCCCACAACAACTGTGAAAGAATCACAGGGAGAAGAAGTGTCCTTAGAAGGACACTTAGAATGTTATCTCATATTTCCATCATCAGAACGAACACTTACTAAGCTTGGCAAGCAACCTATGGATCATTCCTCAGCCGTTCCAGGAAGAGTTGGCCTTCAGTTTCAGGTGATAATCTGTGTCTCTAGGCCACCCTCCAGCCCATCAACACCCAGGAGGATGCTTATCAAAAAGAGTATCTAAATGTACCACATGACTTATAGAAAAGTAAACATATACTCGCTACATATATTCTTGTAGCATTCACAGTCCAATCTCAAACACTGAGAGTGTGTATGTAGAAAGGAAAAAAGGATAAAGGAAAGTAACAGTAATAAGATTCAAGGTCCTTAATCACCGTGGGGTTTTTTTTCTTAAAGTTGCAGAAGAAGCAGAAGATGAAGGAAAGCTTGAGTGGGCAAGTACCAATAACTAGGGTTAATGAAGCGAAACTAAGGAGTTTAAATCTTGCAGCAGAAGACGATGATGAGATAGTTATAACAGGTGGGACTGACGCTGCCAGATTATAACTGTCTTAAAGTTCATCGCCCAGTCCAAACTGCTTGCCCAATCTCCATCTGTGGAGGTTGCTAGGAGGCCTTGCATGACCCTATCTGAGGCTGATGTATAAAGTGCACGCTATAACTTTGGCCAATATATTTATTCTCGAATATAAAGGAAGTTGAGATAACTGCCTTAGACAAAATACTTTAGATTTCTATGGATGTAGTTAGGTGAGATAAATCCACTCAATATGATGAGCAAAATTTTAAAGAAGTGGGGTATTAAACATAGGAAAAAAAGCGCAGAAGAACTGAAAGGAAGGTAATGTAAAGGAAGGTGTTAGGGAAAAAAAAAACAAACAGCCAAACCAGGAGAAAGAAGTACAAGATTGAAAAAAGATGTACAACATGTGAAAAATATAATCATTAGTCACATGAAAAGCAAAAGAGGAAAGAACTTATCTGATATCTCCACATATTAAGTTCAGAAGTTTACTGATCCAGGCACTGAAAAGACCCAGATGCGTTCCCTGACACCTGGCTTTTCCATTACATTTATCAGGAAAAGGTCTATGGAAAAGTGCCTGTAAGCATGCAGCTCCATCTTTAAGTCATTAAGTGCATTATCACCCAAGGATGTAGTGAAACAGTCTCTGGAAACATTCACTAATAGTGGAAGCAAGGTAGGACTCATTGGCACTTGGTAAAGTGATAACTGGTTGGGTGCTCCCAAATTATAGCAGTAGTTTATGTGCTACCATATTAGTCCATTATATCCTGTGATAATGTGTGTAACGACATTGAAAAAATCTCATCAGAAGCATTTGGAAATTGATAGGATTTATGCATGACTTGGCAAGAAACAGAAGACCAATGCGTACAATAAAAATATCATAGAGGTTTTTATTCTAATATGTGATGCAACATAGGTGAGTGATACATAATGTGCACGGATCAGACATGGGATAAATAAAATAAAATTGATTTATTAACAGATTAAATGAACAAACATCACGTAAAGCACCTGATAGAAACAATAAACTAAAACATTTGTTACTTTGGTATTTTTCCTCTTGAAGGAAAGGTTCTATCTTTATGTAAATGTTAGCAACGAAATCTTTTGCTTGCAAGTAACCACACCGAAGTTGAGGACAGTCTATTTTAGACTGATCATCCAATATATGTGCTATTACTGTTCTTTCATATTCTTTCATGAAGTCACAGTCTGATTTCTTAATTGTTTTTGGTTCTTTAATCATTGAAAATATTTATAAATAGGCTTGACAGTAGAACCATAAACCTCAGACAATGGTACCTGGAAAGTTATCTGTAGTCTGTACAGGTTCTGCATCTTTTCTTTCTAGAAATTCTACTGCTTTTAAGATGTTATTTATTGCTGGGTTGTATACTTCTTTATATATTTTTTTTATATGAATAGCAGGTTGGCTCCTAAAAAAAAGGAATTGCTAAACCATAAATAATGAAGGATTTTTTAAAGTTTTTAATCCAGCTTGGTTACAAAGAGAGACAATATTTTTTGCTAATGTTAAATGTTATTCAGAGTAGCAAGTCAACATTTCCTTACACGTGGGAAAATGTAATCAATGAGAAAGGAAATTAGTCACTGAAAATCAAGACGATATTAATGACCTGGAATGGCTGGAGCAACACTAAATGTATAAAAACTTTCAGGGTCATCATAGCAGCCCGCGTATTGTCTCATGCTGCTGTAGTAACTGATTTTCTGGCTTACCTGTAAATTAAGCAGTTTTACAGATTGAGAGAAGATTAATCTTCCCTAATTTGGGTGTTAAAAGTTAGCTGTTTAAGTTCAGGTTAGTCTCCCTAGGGATCATGTATAGTCAATGAGAGAAACAAGCAATTAATTTAATCTTAAACTGGGTGTACTAAGATAAGCAACATTAATTGTTTTCTGAAATTATGTGATTTATTCTATTGACCATAAAGGAGACCAGGGTGACCTGGAGTACTAAAACGAGAAATTTTGCATTACAGAGGATGAATTCCAATATGGATATATTGCTACAAATCAATTCGTGTTTCAGTTTGTCAGCTTTAGTTCCTTGTTTTGGTGGGAGGGAAAGAAGAGTCTTGCTACAGAAAAACATTGCATTATTTTTGTACTGCATGTTTATATATAACATCAGGAGCAGAATAATTTTATTTAAGACATTCCTTACATTCCGATAACTAATTAAAATCGTGGAGATAAGAAATGCAATAAATAGTTGAAAACTAGATTGCAGCTTGTTATTAGTCCTTAAATAACAACAATTATTGTTGTTCTCTGAATGATAGAACTAAACAGAATCTGTTTAGTTAAAGCTTGCTTAACAATGCAACCACAGAGAAAGGAACAAAATACCCATGGTTGCTAGATAAATAGTAAGTCCTCTTCTAGCAATGGTTTTAGAATCTCAAAGACAGGTTTGTATGCCCCAGCTTCAATTTTTGGTAGTGTGGAGCTAGATATCTTTGTTATCTTGTAATATTTGACTCCTCTTCAAAAGATTCTTCATGAGAACACCAGTGACAATATTCTCTTCTTTAATTCCTTCTTGTATGAAACTTCCTTTTGACAACCAGATATAAAGTCATGGATTATTGATTAGCAAATAATTTTGTTTATTGTCTTTCATTTTCTTTCTGTTTTTTTTTTTTGTTTTAAAAAAACCGTCTTGCAGAAAAAACTTTAACTATCCTAGATGGAAGTCCAAATAACTATAGCATGTGTTATCTCCACAGATGTGAGCAATTTGATTTCTCTGTGCAAAAAATCTGCAGCATGCAAATGAGGATGAAAATGTAGAATCATCAATAATAATTCCTTTCCTATTTGTGACAGTAAAGAGAGTAATAGTTGAAGAATTTGCACAGATTTAAAGAAGATATATTTCTTAAAAAGTTTTTGTACAGTGCCACATTTTTACCATTTTAGATTAGAGAGGATGCAGCTGTTGTCTTCAGGAGGTGAAATGTAAGGGGAATATTTTCAAGGCATGTTCTAATAGCATGATTTATTTTAGACCATATAACCATTGACTGCAATGCTTGGGTAACTTTTTAAGGATAATTTCTAAGTTTACAGGATAACTTTTTAGGAAACAAGGTAACTTTTTGAAGACAATAAATCCCAAGAGTGTCTTCAAAAGAGAAAGTTGAAAAGCTGGACCTTGACACATATTATATTGCAGACAGAAATTATGTTGTTGACTCTCTGGGTGCAGAATATGCCCTGATGTACTTTCTGGATATTGACAAATTGCAGTTATTCAGTCTTGTGCCATTATCTGTGGTCTTGCTGAAGTTTTTATAAATACATCTAGCAGTTACTTTAAGAAACATATGGTGATCATAAGATTTTTTTCTAATTCTATGTTTTTGCTTTTGTGGCTCTTCATAGAAATCATTTTAAAAAATCATTATACTAAGTCACAATAGCTTTCAAGAATCAAACTTGAGCATTTTTGTTTATTTTGATCCTCTCACTTTTTCATATTCCATTTATTTTATAGTTAAAAACTAACCCATTTTAACGATCTACAACTTGAATTTGTTGCTCTTGTATGGATGGAACGTCACTGTGTTCAATAAAATGGTGGTGGGATGATAATCAGTTCATGATTTCATCTCTTAGAGAAGTGAGTGGGAGATGGGGAAAGTGCCGTTACTTCAACGAAACATAACAGTTTCTGTGTACAGTTTTAGTGAAATTCTAGTCCCTAGTTTCAAAATGTAGCAATGAAGTTTAGCGTACACACTCACACATGGCTTTCCACCATACTCTCTCTCTGGTGTCCCAGAATAACTGGGGAATAGGAAGAAAACACAATATTTTTTTTTTTTATTGTTAGATCATCCTTCAAGAGGTAGGACAGTGGTCTTCTTCCAATATTGTGAAATCTCCATACATTGATATTTGAAACCACAGAGTTCTGCTTGACGCTGACAGCATGATACGAACCTGTTCACCACCATAGCTGGAGGAAACTTTCACAGGCTACTGATAACTTGCAAATTTGAAGAATAATTGTGCCTGGGTTAAATCATCCAGCCGAAGTGTGTTAAATTACACATCTTTTCTGGCAGTGAAGTTTTGTAAGAAATAGTGAACAAGTCAAGAATTGGAGATTGTGTAACAGAAAAAGTAACAGCAAGGCAATTAATTCAGATTTCAGTGACCCAATAATGTTTCTGTAGGGCCACACACTGAGATACATGGGAAAGATGATGTTACGTGAACATGCAAAACTGTAAGTGGGAGGGAAAAATGGAACCGACATTTCATAATTTTATTGATTAGATGAGGCATTAGTTTAGTTGCAACAATATTAGTATGAGTAAACACATAGACATTTAATTTTAGTCAAACATTTATTGATTAGTTATTTCCTTACACTAAGGTCGCATATCTGTTTAGATACTTGTTTTTGTTGGGGTGAACTGCTCTAAAGACCGCTGCAAAAATACTAACAAATATGGAATTTGATGGTCAAGTGTAGCTGATGGATACACTGAATAAGAACCCAGTTACTTAAAAAAAAGATTCTGCTTTCTATTTTTTAAAAAAACCTTGATTATATTAAAACTCTTTCTTGCCTGTATATCCACCTTCTGCACCTTTCACCACCCTGCTGTCGGGAATTGCTGACACAGGAGAAACATTTCACAAGATCTGGCAACAAGTAAATAAACACTGAATAAACAATAGAATACAGTGTCATTTTTCCCTGACATTAAACTAGCAAGATACTTGGATTTTTCCTGTATTTTTGGTAACAGTAGTAGTAAGTGATTTCACTGTAACTTCCTGGGGCACCAGTCACAGCAAATGATGATGTTGATCTAGACTCTGTATAGACAAAGAACAGAAATACATTTCCCACCTCAGAACTCACTCTCTACTTGTAAGGAAAGAGACAGTAGAGACCGAGTCACAAGGGGACCATGAGGTAGCAGTGAGACAAGCAGCAGCCCAAATAAGGTCAAGTGTATTGTTAAGCTTCCTGTATGTATTGTGAGAAAAGAAAGTTCCTAAAGATAATTTAAAAGATGATTGCATATGTAGGTATTTACTTCAGAAGTTTTTCCTAAAATTATTTCATTTCATCTACTTGCTGTTTACGTTGCAATTGATGGAGAATGACAACGCAAACCTGTCTAATTTGAACAGACCTTATAAATGTGAGAATTACTTGTAACAGCAAAATGAACTCTTCAGAAAAAAAAATCTAATAAACATCTGAACAGATAGTCATACTTTGTGGTATATTTAAAAAAACCCAAACAAAACAAAACAAACAACAAAAATAAAACACAAAAAAAATTGCTGTGTTTAAAAGTAAATCCTGACACTCTAATTCTTATGAGGAGCCAGAAGTTTAGACTAGGCATCTAAACATGAATTGCTCATGTAACTGAGGAGCACAGACTTGAGGCACTGCTTTATGATACTAGAGCTCATCTGCATGTAATTTGCCACAGTTGAGCTGTTTCTGTATTGTTTACTTGTTTCTTATTTCCTTCTCTGGGCTTCTTCCATATAGTAAAGTAGGCAGGAGTAAAATCATAGAATTATAGAATGCGTTTTGTTGGAAAGGACCTTTAGAGGTCATCTAGTAAGCATGCCTTTGAAAAAAAGCAGTCAAGATATTCTTGTAGCAAGGGCATTGGGTGGGTAGTTACAATCAGTTATTGCTGATTTTGGCTAACTTTGACTTCAACATTGGTTTTACATCTGTTTCATCATACAGTAATATTTGTGCAGTATATTGTGCAGATTACTTGTACATTTGAATACTTGTGCAGATATATTGATTTCTTTCTGGGAAACTGATGCAACTGGTTACAGTAAGAGGACATTTTTAATAATGAAGGAATTAAAAAAAATTTTTGGCTTGGAAGTGTCAGTGAAAAACTACTACTCTTTTCAAAAGCAAACTAACATATTGCTTTGGGTTTCTACTCAAAAGATTAAAATATACTGGTTTTATTTTTCATTAATTTGCTGAAACTAAGCCTACTGGATTTACTTCAAGTCACCTGTATCATGGGATTACCATTAAACTACAGACATTATGCCACTATCAAAACTATTTCTTTCAGACCTGTGTGAGTTGGTGTAGTATCTTGGCGTAACAAAACACCGCTTTGTTGAAGTAACCATATTTCATTCATGCTGATATAAGCGCAATTGCCTGCACGTTGCCACAAGCTCAACCCAGCAAATACACATTCTACAAAATGGGGAAAGCTGTCTGTCATTGGACAGTTATTTCCCTCTCGGCAGCTTCAGGATCCCAAGGAGGTGCTGGGAAGCTCATCCCTGCTCCCTTTCTCAGCACGATGTCCTGTCCGGGTGGCTCCTCCTATTCCTTGCAAGGAGAGCTGCCTATCTGATTTTTGGAGCTCTGGCAAAAAGCCTGAGCTCATTGATTACAGATCACTGTTAATAAAGAGCATTTGTAATGCAGCAGTGGTGATACAATCTCCACACGCCAGTTCATGATGGCCCTTCAGTCTCCACAATTAAGTCGTCCAGCAGGCATGGCCCCTGTTGCAGCTGCTCTGTCAATCTCATTTTGTAGTACAAATGATCTTAGACCCAGTGTTTGACATGGGGTTTTAACACCAAAGAAGGCAATTCTGCAACTTCAAATGAGCCTAATTGGTTGTGCGCTCAGGCGTTCACTCAAGCTGCTTCAGTCCATCAGAGAGAGATTTCCAACTAATTGAACAGCTCAGAAGAAAAAGAACCACCGAAATCACAATGCAGTGGGCCCTTTGAGAGGGTTTTCACGATAAAAACCTTCAAAACAAGATTTTTTTTTGTTGTTAAATCAGCCACCTGTCAAACTAGATAGAGGTTTCATCGGTAAAGCAGCTCTTAATGAGGTATGGCGTAGAAATGAATGGCTATTAATAGTGAAGTATACAGGTAAATGCAATTTTATTTTGTATTAAAAATGTTGATTTTGGATTGTCAAAGTATTTTCTCTGGACTGGCAAGCTTTTCTCATAGTGCATAACAACTCTCTGGTAATGGACAGACTACAAATACAGGACATAGCCAAGGAATGTCATTCAAGATAATCTTACTGCCGAAGTGTGTAAAGTTATTCATGCGTACAAGTGTTGGGACTGCACAGGGTGATAGTCCACTCATATAAATATTTGCTTGCCTTTTTTTTTTTAGCACAGCTGAACTTAAATTTGTATATTTGTTCTAGGAAATTATGAACCTGGTTTCTCTATTGCACCTTTTTTACCTCTTGTTTTTGTGCTACTGATTTAAATGACTTTGCTTCAAAGGTCAATTCAGAGACTTTTGCCCTAGTGTTGACATACTGTACTGTATATCTAATAATTCCATATCTATTCCATGAGTGATTCGAACATATAATTTATGCAATATTCGTATTCAACATTCAAGGTAGTAGTTCACATCTGAACTGATGACAACTCAGTATCTACTTTTTTTACAAGAAGGAAGATAAAACAGACTAAATAATATATATTTTTATTTTCTTTTCCATTTAAAAGAAGAAGAAGCTGAAGACATTTTGCTGCAGTGATGAGTATAAAACTTCATTTATTGAAATGAAGGTGTGTTCTGCAGAGCAGATGATTAACCCGGCCTAATAAAACACTTCAGCAGCTCTTTAATTGTAAGTAGGTGCTCTATTTCCAAATGCCAACTGCCTTTGCCACTATTTGGACTGTGGTAGTATGCAGGTGCCTGTTGAATGGCATATACACTTTAGTCAGGGACAATGCTTACCTTGATTTGTATACAAATATTCTGAAAGAAAGAAAAAAAGTTGTGTGTATATACATATCAAATATAAAAAAATTGTTTTAGAAAATCTGAGGCTTACACTGTTACTTGATTGTTTTTCAGCAATATTTACTCAATAAGACTCTAAAATAATGATATATCCCGATAAAATCAGACCTCAGTTGACTGTGAGGAATGTACAACTCCATAAATTCAGTAAGAGTATCTTTTGTTTGACAACCAGGTAATTATAGCAGCATTTATGTATTGTTGTCGTCTTTAAAGCCCAGTGGCTGTGAAACTAAGCCCAGAGTAGTAAACATTTTGGTTGAAGTCTCATAAACACATATATCTTAACATTTTACAGGCGTCCACAGAAGTTAACAGCAACACTCTTGTTTGGCTGCAGTGAAAACAGAATCAAACACTCCAATTTCATGATCAAAGACTAAATTCCTTCAGTCAAAATGAACAGTGAAGAATAATATCTGCATGTTCAGAATGCACTTTTCCCAATTACTTGATGTGCTTTATTGCTCTGGTGTTGAATCATCACTCAGATTTTTAAAATTCAAGCATATGTAAGAGGATATAAACATAACATGGTTACTTAAGTAAAATATCCTTTTATTTCAGGAATATTCACTAAATTAAATTAAAACATCATGATGCTTATCTCTCTGAGGATGTATTTCAGTGTGAACTATACCCCAAAAATATTTTTGTGTAAAATCTGAAGGATCATTCCATACATATGATATTGAATGCACTTGTAATCCTATAGTGAAGACAGTAATTGTTAAGTGCATTCTAGGTCCCCTAACAGTGGGGTGGAGCTGTAGCTACAGGGATCTTTGCTGCTGAGCTCAGCAGACAAGCTGCCCATGTGATTCCAGATGTTTCTGGTTTTTTAGGGGCAAGGGACCTCCCAGGAACAGAATGCCAGCATGTCTGAGGTAGAGAAGCCACCCTTTGACACTGGAAACTCAGTAGTCCTAACCCTATAGCTCTGCAAGAAATTCAGTCAGATCCTTAGGGGCAGATGGGGCTAAACAGATCCATGTTTTCAACTTCCCCAGCCAATTGCATCTGCCAAAAATCTTATGTTTAATTTGCACACACACACAGTATATTTCTAAAGCAAGAGGGCAAAAAAAATGATAAAAAAAAAAAAGCTGAAAACCTTATGCAGAAAAACAGCTGCACTCATTTGTGCTGTGAACCAGCTGAGTCAGCCCTTAAATCGAGCCCTAATTAATTTGTGCGCACGGTGTAACCAACAAAGAACAGCAACAGAGAGAAGAATGGGCCATGTTGAGGGGGATTAGTCTCTAGCAGAAAGGGTGCCTGAGAGAGGGAGCCTCATGACAGATAATTGCTGCTAGGATGACCAAAATAATGGGCAGCCTGCAAGAGAAAGAGAAAAGGGCTGTTGGAAGTAGTCATCAGGTGTTTGCCTTGATGAAGTTCATTGCCCCCACTGTTTACTCTGGTGTTCAGCCTTAATGCCCATTTGGAACTGGCACAGTAAGAAGCCTCATTAAAATAAGAAGATTTGAGTGGGTAATGTGATGATGGAGTCAGAACTCCGTGCAAATGCCGCTTTCATGGGGAATATGCAGCCTGACTGGCATGTAAGGTGCAGGCACTGAGCCTTGGACAGAGCTGATGTTTTCATACAGCAGCTCCTGCAGACACTCAACATCTATGCTTAATACAGCTTCCTCTAATGGTAGCTGTTTTAGATGGATGGTGTCTGAAGAGGTTTTTGCCCTTTAAGATTTGTTCATACCATTAAAATCCTGGGTTTTATCTAGGAACCACAGCATGGTGTTACTAAACTGCTAGTAACCTAAATGTTATTCTGCACTATCTTAAGCCTGCCTCGCTAGAAGTGGAAATAAGTTAAACATATTTCTGTGGTTCCATTTCTTCAAATCCAAACAACAAATGTTTAATATTTGGTAAGTATACAATCTATTAGACTACCCTTACTGTTTCTCGTGTGTGAATGTGTTAATATTTAACAAAGAAAAATATGTAGAGCACTACTACTGCTCTTGAAGTCGCTGTAAATTGACAGCAGTAAGTACCACTGAAATTCAAGCCCCAGGTGCTGCAAGCTAAGCACTGGAAACTGATGGTCTGCAAAATCTGAACTCTCTGCTCCCATAAATGTTTCCAGTATTTTGCTTTACATACCAATTACATCAGGACTGGCTTAAACTTGTTAGCTGAGAGTTGTTGAACAGTGCTTTCTGGAGGAATGAGCAGCAATTCCAAAACAAACCAAAAGGTTTTCTATGATTAGAATGTCATGGAAAATGAGTTAGAAAAAGACATGCATAATGTATATGTAGACAAGTCATAGAAACATGTGTTCGTGCATATATAGATATATGAATGTTTCATCAACAATAAATGTCATCAGTGACTGATAATAGACAGGAGAAGCCATCAGATATTTAAGAATACTTACAAAATAAGAGGGAAAAAAAAATCCTACTGTTCATATCATTTCCCTAAGAGATTGCTCCTGTGAGAGATAAGGGCAGAACAGCTATCCAATACAGGGTAGAAGGTATCATCAACTCACAAGAATGTTAAACCAAATGTAGTATAACAAGACAGCGTGAATTAACACACCTGGAAGACTTACATCCACCAATATATACAAGTTAGCTCATGAATTTCTCAGTCACTATTCTTGATTTCTAAGAAACATAGATAGACTGTCCTGAGATGAAAAAAAGATAAACAGTGTATTTTGAATATTCAAGCTGGCTAGTCTTCTGGTCAAAGCCATGGAAAAGCTCACATCATGGTTAGTTAAATAACAAATTAAAACATGTTTACAAAATCAATGCCAGCTAACTGTTTTGACATCATATACAATGTAAAAGCTCAGTACCACACTACACTCTGGTTAAAAATAGTGAAATAAGAAATATAGTGGAGCCCATATAAAAGAAATTAAAGTGGTCTGCAAACACTAATTTCAAATGGAAAATCTACATCCCCAAAGGGGGTAGGTCCTGTCAGGTCAGTTCATGAATGATATATATCCATGTTCTGCTCTGATCTAGAAGGAAAAAATATAAAAGTATAACATCATGATGATGACGATTAAAAAAATAATTGAATGATAACAAAACTATAAGTAAAAGATTGCCTGAAAATGAATTTCCTTTGCAAGGAGCATCAAATGAACTAAACCCTCAGAATTTGCCTGTGCGAACCTATATTATAAACTATGAACTTATATATTCTGCATTAAAGAAAAAATATTTGATTGCATTAACTTCAATGTAATATCTGATTTTAGTATTAGTTTGGGTTTTGGTTTGATTTTTTTTTTTAAACACAAAAAGCCATCCCCAATCAGAAAAACAAGTACTGTAAATCTCATTGTTGCCTCTAACATCTTTCTTCCAGAATGTAGCTTCAGGAAAATCTTTATGATTCTGATAGAAGTGCATATTCAGATGGAATATAAGTCCACCAATTTTTCTCCAGTTACTCCTGCTAATGTAGAACTACAAAGCAGGTCACATATACCAGATGGGCAACGTTGATCTGAACTTAGGTGACCTAGAAAATAATTCAGAGCCACAGTAATGAATTAGTGTAGGTATGAACGAGGAATATCTGCTCTGAGACAGAAGAGAGCACAACAGGCAGCATCATTTAAAGTTGTATAATCCACTGTACAAAAAACAAACTGAAAAATTACAGAAATTTTAGAAAAGTCACCAGAAATATTGGAAAACTGAGACATCGAGAATATTCAGGTTATGATTAGGTCATTTCTTAAGCTTTCCTTAGATAAATAAAGCATATTACGCTTCCAGAGGAAGGCATTCTGAGATCAAATAGCTATTCAATCTCGCCCAATTTATTTTCTATATCTTACATTCCCCCAAACATAGCAAGGCTGAAAATATGCTAACATGACTTGAAATGTTTTCTTTGAAATGGTAATAAGCATAATGACTACAACTTTACCCAGAGATCAGATATGTCCAGGATGTGTCTCTGGCCCCAACAACAAGTAGTACAGGACAATTAAATTCATAAAGCAATTAAACAATTAAAAAATGGAAAAGTCTGGCCCTGGGTGAGTATACAGAGACAGTCAGTATAGTTACATAAAACTAGCCTCCCTTCTTTATTTTTTCCCTGTTTACTACTGATTGCCTCAGAACCCGCTTGTCCTCATGGCTGATTGACACCACCACCTGAACGGTGTTCGGGTTGTGCATGGCTTTGGGTTACTGAATTAAGCTCTTTCGTCAGATTCTCCCTACATGATCTAGACATGAAGTGTGCTAGCTCTTCCCAGGATGAATCAGTTTCTCTAATGGCTACTCAGCAAACCTAGGTGAGGTTCCTCAATGAAGGATATGAACTGAGTAGGATAGATTTAGGCCTTTGTGTCTTAGGTTGTTTATCCATAAAAAAGACACCGAGTTACCCTTCTGAGGTAATGAGAAAAATTAATTACTGTTTTCCAGTTTCAGAGAGTTTTCCATGCACAGAGAATTTTCCTTTGACAGCTGCTGGATGTTTCCTCTCTGCTAGGCAGGGGGAATTTGGTTTTTGCTTTTGCAGCAGACCAATTTTGTATCGGTACTTTTTAGTCAAATTATTTTCCAATGAAATAGTGTCTGTACACAGTTTCAACACCAAGTAAAGGCGTTTAAATCACATATGAATAACTTCCTTTTACAGAGATCCTATCAAATCCACTCTATTCCTAAGGAATTTGTATCCTGGTAAGTGATCTTCATCTCCAGCCGCAGTAGTATGCCCTGCCCCAATCATTGGTATAGCTCTTAAGCTCTCCCTAGGTGAGACACCAAAGGTTAGGCACGCCAGTAATAGCTTCGGCTGTTTTGTTCTGCAAAGAAACAATTTGGTTTTATGTCTGTCCTTCGACTGCCTTGGCTCAGCTTGTGTCCCTCGGGGTGTATTAAGCTAGTGGGCTTGGGCAGTGAACTTCCTCCCTCCTGCCAGATTGAGGCAGCATCGAAGAGTTTGCACAGCTCCGACTGCAAGATGGTCTTTTTTACGTGGATGTAATGGATGAGGACTCAGGGGCAAACGGTTGGCCATTTCATAACGCAGACCCTGTGATATGCAAAGCTTTCATGGAATAAGGACTTATGCTTGATTTCAACTCTGCACTCTCTGTCTGTTCTAATATCTTTCAAATTGTGTGACAGGGTTGAGAGACACGGCAGGAGGAAAGTGCGTTAAGAGGCTTACAATAGTTCTCTTTTTCCAGGAGCAGCGTTAACAAGAAAAGACCATGTTCCTGGCACAGTCCCATAGTAGACATTAATCTTGGCCCTCTGGGATGATAAAGGAATGAGACCCTTGAAGACTCCAATGTCTTTTCTGAGAATTACTTTTAATAGTCTAGCTAAAATGACCAAACTGACCAAATCATGGACTAGTGCAAACAAGAAGTGTCCTATTTAAATTGTAATTTCTTTTTTTTTGCTTTCTCTGTTATAAACCAAAAGTTTTTGAATGTACTCTTTGAGTTTAATCATCTTTGCATGTTTTCCTATAATGCCCATACAAACGTTCATGAAACAGTATTCTGTTTTCTAATGTGACCTAGTGACAAGAGCTTATCAACATTTCCTAAGAGACTTTGGAGTTAAAAGCATCAAAGCTTTCAGTGGAAATGCAAGCAATCATTTCTGTATGTTGTGGTTTTTTTTTTCTCCATAGACTTGGAAAGCAGTGTGATAATGAAAGGTTTATTTGGGATGGCTAGATGAACAAGTTGCAGCTGAATAGAGGTTTCACTATTTCCTCAAGTTACTTTTCTTTGTCTGAAGACACTAATGCTTTTGTTGGTTTTGGTTACTTGGCACAATTCTCATCTTGATATATTAGATTTTTTCATTCTCTTGGCTTTTGGCTATTTAATGCATCTCTTTTGGTGATTAATGCTGTGGATTCCTCTGTCAAAAAATTCTCCAGGCAGGCAGCAGTTGGAATGAAAACTCAGGGTTCTGCCACTCAACCCTGATCACAGGACTAGGAAAGGAAATAAGAGGATTTGCAGGTTCCAGTGTGTACCTCTCTTTCTGTATATATTTATTATATTCACTTCTGAAAGGAAAAAAAAAATCATGTTGTCTTGCTGCTGAAAGGGTACACAACAGAAATCAATTTAGAGGACAATGTGGTTATGGAAAAATCATCAACAAATATATTCACCGGTTACAGCCAATGTATTCAGTATAAGCTCAGAATGATGAGGTGATCATAAGATCTGTTAAGTATCTTTAATCCCACTTGTTTTAAAATCTCAGTTTGGCTATTTACTTGATTATCCAAGATAGAAGAAGAGTCTCAGACTTCACTCATTAAGTGCAAATAATCAAATCAGCATAAACTGTGGCATGCACTGAACAGAAGCCAACCTGTTACACAGGTGATCATCAATGAATGTATACTTCAGACAGGTAGCTGTATTTGTAAGTACTTTCTGGCATATATAAAGCTAGTTTACATATTAAAATGCTATTTTCCCTCTAATCAAAGAAGGTACAGCATACAAGTGATATTATAATTACTCATTGCTATTTATGGAGGTTTAATATAGTGTTGTGAAGCAATATTCAAATATTCAAATAACTTAATATTATTTCAATGTTACTTAAATGTTATATTCAATATTCAAATAACTATGTTATTTCATTTTAAAAATTGTATTGGAAGGATTTTGATTTGATTTTGATTTTGGTTATTATGTGTTATAATACATGATGGGACTTACAAAAAAAGTGATATGTGAATATGATATTGTTACTAGGAATCTCATCAATTGGTAATACGATTGAAAGATAAAACCAACAAATGAGTTTAGGTTGTTGGAGAGATCTTTGGGTTTTTATTCTTTCATTGTCTTAGTTTTGACTTTATCATATTTCTTTTGCTTATGTGGCTTGCTAACAATGTAGTTTCTATAGCAACCTCCATTGACCGCTGAAATAATGAAAGCCACAGCAATTCTCCTGCAGTGAAATCCCTCATGCTGACAAGCACCACTCCTGTTTTCTTTGTCCAGTGTTTCCCATTACTTACACAACTGACTCATTTGTAAACATACTCAAGGTATTTGCTAATTACTTCTGAATTTGACAAATGCAGACAAGACATCTAAACTTTAGTGTACGTGCAGAGTATCATTATAACTGTCAAGGGTTAGGGCTGGGACAGCCACTCAGTGACAAAGAATTAAAATAGGAATCCTTTTTATGCACCAGAAATATAATTTCCTAACTGTGGAAGGATTTCAACTATGCATTTGTGATATTTAGAAGAAAGAGCTAATTCAGCTTTGAAAAACAAAACCAGTCAGAAAAAGTTTAGCTTCTTAATTCTAAATTTCTTTAAGGCTATCTCTCTGGACTGTTGTATGGTATGGCTTTTGGTTTTGATCCCAATTTAGCAGCAAACAGGATCAGTATCTGGATGCTGGACCCAAGGGAAGGCTGTAGAAGGAGCAGGAAATGGTTCTGGTCATTTGGTAGCTGGCACTTAAGTTTTGTATCTCACAGAATCAATGGTTCATTGTGAACCTTTACTGTTGGAGGAGCCATCTTCCAGCTGAAATAAAGAAACAACAACCGACACAAACTGAAGAGCCTGTATAACTTTCTGTGTTAATCTAATGATGCTGATCATCATGCCATCCAAATAACTGTATTTTTCCAAATTAAATTCTCCAGGTAATTATACTATATGAAGCAGGAATGACCTGTTCATGACTTTTAGTCAAATCACTAATGGAATGACAGGTTGGAAGGGAGTCTCCACCATCTGGGTAGCCGTGCTTTAAATACCGGAACATGGTGACAAGGTCTCCCCAGCCCTTCTTTTCTCAAGGCTGAACAAACCCAGTTCTCCCAGCCTTTCCTCATATGTCAGGCTTCCAGCCCTTTCTTCATCTTTGTGGCCTTTTTCTGGACCCTCTCCAGCCTGCCCACATCTGTTCTGTACAGCAGGGACCAAAACTGAGCACAATATTCCAGGTATGGCCTGACAAGCACTGAGTAAAACGAAATAATGATTTCTTTATCTTTGCTGGTCATGCTCTTGTTGATGTAACAGAGCAGCCCGTTGGCTTTTTGTGCTGCAGCATACTGTTCACTTATATTGAGCTTGTTGTCCACCAGCACCCCAGGTCCCTTTCTACAGATCTGCTCTCCATCTGGGTAGATCTCAGCCTGTGCTGCACTCCTGGATTATGTTTTCCCAGGTGCAAGATTTTACACTTGTCCTTGTTGAACTTCATAAGGTTGTTAGCCCCCTCTTTCAGCCTATCCTGATCTCCTGCAAGGTAGCTCTCCCTTCCAAAGTGTCCAGTTCCTCACTCGGTACCACTGACAAACTTCACCAGGGTGCATGTGATCCTATGATCCAGACTATTTACGAAGATATTTGTGGTGGTTTGACCCTGGCCGGCCGCCAGGTACCGACACAGCCACTCACTCACTCCTCCTTCACTGCTAGACAGGGGGAGAAAATATTTCCAAGGGCTCACGGTTTGAGATAAGGACAGGGAAATCACTCTCATTTACCGTCCCGGGCAAAACAGACTCAGTTTTGGGGAAATTAGGTACGTTTATTAAAAGAACTAATCAGAGAGGAGTAGTGAGAAGTGAGAAAGAGCAAACAGATCTTAAAAACAGAACACCTTTCCCCCATCCCTCCCTTCTTCCCGGGCTTAACACCAATCCCGGTTTCTCCACCTTCTCCCCCCGAGCAGTGCAGGGGGACAGGGAATGGGGGTTACGGTCAGTTCATCCGACGTTGGTTCCACCGCTTCTTCACTCCGAGGGAGGACTCTTCACTCTTCCCGAGGGCCACTGTGGGGTCCCTCTCACGGAAGACAAGCTTCACGCTCTCTTCTCCGGCGTGAGTTGCCCCATGAAGGGCAATTCATCACAAACTGCCCAACGTGAGACACTTCATGAGGGGCAGCCCACCCCTCGTGAGTCTGAGGTGCAGTCCTTCAGGGGAAACTGCTCCAGCGTGAGTCCCCTGCAGCGTCCCAGAAGTCCCACCAGCCAACCTGCTCCAGCGTGGGCATTCCTCTCTTCCACAGGCTACAGGTTCCGGCAGTGACTTGCTCTGATGCGGGCTTCCCATGGGCTACAGCGCCCTTTCAGGCATCCACCCACATGGCATGGAGTCCTCTACATGGTGGACATCTATGCGGTGATCCTCACAGTGGACACCTACTCCCCGCCCATGGGCTGCAGGGGGACAACCTGCTTCACCATGGTCTTCACCACAGACCCGGGGGACTCTCTCTGCTCTGGCACCTGGAGCTCATCCTCCCCCCCTCCTTCTTCACTGACCTTGGTGTCTGCACAGATTCTCACTCCTCCATCTCTGTGCCAGCTGTTATGGCGCAGTTCTTTTCCCCATTTTTAAATATGTTTTTCACAGAGGCGTTCCTCTGCTATCACCTTACTGATAGGCTCAGCCTTGGCCAGCGGCGGGTCCTTCTTTGGAACCGGTTGGCATTGGCCAAACTTGGGGAGCTTCTAGCAGCTTCTTTCTGGAGCCACCCTGCAGCTCCCCCCCCACCGCCAAAATCCAGCCAGGCCAAACCAAAACAATATTAAACAGTGTTGGGCTCAATATGAGTGACCCCACTTGTGACAGGTTGCCAGTTTGAAAAGGAGCTGTTGACCACCAGCCTCTGGGTGTCAGCCAGTTCCCCACCTACTGCAAGGACCACTTGTCTAGACTGTAAGGCACCAGTTTCTCTAGGAGGAGGCTGTGGGGAACTGCATCAAAATCTTTGGAGATATCCTGGAAGGCAATGTCCACCACTCGCTCCACATCCATAGAGCAGTTTACTTTGTCATAGAAGGTGATCAGGTTTGTCAAGTATGATTTTCCTTTGGTGAGTCCATGCTGTCTTTTCCTAATCATGTGCTTAATTTGACTTGTGAAATTCTCCAGAATTATTTGTTCCATAACTTTCCCAGGTATTGAAGTAAGACTGATGGGCCTGTCATTTCCTGGGTCCTCCTTTAAGCCCTTCTTGTATATGGGGGTGACATTAGCCTTCTCTGACATTACATGAGTTCACTTATGAACCCAGCAGGAACTGAGAGAGCTCGTGAGTCTGGCAACAGCTAACATTAATCTTTATTCCTGAGGTGAGCAGGCACTGTCAGCCACTGTCTTGAACTGCTCATAACCAGTGGTCTTCCACAAGATCTCATAGCTCCCGCTATATTTGGGACCATCCGTATTCCTGTACTACCCTCTAGCACTAATGTAGTTCTTTCTCTGTTGGGGTGAAGCTTCCAGACTGCATGCTGCTTATAAACTGGATGCTACTGGTCTCCTGGTTATGTGGGTAAGCAAGCCTGTGGAGGCTTCTGCCTTGCCCTGCTCTGTTTCACCCCAACTCCCTTTAGGCAGAGAAACTAAAATATTTGGAGTACAACTGTGATCTTTTGCCTATGGACCACCTTCCCAAACATTTCTTTTCTTAGATCTGCAATCTGGTGGTATGAGTTCATTGGTATGAGACTACGAAGGGTGATAATGATGGCTGTTTCTGATACAGAGTGATGATATCCCGCTTAGCTTTCTTGCTTTGCATTATTAATTACTATATGCACTTTGGAGCTGTGTGTAGCACTTGCCGGCTTTTTTAAGATTTAATGCTGATGAACCAATTACAAATGCTGGTGGAATTGTTAAACAGAGCCTTAATCAAAATCAAATCATGAGTCCTGGTAAGTTGTAAAGGCACTTGACATTTTGCAGTGACTTTTTCCCTATTGAAAAGATTGGTTTGAAGCCAACTCAGACACCACAGAAATTGTTTATCATGTCCTTTTGGATTTGCCTCAACAATGCAAAATATGACTATTGGGAGTCTTACTTGATTGCTGGCATGATTTATCCCTTTTTAAAGTAACAAAGTCAAGGAAAATGAAGGGACTGAAGTAAAACTTTAAAAAGTCAAAATACATTAAGAATTTAAATATTCATGTAACGTTTTGGCTGATACACAGTTTCTAACTTCATTTTACAGAACAGCAGTTCAAAACACAGCACTGAGAGGAACAAGTAGAGAGAACATAACTGAGAGGTTACTCTGCTGGAGGAGATTAACTTCTGCAGAAGGTTAGTTGCTGTTCTCTGTAAGGCTGTTCTGATTGATAATGCTATTCTTTTTTGTTCCTGTGGTCATATGACTTGCCTTTCTTTATAGAAAGGATAAAATACAAGCAGCAAAACAAATGCGGTGATATATGAAAAGGTAATATTTTATTTGGTCATAGCTGGTTTAATAATTAGCTTTGGTTCATCTGCCTCCTGGGTTCATGAAGTACATTGTTTGACTTGGCCTTTTTTAAATATGAAAGAGCTCTAGCTGCAACTGGCCAACTTCAAACATCGCTCTTTAGCTTAGCAGTGGACATAACTGGTAAGAAACTGAGCCATTCAGGGAAAACCACAGAAAATTCTTTAGTGGGGTAGCTCCTATCTTGCATGGGTTATCACAGGGCTTAATGGAATTCGTCAGGAACTGAGAGAGCTTGTGAGTCTGGCAATAGCTGGTGTTAATCTTTATTCCTGAGATGATCAGGCACTGGCAACCATCAGGAACTGGCAGCCACACTTGGATGTGTTGAAACCAGTGGTCTCTTGCAAGGTCTCCCAGCTCCCAGTAAGTTTGGAATCATATTCTTGTGCTACCTAAGCACTGGGTGCAGACAGATTTGAATCGGCCTCTTGGGATACCTGTGGGCTAGATGAATCTGAATCCTCAAAGTGCCTTGGGAATGCTGAAATGCTTATTGAATTTCAAAACAAAAATTCTAACAAGCTCCAAAAAAATTTGCAGCTACCTTAGGCATGTGGTGTATTAGGTAGGAATTATTTGCTAGTTTTGATAATCTCATTGTTATTTATTAATGGATTCAAATCTCTGTAGTTTCATGTTGGTCCTCAACTTCATGTGTTTAATCTAACAGCAGATAAATCAGAAAAGTATGCCTGAGTGCATATGAGAGCAGGTTAACATCCATACAGATGTAAAGTTGGAAAAGGCAGGGCCAAAATCTGCTGTCATGAATTTGGCTGAAAGTAAATAATTTTATCTGCTTTTTTGGGGTGCACTCTGAATTGGTGTGTTCAAACCCAGCATTTCACTCAATATCTTCAAGGGGAAACAACATCTTAGATGTTTCCTGCTCAAATATGACAAACTTTTCTTTTAGCTTTAACAAATTTAAAGATATTTCTGTTTATACATAGGCCAGAAGAAGATGGAAGCACTACATCTATTATTGAATAAAATAGCTGGGATCTAAAGTCCTTCATCTGGATTCATGGAAAAGAATTTGTTGACACCATCTGAAACAATTTCAGATAAGCCTTTTGTAAGGGAAATACAGGATCTTTGATAAACTGCTTAATATTGTTTTAATGCAATTGATTTTATTGTTAGAGCATGGTAAGCTCTTAAGATTTTAAAACCCATCAGGCGTTTAACATACAAATGTTCAACACTCAGCTTTGCACCAGCTTTCATCTGAAATAAACCAACAGAAAGAAGTAGCATTGCACGGGAGTAATTCACAAAAGAGTGTGATCTAACCAGTTTGCTTTTCCTGTCACATAAAAAACATTTGTCACAGCAAGTGACAAGTGGTGAAAACTGACTAAATTTATTAGTAGCATGGATTCTTCCCAAGGTTTACACCATAGTAGTCAAAATCAGCTGCAGTTTCTTCAATTTAATAGTATTGTGTTTGGACTGATGATTCTTCACTCGAGTATTTTGAAATAGGAGTCAGTTACTGAGTAGAATCTGTTCAATAAATTTCATGGCTTGGATACATTGTCCTTAGCTAATGGGTATCAACTTAATTGCTGCATGGAAATGTTCCTCAGTTGTAAAATTCTTGCCATAGTAGTATGTTGTTTTCAGTAATTGTCCCTCAGGAGAAGCTTGATGCTAATTTATTTATTTAAATTCATTCATAACTAGATGACCATTTAGTAGGTCATGAAAATCAAGAATTTAATTTGATTTTTTTTCAGATGAGCTTGGCAAATCTGTTTATTTCATAGTACAATTTTATGGGCATAAATTTATAGATTTACCAATTGCCTACACTGATAGACCTCTGATCAAAAAAACCCAAACAGTAAATGTTTTTCATAGTCAATCGTGGTGGTTATAGTCTGGTGGATATTTTACTGGAGGGAAAATGAAGCACAACAGCATATTGTTTAGTGTAGCATTTTTACATCACTTTAATATTAATTTTTATTTCGGTTTCAAAATAAGTAACAGCCATTAAGAATCTTTGATGATAAAAAAATTAAGCTGAACTTTGTCTTTAAGTTCATGTCTCTTCTTTTCATAGGCTAATGTAATATATTGAATATAATGTTGCCTATTGAACCTTTAAAGTTGTATTTTTACTAAAAGAAGTCTGCATTGAATCTACAGTTCTGGTGCATCTAATAGTGTTCATAAAGCTGTAGTGTATTAAGTTGATACACCAGACTTCTTCAAAATTGTTCAAATCCTTTCTTCCTAGATGCTTATACGTTCTTCTCAACACATAATGATGATTCTCCCTGCTTATTAGACATACTGTGTTACAGAAGAAAGAGCTTCCAGAGAAGACACTGAACACAGAGGCAGCCCAGGTTGCTCACACAGACCGGGCACTAAACTTCCCCATGGATGAACCTAAGTGATACGAACTGCATGCTATAAAACGAACACGTAAACCCGAGTATCCCTTGGCTGCTGTATTTTCGGCACATGAAGGAAGGTAACTCTAGTTTTGTTTCCTTGCGTCAAGCAGGGTAAATGTTTTCATACCACTCCAGAGTTGGGGTGGCAGGAAGAAAGTAAGAGGACCGTTCTGTTAGTAAAACCTGTAGCCCAAAAGTGGAGCCCCAGTGCTCCGCTCCTGGTTTTACCTAACACTGTAGCCATCACATCACATCATTTCTCCAGCATTTCTGTTTTTTTTTTCCTTTGTGATAAAACATGGGCAACAATGCTACCCTGCAGTAAACCACAGATACGTAAGAGTGCATTAAGCTTCTTGTATGACAGTTCTCATGCAAGTGCTAAATATTCTGTTATGTAATATGGATGTTCTTGCATGTGGTAGTCTTCTGATGTTAAGGAAAGAATGAAGTAGTTTAAATACAGCACAGATTTACGGATGGGTGATATTGAGACAAGATGGACAAAGCAGTCCATCTGTTGCCCTCAGTGAAAACATTTTCTGTTTCAAGGAATTTATATTTGAATATAGTATAAGATTTTCTGTCATTCTGTAGGAAAAATTGGATCCAAAAGTAAATATCCTGCATTTCCAACCATAAAATAGATTGTTTCTAGATTACAGACAAGACAACTAGTTCCATGATACCGGTAGAAGACAAAGAGGCTCTCGAGAGATCTAAGTAGTCCAGTTCACCAGTCCAGTCCAGTTCTAAGTTCACCAGTACTCTCTGTCCTGTACCCAGCTATGAGCTGGCTTCCCTCTTGTCAGATTTTTTTGACAACCAATTAAATCAATATGAGTGTTGAGACATATGGCAACAATAATGCTCTGAGTCTCTGCCCATTACCGCTCCAGCGGGAAACCAAGAACACACAGTATTTGTTATTGCTTATTGCAGGGATCCACTGAAGAATATCTTCTTGAACATAAGATTCTGTGTGACTGTGTCAAAGGCAATCAATACCGTGGATGCTATCTGTGGAGCTGCTAATGTAATAGTGTACAGAAAGATTTCTGCCTTTCTGCTGTCTGCAGCCGTATTCAGAAAATCTTGCTGGAAGCTTAATCTGCGTCTGTTCTTGCCAAGATGCATATGAAAATATTAGCTACTAATCTTCCTACAGAGAATGCTATGAGACAAGCCTACCCTAATGTGGATTTCTGGGGTTTCTGCTTCATGGATGATTAGACATTCGAGCGGTGCACTCTGTGGTGAGAATTCACTAAACAGAACTTCTTTTAGTGAGCACATTACAGTAGTGATTTGTTGCCTTTATTAGCCATGAATTTATTTTGGAAAATATGCATTTTCCTCCCTGTATCTTTAGGTCCTGACAGATTTTATTTCAAATAAAGCCATGTCAGCAGACCTTGACAGGAATTTTGGTGCAAGGCAGTTTCAGTGAAAGGTTTGACTCTGGAATTTCAATTTCTGCTGAATTCAGTGCATAAAATGGACATAGTCCAAAGTTTCTGGGTTTTCTTATCAGTCATTCTTAAATAAGGCTAATGACCTAAGAGACTTGTTTGGGGATTCCCTCCACCTCCGTGTTTTTTTGGCAGGAGTTCTTGTTTTGTTGCTGTGTTGGGAGAAGAGAGATCTATTTTTCACTGTAACTGTGATTTATATGATATATTGCATATGCTCCTAAGGCGGAACAAATGTGGACATATTTAAGAGGAAAAAAAAACCCATGGGACTGCACTGCATAGGATAACCATAAAGTTAAGACATGGGAAATGCTGAATATTAGATCCAGAGAGAACTGTATGGTATTGCAGTTAAATTACCGGTACCTCAGTTGGTTAGCTTCTGTATCTGTATCCTAACTTTAGAATAATAAATAGATATCCAAAGAAGCATAATAGCTCTCCTGTGCCAATGACTGAAAGGGCCTTTTTGATATTTTGTCTAATTCTTAAGTTGTTATTAATCTCAACCATATAGAGGCATCAATTTGTGCATTAGTGTGTGACTATATGTACAAAACTTTAATTTAGAAAATGTATATTTTTAAAACTACTATATGGCAGATCTATATTATGGCCAAGGATCATGCAGACTTATAATTCTTAAATTAATTTTTCAGAGAGATTTTAAATGCTTTACTACAATTTAAGTCTGACATCTTTCAAGTCAGAACTCAAAGTCTTCAAGAAGATGTATTGTTTATACATTTCACTTAAGGAGAAGTAACAACTTGAAATGTCCTTATCTCTTGCTATTCTAATAATCTGATGGGTCTTACATCAGATGAATCTATGAGTAGAAATAAGCTAATATTTTTTAAGAGTTTATACGAAAGTTTGAGACCATATTAAAACGCCATGCATGTTTCCTTCTTTTAAAAAAATAAAAGCCCCAAGCAACCCAAACATTAAAGTTCAGTACAGAATGAATTCTAAAATTTTGGCTGGGTTGCTCCCACCAACTTTTATGGGAGTTCGTGTGATCAGAAGTGAACAAAACCTTTTCGACAGAGCCAGTCATTCATCCTTGAAATGGATGTCAGGTGTCAGCTTCCTTCAAGGCCCACTCCACTGATGAGAAAAGAATTAGTTACAGAATAAATTATTTTTCAGCAAGAAAAAAATGATGCCATCTTTTGATCCAAAACAAACCCCTGCAGATTAGACTTTAAACACACTTGAAATGTGAAATAAAACTTGCAAAATCAACTTATATTATTGGGGTTTTTTTTATAACGCTGGCACCTAAACCACTGAAGTGATTTAGAGAGATTATCCCCAGCATTATATATCTCTAGAGGCACCTACATCTTTCGAGGTATCTTGCTGGTAGTCTTGAAATTTTGCTTAAGTTTGCATCTTGTACACATACATAAATGCTTTGACTTGAGCAACTGGGTGATCAAATTCCCCTGCAATTTCATCATGATCCAGCTGAAAAGCAGAAAATTACATAAATATCTTGAACTCTACACTGGTAATACTGAGTCTAGCACAGAGAGAACAAACACTGTTTTGGTTACAAAAGACTGGCAACAAAGGGAACACTATCGAAGGAGAAATTTTTATATAATGACCTGGTAGTTTGGGCAATTGCCTAGGAAGGCAGGAACTGAAGGTGGGTTCCCTTCAGAGCCTGAGAACATAAAAATTTCGCACATCCTCCAGTTGACACATACATGCTGTGCTCAGTCCAGACAGTAGTTCAGAGACAAATTCCTCTCATTTGACTGACACTAGCCACCATGGAGTGTGTCAGTCATGGAGTTAGAAACCAGGAGAGATAAGACTTGTTAACTGTTGGTGGTGTGATGGCTAGGATATTCAGATTAGGCAGGAGTTACCTTGCAAGCGCGGTTTCTGTAGGGAGCAATTGATCAGAATATGAATTCCACTTAAGTTCAAATTAGTTCAAATTACCTGGCCGGCCGCCAGGTACCCACACAGCCGCTCACTCACTCCCCCCTTCACTACTGAACAGGGGGAGAAAATATCTCCAAGGTCTCAGGGTTTGAGATAAGGACAGGGAGATCACCCTCATTTACCGTCCCGGGCAAAACAGACTCAGTTTTGGGGAAATTAGGTACATTTATTAAAAGAACTAATCAGAGAGGAGTAGTGAGAAGTAAGAAAGAGCAAACAAATCTTAAACAGAACACCTTCCCCCCCATCCCTCCCTTCTTCCAGGGTTTAACATCAATCCCGGTTTCTCCACCTCCTCCCCCCGAGCGGTGCAGGGGGACAGGGAATGGGGGCTGTGGTCAGTTCATCCGACGTTGGTCCCACCGCTTCTTCACTCCGGGGGAGGACTCTTCACTCTTCCCGAGGGCCACTGTGGGGTCCCTCCCACGGGAGACAAGCTTCGTGCTCTCTTCTCCGCGTGAGTCGTCCCACGAAGGGCAATTCATCACAAACTGCCCAACACGAGACACCTCACGAAGGGCAGCCCACCCCTCGTGGGTCTGAGGCGCAGTCCTTCAGGGGAAACTGCTCCAGCGTGAGCCACCCACAGCATGCCAAAAGTCCCACTGGCCAACCTGCTCCAGCGTGGGCATTCCTCTCTTCCATGGGCTACAGGCTCCGGCAGCGACTTGCTCTGATGTGGGCTTCCCACGGGCTACAGTCCCCTTTCAGGCATTCACCCACACGGCGTGGAGTCCTCGGTGGACATCTACGCGGTGATCCTCACGGTGGACATCTGCACCTCGCCCATGGGCTGCAGGGGGACAACCCGCTTCACCATGGTCTTCACCACAGACCCGTGGGACTCCTTCTGCTCTGGCGCCTGGAGCTCATCCTCCCCCCTCCTCCTTCTTCACTGACCTTGGTGTCTGCACAGATTCTCACTCCTCCATCTCTGTGCCAGCTGTTATGGCGCAGTTCTTTTTCCCGTTCTTAAATATGTTTTTCACAGAGGCGTTCCTCTGCTATCACCTTACTGATAGGTTCAGCCTTGGCCAGCGGCGGGTCCCTCTTTGTAGCTGGCTGGCATTGGCTCTATCAATCTTGGGGAGCTTCTAGCAGCTTCTTACAGAAGCCACCCTGCAGCTCCCCCCCCGCCGCTGAAATCTGGCCAGGCCAAACCAAAACATTCATATAGCAAATATATGTCCAGATTTTGACAGCAAAGTACTTTTGCACAGGTCCAGAAGAGAAGGTGAAGGAAAGCACATTAGCAGGTTTTCTTAGGATGTCTTCTGTGTCATGGTTATTAAGAAAGTGGTGAATTGCTTTACATACCTTCAGGCTTTATTGAAATAGACAACACAGTAGAAGCTAACTCAGTCTATCAAGTCTGAAGCCTGTCTTTATCAATGTCTTAAAATCTAAATTGAATGCCTAATGTGGACATCTTGGATTTTTCAGTGACATTCAGTTAATCTGTTTTCTGAAGATGTCCCACTCATTTCCTTCAGTCTGCTAATTCTATTAGAGAGTTCTGGCAACTGATTTATGTTTTTGGATGATAGTTTTAAAACAGCACTCTGTTTTGCAAATTATTATCTATAATTACAAAAGAATATTTAAAAGTAATTCTTAAGGACTAATGCTTTCAAACTATTGTTGATAAGAAACACAGTATGAACTAATTCTACACATTTTACTTCATATAGAATGGCCTAGGTTGGAAGGGACCTTAGAGATCATCTAATCCAACCTCCCTGTCATGGGCAGGGACACCTCTCTACTTATTTCTTTCATGATGTTATTGAAAGGATAGAGATTCTCATAGCTATTTAAATGGGCAGTTTTAGCTGTTAAAGCACATATTTCTTTTTAAGAAGTTCCTTCTTATACAAAAATGTTTTCAAATATACATTTCAAAAGCAAAACATGTAAAACATCATTGTAGTGCTGCTTGTGATTTGAGCCACCCAGCTGGCAACAAAGAGCTCAATCATCCTTTTTTGGGATGGGGAGGAGAAAACGAGAAAAGGCTTGAGGATCAAAATTAAGGACAGATAGGATTCACTCACCACTTATGGTCACAGGCAAAAAAACCAGAACAGACTAGGGAAGAAAATACAATCTAATTTAGACAAGAGAACCACCACCAGTTTAATCAATCAATTAGATCAGAGTAGGATGGTGAAAAATAAATACAACCAGATCTTAAACACACCTTCCCCCACCCCTCCCTTCTTCCCAGCTACCTCCTCCACCACAACAACCCAGGGGGCAGGGGATGGGGGTTGCAATCTGTCCATTACACATTGCCCATGCTGCCCCTTCCTCCTCGAGGATAGGACTTCTTGCAGCCTTCCCTTGCTTTAACCGTTTGTTCCTTTCATTGGAGAGAGTCCTCAAAATTCTGCGGTGTGAGTCCTTTCCACACGGTTGCAATTCTTTCTGAATTGCTCCAGTGCGGGTCCCTCCCACGGGCTGCAGTCTTCCCAGCAACAGACTGCTCCAGCATGGGTTTCTCTGAGTCAAGCATGCTTCAGGCAAGGTGCTCTGTTCTGGCATCGTTCTCTGTTCTGGTGTGGGATCCTCCATATGCTGCTGCATCCTGGACATTTCACAACCATCAGTCTCCTTGGCCTGCAGGGGCTCACCTTGCCATCTCACCATGGGCCTCAGCAAAATCTCTGCTCTGGTGCCCTTCTTCTCTTCCTTCCTCACCAACCTTGGTGACCACGTGGTTGCTTCCCTCACCTCTCCCTCCTCTCCAAAACAACCAACCCCACAACACAAAGGAAACAAGTTGGCCAACAGGTTTCCCCTCTTAAATACATTGGTTGTGGAGATAATGATTGGCTCAGCCTTGGCCAGAGGAGAGTCGACTTTTACCTGGGCTGGGGAGAGTTCTGGAAGCTTTTGCAAGGAGCTACCCTGTAGCTGCCATGCAACCAAACTCCCCCCTCTCCCCACCCCAGTAGACACAAACCCATCACAATACTTCATATTAACATTCATGCAACTTTAATTTTTACATCTGACAGATAACATGAAGCTAAGGCTTTGTGTTTAGCATCAACCATTTCTCTGAATGTCCTTTATATTCTAGGGACATCAGCCTCCCCTGGTGTACATCTCTGATAGTCTGTCTAATGACTTGGTTTCACAGGGGAATTCAGCTGAGCAGGGCTTTGAGATTTTTTTTGGTCTTGAAACACTATAAAGAAATAGATAAGGATAACATGCAGTGTTCTAAACCAAACATTAGTGGCTACACAGATCAAAGCAAACAATTGCTTTCTTGTCCACTGCTTTAGAAGAACATTCGTCTAAATGATTTGGGGGGGAAAGGGCATTTTCATAGCTTCTTGCTACACATACATGACTTGTTGTATTTGACCAAGCCTAACATTGTTGTCAATTTTCATAGGTGAATGAGAAAAATAAATATTTCCACTTAAGCTTATACTTCTAACATAATATTTATATTATTTAATTAAATTTGTCATGCCAGTCTCATTATCTGTGTCATTCCACCATGAAAATGCTAACACGCTGATTTTCTTCTTTCTGCATATTTTCACAATGCTTCGCCCTGCAATGTGTAGTCAATCAGCCTTTGTACTCTTAGAGATAAGGTACTATATTGCCACTATAGAACTTCAGAGTAGCTTGCATCAATGCTCAAGAAATAACCAAGAACTATGCAAATTCAGACAATGATAAAATACATGGCTAAATATATTGCACTAAAATCTAATTTCATCTGTCTTAGAATAGCTCTTGTTTTCATCAGGGAGCTTTCAATACTTCAAAGATAGTGCCAGGTACTTGCCAGGAAGCGAAGAAAACCTTCTTCCAGACAGGCTTTGTTGAAAGACTGCATTACGTGAATCCATGTGAAAAACATCCTCTTTGAATGTTGGATCTTTATTTCTAACGATACTCTTTCTTGGAAATTATGATGATAGAAGAATATTTCTAGTATTTGATTCACATTTTCTCTAACTTGAAATGTCTATTTATATGTAGCATACACACCTAGTGAGGTGTACCTAAAAGTGCAGACTTAGCAAGAGAACAAAGCAGCTCTTCATAACAGGTCAACAAAGTGATTTACATTTCTTTCCCCAGTTACAGGAAACTGGCTATTATTTTTTATACATGCCATTATAGTTTCTATAAAGAGATACAATATGAAATGTATGCTTCTAAAAAATTCTTTCCCCAAGAGACATGGAAGGGCTCATAAGAACATTAAGTGCTGTCCAAATTAAGATGCTGAGCATGTGAGTACAAATTATAATTTGGAAAAAGCCCCTCACAACAACAATGAAACCTTTCTTTCCCAATGCCTATAACAATGATTTCATATGACTTGTTCCAATAATTCTTTAGGATGTGACTGGCTGAGTAAAGAGGAGGAGGTGGAGAGTTACTACCGGTATAAGCACACTCTTAATAGTTAATTCATAGTATTTTTGCCAGATGCCTACAAGAGTTTCTTCTCAAAGTGAAAAATATTAATGTCACTTCCTACTTTTTAATCCTTTTTTTTTGGAGAGCTGTACAGCAGGAAAATGTGGTTAACAAAAGGTGTAACAAGCTGGTTAGTTGTTGATTGAAATGTTCTGGAGGTTGATGGGGAAAGTACTGGGGAAAAAACCCTTAGAAATAAGTAATTCTTGTTAGCTTTTGAAAAAGACATGTAATTAGGACTTAGAAGCTCTCCTCTCTCTAGGCTACTAAACCCCTCCCATTTTTGCCCCCCTCATGTAGATGATGTTCTGCATTTTGCACAATATGTCTTGTAAGTATAAGGACCATGGAGTCTTTTTTGCAGTTGCTCCGAAGGACCTGATTACAGCTCCAGAGTTAACTGAATAATAAATATACAGTTCTGAAAACCTAAATAGTTACTGGCTTGACAGTGCAATACGGCAAGGAAATGCTGTGATACAGAATTTGGGCATCACCTTCTTTCTTTGAGATGTGCCTATTGGAAAATATTTTTAAAAGAAGAAAAAGTTTAGATTTAAAAAAATTTAAAAAAAAAATTAAGCAAAATAAACTGGTTAGTCCAATTATACATTAGAGATAAATTTTTCAATTAAATTACAAATAGAATAGAATAGAATAGAATAGAATAGAATAGAATAGAATAGAATAGAATAGAATATTTCAGTTGGAAGGGACTTATACAGGATCATCTAGTCCAACTGCTTGACCAAGGCTGACAAAATTAAAGCATGTTGTTAAGGGCATTGTCCAAATGCCTCTTAAACACTGACAGGCTTGGGGCGTTGACCACTCTCTAGGTAAAGAAATGCTTCCTAATGTCCAGTCTAAACCTTCCTAGATGCAGTTTTGAGCCATTCAGACGTGTTATCGCTGGACACTAGGGAGAAGAGCTCATCAGCTTTGTCTTCACTTCCCCTCCCCAGGAAGCTGTAAACAGCAATGAGGTTGCCCCTCAGCCTCCTTTTTTACAAACTAGACAAGCCCAAAATCCTTAGCTGGTCCTCATAAGACGTTCCTTCCAGCCGTTTCACCAGCTTTGCTGCCATTCTCTGGACACATTCAAGTACCCTGATAGGACGTGTGCTTATATTTTGTGTCACATCTCTCTAACTTTGCCAGTTACCTTTAGCTGCTTGCAAAATCAGGGTATGTGCATAAACATAATTGGTTATGCAGCCAGATGATCATTAAGTGGTTTAACTAAAAGCTAAATGAAGAACTCAATTACTGTTTGCATTAGCAAATGTGACACTTTTAGGAACTGTGCCATAAAAAAGTAAATTCTAAATTTTGCAGGCTACTTGCGTTGAGTTCGGACAACATGTGTACTGCTCTAAGCCAATTAACTTAGTGGACTTTCCCCTGGTTTAAGGTTACACAAGAAAAATGCAAATCAGCTGGATGGCACTGCCTGTGCAGCCAAAGACATTCCACCCAGGTACCAATCTCTCCAAACCAAAAGTTGAGATTCCTGACTGTGCACAACTAGTCATTTCCTGAGCAGAGTGAATAATGTACAGAGCATGCAGCCTACATAATCCCCTGAGCCTACTGCGGTGATCCTATGGTGGTTATGCTATTTTTGGCATGTGTGGGTTTTTTCAGCAAAAGTGCCTTAAACAATATGAGGAATGCCGCAGCCAACAGACCGGTGGTTTTTGCAGCATGAAGTTACAGGTATGTGTTTGAGAAGATGAGCCCTGCCCAGATTGAAGGTGGATGCTGCCCAAACTTAGTTTGGTCTTCTCACAGTCTTTTCAGGAGTGATGTCAGGGTTAAACCATGCCAGGAAGCATGTGCAGCTTGATCCTGGAAGAATTGTCTGGATCACTCCAAGAGAAAGCCTGAGAATAAATGCAGACAGTGAGACAATACGAGAATGAAACATAGAGGCGATCCACAGAGGTATTTGTCTGTGGGGACTGACCCTATAAGACTTACTAATGGCAAGAGCCATTGTCATGGAAATGAAAGTCCTCTTACATAAGGTCCAGCCTCATCAGTAAAGGTTTGTACAGCTGGTTATTAAAAGGATTGCACAGAAATAGTGGAAACTTTCAAAATACAGGGTCACAAGATGCACTCATTTTCATTCGACATCAAAAAAGTTTGCCAAACAAATATTTCTGTAATGCATAATTTTGAGTAATTCAAAAGAAAAATTCTGAAAAGGTATTACCAGTGTTTCTAGCTGAACTGTTTTTTTTCCCCAGGCAAGTGATCAGATTTTGGTAATGTTTTTAAATTGCATGCTTACACGCTACAAATGCTTTTAAATCTGTACCTGGTTTATATTCAGATTGTGTCTCTTTGTAATTTAAATCTGGTACGGTAATGAGGAAAGTGGTAAGCACGATAATCAAAGCAAGATCATGGAATAAAAGTGATTAAAGTGAAAATGCAACCTAGCTATATAAAATAGTGCTAATAGTAATAGCTGAAGCAAGGATATTTAAGATCTAAGGATCCTGCATTCTTTTTTTTATGATCCAATAGAAGCTACTATTACAGAACTATTGTTTTTCTATAAGGCCTCTGACTAAATGGAAAAATGTTCTTTTCAAAGAACTTTCCTCAGACTTAATAAGCTGTTTTAGCTGAAAAGACATCTGATAAAACTTACAAAATTCTTGTGATAAGTAAAAGTTACCTCTTCTAAAAAAATCTCTCTCCTCCCTTCTATCTCCTTTCTTTCCTGAGTAACTGTAAATCCACTATGCATTCACGTTCTGCACAGTAAGCAACTAGAAACTCTTAAAAGCTAAAAAAAGTAGTATTTGGCACTTATGGATGTAACTGAAATACCGTGTCTTCCTGTATAATTCGGGTGTGCTTTTCATCAGCAAGAATCTGTATCTGTAGTGTGAAATTCCATTAGCTGATACTGGAATTGACTTAATGCAATGGCAGCAGTATGAAAAGGTTTATGTCTAATTCACAGCAGCACCCCCAAGCCCCCCTCCTCCAACATATGAAGGCATGATCCTCCTGTAAAAGAATGGTGTATAGGTCTTCCTCCAGAATACAGCTCTCTGGGATGAAATATGGGACAAGTTCATTTTTTTGTAGACTTCAGGTACCCCTGACCTCTTGATCTTTTGTATGTCTCTATTTTTTTTGGCTTGACAGACCACATGCCAACGTGCAACCCGGAATTCCTCACCCGCATGATTTATTGTTTACAGCTGCTCCAGTATTTCAGATATGGCAGCTGCTTTTCAGATGTCCTCAAATTAGAATGAAAGTCTTAGATAGAGGTCTTAATGCAAACCTGCGTGCTTGCAGAAAGAAAGGGGAAAAGCTGATGAAAAAATCATCTGAGTTCTGCTCTAAAAGCTCTCAATTGATCCTAGCCTGGAGGGCAAAGGAAAATGTTTGGTTTATTTCGTAAGCTCATTAGGTGTGGGAGACCCTATTTGGCATTTGCTATTGACTGAGCCTGAGCGAAAAGTGATCACTGGCAGGATGATCAATAAGAGATCAATAACAAGCGTGTGATTGGATTAGCTACTTGATCAATGCTTTGTGCTAATATATTAACAAGCAAATTACCAGGCAGCCCATAAGAGCAGAGTGCTGACTATAATTGTATTACAAACTATAGTGATCTAATGACCCTTGAAGTGCAAAAGGTTATTTATACAGTCAAAAGGCCTAAAAGTACTTTGAGTGAAGCTGCGTTATTTCAGAAAGAAAATCTTTCCCTCAATTAGCCAGCACTCAATCATGCGGTTAAAACAGGCACGGGTATTTGGCATTCTTTCTAAATTTTCAGACTGGTTATAACCTTATTGCTGAGATGGAAGGGGGAGAATGAGTGACAGTATTTCCATGGGTGATTAAAGGTGGACACGCTTCTACCAGAGCTGGGAAATACCTGCAGAAGAAAGCAGGGGAGGAGGTGGCTCCTGGGGGGCAGGAGACCATCATGAAGGAGAACCGGGGACTGAGAGGCAAGACTGTGGTGCAGTCGAAGGAATCGCTTAAAGGTGTCTGACCCTGCAGATAGGGCGGTGCAAATACTTAAAATCTGAAAGGGCTGCATGAAATTTGGAAGTAAGATGTATTGTAAAAACAGAAATCTCACACTTTTTAAAGAATCTATGTTTTTAAAGAATCTACGCTTTTTAAGAATCTATGTCTATCATGAGACTAAAATAAGGCATCTGCTGCTTGAAGTTACGTTGCCTGGGTTCTTACCACATGAACTGTAAATTTTCGGTTTCTGTAAAGAACAGATAAGCGTCTTTAAAAGCAAGATCAGTGTGGGTCTTGAGACAACGGGACAAGTTTGTCTTCTGAATTTGGAAAATTAGGAAACAATTGCAAAATTCACAAACATTTTTAATCACTTTCTAGTTAATTCTCCTCTTTCCGTTTCACATTGCAAAATGCCAGCTGGTGTAATTTCTGCTCATTATAGACATTATCTCTTGTATAAAGCAGGAACAATCTGGGCAAGCACAAAAGCGTTCGAATAAACAAGCCCTTGCAAAGTCCTAGACTTCCTCTTCGTCTGGACAGATGTTTTAGCTGCAAACTCCGGATTTCCAAGGCTTTGCCATTGCCCTCGCCTCTGCCCCTCCTCCCGTCTAAGGAGAGGCTGAAATAATGGCAGCGAGATGTTTTTTGGGGGCAGGCAGTGGGGGTGCCGAGGGGCACAAGGGGCTGTAGCCACCATTGAGGGGCAAGGCCCGGGCCAGGCCTCCTGCCGTGCACCAGGTCCCTGGCCAGGCTGACCACAGCCGGCCGCAGCTGACAAAACAAGCTGCAGGTCGGCTGCCCTCGGGGTCCTGCTCAGCGGAAGAGGAAACGCTGTCAATCAAAGTGCACGAGGTGTACAGCGGGAAACACGATCACGATGGAGACGCTCCAGGGTTTTGATGGGCACCTGTCAGTTGTTTCCAACTTCTGGGGCGAGTTACCTGCAGTGCTGGTGCTTCACGCGTGCGCACAGGTATGAGGAGCGTGTTTGCTCCCTTTACTTCACCCTCATGTCTTTTATTTTTTCTTAAATTTTACAGAAGGAGCTTCCCACAGGTGTCAGATGATGAAATGGGGCTCTCAGACAGTGATGGCTTCGAACCATGTGCGATTCATTTGATTTTTCCTTTCTTTCCTTCCCCATTTTAGAATTCCATAGTGACCCTCTGAAAGTGAATGCTTTCACAGCAACCAACACCTTTACAAATGACTTCAAAGTAATCCATTTCCTTTTCAAAGCCACATGTGAGGACTTGAAAATATCTGCAGTCATTATTTTAAAGCAGGTTTGGAGGAATTAAAAATTATATATGTCTTCTTATTTCAGCTACAGGTCTTACTTATTTGCCTTTCAGCTACAGGTTTTACTTATTTACCTTAGGAAATATAAAAAAATTAATTATCTACGACAGAACAGCTCAGTCAATGGGTCTCTGAGTCATCAGGTCATTTAGCATAATTATGACATTCACATTACAGAGTATGCTTCAATAAGGAAATTACACAAAGGAATATTTTACCATCCACTTCCCTAACCAAGTACATCCAAAATCTTGCTTTGCAATTTTGGGCCTCAGTTTGAGGCTGAGGGCACCAAAATTTAAAGAATGCCATAATTTCGAAACTGTTGAGACACCGAACCAGCTATCGTTTTTACTTTAATTGGTTATCATTCCATAGGTTAAAAAGATATACACAATCCTATCACCAGCAGTATGAGGTAAAGGAAGTGGTCATGTTTAGCTTGTAGTATAGCTAGTCCCAATCCAGCCTAGACTTAGGGTCTAAAATTCCTTGGGAAAGCTTTTGTTAGGAAATAGCTATATGCCCTTTAAATTACTATTTTTTGTGTGCTTTATCACAGTCATTCTGATTATTACACTTGATAAAATCAATTACTTCTCTGATCTCAAGTTTTCCACAGGTTATTATAGACTAAGAAGTCTATGTGCATCTTGAATATATCCTAGCAGCTTAAAATAAATATTAACTTTTTTCCCTCTAGAAAATCCTCTCTCCCTATCTTCACAGGCAACAGGTTCCCTTCCAATAATAACAATGATTAGGAAAACTGTAGCTCCTGACTAGGATGAGGTTTGCCAAGATTG